>OY720416.1:3202238-3802238 GCA_963082905.1 Oligia fasciuncula | reverse complement strand
ACGGCAGTGTCGTCGGCGAAGAGAGCCAACTGTGCCGAATTACTTTTGGGGATGTCACTGGTGAACAGGGTGAAAATGAGGGGGGATACTACGGAGCCCTGGGGGACTCCGGCACGGATCGGGTGGGGGGGGGAGAGAGCACCCTCGATGCGGTAGCGGAAAGTGCGATCCGACAGAAAGTCTCGAAGGATGAGTACGAGACGGTCTGGCACACCGAGAAGGTAGAGCTTATATAATAAGCCATTGTGCCAGACTTTGTCGAATGCTTTCGCTATGTCAAAGAACAGAGCGCCCGTTGACGCACCGCGCTGAAAGGCAGCGCTAATGTGCTCAACGATGCGGTGGACCTGATGGATGCATGAGTGTTTAGTTCGAAAACCAAACTGCTCGTTAGGGATAAGGCTCTTTGCTTCGGCGTAGTCCTTGAGACGCTTATAAATAAGCCTCTCGTAGATTTTGCCAAAGACATTGAGCAGACTGATGGGGCGGTAACTGGAGGGCTCAGACTTGGGCTTGCCTGGCTTTGGGATACCGATGACCGTGGCTTCTTTCCACGCTTGGGGGAAGATGTTATTGCTCAGAGCGCCATTGAAGATGGCGGTCATGAGTAAAATGAGTGGAGCGGGGAGGAGTTTGTACACCCTATTGGTGATACCGTCCGAACCGGGGGCTTTGCGAGTTTCGAGCCCTTTAATGATGTCTTGCACTTCGTCAGGAGTGACGGGAGGCAGAGGATCATCAGGGTCTTCGACTGGCGGTAGGGAGGCTCTACGTTCGACCTCAGCGTTCACCTTATCGATGTGCGCTTGATCTACTGGTTGAGAGCTGGGGGAGCACTGGGACTCTAAGCTGGCGGCGAGGCATTCGGCTTTGTCGGGGTTGTCAAAAGCTACGGACTTGTCGGGGCGTATGAGAGGAGGTACAGTGGCCTCTTCGGGGGAGCGAAGCTTCCTCTGAAGCTGCCAGAAGGCTAAGTGGTTGGGCTCTAGTTCGCCGAGCAATTTGGCCCATCCCTCGGAACGCAGCTCCGCTATGCGTTTCTTTACAGCACGCTGTAAATGGCGCATATGGGCTTTGTTCGCGTCACAGGGAAAAGAGTCGTAGGCACGAATGGACGCGTTCTTCTCGGTTATCAGATCACGTACATCAGCGGGTAATTTCCAACGATGGTCTTCCATCACTGGAACTTCCCGTGAGCAATCCGTCAATACGGATTGAACGTGATCTGTAAACGAGGCGATCGCTCCTGTCGTGTCCGCGACTGAGACAATCTGCTCGGGAATAGAGTCTAAGTGTGGTGACGTGGTGGATTTCAGTCTCTCGCTTACTTTCCTCCAGTCGGTTACTATCTTGGTCGGAGGGGGCTGGTTGGGATCACGGGGGCCCGAATAGGGGGCTAGGTGAATAGTGACGGGACGGTGGTCGGAATTGAGCTCTTGGTGCGTCTCGATAGATTGCAAACGGAGGTTTACATTCTTGAGTAGCGCTACGTCGAGCACGTCAGGAAGATGGGTGGGATCACCGGGATAGTGAGTGGGATGCATCGGAGCGATGACATCGAAGTTAAGGGTGGCGCCTAGGTTGAACAGGATTCTACCTCTGGTAGAAGTCGTGCTACTGTTCCAGGCGGGATGTTTGGCATTGAGATCCCCCGCCATGATGACGGAGTCACTCATACCGAAGAGGGCAGTGAAGTCGTTGGTGAGAGAGATGGGATCCTCTGCACCAGCCGTGGGCGGGATATAAGCCGAGATGATTAATAAGGATTGGTGGCCGGTCATGCCAAGCCGACAGATAGAGACCTCCAGGTGAGATAGGAGAGGAGGAGGGTCTATAGGGGAGCAGTGAAGGGACTTTTTGAAGTAGATAAGGGTACCACCCTTGTGACACCGAGACCTGTCATTGCGAACTATTTTAAAGTTGGCAATGTTCGGGTTACGGTGATGGGGCTTCAGGAAGGTTTCCTGGACTAAAAGGACGTCTAGTTGATGGTCGCGGAGGAAAGTGGCGATCTCATCACGCTGGCCAGAAATGCCGTTGGCATTGAAGAAACCTATTTTAAGGGATCGGGGTTTGGTAACACCTATTCTTTGTATATCCATTGGAGTAGCTAGAATTTGAGGGTTTGCAGGACTTGCGTAATCTCGGGATACGCATTGAAAATCTCGGCAATACGCCGGGGATTGCCATTGCAGGCTTGAATTTCCGCTGCCATCGCGTTAGCTGGGGCGATAAACGATGCATAAGCACCGATTATAACCTCCATGCTGCTGGGCTGAGGGCCGGAGACGGGGGATTGAGTGAACCTACTGGGGCGCGGGGCAGCGGTAGTGGGGTAGACTACTGGAGCGGCAACTGGGGCCGAGGGGACTGAAGGGGCTACTGCTGGCGGTGGGACGGGGATTGCCATCAGAGCTGGGGGGGTCGGGGGTTGGGCGGGCACCGAAGCTGCGGGAGCTTTCTGGTGGAAGAGATTTGCCCAAGGAGAGGGTCGCTGGGGACTGAGCCTATCGGGCATTTGTGAAGATGGAATCTTCACAGAAGAAGGACTTTCTCTATGCTGACGATCGCTTGCGCGCTTCGCCAGTTTAGAGGAGGGGGCTTTCGGGGCTTTAGGGCAGCCCCGGTAGTTAGCCGGGTGCCCGGATTGGCCGCAAAGAACGCAGCTCGGTGGCTCTGTGCACAGAGTGCGGTCCTTGGGGCGGGAACATTCAGCTGTTCCGTGATCGCCTAGACACTTGACGCATCTAGGCGTCGCGTAACAGTGGGACTGTGAGTGGCCGTATAATTGGCACCTATGGCATTGTCCAATGAGGTTGGACTTTCGGGGTTTTTCAATGGAGATTCCCGAGAGGGAACAGACTGACCTAACCTTAAAAATGGGATGGTGACCGTCAGTGGGGTCGCATACGACAAGGACCATGTCGTAAACTAAGCCTTTTTTCGCTCTGTGTAAGCGATGGACGGCTGAAACGGGGATGCCTTGTGAGGCAAGGTCTTCTTTAATCTCCTCGGTGGAGATTTCTTTGGGGATGCGCCTAATGATGACGCGGGTGGGAGCTTCCTCCGGAAGGGAGTAGGTATGGAACGAGTAGTTCCTTGCTTGGAGGAGTCGGGTAAATTCCCTGTAGTATTTTTTAAACCGCGCCGCCGTCCTGTATTTATACTCTAAGCGGAGCTCAGCGGGCGGGGGGACAGAAACGGGAGGTGCGCGGGGCGAGGCGAGCCGACGCTCGTCGCTGGTTGGTTGGTCGTTCGGTACTGTAGGACTAGGACGATGTCTCTCTCAGTTGTTTCGTAAAACAGAACCTATGTACTAAACTAAACTTATAATTAGTTTATCAAAAATTTTAGTTCCAATACCTATAAAATAGGTATATATATATTATAACATTTATCGTATATTTATTAAGTAGTGTACCTACTCCAAAAATACCGTAACAACTCTTAAGTGGTTTGTGTAACTCGATAGAACGACCGTAGCTGCTGATGATAGATTTATAGACTATTCCCTTCTATCATACATTATAATAATAAGTACCTACCTACTGTAGTAAGTAAGTCCCCCTAGTACACCAAAGTACATATGTTTTGACGTATGCAAGGCATCATCTGTTTGTTTGATAGAATAACGACTACTGTAAGTAAGTATGTAGGTAGGTACTTCTCTGATTTTATTCATTGTAATGTAAAATATAATAATATAGGTACTTACTTAGGTGTTTGTTGCTTATGTGGATCATAGTGTGTGTGTGTGTTTGTTTGTTAGGTAGGTAGGTAGGTAGGTAGGTAGGTAGGTAAGTAACGTTTTTGGTGACGTCTGTTATAAAGAAACATTTAATAATCTGATACATATGTGGCCCTGAAAAGGGCCTTTTATGTTAACGCACAGCCACAGCCACAGACACGGTGCACTGCACGAAGGCAGTCAACGTGTCGTAGGGCGATGTGTATTGTGTGACGTCAGCAGTTTAAGCGCGTTCGCCTCTGATCCTGCGCGCCAACTGGATGTCCTTGGGCATGATGGTGACGCGCTTCGCGTGAATCGCGCACAAGTTGGTGTCTTCGAAGAGACCGACGAGGTAAGCTTCGCTAGCCTCCTGCAGCGCCATAACAGCGGAGCTCTGGAAACGGAGATCGGTCTTGAAGTCCTGTGCGATCTCACGCACGAGACGCTGGAACGGAAGCTTGCGGATCAGCAGTTCGGTACTCTTCTGGTAGCGACGAATCTCACGGAGGGCCACAGTGCCGGGCCTGTAGCGATGGGGTTTCTTAACGCCACCGGTGGCCGGTGCGCTCTTGCGCGCAGCCTTGGTGGCGAGCTGTTTCCGCGGGGCCTTACCACCGGTGGATTTACGAGCGGTCTGCTTAGTACGCGCCATTGTAAACACACACGGAACTAGAGGGAAATAATAAAAATCAACTGAAAATACACGCAACGGACGCGCGCGCACTTCGAACGTACGAGAGAGAATAAAAACACACCGCGCGCGTTCGGAGTATTTATACTGTAGCAACGTATCGGCGTGCAGGAGCGAACGAGTGAGCGAGCGCGCGCGCGCCATCTTTAGTACAACGAGCTAACTAATACATTGTTTCTATAGATACTGTTATTTTTAATATTATTTTATTTAAAACCTACTTTTATGTAAACTGCATCACCAAAATACACCAATCTAACGGAAAAAGAAAAAAAAAAAAAAAAATATTGTACTTGGGTCATGTGCTTGCATTGCATGCATCATCTCAATACGCTATCGTTTACGCGGGAAGTTTTCTGTGCATGTTGTATTTGTAAAGTTAGAAGTAATTAAGTAGGTAAGTAGATAGATTAGTTATGTATGTATGTATGTATGTATGTACGTACGTACGTACGTACGTACGTACGTAGGTAGGTAGGTAGGTAGGTAGGTACCTACCTAGGTAGGTAGTTAGTTAGTAAGTAAGTAAGTAAGTAAGTTCAATTCGTCATTATGATACAATTTACTTAGTAGGTACATAATCTATGTACTTACCTACCTATCTAAGTGTGTATGTATGTATGTATCTATCTATCTATCTATGTGAATAGTAACGTTTTGACTGTATTCAAATTTAAAGAAACGTGAATTTATCACATGAACATATTTGTGGCCCTGAAAAGGGCCTTTTGTTTTTACTCCTGCCATCCCACGGTGTGCGTGCGCGTCCAGACGTTTGTCGTGGTTTGCTCGTAGCACGTGCATCATGCGCGTCTCGTACGTACATACATGACACACGCGGCACAGGTAGGTGTGTACCTATGTGTATGTATGCACAATACGATGACACTAACACAATTAACACGCACCACAGTCAACAAGACACACGAACAAGCGCACTGGGTTTAACACTGTACACAGACACGAGGCGGCGTTGAGACGGAGCGTCGGCGGCGGCGGCTCTTGGCAGCCGCCTACCGACCGTTCGCTCACTTGGAGCTGGTGTATTTGGTGACGGCCTTTGTGCCTTCACTGACGGCGTGCTTGGCCAGCTCGCCGGGCAGCAGGAGCCTGACGGACGTCTGCACCTCCCTGGACGTGATGGTCGATCTCTTGTTGTAGTGGGCGAGACGGGAAGCTTCGGCGGCGATACGCTCGAAGATGTCGTTCACGAACGAGTTCATGATAGACATGGCCTTGCTGGAGATACCGGTGTCGGGGTGCACCTGCTTCAACACCTTGTAGATGTAGATGGCGTAACTCTCCTTCCTCTTGTGCTTCTTCTTCTTCTTGTCGGTCTTAGAGATGTTCTTCTGGGCTTTGCCAGACTTCTTGGCGGCTTTACCACTTGTCTTGGGCGGCATTGTGAAATTTGTCGAGTACACGTGCTACCGAAACGGAGTTCAGTCGCAGTATAAAACAGTAAACGGAGTGAACAGTTGTATTTATATGGCGCTCGCGGCTCACAGTTGCGGTAAGCGGTGAGAAATTCGACGCAGCGGCGGACCAATCACAACGCTCCTAAGCCAGAGTGTAGATCGTGCGCGGGGTGAGGGGATGCCCGGGAGGGAGGCGGAGGGAGCGGGGTTACGCTTGCGTTCGGCCGTCAGTCATTTAAAAAAAAAAAAAAAAAAAAAAAAAAAGTATTCTAATCGTTATTTTCATTATGCCTTTGATAGGTAGGTGATTATTAATTTATTTATTTATTTATTACTTACTTACTTACTTACTTACTGGGACTCGAGTTATTATTTAGTACAGTAATGTTCCGTGTTGTTTCATTAGGTATGTAAACAAACATTTATTTATTTATTTATTTATCTATCTATCTATCTATCGTGATGACGACCACCGCAGCCGAAATAATTTCTCTTATATACTTACTTAGGTTCATACCGACAGCATTTTGTACTGCTCATAGTTATACTGTACCTACATAGTAAACTCGTCATGAGGAGAGGAGAGTCAAACAATAATATTATGTGTACTTACATTGTATTGTAGTACACATAATATTCACCTCCTTAAATATTATTTACCTACTTACTTGTAGTAATTAAGTAAAGCGAGTGCGTGAGGTAGGTAGGTAGGTAGGTAGGTAGGTAGTAGTAGGTAGATGGGTAAGTACGTTTTTGTTTGACGACAACACCGTTAAAGAAACTGTCCTTGTTGTATATTTGACGAATCATATTGTGGCCCTGAAAAGGGCCTTTTGTTTTGAATGCATACGAGCGGAGAGCATCGCGCAACCGACATAATAGATTTATGGGTATAATATAGCCATAAACATTATATCGAAGTACGCGTGCGGGGCCACTCGCACGAAGCACCACGTTCAGACAGGTCGCGGCACCACGTTTAAGCCTTCTTCTCGGTCTTCTTGGGCAGTAGCACGGCCTGGATGTTCGGCAGCACACCACCTTGAGCGATCGTCACACCGGAGAGCAGCTTGTTCAACTCCTCGTCGTTGCGGATGGCCAGTTGAAGATGACGCGGGATGATCCTGGTCTTCTTGTTGTCTCTCGCGGCGTTGCCGGCCAACTCGAGGACCTCAGCAGCCAGGTACTCCATCACGGCGGCCAAGTAGACGGGAGCGCCGGCACCCACGCGCTCGGCGTAGTTTCCGTTACGCAGCAGCCTGTGGATACGACCCACAGGGAACTGGAGACCAGCACGGTTGGAACGGGACTTTGCCTTTCCCTTCACCTTGCCTCCTTTACCGCGACCAGACATAATTGAAGGGTTTGTTTATATTACAACTCACGAAGACAACGAAACACGCGTACAACAGTGCGCGCGCCGAAGGAATCTAGTTATAAATGTCGAATACTAGTTGGATGTCGCGACGCCCCCGTTAGGGGGCGTGGCGAGCGGCGTCAGGGCTTCGCCCCCCGGCCGCGGAAGCCATACGGCGGCCCGCAAATACGGGCCTCTCACTGGCTTGCCCACTTGGGCCTATGGCAAATGTTGAGCGCGCGTTTTAAGAACGCGCGCCCATGTGAGTGATTGCATGTTGTGTTTCTGTAGGCGCGCCGCGACGCTGTCCCACAGCGCCGCTTTCTTCACGACACCTCGGCGGTCAGTCCCCGCCAGGTGAGACCCCCAGTTACCTGGGGGAGGCCCGGCGAGAGACGACCAGCGACAGAGGTGCCGACTCGACGCTCCTACAGAATATAGGTGTGTTGCCCCCGCCCGCCCCGCTTCCAGAGCTAGCCGGTTACGGTCCGGGCTAAAGGGCAGTCGTGTGTGTGTGAGCGGTATTGTTCTGTGTGACACCGCCCAGTGTCTACGTGATCGCAGCCCGCACTGCGCGCTCACGTGTGAGTATGGCGTCTGTATAGTAATGAGTGGCTGCGGTTCGTTACGCAACGTGCCTATATTAACCTAGCACACGCTACGCAACGAGTGTATGTTGTGTTGGGTGGAGTACTATTGAGTCGAGTGAGCCGCGTGTAACCAGGGTACGTAGTGGGTACGGCTGGGTACGGCTCACTCGAGGCGTCAATCCGGTGAGATGGGGTCATCGTCCGCTACCAGGTCGCGGGGCAAGGGTCTCGCGTCAGGGGGGCGCGCGTGCCAGGGCGCGATGTCCTTGACATGGGGCCAAGCAGACGCGTCGGCACGCGCGAACATTCCTTTCGCGAGGCGCCGCACAAACTCATCCAGGCTCTCAATCCCGAGGTCCCTCTGGATGACGTCGTTCCTCACATAGCGAGGGGCGTCGACTATCGTCCGCAGCGCGAGGCTCTGTTGCGCGCGGAGCAGCTTGCGGTTCGTCTCGCTAGTGAGGGCGAACCATGCCGGAGCGGCGTACGTCAAGATTGGGCGCACGTACAACTTGTACACACCCAACTTGACGCGCGCCGGGAGGCGGGACGAGAGCACTGGTTTGAGCAGGTTGCGGGCTACCCTACCCCGTGCGGCGACCGAGCGGACGTGTGTCCCCATCGTGAGCCGACGGTCGATGGTGACCCCCAGGTATTTGACCCGGGGCGACCACGCGACGTCGGCTCCCTGTAGTTTCAGGGGAGGTGGGAGGGGCGCCGATCCGGTGATCATCGCCTGCGTCTTACCCACGTTCACCGACAGCCGCCACTTGGACAACCAGTCGGGAAGGAGCTCTAGGGCGCGCTGCATTTTGACCGCCGCGTATTTCGCATTGAGCGAAGTTGTTATGTACGCGGCGTCGTCAGCGTACAGCGCGAGCATCGCATCCTGTGTCGTGGGGATGTCGTCCGTGTATCGTGAGTAACACGCCGGCGAGACGCAGCTACCCTGTGGCACGCCCGCCATGACGGGGCGCGCGCTGGACAGCGCTCCGTCGACCACCACCCTGAAGGACCTGTGGGACAGAAAAGAGGAGACCACCTGCACGACGCGACGGGGCGCGCCTGACGTGGCCAGCTTATGTATTAGGCCCTCGTGCCATACGCGGTCGAAGGCCTTCTCCATGTCGAGGAATACTGCGACCGAGTACTCCCTCTTGTTGAGAGCAGCTGTGAGGTGGTGCAGCACCCTCGACAGCTGAAGCGTCGTGCTATGTTCCGCCCGAAAACCAAACTGTTCCGGACGCGGCGATATATGCGGCTGGAGGTGTCGCAGCAGGAGTGCTTCGAACACCTTGGAGACCGTCGGCAGCAGAGTGATCGGCCGATAGCTCTCCGGCTTCAGTATGTCCTTCCCCGCCTTGGGCAGCATTATGACGCGCCCCTCCTTCCACGAGGCGGGAAAGGCCCCCGTGCGCAGTATCGCTGTAAACAGGCGCGCCAGCGCTGCTACCATACGGTAGGGCAGGCGGCGCAGCACTGCGTTCGTGATACCGTCGGCCCCGGGGGCCTTCCTCGGCTTCGTCCTAAGGATGGCGCGTCTGACTGCGCCCGGCGAGAAGAAGACGGGGTCCTCATCGGGAGCTATCGGCGCTGCGAAATAGTCTCCCAGGTGTTTCTCGACTGCTGCGACATGGTCGGTATCGCTGGTCGGGTTGGGGCGGAACTGACGCTCCAGGTGTTCGGCGAAGACCTCCGCCCGGTCCTCCGCTACGTATTTAAGCGCCCCGTCGCTGTTTAACAGCGGACGCACCGGGGCTGGGGTATTCGTCAGCTGGCGGCACAACTTGTGCAGAGACGGCCAGCTGTCTGCGGCTGCATCTATTCGTACCTCCCAGTCCGCGGTGGTCTGTGCCTGTAACTCGGCCTTCACCTTTTCCGCGAGACGGTTGAGCTGCGTCTTTAGTGTGGGGCATCTTAGTTGTTGCCACTGCTTGCGTAGGCGCCTCTTCTCGGCGATCATTGACTTAATACGCGCCGGCAGGGGCGGCAAAAGCACTCTCCCCTGCGGCTGCGTGCTCGTCGCCGCTTGTAAGGCGCATTGTACGCAAGCAGTGATTTCCTCCGCCGTCCGGTCCACGTCCGCGGGTGAGGCGATAGGCCGAGTAGGCGTGGTGGTCTCCACTTTGTCTGCAAAAACTGTCCAATCCGTGGATCGACGTGGCGCTAGGGGCTTCAGTCGGGTCGGCATACCCGATAGGACGACGAGTACAGGATGGTGATCCGACTGTAACTCGTCGTCCATCACTTGTTGCGTGATCTGGCAGCGTAGCCCTCGGTGGACTACGATGTCCAGCACGTCCGGCATCTGCCGTGCGACGTCAGGGTAGTGGGTCGGCGTTTCTGGGCCGGACACCGTGTAGCCGAAGGCTTCCGCGTCCGCGAAGAGCCGCCTCCCCTCGGTGTTCGTTTTCATAGAGTTCCACGCTGGGTGTTTACAATTTAAATCACCGGCGAGGATGGTCGCGTTGCCACTTGTCGGCTCCAGTACCGCCCGTAGCTCTTGTAGCTCTATGCGAGCATTGGGCGGTTTATAGGCTGCGTATATGTTTAGGTCCTCGCCGGCGAAGTGCAGCTGGACACCCAGCGCGTAAAAAGATGCGTTCGACGGCAAGGGGAGCTCTTGATGTACGACTCTTCGCCTCACAAGTACTGCCAGACCACGGTACGTCATGTGAGCCGACCTTTCATCCTTCCTGTAGACGTGATATCCCGGGACCCTGACCCTATCTTCGGGTCCCAGGAGCGTCTCGCTGATTAGCGCCACGTCGATATCCTGTTCCCTCAGGAGATGGCGGAGGGGGGCGACCTTTTCCCTAAGGCCGCGGGCATTCCAGTGTATCATCCTTAGTGGCCTAGCCATGGTATAAGGTTAATAACGTGGCCAGGCCATCAAGGATGACAGTCTCTACATCATGACCCTGCCTGATGGCCTTGATAAGGTCCATCAATAGTTTGATGGCACAGGTCGTAAATTCCTTTTTGGTCTCGGTCTTGGCTTCAGTGTTGTTTGCGCCGGTGGCGCCGCGGCTCGCCTTTTGAGCGAACTGTTTTTGTTTTTGTTCCGCTTGTGGCCGCGGCACTGCGCCGGCGCTAGTAGCGGCTTCCTTTTCTACGACCTGTGCCCCGGCAGGGTCGGCCCTAGGGATTTCCTCCTGGGTCGCCAGGGGGGGGGGGTTTGGTTTCTTCCCTTTCCCCTTCCCCCCGCGCCTCTTCTTCCTCCGCTTAGAGGAGGTGGCTTGGGTGGGCCCGTTGGCTGCCGCCATAAGCGTAGCGCTTTGGGCCTCGTTTTCCTCCACCATTTGCGGCCTCTCGATGGCCGCTTGAGGCCGGCGCGCGGTGGCCGTGATGGCGGCAGTCCCCGCTCGCTTGTTCCGGATCTCTGCCTGGAACACGGGGCACTTTGCATTACACGCGGGGTGCGGGCCACCGCAGTTTACGCAGGTGGCCGGCTCCTCGCGCGGGCGCTCGCAGTCGCGTGCCGCGTGCTCCCCTCCGCATCGGACACAAGCGAGCGGACGGTGACACTGGTGCGAACTGTGTCTAAACTTCTGACACCGGTGGCACTGCGCGGGCCCACGTTTGCCCCGCCAAGCCTCTATCTTGACACCCCGCATATACATAAATACGGTGGTGTCAAAGATAGCCCGGACGTCAGGTGTCTTTTTCAGGATGGCGTGAAATACACAGCCGGGTCTTCCTTGTGCGCCTTTGATGTGGCGCACGTACTCCGGCTGGTACCCCAACGCCCGGAGTTCCTCCTCTATCTCCTGGGGGTCTGTGTCAGCTGGCAACCCCCTGATGGCTATCTTCATGTTGCGCTCCGCTGGTAGGGAGTAGGCGAACCATGAAACGCCGCTCTCTTTTTCCAGGCCAGTCAGGTATCGCTGGACCAGCCTGTATTCGTCCTCCGTGTCGGGGGTGAAGCGTACTCCCCCCCCGTAAGGACGTGCGTTCGGAGGCCGGCCCAGCTTTGCGGCGATGGCCCGGAAGTGTGCGGCCCAGTTGGGCAGCCTCTCCACCACCAGCGGCGGGTACCTTTGCTTCCTCTTCTTGCTGTTGTTATTATTCCCCGGCTTCTGCTCCGTTGACGTCGGGGCGCCGGGGGGGGCATCAGGGGGTGCGGTATCAGTGGGGGGGGCAAGCGGAATTTGAGCATCACTTACCCCTGTTCCTTCCGGTGGCGGCAGCTGCGACAGCGGCGGCGGCGACTGTGACAGCGGCGGCGGCGACTGTGACAGCAGCGGCGGCGACCGTGACAGCGGCGGCGGTGTGCGCCGCGTCACGTCAGCGAAAGTGGGCGAGGCGGCTGCGCCCCGACCCCGCGGCGCGCGTTCGCGCTGTGGCCGCGGCGGGTCGAGACAGTACCGCTTCGCCTCTTCTTCCTCGGCGGTCTCGTCCGTGCTTCTCCGGCGCCGCTGGGGTCTGGACTCGAGTTGGAACTCGAACCCGAACCCGAGCGGCGGCGGTAACAGCGACTCGTACGCTTCTGCTCCTCCCACGGTGGGCCAGCGTCCGGATCGCGGGGACGTGTCTCGCGACACGTTATCGCGACCAGACGCGGCCGAGCCCTCCGACGCTAGCGACATGCTCGACCCCACGCGTGAGGAGCATGCCGACAGCATCGCGGGCGAGTCGCAGGCTGAGGCCCTGGGGGGCGCCGGCGATGCGGGCGTCGATGGCGACTGCAGCGCCGACCGCTCCCGCTCAGCCAGCACCGGGCCCGCCAGCGAGAGGCGGAGGCCGGGTGCGGCGGTGTGCGGGGCTGGTCCGGCTTGGGTCTTTGGCGCCTCCGCCGCCGCAGCCCCGGGGGGCGCGGGCGGAGACGCGAATCTTGGCGGTGGTGCGGAAGCACGCACCGGGGGTGCGCGGGGCCCCGCGGTAGGTGCGGGGGTGTGCGCGGGCAGCGCGGGCTTCGCCTGCGGTGCGGCGGCACGCGTGGTGTGCGCGGCGGGGCGCGCGGACGCCGCGGCTCGCGACGCGGGCGCGGTCGCGCGCGCAGGCGCGGGCACGCGTGCGGGCGGAATGCTGGCGCGCGCTTGAGGCGCACGGCCAGGGTTTACTGCGGGTCCCGGGGCCTGTATGGGCACCGGGCGGAACGCAGCTGGGCGGATAGGTACCGCGTGCTGGCGGCTCGTCGACGGCGTTGGCGCAGCGCGCGCAGGCGCCGATGACGTCGGTGGGCCGGTAGCTACAGCGGCTCCAGTACCCCCCCCTCTTCTCCTCGACGGCTCCTCCTCCTCTTCTCTCCTCGTCGGCCTTCTTGTTGACACGCCCGGCGACGCACCGGACGACGCCTCGCCAATGTTTGGCATAGACGCCGCCCGATCCAACGCCGGGGGTGACTCCGGAGACCCGGCATCGCGGCCCAGGGAGCCGCGCGTGCCGGGTTTCGGCATCCTTGGGGGTGTGGCCTCCGCGACCGCTGCGGCGGGGATCCGCCGGGCAGCACGGTAGGGCTCCCCCTGTGTTTGCACGAGTGACCTAGGTGGCTCGCGCAAACACAAGTTGAGTCGGTTAAAATTACACGGTCCGCACGGTACACACTCGCGACGCGTAGGTAGGCACAAGTATGAATGACCACTAGCCAATCCAAATGTCGAAATTTCGATTGGACGTCGTATTTATACGCGCACCGCGTAGCTGTGTCAGTGGGAGGGGTGCACCGCAAACGAAACTAATTCACAAGACGCGCAAGCGCGCGCGCGCGCTCTCCACGAGTACACTGCACGATGGATACGGGGTGGGTAGAGATTTAGCAGAATCTATTAGGCTGCCTCGATTTTATTGATAGCTAGTTTCTTTTTTTTTTTTTTTTTTTCTCTCTCTCTCTCTCTCTCTCTCTCTCTCTCTCTCTCTCTCTCTTGAAATGACTAGGTACGCAATAATTTTATGAAACTATGAACGTACCTAACTAAAGTGAAAACCGACCAATACGATATTCACTTATTTTTCCCTAGTAGTGGGTATATTGTATGATGTACATACATTGCTTATTAGATGTAAGTAAGTAAGTATAAGTTCCTATCTAGTTATTATGTACCTACCTACCTACCTACATAATATATATTTTGCGAGTTATTTCGTGTATGATTGTGTATAATACGGGCGTAGGTTATTATTAATTTACAACGTTTTGACTCGTCTGTGTTACAGAAACGAATATTGTTCATATTCATGATAGTATTGTTAGCCCTGAAAAGGGCTTTTTGGTGTGGTGAGCGCATGCACGCGCGCTAAGCATCTCGGTGCCGCCGTCCGTGGTTTCTTCAGTTGCTTGCTGCAGTTCTGATGAATCGTCGGTCGGACGAGCTCGAGACACGTCGAGCGCGTTTCGCACCCTCCTTCCCGAGGACGATAGACGCGTACGTACTGCGTGCGCGCGGTTGGACGATGATGAAAACAAACGCACAAAGCACGCGCGCGCCTCTCTCTACTACAGTGTATTATTCTACGCAAACAAAACACATTATTTATGCATGTATACGTACATAAACACACACGCAGTAGGCAAGACGCGCACGCACATTTGTCACTATCACTTGTTGTTGTTGTTGTAGTAACGTGTATCGATGGTGGTCTGGTCGGCCGACTCTGCGCCGCGCTGTCGTCGTCGTCGTCGCCGTCGCCGGTGTAACGCGAACGCGACCGTAGCTTACTTCTTAGCGGCGGACGCTTTCTTGGCTCCCGGCTTAGACTTGGGCGTGGCCGCGGCCTTCTTGGGTTTAGGCGCTTTAGGTTTCTTGGTCGGCGGCTTCGCTGTCTTCTTAGCTTTGGGAGCGGCGCCTCCCTTCGCCTTGGCGGGGGCGGCGGCCTTCTTGGGTGCCGGCTTCTTCTTAGCGGCGGCGGCCTTCTTGTCCTTGGCGGCGGCGGCGGCCGACGCTTTGGACTTTGAAGGTGAGGCAGAGGCGGCCGCGGCGGCGGCTGCTGCCTTCTTGGTCTTGGCGCCGGCCGCAGAGGCGGTCGCCTTCTTGGCCTTCGCGGCGGCGGCGGCGGGCGCCTTGCCGGCGGCCTTGCCAGCTGCGCCGGCGGGTTTCTTGGCCGCGGCCGATTTCGACTCGAGCTTGAAGGAACCGGAGGCACCCTTGCCCTTGGTCTGGATCAGCGCGCCAGATTCGACGGCGCTCTTCAGGTATTTCCTGATGAACGGAGCCAATTTCTCCGCGTCGACCTTGTACTGCGCGGCGATGTACTTCTTGATCGCCTGCAGGGAAGATCCGCTGCGCTCCTTCATCTCCTTGATGGCGTTGGTGACCATCTCAGATGTTTTGGGATGGGTAGGCTTCGCCTTCGGTTTCTTCGCGGCACCGGCGCCGCCGGCCTGTCTCGCCTGCTTCTTCGCCGGTGTAGCGGGCGCGGGAGCCTCGGTAGCGACTGCGGTGTCTGCCATTTTAAATTATTGCTTGACTTTACACTTCACACTTCTAAACACACTGTTAGCCGTTATTAATAATAACGAAAGAATATAAGAGGAGAGAGACTTAGATGTCGCCACTTATAGGTTTCACGAGTTTCGTACACGTACGCCTAAGCACGACGAAACTTTACCGTAACGAGCGCCGTGATGTCGCGGGACGTTTTCTCGTATGAACGCTTGAAAGTTTTCACTAACACGTATCTAATAAAATAAATAAAAAGAATGGTTAACGGCCCTTAGTGCGACGCAGTGTTACAGTTTCGGATAGGTCATGAAGTTGACGATGCCGGTGTGCGAGTTCGGGGAGCGTGAGGCGGTCGTTCAGCCGGTGGCGGTGTTTTATTTTGACGACTGCGTGCGAAGCGTAGGTCGGGTCGTGTTCAAAACGTTATTTTCTCTATAAAAGTGATAGTTGGTGCCGATAAACGTCGACGCGTCAACTAGGAGGATATCGAGCTTGTCTGGTAACAGGACTCCGTCGATATCACACAGTCTCGCGAAGGTATTATCGACCTAAAAGTGAAGCGTCGTAAAACACCGCGAGCGCCGAACCGCTAGGGACGGACGAGTCCGTCCAGGACGTGCAACCTATTAATATAGTGATATTAAAAGACGAGAGTGCCCTTCGACGAGTTGACAGTGTACAGATCGGTACAATCGCATCAGAAAGCGTATTCGATAATGTGTAATTAATAGACATTATTTTAGAGGCCGTCGTCGCAGCCGCGTCCGCGCCTGCTGTCCCCCGTCGTCCGTGCGTGGCTCTATACTCTCTTCGCACAGTAAGTAAGCAGGCTGCCTGCCTGCCTGTGATACAGCTACGTATACTATAATGATATGATACGCGAAATAATAAATAACATAAAAAAAAAACCCTCATTAGATGCGAGAGCGAAGTTGCAATAATAATAATAACAACAACAACACTACATCCACATAATTTTCATAAACACGCGCACCGAGCGGCGATCAAACGAATAGCTGATAGATAGATAGATAGATAGATAGGTAGGTAGGTAGGTAGGTAGGTAACTAACAAACAAACAAACAACAACGTACCTAAGTAGGTAAGTATTGAATATTATGGTTTAATATTTTCAAATTCCTATATGTACAAACGTCAACTTAGCGCGTGTAGTATGTATGTACTTACGTACATAAAGGGCAAGGGCATTACTATGTCGTGTAGTAAGTAGTATTTCAATTTTAAGCTAACAATAGGACCGATTTTGTTTCATTCATATTCATCCCCTCTCGTAGAGGTAGGTAGGTAGGCGGTATGTAAAGTATGTATGGTAGAGGTAGTACGTTTTTTAGACAATTCCGGTAAAGAAACATATTTAATAGTATCGAATCATATGCGGCCCTGAAAAGGGCCTTTTTTTAAGTGCGCGTCTATATACGCATGGTCGAACGGTAATGATTATGTCCACAACGAACACAACACACACACACGTCCACCACGGTATGCAGAGCTGGTTGCGCAGGCAACACGTACACGCGGGGCATGCAGGTGTTTAACCGCCGAAACCGTACAGGGTGCGACCCTGGCGCTTCAGAGCGTAGACGACGTCCATGGCGGTGACGGTCTTCCTCTTGGCGTGCTCGGTGTAGGTGACAGCGTCGCGAATGACGTTCTCTAGGAACACTTTAAGCACACCGCGAGTCTCTTCGTAGATCAGACCGGAGATACGTTTCACGCCGCCTCTGCGAGCCAGACGACGGATGGCGGGCTTCGTGATACCTTGGATGTTATCACGAAGTACCTTCCTGTGGCGCTTGGCTCCTCCTTTTCCCAGACCCTTTCCTCCCTTACCGCGACCGGTCATCTTCTTTACAGTGGGGTTTCAAAAATCACGATAATAATAACAGCACGGGTGCGCGCACACGAACGACGCGAGCGAGCGGACTGACTGACTGATGTATTTTTTAAACCGCGCCGCCGTCCTGTATTTATACTCTAAGCGGAGCTCAGCGGGCGGGGGGACAGAAACGGGAGGTGCGCGGGGCGAGGCGAGCCGACGCTCGTCGCTGGTTGGTTGGTCGTTCGGTACTGTAGGACTAGGACGATGTCTCTCTCAGTTGTTTCGTAAAACAGAACCTATGTACTAAACTAAACTTATAATTAGTTTATCAAAAATTTTAGTTCCAATACCTATAAAATAGGTATATATATATTATAACATTTATCGTATATTTATTAAGTAGTGTACCTACTCCAAAAATACCGTAACAACTCTTAAGTGGTTTGTGTAACTCGATAGAACGACCGTAGCTGCTGATGATAGATTTATAGACTATTCCCTTCTATCATACATTATAATAATAAGTACCTACCTACTGTAGTAAGTAAGTCCCCCTAGTACACCAAAGTACATATGTTTTGACGTATGCAAGGCATCATCTGTTTGTTTGATAGAATAACGACTACTGTAAGTAAGTATGTAGGTAGGTACTTCTCTGATTTTATTCATTGTAATGTAAAATATAATAATATAGGTACTTACTTAGGTGTTTGTTGCTTATGTGGATCATAGTGTGTGTGTGTGTTTGTTTGTTAGGTAGGTAGGTAGGTAGGTAGGTAGGTAGGTAAGTAACGTTTTTGGTGACGTCTGTTATAAAGAAACATTTAATAATCTGATACATATGTGGCCCTGAAAAGGGCCTTTTATGTTAACGCACAGCCACAGCCACAGACACGGTGCACTGCACGAAGGCAGTCAACGTGTCGTAGGGCGATGTGTATTGTGTGACGTCAGCAGTTTAAGCGCGTTCGCCTCTGATCCTGCGCGCCAACTGGATGTCCTTGGGCATGATGGTGACGCGCTTCGCGTGAATCGCGCACAAGTTGGTGTCTTCGAAGAGACCGACGAGGTAAGCTTCGCTAGCCTCCTGCAGCGCCATAACAGCGGAGCTCTGGAAACGGAGATCGGTCTTGAAGTCCTGTGCGATCTCACGCACGAGACGCTGGAACGGAAGCTTGCGGATCAGCAGTTCGGTACTCTTCTGGTAGCGACGAATCTCACGGAGGGCCACAGTGCCGGGCCTGTAGCGATGGGGTTTCTTAACGCCACCGGTGGCCGGTGCGCTCTTGCGCGCAGCCTTGGTGGCGAGCTGTTTCCGCGGGGCCTTACCACCGGTGGATTTACGAGCGGTCTGCTTAGTACGCGCCATTGTAAACACACACGGAACTAGAGGGAAATAATAAAAATCAACTGAAAATACACGCAACGGACGCGCGCGCACTTCGAACGTACGAGAGAGAATAAAAACACACCGCGCGCGTTCGGAGTATTTATACTGTAGCAACGTATCGGCGTGCAGGAGCGAACGAGTGAGCGAGCGCGCGCGCGCCATCTTTAGTACAACGAGCTAACTAATACATTGTTTCTATAGATACTGTTATTTTTAATATTATTTTATTTAAAACCTACTTTTATGTAAACTGCATCACCAAAATACACCAATCTAACGGAAAAAGAAAAAAAAAAAAAAAAATATTGTACTTGGGTCATGTGCTTGCATTGCATGCATCATCTCAATACGCTATCGTTTACGCGGGAAGTTTTCTGTGCATGTTGTATTTGTAAAGTTAGAAGTAATTAAGTAGGTAAGTAGATAGATTAGTTATGTATGTATGTATGTATGTATGTACGTACGTACGTACGTACGTACGTACGTAGGTAGGTAGGTAGGTAGGTAGGTACCTACCTAGGTAGGTAGTTAGTTAGTAAGTAAGTAAGTAAGTAAGTTCAATTCGTCATTATGATACAATTTACTTAGTAGGTACATAATCTATGTACTTACCTACCTATCTAAGTGTGTATGTATGTATGTATCTATCTATCTATCTATGTGAATAGTAACGTTTTGACTGTATTCAAATTTAAAGAAACGTGAATTTATCACATGAACATATTTGTGGCCCTGAAAAGGGCCTTTTGTTTTTACTCCTGCCATCCCACGGTGTGCGTGCGCGTCCAGACGTTTGTCGTGGTTTGCTCGTAGCACGTGCATCATGCGCGTCTCGTACGTACATACATGACACACGCGGCACAGGTAGGTGTGTACCTATGTGTATGTATGCACAATACGATGACACTAACACAATTAACACGCACCACAGTCAACAAGACACACGAACAAGCGCACTGGGTTTAACACTGTACACAGACACGAGGCGGCGTTGAGACGGAGCGTCGGCGGCGGCGGCTCTTGGCAGCCGCCTACCGACCGTTCGCTCACTTGGAGCTGGTGTATTTGGTGACGGCCTTTGTGCCTTCACTGACGGCGTGCTTGGCCAGCTCGCCGGGCAGCAGGAGCCTGACGGACGTCTGCACCTCCCTGGACGTGATGGTCGATCTCTTGTTGTAGTGGGCGAGACGGGAAGCTTCGGCGGCGATACGCTCGAAGATGTCGTTCACGAACGAGTTCATGATAGACATGGCCTTGCTGGAGATACCGGTGTCGGGGTGCACCTGCTTCAACACCTTGTAGATGTAGATGGCGTAACTCTCCTTCCTCTTGTGCTTCTTCTTCTTCTTGTCGGTCTTAGAGATGTTCTTCTGGGCTTTGCCAGACTTCTTGGCGGCTTTACCACTTGTCTTGGGCGGCATTGTGAAATTTGTCGAGTACACGTGCTACCGAAACGGAGTTCAGTCGCAGTATAAAACAGTAAACGGAGTGAACAGTTGTATTTATATGGCGCTCGCGGCTCACAGTTGCGGTAAGCGGTGAGAAATTCGACGCAGCGGCGGACCAATCACAACGCTCCTAAGCCAGAGTGTAGATCGTGCGCGGGGTGAGGGGATGCCCGGGAGGGAGGCGGAGGGAGCGGGGTTACGCTTGCGTTCGGCCGTCAGTCATTTAAAAAAAAAAAAAAAAAAAAAAAAAAAGTATTCTAATCGTTATTTTCATTATGCCTTTGATAGGTAGGTGATTATTAATTTATTTATTTATTTATTACTTACTTACTTACTTACTTACTGGGACTCGAGTTATTATTTAGTACAGTAATGTTCCGTGTTGTTTCATTAGGTATGTAAACAAACATTTATTTATTTATTTATTTATCTATCTATCTATCTATCGTGATGACGACCACCGCAGCCGAAATAATTTCTCTTATATACTTACTTAGGTTCATACCGACAGCATTTTGTACTGCTCATAGTTATACTGTACCTACATAGTAAACTCGTCATGAGGAGAGGAGAGTCAAACAATAATATTATGTGTACTTACATTGTATTGTAGTACACATAATATTCACCTCCTTAAATATTATTTACCTACTTACTTGTAGTAATTAAGTAAAGCGAGTGCGTGAGGTAGGTAGGTAGGTAGGTAGGTAGGTAGTAGTAGGTAGATGGGTAAGTACGTTTTTGTTTGACGACAACACCGTTAAAGAAACTGTCCTTGTTGTATATTTGACGAATCATATTGTGGCCCTGAAAAGGGCCTTTTGTTTTGAATGCATACGAGCGGAGAGCATCGCGCAACCGACATAATAGATTTATGGGTATAATATAGCCATAAACATTATATCGAAGTACGCGTGCGGGGCCACTCGCACGAAGCACCACGTTCAGACAGGTCGCGGCACCACGTTTAAGCCTTCTTCTCGGTCTTCTTGGGCAGTAGCACGGCCTGGATGTTCGGCAGCACACCACCTTGAGCGATCGTCACACCGGAGAGCAGCTTGTTCAACTCCTCGTCGTTGCGGATGGCCAGTTGAAGATGACGCGGGATGATCCTGGTCTTCTTGTTGTCTCTCGCGGCGTTGCCGGCCAACTCGAGGACCTCAGCAGCCAGGTACTCCATCACGGCGGCCAAGTAGACGGGAGCGCCGGCACCCACGCGCTCGGCGTAGTTTCCGTTACGCAGCAGCCTGTGGATACGACCCACAGGGAACTGGAGACCAGCACGGTTGGAACGGGACTTTGCCTTTCCCTTCACCTTGCCTCCTTTACCGCGACCAGACATAATTGAAGGGTTTGTTTATATTACAACTCACGAAGACAACGAAACACGCGTACAACAGTGCGCGCGCCGAAGGAATCTAGTTATAAATGTCGAAATTTCGATTGGACGTCGTATTTATACGCGCACCGCGTAGCTGTGTCAGTGGGAGGGGTGCACCGCAAACGAAACTAATTCACAAGACGCGCAAGCGCGCGCGCGCGCTCTCCACGAGTACACTGCACGATGGATACGGGGTGGGTAGAGATTTAGCAGAATCTATTAGGCTGCCTCGATTTTATTGATAGCTAGTTTCTTTTTTTTTTTTTTTTTTCTCTCTCTCTCTCTCTCTCTCTCTCTCTCTCTCTCTCTCTCTCTCTTGAAATGACTAGGTACGCAATAATTTTATGAAACTATGAACGTACCTAACTAAAGTGAAAACCGACCAATACGATATTCACTTATTTTTCCCTAGTAGTGGGTATATTGTATGATGTACATACATTGCTTATTAGATGTAAGTAAGTAAGTATAAGTTCCTATCTAGTTATTATGTACCTACCTACCTACCTACATAATATATATTTTGCGAGTTATTTCGTGTATGATTGTGTATAATACGGGCGTAGGTTATTATTAATTTACAACGTTTTGACTCGTCTGTGTTACAGAAACGAATATTGTTCATATTCATGATAGTATTGTTAGCCCTGAAAAGGGCTTTTTGGTGTGGTGAGCGCATGCACGCGCGCTAAGCATCTCGGTGCCGCCGTCCGTGGTTTCTTCAGTTGCTTGCTGCAGTTCTGATGAATCGTCGGTCGGACGAGCTCGAGACACGTCGAGCGCGTTTCGCACCCTCCTTCCCGAGGACGATAGACGCGTACGTACTGCGTGCGCGCGGTTGGACGATGATGAAAACAAACGCACAAAGCACGCGCGCGCCTCTCTCTACTACAGTGTATTATTCTACGCAAACAAAACACATTATTTATGCATGTATACGTACATAAACACACACGCAGTAGGCAAGACGCGCACGCACATTTGTCACTATCACTTGTTGTTGTTGTTGTAGTAACGTGTATCGATGGTGGTCTGGTCGGCCGACTCTGCGCCGCGCTGTCGTCGTCGTCGTCGCCGTCGCCGGTGTAACGCGAACGCGACCGTAGCTTACTTCTTAGCGGCGGACGCTTTCTTGGCTCCCGGCTTAGACTTGGGCGTGGCCGCGGCCTTCTTGGGTTTAGGCGCTTTAGGTTTCTTGGTCGGCGGCTTCGCTGTCTTCTTAGCTTTGGGAGCGGCGCCTCCCTTCGCCTTGGCGGGGGCGGCGGCCTTCTTGGGTGCCGGCTTCTTCTTAGCGGCGGCGGCCTTCTTGTCCTTGGCGGCGGCGGCGGCCGACGCTTTGGACTTTGAAGGTGAGGCAGAGGCGGCCGCGGCGGCGGCTGCTGCCTTCTTGGTCTTGGCGCCGGCCGCAGAGGCGGTCGCCTTCTTGGCCTTCGCGGCGGCGGCGGCGGGCGCCTTGCCGGCGGCCTTGCCAGCTGCGCCGGCGGGTTTCTTGGCCGCGGCCGATTTCGACTCGAGCTTGAAGGAACCGGAGGCACCCTTGCCCTTGGTCTGGATCAGCGCGCCAGATTCGACGGCGCTCTTCAGGTATTTCCTGATGAACGGAGCCAATTTCTCCGCGTCGACCTTGTACTGCGCGGCGATGTACTTCTTGATCGCCTGCAGGGAAGATCCGCTGCGCTCCTTCATCTCCTTGATGGCGTTGGTGACCATCTCAGATGTTTTGGGATGGGTAGGCTTCGCCTTCGGTTTCTTCGCGGCACCGGCGCCGCCGGCCTGTCTCGCCTGCTTCTTCGCCGGTGTAGCGGGCGCGGGAGCCTCGGTAGCGACTGCGGTGTCTGCCATTTTAAATTATTGCTTGACTTTACACTTCACACTTCTAAACACACTGTTAGCCGTTATTAATAATAACGAAAGAATATAAGAGGAGAGAGACTTAGATGTCGCCACTTATAGGTTTCACGAGTTTCGTACACGTACGCCTAAGCACGACGAAACTTTACCGTAACGAGCGCCGTGATGTCGCGGGACGTTTTCTCGTATGAACGCTTGAAAGTTTTCACTAACACGTATCTAATAAAATAAATAAAAAGAATGGTTAACGGCCCTTAGTGCGACGCAGTGTTACAGTTTCGGATAGGTCATGAAGTTGACGATGCCGGTGTGCGAGTTCGGGGAGCGTGAGGCGGTCGTTCAGCCGGTGGCGGTGTTTTATTTTGACGACTGCGTGCGAAGCGTAGGTCGGGTCGTGTTCAAAACGTTATTTTCTCTATAAAAGTGATAGTTGGTGCCGATAAACGTCGACGCGTCAACTAGGAGGATATCGAGCTTGTCTGGTAACAGGACTCCGTCGATATCACACAGTCTCGCGAAGGTATTATCGACCTAAAAGTGAAGCGTCGTAAAACACCGCGAGCGCCGAACCGCTAGGGACGGACGAGTCCGTCCAGGACGTGCAACCTATTAATATAGTGATATTAAAAGACGAGAGTGCCCTTCGACGAGTTGACAGTGTACAGATCGGTACAATCGCATCAGAAAGCGTATTCGATAATGTGTAATTAATAGACATTATTTTAGAGGCCGTCGTCGCAGCCGCGTCCGCGCCTGCTGTCCCCCGTCGTCCGTGCGTGGCTCTATACTCTCTTCGCACAGTAAGTAAGCAGGCTGCCTGCCTGCCTGTGATACAGCTACGTATACTATAATGATATGATACGCGAAATAATAAATAACATAAAAAAAAAACCCTCATTAGATGCGAGAGCGAAGTTGCAATAATAATAATAACAACAACAACACTACATCCACATAATTTTCATAAACACGCGCACCGAGCGGCGATCAAACGAATAGCTGATAGATAGATAGATAGATAGATAGGTAGGTAGGTAGGTAGGTAGGTAACTAACAAACAAACAAACAACAACGTACCTAAGTAGGTAAGTATTGAATATTATGGTTTAATATTTTCAAATTCCTATATGTACAAACGTCAACTTAGCGCGTGTAGTATGTATGTACTTACGTACATAAAGGGCAAGGGCATTACTATGTCGTGTAGTAAGTAGTATTTCAATTTTAAGCTAACAATAGGACCGATTTTGTTTCATTCATATTCATCCCCTCTCGTAGAGGTAGGTAGGTAGGCGGTATGTAAAGTATGTATGGTAGAGGTAGTACGTTTTTTAGACAATTCCGGTAAAGAAACATATTTAATAGTATCGAATCATATGCGGCCCTGAAAAGGGCCTTTTTTTAAGTGCGCGTCTATATACGCATGGTCGAACGGTAATGATTATGTCCACAACGAACACAACACACACACACGTCCACCACGGTATGCAGAGCTGGTTGCGCAGGCAACACGTACACGCGGGGCATGCAGGTGTTTAACCGCCGAAACCGTACAGGGTGCGACCCTGGCGCTTCAGAGCGTAGACGACGTCCATGGCGGTGACGGTCTTCCTCTTGGCGTGCTCGGTGTAGGTGACAGCGTCGCGAATGACGTTCTCTAGGAACACTTTAAGCACACCGCGAGTCTCTTCGTAGATCAGACCGGAGATACGTTTCACGCCGCCTCTGCGAGCCAGACGACGGATGGCGGGCTTCGTGATACCTTGGATGTTATCACGAAGTACCTTCCTGTGGCGCTTGGCTCCTCCTTTTCCCAGACCCTTTCCTCCCTTACCGCGACCGGTCATCTTCTTTACAGTGGGGTTTCAAAAATCACGATAATAATAACAGCACGGGTGCGCGCACACGAACGACGCGAGCGAGCGGACTGACTGACTGATGTATTTTTTAAACCGCGCCGCCGTCCTGTATTTATACTCTAAGCGGAGCTCAGCGGGCGGGGGGACAGAAACGGGAGGTGCGCGGGGCGAGGCGAGCCGACGCTCGTCGCTGGTTGGTTGGTCGTTCGGTACTGTAGGACTAGGACGATGTCTCTCTCAGTTGTTTCGTAAAACAGAACCTATGTACTAAACTAAACTTATAATTAGTTTATCAAAAATTTTAGTTCCAATACCTATAAAATAGGTATATATATATTATAACATTTATCGTATATTTATTAAGTAGTGTACCTACTCCAAAAATACCGTAACAACTCTTAAGTGGTTTGTGTAACTCGATAGAACGACCGTAGCTGCTGATGATAGATTTATAGACTATTCCCTTCTATCATACATTATAATAATAAGTACCTACCTACTGTAGTAAGTAAGTCCCCCTAGTACACCAAAGTACATATGTTTTGACGTATGCAAGGCATCATCTGTTTGTTTGATAGAATAACGACTACTGTAAGTAAGTATGTAGGTAGGTACTTCTCTGATTTTATTCATTGTAATGTAAAATATAATAATATAGGTACTTACTTAGGTGTTTGTTGCTTATGTGGATCATAGTGTGTGTGTGTGTTTGTTTGTTAGGTAGGTAGGTAGGTAGGTAGGTAGGTAGGTAAGTAACGTTTTTGGTGACGTCTGTTATAAAGAAACATTTAATAATCTGATACATATGTGGCCCTGAAAAGGGCCTTTTATGTTAACGCACAGCCACAGCCACAGACACGGTGCACTGCACGAAGGCAGTCAACGTGTCGTAGGGCGATGTGTATTGTGTGACGTCAGCAGTTTAAGCGCGTTCGCCTCTGATCCTGCGCGCCAACTGGATGTCCTTGGGCATGATGGTGACGCGCTTCGCGTGAATCGCGCACAAGTTGGTGTCTTCGAAGAGACCGACGAGGTAAGCTTCGCTAGCCTCCTGCAGCGCCATAACAGCGGAGCTCTGGAAACGGAGATCGGTCTTGAAGTCCTGTGCGATCTCACGCACGAGACGCTGGAACGGAAGCTTGCGGATCAGCAGTTCGGTACTCTTCTGGTAGCGACGAATCTCACGGAGGGCCACAGTGCCGGGCCTGTAGCGATGGGGTTTCTTAACGCCACCGGTGGCCGGTGCGCTCTTGCGCGCAGCCTTGGTGGCGAGCTGTTTCCGCGGGGCCTTACCACCGGTGGATTTACGAGCGGTCTGCTTAGTACGCGCCATTGTAAACACACACGGAACTAGAGGGAAATAATAAAAATCAACTGAAAATACACGCAACGGACGCGCGCGCACTTCGAACGTACGAGAGAGAATAAAAACACACCGCGCGCGTTCGGAGTATTTATACTGTAGCAACGTATCGGCGTGCAGGAGCGAACGAGTGAGCGAGCGCGCGCGCGCCATCTTTAGTACAACGAGCTAACTAATACATTGTTTCTATAGATACTGTTATTTTTAATATTATTTTATTTAAAACCTACTTTTATGTAAACTGCATCACCAAAATACACCAATCTAACGGAAAAAGAAAAAAAAAAAAAAAAATATTGTACTTGGGTCATGTGCTTGCATTGCATGCATCATCTCAATACGCTATCGTTTACGCGGGAAGTTTTCTGTGCATGTTGTATTTGTAAAGTTAGAAGTAATTAAGTAGGTAAGTAGATAGATTAGTTATGTATGTATGTATGTATGTATGTACGTACGTACGTACGTACGTACGTACGTAGGTAGGTAGGTAGGTAGGTAGGTACCTACCTAGGTAGGTAGTTAGTTAGTAAGTAAGTAAGTAAGTAAGTTCAATTCGTCATTATGATACAATTTACTTAGTAGGTACATAATCTATGTACTTACCTACCTATCTAAGTGTGTATGTATGTATGTATCTATCTATCTATCTATGTGAATAGTAACGTTTTGACTGTATTCAAATTTAAAGAAACGTGAATTTATCACATGAACATATTTGTGGCCCTGAAAAGGGCCTTTTGTTTTTACTCCTGCCATCCCACGGTGTGCGTGCGCGTCCAGACGTTTGTCGTGGTTTGCTCGTAGCACGTGCATCATGCGCGTCTCGTACGTACATACATGACACACGCGGCACAGGTAGGTGTGTACCTATGTGTATGTATGCACAATACGATGACACTAACACAATTAACACGCACCACAGTCAACAAGACACACGAACAAGCGCACTGGGTTTAACACTGTACACAGACACGAGGCGGCGTTGAGACGGAGCGTCGGCGGCGGCGGCTCTTGGCAGCCGCCTACCGACCGTTCGCTCACTTGGAGCTGGTGTATTTGGTGACGGCCTTTGTGCCTTCACTGACGGCGTGCTTGGCCAGCTCGCCGGGCAGCAGGAGCCTGACGGACGTCTGCACCTCCCTGGACGTGATGGTCGATCTCTTGTTGTAGTGGGCGAGACGGGAAGCTTCGGCGGCGATACGCTCGAAGATGTCGTTCACGAACGAGTTCATGATAGACATGGCCTTGCTGGAGATACCGGTGTCGGGGTGCACCTGCTTCAACACCTTGTAGATGTAGATGGCGTAACTCTCCTTCCTCTTGTGCTTCTTCTTCTTCTTGTCGGTCTTAGAGATGTTCTTCTGGGCTTTGCCAGACTTCTTGGCGGCTTTACCACTTGTCTTGGGCGGCATTGTGAAATTTGTCGAGTACACGTGCTACCGAAACGGAGTTCAGTCGCAGTATAAAACAGTAAAACTCGTGGAAATCGCGACGCCCCCGTCAGGGGGCGTGGCGAGCGGTGCCGGGGCTTGGCCCCCCGGCCGCGGAGGCCTTGCGGTGGCCTGCAAATACAGGCCCCTCACCATGTTGGCGACATTGGCCTGTGGCAATGTTGGGCGCACGTATATTGCGCGCGCCCATGTGAGTGATTGCATGTTGTTTTTCTGTAGGCGCGCCACGACGCTGTCTCACAGCGCCGCTTTCTTCACGACACCTCGGCGGTCTGTCCCCGCCAGGTGAGACCCCCAGTTACCTGGGGGAGGCCCGGCGGGGGACGACCAGCGACGGAGGTGCCGACTCGACGCTCCTACAGAATTGGGTGATATTGCTCCCGCCCGCCCCGCTTCCAGAGCTAGCCGTCCACGGTCCGGGCTAAGGAGCGTCATGTATGTGTGAGCGGTATTGTATTGTGTAACACCGCCCAGTGTCAACGCGTACCGCGGCCCGCGCTGCGCATACGCGTGTGAGTTTAGGCGCCTGTGTAGTGGTGAATGGCTGAGTTCGCCGCGTAACGTGCCTATATTAACTTAGCACACGCCACGCGACGAGTGTGTGTAATGTGTGTGGAGTGCTGTTTGGGTCGAGTGAGCCGCGTGTAACCAGGGTACGTAGTGGGTACGGCTGGGTACGGCTCACCCGAGGCGTCAAATCCGGTGGTGGATGGGGTCATCGTCCGCTACCAGGTCGCGGGGTAGGGGTCTCGCGTCGGGGGGGCGCGCGTGCCAGGGCGCAATGTCCTGCACATGCGGGCAAGCGGATGCGTCGGCACGCGCGAACATTCCCTTCGCGAGGCGCCGCACAAACTGGTCCAGGCTCTCAATCCCGAGGTCCCGTTCCAGGACATCGTTCCTCACGAAGCGAGGAGCGTCCATAATGGTCCGCAGCGCCAGATGTTGCTGCGCGCGGAGCTGCGTTCGGCTCGACTCGCTCGTGAGGGCGAACCAGGCCGGGGCGGCGTACGTCAAGATTGGGCGCACGTACAACTTGTACACGCCCAACTTGACGCGCGCCGGTATTCGGGACGAGAGCACCGGTTTAAGGAGGTTGCGGGCGACCCTACCTTTAGCGGCGACCGAGCGGACGTGTGGCCCCATCGTGAGCCGACGATCGATGGTGACCCCTAGGTACTTCACCCAGGGCGACCACGCGATGTCGGCTCCTTGCAGCTTCAAGGGTGGTGGGAGGGGCACAAGGCCGGTGACCATGGCCTGCGTCTTACCCACGTTAACCGAAAGCCGCCACCTGGACAGCCATTCGGGCAGCAAGTCGAGCGCGCGCTGCATCTTGACCGCCGCGTACTTCGCATTAAGCGATGTGGTGATGTACGCGGCGTCGTCGGCGTACAGCGCGAGCATGGCGTCCGAGGTGGTGGGGATGTCGTCGGTGTAACGTGAGTAACACGCCGGCGACACGCAGCTGCCCTGCGGCACACCCGCGAGCACCGGGCGGGCGCTAGAGAGCGCCCCGTCGACCACCACCCTAAAGGTCCTGTTGGCAAGGAAAGTAGAGACCACCATGACGACGCGACGGGGCGCGCCTGAGGTGGCCAACTTATATATCAGGCCGTCGTGCCACACACGGTCGAAGGCCTTCTCCATGTCGAGGAATACTGCCACCGAGTACTCCTTCTTGTTATGCGCGGCTGCGAGGTGGTGCAGTACCCTCGACAGCTGGAGCGTCGTGCTGTGCTCCGCCCGAAACCCAAACTGCTCCGGGCGCGGCGTGATGTGCGGCTGGAGATGTCGCAGCAGGAGTGCTTCGAACACCTTGGAGACTGTCGGCAACAACGTGATTGGCCGATAGCTCTCCGGCTTCAGGATATCTTTTCCCGCCTTGGGCAGCATAATGACGCGCCCCTCCTTCCACGAGGCGGGAAAGGCCCCCGTGCGCAGTATCCCCGTGAACAGGCGCGCCAGCGCCGCTACCATACGGTACGGCAGGTGGCGCAGCACTGTGTTGGTGATACCGTCAGCACCGGGGGCCTTCCTCGGCCTCGTCCTTAGGATGGCGCGTCTGACTGCGCCCGGCGAGAAAAAGATGGCGTCTTCATCGGGAGCTATCGGCGTTGCGAAATAGTCCCCCAGGTGTTTCTCGACTGCTGCGACATGGTCGGTGTCGCTGGTCGGGTTCGGGCGAAACTGACGCTCCAGGTGCTCGGCGAAGACCTCCGCCCGGTCCTCCGCTACATACTTTAGCGCCCCGTCGCTGTTGCGCAGTGGACGCACCGGAGCTGGGGTGTTCCTCAGCTGGCCGCAGAGCTTGTGCAGCGACGGCCAGCTGTCCGCCGTGGCGTCTATCCTGTCCTCCCAGCCCGCGGTGGTCAGCGCCTGTAATTCGGCCTTAACCTTCTCCGCGAGACGGTTTAACTCACGTTTGAGCGTCGGACATCTTGTTTGTTGCCACTGCTTGCGAATGCGCCTCTTCGCGGCGATCATTGCGCTTATGTGCGCCGGCAGGGGCGGCAGTAGCCCTCTCCCCTGCGGCTGCGTGCTAGTCGCCGCTTCTAAGGCGCTCTGTATGCAAGCAGTGACATCGTCCGCGGTCTTGTCGACGTCCGCGGGGGTAGCAATAGGCCGAGTCGGCGTGGTGGTCTCTACTTTCTCCACGAACTTTGTCCAGTCCGTGGACCGACGTGGCGCTATGGGCTTCAGTCGGGTCGGCATTCCCGATAGGACGACGAGTACAGGTTGGTGGTCCGACTGTAACTCGTCGTCTATCACTTGTTGTGTGATCTGGCAGCTTAGCCCCCGGTGGACTACGATGTCCAGCACGTCCGGCATGTTGCGCGCGACGTCCGGGTAGTGCGTCGGCGTCTCTGGGCCGGACACCGTATAGCCGAGGGCTTCCGAGTCCGCGAAGAGCCGTCTCCCCTCGGTATTCATGGTGTAGGAGTTCCACGCCGGGTGCTTGCAGTTCAAGTCGCCGGCGAGGATGGTGGCGCGTGTGGTGCCTACAAGCAGGGCCCGCAGCTCGGTAAGGTCCAAGGGAGCCGCGGGCGGCTTGTAGCAGGCGTAGATGTTGATGTCCTCGCCGGCTACGTGTAGCTGCACACCCAGGGCGTAGAAGCTCCTGAGCGACGGCAAGGGGAGTTCCTGATGGACGACTCTTCGCCTCACTAGTACCGCCAGACCACGGTACCGGACATTTGTGTCGGCCGACCTTTCGTCCTTCCTGTATAAGTGATACCCTGGGACCCTGACCCTATCTTCGGGTCCTAGTAGGGTCTCACTTATTAGCGCCACGTCGATGTCCTGTTCCCTCAGGAGATGGCGGAGGGGGGCGACCTTTCCTCTAAGGCCGCGGGCGTTCCAATGAATCACCCTCAATGGCCTAGCCATGGTACAGGGTAAGCAACGTGGCCAGGCCATCAAGGATGACCGTCTCGATGTCATGACCCTGCCTGATGGCCTTAATTAGGTCCATCAATAATTTTATGGCACAGGTCGTGAATTCCTTCTTGGTCTCGGTCTTAGCTTCATCTGTGTTGGCGCCGGAGGCGCCGCGGCTCGCCTTCTGAGCGAACTGTTTCGATCTTAGTTCCGCGATTTGCCGCGGCGCTGCGCCGGCGCTAGTTGTGGCGTCGACGTTCACGACCTGTGCACTAGTGGCAGGGTCGGCCTTAGGAATTTCTTCCTGGGTCGCCGGAGGGGGGGGTTGGGACTCCTTCTTCTTCCCCTTCCCTTTACCCCCGCGCCTCTTCTTCCTCCGCGTCGAGGAGGGGGCTTGGCCTTTGTCTGTGGGCCCGTTGGCCGCCGCCATTAGCGTGGCGCTCTGGGCCTCTGGCTCCACCATTTGCGGCCTTTCGGTGGCCGCTGGGGGCCGGCGCGCGGTGGTGGTAATGGCGGCGGTCCCCGCTCGCTTGTTCCGGGTCTCCGCCTGGAACACGGGGCACTTGTTGTTGCACGCGGGGTGCGGGCCACCGCAGTTGACGCAGGTGGCCGGCTCCTCCCGCGGGCGCGGGCAGTCACGTGCCACGTGCTCCCCGCCGCATCGGACGCAAGCGAGCGGCCGGTGACACTGGTGGGAACTGTGCCGGAATTTTTGGCACCGGTGGCACTGGGCGGGCCCTCGTTTGCCCCGCCAAGCCTCGATTTTGACACCCCGCATGTACATAAACACGGTGGTGTCGTATATAGCCCGGACGTCAGGCGTCTTCTTGAGAATGGCGTGGAACACGCAGCCGGGTCTTCCTTGTGCGCCCTTAATGTGGCGCACGTACTCCGGCTGGTATCCTAACGCCCGGAGCTCCTCCTCGATCTCCTGGGGTTCCGTGTCCGGTGGCAACCCCCTGATGGCGATCTTCAGGTTTCGCTCCGCTGGCAGCGAATATGCAAACCACGATACGCCGCTATCTTTCTCCAGGCCAGTCAGATACCGCTGGACCAGCCGGTACTCTTCCTCCGAGTCGGGGGTAAATCGTACCCCGGACCCGTAAGGCCGAGCGTTAGGCGGCCGGCCCAGCTTGGCAGCGATGGCCCGGAAGTGAGCGGCCCAGTTCGGCAGCTTCTCCACCACCAGCGGAGGGTACTTCAACTTCTTTTCCTTCTTGTTCCCCGGCGGCTGCTTCGACGTCGTCGTCGACGCCGAGGCGCCGGGGGCGGCAGCAGGGGGTGCGGTATTAGCAGGGGGGGCAGGGGGAAGGTTGTGCAAACTTACCCCTGCGGATGTCGGTGCGGGTGCGGGTGACAGCGGCGGCGACGGCGGCGTGCTCCGCGCCGCGTCAGCAAAGGTGGGCGAGGCGGGTGCGCCCCGACCCCGCGGCGCGCGTTCGCGCTGTGGCCGCGGCGGGTCGAGGCAGTACCGCTTCGCCTCTTCCTCGGCGGCGGTGTCATCCGGGCTCCTCGGGCGCCGCTGGGGTCTAGCCTCGAGGTTGAATTCGAAGCCGAACCCCAGCGGCGGCGGTATCGGCGTCTGCGGCGTGGAGGCTGCTCCGCCCTCGGTGGGCCAGCGCCCGGATCGCGGGGACGTGTCTCGCGACACGTTATCGCGACCGGACGCGGCCGAGTCCACCGACACTAGCGACATGCTCGACCCCACGCGTGAGGAGCATGCCGACAGCATCGCCGGAGAGTCGAAGGCGGAGGCCCTCGGAGGCGCCGGTGAGTCGGGCGCCTGCGACATCAGCAGCGCCGGCCGCTCCCGCTCAACCAATGCCGGTCCCGCCAGCGAGAGGCGGGGGCCGGGTACGGCGATGCAGGGAGCTGGCACGGCTTTGTGCGTAGGTGCCGCCGCCGCTGCTGCCCCGAGGGGCGCGGGCGGCGACACAAAGCTGGGGGGCGCGGCAGAGCGCGCCGGGGGCGCGCGTGGGCGCGCGGATGGCGGCGTGGTGAGCGCCGGTGGTGCGGGCTTCGCTGGCTGCGCGGGCTGCGCAGGCGGCGCGGTGGTGCGCGCGGTTGGCGCGGCAGAGCGCGCGGGCGCCGCGGCCCGTGCAGCGGGCGCGGTTGCGCGCGCAGGCGCGGGCACGCGTGCGGGTGGTATGGTGGCGCGCGCTTGCGGCGCGCGGCCTGGGTTCGCGCTCGGCCCTGGCGCCTGTATGGGCACCGGGCGGAACGCGGCTGGGCGGATGGGTACCGCGTGCTGGCGGCTCGTCGACGGCGCTGGCGCAGCGCGCGCAGGCGCCAGTGACGTCGGTGGGCCGGCAGCTACAGCGGCTGCCTTCCCCTCCCCTCTTCCTCTTGTCCCCTCCTTCTTCTCCGGACCTCGGGTGGGCACGCCCGGCGGCGCACCGGACGACGCATCGCCGATATTCGGCAGTGACGTCGCCCGGTCCAACACCGGACGTGGCTCCTCTTCAGCCCCGGCATCGCGGCCCAGCGAGCCGCGCGTGCCGGGCTTCGGCATCTCCTCCTGGATGTGAACACACTCGCGACCGCTGCGGCGGAGATCCGCCGGGCAGCGCGTGGGCTCCCCCTGTGTTTGCCCGAGTGTCGAACGATAACTCGGACAAACACAAGTTGAGCAGGTTAAAATGAAGCGGTCCGCGCGATAACAAACTGGTATGCGTAGGATAGACCAGCGTGTAGTTCACTAGCCAATCCTCTAAAACAGTAAACTCGTGGAAATCGCGACGCCCCCGTCAGGGGGCGTGGCGAGCGGTGCCGGGGCTTGGCCCCCCGGCCGCGGAGGCCTTGCGGTGGCCTGCAAATACAGGCCCCTCACCATGTTGGCGACATTGGCCTGTGGCAATGTTGGGCGCACGTATATTGCGCGCGCCCATGTGAGTGATTGCATGTTGTTTTTCTGTAGGCGCGCCACGACGCTGTCTCACAGCGCCGCTTTCTTCACGACACCTCGGCGGTCTGTCCCCGCCAGGTGAGACCCCCAGTTACCTGGGGGAGGCCCGGCGGGGGACGACCAGCGACGGAGGTGCCGACTCGACGCTCCTACAGAATTGGGTGATATTGCTCCCGCCCGCCCCGCTTCCAGAGCTAGCCGTCCACGGTCCGGGCTAAGGAGCGTCATGTATGTGTGAGCGGTATTGTATTGTGTAACACCGCCCAGTGTCAACGCGTACCGCGGCCCGCGCTGCGCATACGCGTGTGAGTTTAGGCGCCTGTGTAGTGGTGAATGGCTGAGTTCGCCGCGTAACGTGCCTATATTAACTTAGCACACGCCACGCGACGAGTGTGTGTAATGTGTGTGGAGTGCTGTTTGGGTCGAGTGAGCCGCGTGTAACCAGGGTACGTAGTGGGTACGGCTGGGTACGGCTCACCCGAGGCGTCAAATCCGGTGGTGGATGGGGTCATCGTCCGCTACCAGGTCGCGGGGTAGGGGTCTCGCGTCGGGGGGGCGCGCGTGCCAGGGCGCAATGTCCTGCACATGCGGGCAAGCGGATGCGTCGGCACGCGCGAACATTCCCTTCGCGAGGCGCCGCACAAACTGGTCCAGGCTCTCAATCCCGAGGTCCCGTTCCAGGACATCGTTCCTCACGAAGCGAGGAGCGTCCATAATGGTCCGCAGCGCCAGATGTTGCTGCGCGCGGAGCTGCGTTCGGCTCGACTCGCTCGTGAGGGCGAACCAGGCCGGGGCGGCGTACGTCAAGATTGGGCGCACGTACAACTTGTACACGCCCAACTTGACGCGCGCCGGTATTCGGGACGAGAGCACCGGTTTAAGGAGGTTGCGGGCGACCCTACCTTTAGCGGCGACCGAGCGGACGTGTGGCCCCATCGTGAGCCGACGATCGATGGTGACCCCTAGGTACTTCACCCAGGGCGACCACGCGATGTCGGCTCCTTGCAGCTTCAAGGGTGGTGGGAGGGGCACAAGGCCGGTGACCATGGCCTGCGTCTTACCCACGTTAACCGAAAGCCGCCACCTGGACAGCCATTCGGGCAGCAAGTCGAGCGCGCGCTGCATCTTGACCGCCGCGTACTTCGCATTAAGCGATGTGGTGATGTACGCGGCGTCGTCGGCGTACAGCGCGAGCATGGCGTCCGAGGTGGTGGGGATGTCGTCGGTGTAACGTGAGTAACACGCCGGCGACACGCAGCTGCCCTGCGGCACACCCGCGAGCACCGGGCGGGCGCTAGAGAGCGCCCCGTCGACCACCACCCTAAAGGTCCTGTTGGCAAGGAAAGTAGAGACCACCATGACGACGCGACGGGGCGCGCCTGAGGTGGCCAACTTATATATCAGGCCGTCGTGCCACACACGGTCGAAGGCCTTCTCCATGTCGAGGAATACTGCCACCGAGTACTCCTTCTTGTTATGCGCGGCTGCGAGGTGGTGCAGTACCCTCGACAGCTGGAGCGTCGTGCTGTGCTCCGCCCGAAACCCAAACTGCTCCGGGCGCGGCGTGATGTGCGGCTGGAGATGTCGCAGCAGGAGTGCTTCGAACACCTTGGAGACTGTCGGCAACAACGTGATTGGCCGATAGCTCTCCGGCTTCAGGATATCTTTTCCCGCCTTGGGCAGCATAATGACGCGCCCCTCCTTCCACGAGGCGGGAAAGGCCCCCGTGCGCAGTATCCCCGTGAACAGGCGCGCCAGCGCCGCTACCATACGGTACGGCAGGTGGCGCAGCACTGTGTTGGTGATACCGTCAGCACCGGGGGCCTTCCTCGGCCTCGTCCTTAGGATGGCGCGTCTGACTGCGCCCGGCGAGAAAAAGATGGCGTCTTCATCGGGAGCTATCGGCGTTGCGAAATAGTCCCCCAGGTGTTTCTCGACTGCTGCGACATGGTCGGTGTCGCTGGTCGGGTTCGGGCGAAACTGACGCTCCAGGTGCTCGGCGAAGACCTCCGCCCGGTCCTCCGCTACATACTTTAGCGCCCCGTCGCTGTTGCGCAGTGGACGCACCGGAGCTGGGGTGTTCCTCAGCTGGCCGCAGAGCTTGTGCAGCGACGGCCAGCTGTCCGCCGTGGCGTCTATCCTGTCCTCCCAGCCCGCGGTGGTCAGCGCCTGTAATTCGGCCTTAACCTTCTCCGCGAGACGGTTTAACTCACGTTTGAGCGTCGGACATCTTGTTTGTTGCCACTGCTTGCGAATGCGCCTCTTCGCGGCGATCATTGCGCTTATGTGCGCCGGCAGGGGCGGCAGTAGCCCTCTCCCCTGCGGCTGCGTGCTAGTCGCCGCTTCTAAGGCGCTCTGTATGCAAGCAGTGACATCGTCCGCGGTCTTGTCGACGTCCGCGGAGGTAGCAATAGGCCGAGTCGGCGTGGTGGTCTCTACTTTCTCCACGAACTTTGTCCAGTCCGTGGACCGACGTGGCGCTATGGGCTTCAGTCGGGTCGGCATTCCCGATAGGACGACGAGTACAGGTTGGTGGTCCGACTGTAACTCGTCGTCTATCACTTGTTGTGTGATCTGGCAGCTTAGCCCCCGGTGGACTACGATGTCCAGCACGTCCGGCATGTTGCGCGCGACGTCCGGGTAGTGCGTCGGCGTCTCTGGGCCGGACACCGTATAGCCGAGGGCTTCCGAGTCCGCGAAGAGCCGTCTCCCCTCGGTATTCATGGTGTAGGAGTTCCACGCCGGGTGCTTGCAGTTCAAGTCGCCGGCGAGGATGGTGGCGCGTGTGGTGCCTACAAGCAGGGCCCGCAGCTCGGTAAGGTCCAAGGGAGCCGCGGGCGGCTTGTAGCAGGCGTAGATGTTGATGTCCTCGCCGGCTACGTGTAGCTGCACACCCAGGGCGTAGAAGCTCCTGAGCGACGGCAAGGGGAGTTCCTGATGGACGACTCTTCGCCTCACTAGTACCGCCAGACCACGGTACCGGACATTTGTGTCGGCCGACCTTTCGTCCTTCCTGTATAAGTGATACCCTGGGACCCTGACCCTATCTTCGGGTCCTAGTAGGGTCTCACTTATTAGCGCCACGTCGATGTCCTGTTCCCTCAGGAGATGGCGGAGGGGGGCGACCTTTCCTCTAAGGCCGCGGGCGTTCCAATGAATCACCCTCAATGGCCTAGCCATGGTACAGGGTAAGCAACGTGGCCAGGCCATCAAGGATGACCGTCTCGATGTCATGACCCTGCCTGATGGCCTTAATTAGGTCCATCAATAATTTTATGGCACAGGTCGTGAATTCCTTCTTGGTCTCGGTCTTAGCTTCATCTGTGTTGGCGCCGGAGGCGCCGCGGCTCGCCTTCTGAGCGAACTGTTTCGATCTTAGTTCCGCGATTTGCCGCGGCGCTGCGCCGGCGCTAGTTGTGGCGTCGACGTTCACGACCTGTGCACTAGTGGCAGGGTCGGCCTTAGGAATTTCTTCCTGGGTCGCCGGAGGGGGGGGTTGGGACTCCTTCTTCTTCCCCTTCCCTTTACCCCCGCGCCTCTTCTTCCTCCGCGTCGAGGAGGGGGCTTGGCCTTTGTCTGTGGGCCCGTTGGCCGCCGCCATTAGCGTGGCGCTCTGGGCCTCTGGCTCCACCATTTGCGGCCTTTCTGTGGCCGCTGGGGGCCGGCGCGCGGTGGTGGTAATGGCGGCGGTCCCCGCTCGCTTGTTCCGGGTCTCCGCCTGGAACACGGGGCACTTGTTGTTGCACGCGGGGTGCGGGCCACCGCAGTTGACGCAGGTGGCCGGCTCCTCCCGCGGGCGCGGGCAGTCACGTGCCACGTGCTCCCCGCCGCATCGGACGCAAGCGAGCGGCCGGTGACACTGGTGGGAACTGTGCCGGAATTTTTGGCACCGGTGGCACTGGGCGGGCCCTCGTTTGCCCCGCCAAGCCTCGATTTTGACACCCCGCATGTACATAAACACGGTGGTGTCGTATATAGCCCGGACGTCAGGCGTCTTCTTGAGAATGGCGTGGAACACGCAGCCGGGTCTTCCTTGTGCGCCCTTAATGTGGCGCACGTACTCCGGCTGGTATCCTAACGCCCGGAGCTCCTCCTCGATCTCCTGGGGTTCCGTGTCCGGTGGCAACCCCCTGATGGCGATCTTCAGGTTTCGCTCCGCTGGCAGCGAATATGCAAACCACGATACGCCGCTATCTTTCTCCAGGCCAGTCAGATACCGCTGGACCAGCCGGTACTCTTCCTCCGAGTCGGGGGTAAATCGTACCCCGGACCCGTAAGGCCGAGCGTTAGGCGGCCGGCCCAGCTTGGCAGCGATGGCCCGGAAGTGAGCGGCCCAGTTCGGCAGCTTCTCCACCACCAGCGGAGGGTACTTCAACTTCTTTTCCTTCTTGTTCCCCGGCGGCTGCTTCGACGTCGTCGTCGACGCCGAGGCGCCGGGGGCGGCAGCAGGGGGTGCGGTATTAGCAGGGGGGGCAGGGGGAAGGTTGTGCAAACTTACCCCTGCGGATGTCGGTGCGGGTGCGGGTGACAGCGGCGGCAACGGCGGCGTGCTCCGCGCCGCGTCAGCAAAGGTGGGCGAGGCGGGTGCGCCCCGACCCCGCGGCGCGCGTTCGCGCTGTGGCCGCGGCGGGTCGAGGCAGTACCGCTTCGCCTCTTCCTCGGCGGCGGTGTCATCCGGGCTCCTCGGGCGCCGCTGGGGTCTAGCCTCGAGGTTGAATTCGAAGCCGAACCCCAGCGGCGGCGGTATCGGCGTCTGCGGCGTGGAGGCTGCTCCGCCCTCGGTGGGCCAGCGCCCGGATCGCGGGGACGTGTCTCGCGACACGTTATCGCGACCGGACGCGGCCGAGTCCACCGACACTAGCGACATGCTCGACCCCACGCGTGAGGAGCATGCCGACAGCATCGCCGGAGAGTCGAAGGCGGAGGCCCTCGGAGGCGCCGGTGAGTCGGGCGCCTGCGACATCAGCAGCGCCGGCCGCTCCCGCTCAACCAATGCCGGTCCCGCCAGCGAGAGGCGGGGGCCGGGTACGGCGATGCAGGGAGCTGGCACGGCTTTGTGCGTAGGTGCCGCCGCCGCTGCTGCCCCGAGGGGCGCGGGCGGCGACACAAAGCTGGGGGGCGCGGCAGAGCGCGCCGGGGGCGCGCGTGGGCGCGCGGATGGCGGCGTGGTGAGCGCCGGTGGTGCGGGCTTCGCTGGCTGCGCGGGCTGCGCAGGCGGCGCGGTGGTGCGCGCGGTTGGCGCGGCAGAGCGCGCGGGCGCCGCGGCCCGTGCAGCGGGCGCGGTTGCGCGCGCAGGCGCGGGCACGCGTGCGGGTGGTATGGTGGCGCGCGCTTGCGGCGCGCGGCCTGGGTTCGCGCTCGGCCCTGGCGCCTGTATGGGCACCGGGCGGAACGCGGCTGGGCGGATGGGTACCGCGTGCTGGCGGCTCGTCGACGGCGCTGGCGCAGCGCGCGCAGGCGCCAGTGACGTCGGTGGGCCGGCAGCTACAGCGGCTGCCTTCCCCTCCCCTCTTCCTCTTGTCCCCTCCTTCTTCTCCGGACCTCGGGTGGGCACGCCCGGCGGCGCACCGGACGACGCATCGCCGATATTCGGCAGTGACGTCGCCCGGTCCAACACCGGACGTGGCTCCTCTTCAGCCCCGGCATCGCGGCCCAGCGAGCCGCGCGTGCCGGGCTTCGGCATCTCCTCCTGGATGTGAACACACTCGCGACCGCTGCGGCGGAGATCCGCCGGGCAGCGCGTGGGCTCCCCCTGTGTTTGCCCGAGTGTCGAACGATAACTCGGACAAACACAAGTTGAGCAGGTTAAAATGAAGCGGTCCGCGCGATAACAAACTGGTATGCGTAGGATAGACCAGCGTGTAGTTCACTAGCCAATCCAAAAAAACAGTAAACGGAGTGAACAGTTGTATTTATATGGCGCTCGCGGCTCACAGTTGCGGTAAGCGGTGAGAAATTCGACGCAGCGGCGGACCAATCACAACGCTCCTAAGCCAGAGTGTAGATCGTGCGCGGGGTGAGGGGATGCCCGGGAGGGAGGCGGAGGGAGCGGGGTTACGCTTGCGTTCGGCCGTCAGTCATTTAAAAAAAAAAAAAAAAAAAAAAAAAAAGTATTCTAATCGTTATTTTCATTATGCCTTTGATAGGTAGGTGATTATTAATTTATTTATTTATTTATTACTTACTTACTTACTTACTTACTGGGACTCGAGTTATTATTTAGTACAGTAATGTTCCGTGTTGTTTCATTAGGTATGTAAACAAACATTTATTTATTTATTTATTTATCTATCTATCTATCTATCGTGATGACGACCACCGCAGCCGAAATAATTTCTCTTATATACTTACTTAGGTTCATACCGACAGCATTTTGTACTGCTCATAGTTATACTGTACCTACATAGTAAACTCGTCATGAGGAGAGGAGAGTCAAACAATAATATTATGTGTACTTACATTGTATTGTAGTACACATAATATTCACCTCCTTAAATATTATTTACCTACTTACTTGTAGTAATTAAGTAAAGCGAGTGCGTGAGGTAGGTAGGTAGGTAGGTAGGTAGGTAGTAGTAGGTAGATGGGTAAGTACGTTTTTGTTTGACGACAACACCGTTAAAGAAACTGTCCTTGTTGTATATTTGACGAATCATATTGTGGCCCTGAAAAGGGCCTTTTGTTTTGAATGCATACGAGCGGAGAGCATCGCGCAACCGACATAATAGATTTATGGGTATAATATAGCCATAAACATTATATCGAAGTACGCGTGCGGGGCCACTCGCACGAAGCACCACGTTCAGACAGGTCGCGGCACCACGTTTAAGCCTTCTTCTCGGTCTTCTTGGGCAGTAGCACGGCCTGGATGTTCGGCAGCACACCACCTTGAGCGATCGTCACACCGGAGAGCAGCTTGTTCAACTCCTCGTCGTTGCGGATGGCCAGTTGAAGATGACGCGGGATGATCCTGGTCTTCTTGTTGTCTCTCGCGGCGTTGCCGGCCAACTCGAGGACCTCAGCAGCCAGGTACTCCATCACGGCGGCCAAGTAGACGGGAGCGCCGGCACCCACGCGCTCGGCGTAGTTTCCGTTACGCAGCAGCCTGTGGATACGACCCACAGGGAACTGGAGACCAGCACGGTTGGAACGGGACTTTGCCTTTCCCTTCACCTTGCCTCCTTTACCGCGACCAGACATAATTGAAGGGTTTGTTTATATTACAACTCACGAAGACAACGAAACACGCGTACAACAGTGCGCGCGCCGAAGGAATCTAGTTATAAATGTCGAAATTTCGATTGGACGTCGTATTTATACGCGCACCGCGTAGCTGTGTCAGTGGGAGGGGTGCACCGCAAACGAAACTAATTCACAAGACGCGCAAGCGCGCGCGCGCGCTCTCCACGAGTACACTGCACGATGGATACGGGGTGGGTAGAGATTTAGCAGAATCTATTAGGCTGCCTCGATTTTATTGATAGCTAGTTTCTTTTTTTTTTTTTTTTTTTCTCTCTCTCTCTCTCTCTCTCTCTCTCTCTCTCTCTCTCTCTCTTGAAATGACTAGGTACGCAATAATTTTATGAAACTATGAACGTACCTAACTAAAGTGAAAACCGACCAATACGATATTCACTTATTTTTCCCTAGTAGTGGGTATATTGTATGATGTACATACATTGCTTATTAGATGTAAGTAAGTAAGTATAAGTTCCTATCTAGTTATTATGTACCTACCTACCTACCTACATAATATATATTTTGCGAGTTATTTCGTGTATGATTGTGTATAATACGGGCGTAGGTTATTATTAATTTACAACGTTTTGACTCGTCTGTGTTACAGAAACGAATATTGTTCATATTCATGATAGTATTGTTAGCCCTGAAAAGGGCTTTTTGGTGTGGTGAGCGCATGCACGCGCGCTAAGCATCTCGGTGCCGCCGTCCGTGGTTTCTTCAGTTGCTTGCTGCAGTTCTGATGAATCGTCGGTCGGACGAGCTCGAGACACGTCGAGCGCGTTTCGCACCCTCCTTCCCGAGGACGATAGACGCGTACGTACTGCGTGCGCGCGGTTGGACGATGATGAAAACAAACGCACAAAGCACGCGCGCGCCTCTCTCTACTACAGTGTATTATTCTACGCAAACAAAACACATTATTTATGCATGTATACGTACATAAACACACACGCAGTAGGCAAGACGCGCACGCACATTTGTCACTATCACTTGTTGTTGTTGTTGTAGTAACGTGTATCGATGGTGGTCTGGTCGGCCGACTCTGCGCCGCGCTGTCGTCGTCGTCGTCGCCGTCGCCGGTGTAACGCGAACGCGACCGTAGCTTACTTCTTAGCGGCGGACGCTTTCTTGGCTCCCGGCTTAGACTTGGGCGTGGCCGCGGCCTTCTTGGGTTTAGGCGCTTTAGGTTTCTTGGTCGGCGGCTTCGCTGTCTTCTTAGCTTTGGGAGCGGCGCCTCCCTTCGCCTTGGCGGGGGCGGCGGCCTTCTTGGGTGCCGGCTTCTTCTTAGCGGCGGCGGCCTTCTTGTCCTTGGCGGCGGCGGCGGCCGACGCTTTGGACTTTGAAGGTGAGGCAGAGGCGGCCGCGGCGGCGGCTGCTGCCTTCTTGGTCTTGGCGCCGGCCGCAGAGGCGGTCGCCTTCTTGGCCTTCGCGGCGGCGGCGGCGGGCGCCTTGCCGGCGGCCTTGCCAGCTGCGCCGGCGGGTTTCTTGGCCGCGGCCGATTTCGACTCGAGCTTGAAGGAACCGGAGGCACCCTTGCCCTTGGTCTGGATCAGCGCGCCAGATTCGACGGCGCTCTTCAGGTATTTCCTGATGAACGGAGCCAATTTCTCCGCGTCGACCTTGTACTGCGCGGCGATGTACTTCTTGATCGCCTGCAGGGAAGATCCGCTGCGCTCCTTCATCTCCTTGATGGCGTTGGTGACCATCTCAGATGTTTTGGGATGGGTAGGCTTCGCCTTCGGTTTCTTCGCGGCACCGGCGCCGCCGGCCTGTCTCGCCTGCTTCTTCGCCGGTGTAGCGGGCGCGGGAGCCTCGGTAGCGACTGCGGTGTCTGCCATTTTAAATTATTGCTTGACTTTACACTTCACACTTCTAAACACACTGTTAGCCGTTATTAATAATAACGAAAGAATATAAGAGGAGAGAGACTTAGATGTCGCCACTTATAGGTTTCACGAGTTTCGTACACGTACGCCTAAGCACGACGAAACTTTACCGTAACGAGCGCCGTGATGTCGCGGGACGTTTTCTCGTATGAACGCTTGAAAGTTTTCACTAACACGTATCTAATAAAATAAATAAAAAGAATGGTTAACGGCCCTTAGTGCGACGCAGTGTTACAGTTTCGGATAGGTCATGAAGTTGACGATGCCGGTGTGCGAGTTCGGGGAGCGTGAGGCGGTCGTTCAGCCGGTGGCGGTGTTTTATTTTGACGACTGCGTGCGAAGCGTAGGTCGGGTCGTGTTCAAAACGTTATTTTCTCTATAAAAGTGATAGTTGGTGCCGATAAACGTCGACGCGTCAACTAGGAGGATATCGAGCTTGTCTGGTAACAGGACTCCGTCGATATCACACAGTCTCGCGAAGGTATTATCGACCTAAAAGTGAAGCGTCGTAAAACACCGCGAGCGCCGAACCGCTAGGGACGGACGAGTCCGTCCAGGACGTGCAACCTATTAATATAGTGATATTAAAAGACGAGAGTGCCCTTCGACGAGTTGACAGTGTACAGATCGGTACAATCGCATCAGAAAGCGTATTCGATAATGTGTAATTAATAGACATTATTTTAGAGGCCGTCGTCGCAGCCGCGTCCGCGCCTGCTGTCCCCCGTCGTCCGTGCGTGGCTCTATACTCTCTTCGCACAGTAAGTAAGCAGGCTGCCTGCCTGCCTGTGATACAGCTACGTATACTATAATGATATGATACGCGAAATAATAAATAACATAAAAAAAAAACCCTCATTAGATGCGAGAGCGAAGTTGCAATAATAATAATAACAACAACAACACTACATCCACATAATTTTCATAAACACGCGCACCGAGCGGCGATCAAACGAATAGCTGATAGATAGATAGATAGATAGATAGGTAGGTAGGTAGGTAGGTAGGTAACTAACAAACAAACAAACAACAACGTACCTAAGTAGGTAAGTATTGAATATTATGGTTTAATATTTTCAAATTCCTATATGTACAAACGTCAACTTAGCGCGTGTAGTATGTATGTACTTACGTACATAAAGGGCAAGGGCATTACTATGTCGTGTAGTAAGTAGTATTTCAATTTTAAGCTAACAATAGGACCGATTTTGTTTCATTCATATTCATCCCCTCTCGTAGAGGTAGGTAGGTAGGCGGTATGTAAAGTATGTATGGTAGAGGTAGTACGTTTTTTAGACAATTCCGGTAAAGAAACATATTTAATAGTATCGAATCATATGCGGCCCTGAAAAGGGCCTTTTTTTAAGTGCGCGTCTATATACGCATGGTCGAACGGTAATGATTATGTCCACAACGAACACAACACACACACACGTCCACCACGGTATGCAGAGCTGGTTGCGCAGGCAACACGTACACGCGGGGCATGCAGGTGTTTAACCGCCGAAACCGTACAGGGTGCGACCCTGGCGCTTCAGAGCGTAGACGACGTCCATGGCGGTGACGGTCTTCCTCTTGGCGTGCTCGGTGTAGGTGACAGCGTCGCGAATGACGTTCTCTAGGAACACTTTAAGCACACCGCGAGTCTCTTCGTAGATCAGACCGGAGATACGTTTCACGCCGCCTCTGCGAGCCAGACGACGGATGGCGGGCTTCGTGATACCTTGGATGTTATCACGAAGTACCTTCCTGTGGCGCTTGGCTCCTCCTTTTCCCAGACCCTTTCCTCCCTTACCGCGACCGGTCATCTTCTTTACAGTGGGGTTTCAAAAATCACGATAATAATAACAGCACGGGTGCGCGCACACGAACGACGCGAGCGAGCGGACTGACTGACTGATGTATTTTTTAAACCGTTTTTTTTTTTTTTTGAAAATGGCATCTCGCAGTTCAACCATAGGGGTTGTCGACTGCTCAACCGGACTTTCCTGTGGATGCCACAATAAATTGGGCCTCCAGCCAGGGCATAAAAAACTTAAAAACTAAGCGACTACACGCTAAGGGCACCCCCCCGGGGGGTTCGGACCTCGGCTTAGGGCGTCGCTGGGAGAGGACAGCAAGGGACAGGCTGGATCGGAATTATTTGATGGGGACGAATTTAAAGCTACAGGCTCAGCGGCGCGGGCTGGCTCGAGCAAGGGTCGGGGTGGACATGGTACGGGGTGTCGCGACGGGCCTCGACGGCGAGGACGGAAGGACGGATATCGGGACTTGTACTTCTTGAGAGTACTGGTGGACTTACTACTCTCCTGGAGGAGAGTAGTGGCGTCGTCGGGGGTGGTGAGGGTATGCCTTGGTCGGCGAATCCTACTTATACGGGAGGGAGTGTAACGGGAGGCCGCCGCAATCAGGGGATTGGGATGCTTCATAGCAGAGTCGAAGTAGCGCTTGGAGAGGCGCTTCATGAACTGCTGGACGGTGGGGAGTTTGAGATCTACGTGGAGATTCACGTTTCGGACATAGAAGGGGGCACCCGTGACCTTTCTAAGGAAACGGTTTTGGAGGGTCTGCATTTTATGCAGGAAGCGAGGGTTGGCGTGCGCGAAGATTACGCAAGCGTACGTCATGATGGGACGGATGACCGCGGTGTAGAGGCGCAATTTGCACCTGAGGGACAATTTGCTGCGGGCGGTCAATAAGGAGTGGAGCCTACCGAGAGCGAAAGCGGCGCGCGAACGCGCCGTCTTTATGTGCTCTTTGAAGTTGAGACGGTGATCGAGAATGACACCTAGGTACTTGGCTTGCTTACCCCAAGGGATCGGCTTGCCATACATAGAGATCGGGCTGGGGAGGGGGGTGAATTTACGCGGCTTTGAGAAAAGTACCGCCTGACTCTTGTCGGGATTGACCTCGATTCTCCATTTCCGGAACCAATCGCCTAAGGCGTTTGCGGAGGTTTGGAGCTTGCGAGCGATAGAGCCCTGATTGGGACCTGAGCAGTAAACGGCAGTGTCGTCGGCGAAGAGAGCCAACTGTGCCGAATTACTTTTGGGGATGTCACTGGTGAACAGGGTGAAAATGAGGGGGGATACTACGGAGCCCTGGGGGACTCCGGCACGGATCGGGTGGGGGGGGGAGAGAGCACCCTCGATGCGGTAGCGGAAAGTGCGATCCGACAGAAAGTCTCGAAGGATGAGTACGAGACGGTCTGGCACACCGAGAAGGTAGAGCTTATATAATAAGCCATTGTGCCAGACTTTGTCGAATGCTTTCGCTATGTCAAAGAACAGAGCGCCCGTTGACGCACCGCGCTGAAAGGCAGCGCTAATGTGCTCAACGATGCGGTGGACCTGATGGATGCATGAGTGTTTAGTTCGAAAACCAAACTGCTCGTTAGGGATAAGGCTCTTTGCTTCGGCGTAGTCCTTGAGACGCTTATAAATAAGCCTCTCGTAGATTTTGCCAAAGACATTGAGCAGACTGATGGGGCGGTAACTGGAGGGCTCAGACTTGGGCTTGCCTGGCTTTGGGATACCGATGACCGTGGCTTCTTTCCACGCTTGGGGGAAGATGTTATTGCTCAGAGCGCCATTGAAGATGGCGGTCATGAGTAAAATGAGTGGAGCGGGGAGGAGTTTGTACACCCTATTGGTGATACCGTCCGAACCGGGGGCTTTGCGAGTTTCGAGCCCTTTAATGATGTCTTGCACTTCGTCAGGAGTGACGGGAGGCAGAGGATCATCAGGGTCTTCGACTGGCGGTAGGGAGGCTCTACGTTCGACCTCAGCGTTCACCTTATCGATGTGCGCTTGATCTACTGGTTGAGAGCTGGGGGAGCACTGGGACTCTAAGCTGGCGGCGAGGCATTCGGCTTTGTCGGGGTTGTCAAAAGCTACGGACTTGTCGGGGCGTATGAGAGGAGGTACAGTGGCCTCTTCGGGGGAGCGAAGCTTCCTCTGAAGCTGCCAGAAGGCTAAGTGGTTGGGCTCTAGTTCGCCGAGCAATTTGGCCCATCCCTCGGAACGCAGCTCCGCTATGCGTTTCTTTACAGCACGCTGTAAATGGCGCATATGGGCTTTGTTCGCGTCACAGGGAAAAGAGTCGTAGGCACGAATGGACGCGTTCTTCTCGGTTATCAGATCACGTACATCAGCGGGTAATTTCCAACGATGGTCTTCCATCACTGGAACTTCCCGTGAGCAATCCGTCAATACGGATTGAACGTGATCTGTAAACGAGGCGATCGCTCCCGTCGTGTCCGCGACTGAGACAATCTGCTCGGGAATAGAGTCTAAGTGTGGTGACGTGGTGGATTTCAGTCTCTCGCTTACTTTCCTCCAGTCGGTTACTATCTTGGTCGGAGGGGGCTGGTTGGGATCACGGGGGCCCGAATAGGGGGCTAGGTGAATAGTGACGGGACGGTGGTCGGAATTGAGCTCTTGGTGCGTCTCGATAGATTGCAAACGGAGGTTTACATTCTTGAGTAGCGCTACGTCGAGCACGTCAGGAAGATGGGTGGGATCACCGGGATAGTGAGTGGGATGCATCGGAGCGATGACATCGAAGTTAAGGGTGGCGCCTAGGTTGAACAGGATTCTACCTCTGGTAGAAGTCGTGCTACTGTTCCAGGCGGGATGTTTGGCATTGAGATCCCCCGCCATGATGACGGAGTCACTCATACCGAAGAGGGCAGTGAAGTCGTTGGTGAGAGAGATGGGATCCTCTGCACCAGCCGTGGGCGGGATATAAGCCGAGATGATTAATAAGGATTGGTGGCCGGTCATGCCAAGCCGACAGATAGAGACCTCCAGGTGAGATAGGAGAGGAGGAGGGTCTATAGGGGAGCAGTGAAGGGACTTTTTGAAGTAGATAAGGGTACCACCCTTGTGACACCGAGACCTGTCATTGCGAACTATTTTAAAGTTGGCAATGTTCGGGTTACGGTGATGGGGCTTCAGGAAGGTTTCCTGGACTAAAAGGACGTCTAGTTGATGGTCGCGGAGGAAAGTGGCGATCTCATCACGCTGGCCAGAAATGCCGTTGGCATTGAAGAAACCTATTTTAAGGGATCGGGGTTTGGTAACACCTATTCTTTGTATATCCATTGGAGTAGCTAGAATTTGAGGGTTTGCAGGACTTGCGTAATCTCGGGATACGCATTGAAAATCTCGGCAATACGCCGGGGATTGCCATTGCAGGCTTGAATTTCCGCTGCCATCGCGTTAGCTGGGGCGATAAACGATGCATAAGCACCGATTATAACCTCCATGCTGCTGGGCTGAGGGCCGGAGACGGGGGATTGAGTGAACCTACTGGGGCGCGGGGCAGCGGTAGTGGGGTAGACTACTGGAGCGGCAACTGGGGCCGAGGGGACTGAAGGGGCTACTGCTGGCGGTGGGACGGGGATTGCCATCAGAGCTGGGGGGGTCGGGGGTTGGGCGGGCACCGAAGCTGCGGGAGCTTTCTGGTGGAAGAGATTTGCCCAAGGAGAGGGTCGCTGGGGACTGAGCCTATCGGGCATTTGTGAAGATGGAATCTTCACAGAAGAAGGACTTTCTCTATGCTGACGATCGCTTGCGCGCTTCGCCAGTTTAGAGGAGGGGGCTTTCGGGGCTTTAGGGCAGCCCCGGTAGTTAGCCGGGTGCCCGGATTGGCCGCAAAGAACGCAGCTCGGTGGCTCTGTGCACAGAGTGCGGTCCTTGGGGCGGGAACATTCAGCTGTTCCGTGATCGCCTAGACACTTGACGCATCTAGGCGTCGCGTAACAGTGGGACTGTGAGTGGCCGTATAATTGGCACCTATGGCATTGTCCAATGAGGTTGGACTTTCGGGGTTTTTCAATGGAGATTCCCGAGAGGGAACAGACTGACCTAACCTTAAAAATGGGATGGTGACCGTCAGTGGGGTCGCATACGACAAGGACCATGTCGTAAACTAAGCCTTTTTTCGCTCTGTGTAAGCGATGGACGGCTGAAACGGGGATGCCTTGTGAGGCAAGGTCTTCTTTAATCTCCTCGGTGGAGATTTCTTTGGGGATGCGCCTAATGATGACGCGGGTGGGAGCTTCCTCCGGAAGGGAGTAGGTATGGAACGAGTAGTTCCTTGCTTGGAGGAGTCGGGTAAATTCCCTGTAGTCCGAGGACGAGGGAACCGTTACCTTGATACCCTGTTGGGTAGATCGGGCGTTGGTGTAGTTGATCTTACGATCAACACACATTTTGGAAATTTCGGTCCATTTGGACTTCTCCTGAATGTAAACAGGGGGCGGGGGACGTTGCTTCTTAGCAGCGGGAGGGATAGCACTAGGGCTAGAAGTGGGGGCGGCCTGAGAAGTGGGGGCGGCCTGAGAAGTGGGGGCAGCCTGGGAAGCGGCGGGGGAGGCGGTGGGGGGCGGGGTGGGAGGGCGCGGGGAAGGGGGAGCCGCTACTGGCTTTTTGGCTAAGCTAGAGTGAGAGGATGAGCCCTTCTTTCTCTTGCCTCCCTTTCCGACGACTTCGTAGTCGTCTTCGGAGGAGGAAGAGGCAGATAGTGCTTCATCCGAGTCTGGCTGAGGAACGGACGTATCCATGTCCTCGGGTTGGGAGGCGTCTATTGTCTCAGGGACAATAGGGGCTGGCACAATAGGTACCGAAATGGGGGCTGCGGCGACCTTAGTCTTAGTGGGTTTGGCGGAATCCATTGTTGGGACGGACAATGGCGCCGGAGCGGGCTTAGCCGCGACGGAGGGGGCTGAGCCTTTGTCGGCCGTAGACGGCGGCGACGGGGTAATGAAAAAGTCACTAAAGTCTGCGACCGAGACATTCGGAAGGGTTGGCTTCCGGAAACCAATCATATGAGGGCCATATTTATCAATGAACGCCTTATCTTTAAAAAGGACCTCCTTGACGAATGCCAATATTACGGCATCCGCCATGGTGGCTCTATCGGAGGGAAGGGGCCGGGAAAAGAATTAGCATTAGGGGCGTGAAACCCTAGGGATCCTAACGAAAACCTAACCCCGGGTGGGAATGCCCGGGGGTGAGTGGATCCTACCCTCCCTGCCGGGTGAAGACAGGGAGGTGAGTACCTAAGGTGAGCCCTAAGCTTGTAACCCGTCGCTAATCTTATTGCGCGGACGGGGTCCTAACCAGTCAAGTGAAATGGGTGTAGAGACACCCAGACTGGTTCTAGTACGAAGGGGTTGACACACCCAACCGTACTAGATGCAAAGCTGTTGAGAGAAGGATTAGTTACAAAGCTAGGCTTGACTAGGAGACCCCCCAAGGCCAAGATTCTAGCTCCCGATTCCAATTGACTGCCTCACCCTGAAGGGGCGAGGCTGGTGGATTGGGGCACCACCCACTTGGCTTCGTTGACACCGTGAGGTTTCCACCAAGGACCACGAAACTGTGGTTTTACCCAGAAGGGGCCACAACAATCGACGAACGTTTTTTTTGACGTTAAACTGTTAAGAAATACTCTATCAACAGTGCCTTGAAAAAGGCAGCTATTGATAGAAAACGGGTCGTAGTCGAAGACTACGGAACTCGTTACGGCAAGCGTAACGAAACCGGGCGGCGAGAGCAGCGAAACACGATGCAGCGGCGGAGAGCGGCACGTCCGTTCACGGCGAGCGTCGAGCGGCGAATGATTTTTTAAACCGCGCCGCCGTCCTGTATTTATACTCTAAGCGGAGCTCAGCGGGCGGGGGGACAGAAACGGGAGGTGCGCGGGGCGAGGCGAGCCGACGCTCGTCGCTGGTTGGTTGGTTGGTCGTTCGGTACTGTAGGACTAGGACGATGTCTCTCTCAGTTGTTTCGTAAAACAGAACCTATGTACTAAACTAAACTTATAATTAGTTTATCAAAAATTTTAGTTCCAATACCTATAAAATAGGTATATATATATTATAACATTTATCGTATATTTATTAAGTAGTGTACCTACTCCAAAAATACCGTAACAACTCTTAAGTGGTTTGTGTAACTCGATAGAACGACCGTAGCTGCTGATGATAGATTTATAGACTATTCCCTTCTATCATACATTATAATAATAAGTACCTACCTACTGTAGTAAGTAAGTCCCCCTAGTACACCAAAGTACATATGTTTTGACGTATGCAAGGCATCATCTGTTTGTTTGATAGAATAACGACTACTGTAAGTAAGTATGTAGGTAGGTACTTCTCTGATTTTATTCATTGTAATGTAAAATATAATAATATAGGTACTTACTTAGGTGTTTGTTGCTTATGTGGATCATAGTGTGTGTGTGTGTTTGTTTGTTAGGTAGGTAGGTAGGTAGGTAGGTAGGTAGGTAGGTAAGTAACGTTTTTGGTGACGTCTGTTATAAAGAAACATTTAATAATCTGATACATATGTGGCCCTGAAAAGGGCCTTTTATGTTAACGCACAGCCACAGCCACAGACACGGTGCACTGCACGAAGGCAGTCAACGTGTCGTAGGGCGATGTGTATTGTGTGACGTCAGCAGTTTAAGCGCGTTCGCCTCTGATCCTGCGCGCCAACTGGATGTCCTTGGGCATGATGGTGACGCGCTTCGCGTGAATCGCGCACAAGTTGGTGTCTTCGAAGAGACCGACGAGGTAAGCTTCGCTAGCCTCCTGCAGCGCCATAACAGCGGAGCTCTGGAAACGGAGATCGGTCTTGAAGTCCTGTGCGATCTCACGCACGAGACGCTGGAACGGAAGCTTGCGGATCAGCAGTTCGGTACTCTTCTGGTAGCGACGAATCTCACGGAGGGCCACAGTGCCGGGCCTGTAGCGATGGGGTTTCTTAACGCCACCGGTGGCCGGTGCGCTCTTGCGCGCAGCCTTGGTGGCGAGCTGTTTCCGCGGGGCCTTACCACCGGTGGATTTACGAGCGGTCTGCTTAGTACGCGCCATTGTAAACACACACGGAACTAGAGGGAAATAATAAAAATCAACTGAAAATACACGCAACGGACGCGCGCGCACTTCGAACGTACGAGAGAGAATAAAAACACACCGTTTTTTTTTTTTTTTTTTTTGAAAATGGCATCTCGCAGTTCAACCATAGGGGTTGTCGACTGCTCAACCGGACTTTCCTGTGGATGCCACAATAAATTGGGCCTCCAGCCAGGGCATAAAAACTTAAAAACTAAGCGACTACACGCTAAGGGCACCCCCCCGGGGGGTTCGGACCTCGGCTTAGGGCGTCGCTGGGAGAGGACAGCAAGGGACAGGCTGGATCGGAATTATTTAGTGGGGACGAATTTAAAGCTACAGGCTCAGCGGCGCGGGCTGGCTCGAGCAAGGGTCGGGGTGGACATGGTACGGGGTGTCGCGACGGGCCTCGACGGCGAGGACGGAACGACGGATGTCGGGACTTGTACTTCTTGAGAGTACTGGTAGATTTGCTACTCTCCTGGAGGAGAGTAGTGGCGTCGTCGGGGGTGGTGAGGGTATGCCTTGGTCGGCGAATCCTACTTATACGGGAGGGAGTGTAACGGGAGGCCGCCGCAATCAGGGGATTGGGATGCTTTATAGCAGAATCGAAGTAGCGCTTGGAGAGGCGCTTCATGAACTGCTGGACGGTGGGGAGTTTGAGATCGACGTGGAGATTCACGTTTCGGACATAGAAGGGGGCACCCGTGACCTTTCTAAGGAAACGGTTTTGGAGGGTCTGCATTCTATGCAGGAAGCGAGGGTTGGCGTGCGCGAAGATTACGCAAGCGTACGTCATGATGGGACGGATGACCGCGGTGTAGAGGCGCAATTTGCACCTGAGGGACAATTTGCTGCGGGCGGTCAATAAGGAGTGGAGCCTACCGAGAGCGAAAGCGGCGCGCGAACGCGCCGTCTTTATGTGCTCTTTGAAGTTGAGACGGTGATCGAGAATTACACCTAGGTACTTGGCTTGCTTACCCCAAGGGATCGGCTTGCCATACATAGAGATCGGGCTGGGGAGGGGGGTGAATTTTCGCGGCTTTGAGAAAAGTACCGCCTGACTCTTGTCGGGATTGACCTCGATTCTCCATTTCCGGAACCAATCGCCTAAGGCGTTTGCGGAGGTTTGGAGCTTGCGAGCGATAGAGCCCTGATTGGGACCTGAGCAGTAAACGGCAGTGTCGTCGGCGAAGAGAGCCAACTGTGCCGAATTACTTTTGGGGATATCACTGGTGAACAGGGTGAAAATGAGGGGGGATACTACGGAGCCCTGGGGGACTCCGGCACGGATCGGGTGGGGGGGGGAGAGAGCACCCTCGATGCGGTAGCGGAAAGTGCGATCCGACAGAAAGTCTCGAAGGATGAGTACGAGACGGTCTGGCACACCGAGAAGGTAGAGCTTATATAATAAGCCATTGTGCCAGACTTTGTCGAATGCTTTCGCTATGTCAAAGAACAGAGCGCCCGTTGACGCACCGCGCTGAAAGGCAGCGCTAATGTGCTCAACGATGCGGTGGACTTGATGGATGCATGAGTGTTTAGTTCGAAAACCAAACTGCTCGTTAGGGATAAGGCTCTTTGCTTCGGCATAGTCCTTGAGACGCTTATAAATAAGCCTCTCGTAGATTTTGCCAAAGACATTGAGCAGACTGATGGGGCGGTAACTGGAGGGCTCAGACTTGGGCTTGCCTGGCTTTGGGATACCGATGACCGTGGCTTCTTTCCACGCTTGGGGGAAGATGTTATTGCTCAGAGCGCCATTGAAGATGGCGGTCATGAGTAAAATGAGTGGAGCGGGGAGGAGTTTGTACACCCTATTGGTGATACCGTCCGAACCGGGGGCTTTGCGAGTTTCGAGCCCTTTAATGATGTCTTGCACTTCGTCAGGAGTGACGGGAGGCAGAGGATCATCAGGGTCTTCGACTGGTGGTAGGGAGGCTCTACGTTCGACCTCAGCGTTCACCTTATCGATGTGCGCTTGATCTACTAGTTGAGAGCTGGGGGAGCACTGGGACTCTAAGCTGGCGGCGAGGCATTCGGCTTTGTCGGGGTTGTCGAAAGCTACGGACTTGTCGGGGCGTATGAGAGGAGGTACAGTGGCCTCTTCGGGGGAGCGAAGCTTCCTCTGAAGCTGCCAGAAGGCTTGGTGATTGGGCTCTAGTTCACCGAGCAATTTGGCCCATCCCTCGGAACGCAGCTCCGCTATGCGTTTCTTTACAGCACGCTGTAAATGGCGCATATGGGCTTTGTTCGCGTCACAGGGAAAAGAGTCGTAGGCACGAATGGACGCGTTCTTCTCGGTTATCAGATCACGTACGTCAGCGGGTAATTTCCAGCGATGGTCTTCCATCACTGGAACTTCCCGTGAGCAATCCGTCAATACGGATTGAACGTGATCTGTAAACGAGGCGATCGCTCCCGTCGTGTCCGCGACTGAGACAATTTGCTCGGGAATAGAGTCTAAGTGTGGTGACGTGGTGGATTTCAGTCTTTCGCTTACTTTCCTCCAGTCGGTTACTATCTTGGTCGGAGGGGGCTGGTTGGGATCACGGGGGCCCGAATAGGGGGCTAGGTGAATAGTGACGGGACGGTGGTCGGAATTGAGCTCTTGGTGCGTCTCGATAGATTGCAAACGGAGGTTTACATTCTTGAGTAGCGCTACGTCGAGCACGTCAGGAAGATGGGTGGGATCACCGGGATAGTGAGTGGGATGCATCGGAGCGATGACATCGAAGTTAAGGGTGGCGCCTAGGTTGAACAGGATTCTACCTCTGGTAGAAGTCGTGCTACTGTTCCAGGCGGGATGTTTGGCATTGAGATCCCCCGCCATGATGACGGAGTCACTCATACCGAAGAGGGCAGTGAAGTCGTTGGTGAGAGAGATGGGATCCTCTGCACCAGCCGTGGGCGGGATATAAGCCGAGATGATTAATAAGGATTGATGGCCGGTCATGCCAAGCCGACAGATAGAGACCTCCAGGTGAGATAGAAGAGGAGGAGGGTCTATAGGGGAGCAGTGAAGGGACTTATTGAAGTAGATAAGGGTACCACCCTTGTGACACCGAGACCTGTCATTGCGAACTATTTTAAAGTTGGCAATGTTCGGGTTACGGTGATGGGGCTTCAGGAAGGTTTCCTGGACTAAAAGGACGTCTAGTTGATGGTCGCGGAGGAAAGTGGCGATCTCATCACGCTGGCCAGAAATGCCGTTGGCATTGAAGAAACCTATTTTAAGGGATCGGGGTTTGGTAACACCTATTCTTTGTATATCCATTGGAGTAGCTAGAATTTGAGGGTTTGCAGGACTTGCGTAATCTCGGGATACGCATTGAAAATCTCGGCAATACGCCGGGGATTGCCATTGCAGGCTTGAATTTCCGCTGCCATCGCGTTAGCTGGGGCGATAAACGATGCATAAGCACCGATTATAACCTCCATGCTGCTGGGCTGAGGGCCGGAGACGGGGGATTGAGTGAACCTACTGGGGCGCGGGGCAGCGGTAGTGGGGTAGACTACTGGAGCGGCAACTGGGGCCAAGGGGACTGAAGGGGCTACTGCTGGCGGTGGGACGGGGATTGCCATCAGAGCTGGGGGGGTCGGGGGTTGGGCGGGCACCGAAGCTGCGGGAGCTTTCTGGTGGAAGAGATTTGCCCAAGGAGAGGGTCGCTGGGGACTGAGCCTATCGGGCATTTGTGAAGATGGAATCTTCACAGAAGAAGGACTTTCTCTATGCTGACGATCGCTTGCGCGCTTCGCCAGTTTAGAGGAGGGGGCTTTTGGGGCTTTAGGGCAGCCCCGGTAGTTAGCCGGGTGCCCGGATTGGCCGCAAAGAACGCAGCTCGGTGGCTCTGTGCACAGAGTGCGGTCCTTGGGGCGGGAACATTCAGCTGTTCCGTGATCGCCTAGACACTTGACGCATCTAGGCGTCGCGTAACAGTGGGACTGTGAGTGGCCGTATAATTGGCACCTATGGCATTGTCCGATGAGGTTGGTCTTTCGGGGCTTTTCGATGGAGATTCCCGAGAGGGAACAGACTGACCTAACCTTAAAAATGGGATGGTGACCGTCAGTGGGGTCGCATACGACAAGGACCATGTCGTAGACTAAGCCTTTTTTCGCTCTGTGTAAGCGATGGACGGCTGAAACGGGAATGCCTTGTGAAGCAAGGTCTTCTTTGATCTCCTCGGTGGAGATTTCTTTGGGGATGCGCCTAATGATGACGCGGGTGGGAGCTTCCTCCGGAAGGGAGTAGGTATGGAACGAGTAGTTCCTTGCTTGGAGAAGTCGGGTGAATTCCCTGTAGTCCGAGGACGAGGGAACCGTTACCTTGATACCCTGTTGGGTAGATCGGGCGTTGGTGTAGTTGATCTTGCGATCAACACACATTTTAGAGATCTCGGTCCATTTGGACTTCTCCTGAATGTAAACAGGGGGTGGGGGCCGTTGCTTCTTAGCAGCGGGAGGGATAGCACTAGGGCTAGAAGAGGGGGCGGCCTGAGAGGTGGGGGCGGCCTGAGAAGTGGGGGCGGTCTGAGAGGTGGGGGCGGCCTGAGAAGCGGCGGGGGAGGCGGCGGGGGGCGGGGTGGGGGGGCGGGGGGACAGGGGAGCCGCTACTGGCTTTTTGGCTAAGCTGGAGTGAGAGGATGAGCCCTTCTTTCTCTTGCCTCCCTTTCCGACGACTTCGTATTCGTCTTCGGAGGAGGAAGAGGCAGATAGTGCTTCATCCGAGTCTGGCTGAGGAACGGACGTATCCATGTCCTCGGGTTGGGAGGCGTCTATTGTCTCAGAGACAATAGGGGCTGGCACAATAGGTGCCGAAATGGGGGCTGCGGCGACCTTAGTCGGAGGAGTGCTAGAGGGCTTAGTGGGTTTGGCGGAATCCATTGTTGGGACGGACAATGGCGCCGGAGCGGGCTTAGCCGCGACGGAGGGGGCTGAGCCTTTGTCGGCCGTAGACGGCGGCGACGGGGTAATGAAAAAGTCACTAAAGTCTGCGACCGAGACATTCGGAAGGGTTGGCTTCCGGAAACCAATCATATGAGGGCCATATTTATCAATGAACGCCTTATCTTTAAAAAGGACCTCCTTGACGAATGCCAATATTACGGCATCCGCCATGGTGGCTCTATCGGAGGGAAGGGGCCGGGAAAAGAATTAGCATTAGGGGCGTGAAACCCTAGGGATCCTAACGAAAACCTAACCCCGGGTGGGAATGCCCGGGGGTGAGTGGATCCTACCCTCCCTGCCGGGTGAAGACAGGGAGGTGAGTACCTAAGGTGAGCCCTAAGCTTGTAACCCGTCGCTAATCTTATTGCGCGGACGGGGTCCTAACCAGTCAAGTGAAATGGGTGTAGAGACACCCAGACTGGTTCTAGTACGAAGGGGTTGACACACCCAACCGTACTAGATGCAAAGCTGTTGAGAGAAGGATTAGTTACAAAGCTAGGCTTGACTAGGAGACCCCCCAAGGCCAAGATTCTAGCTCCCGATTCCAATTGACTGCCTCACCCTGAAGGGGCGAGGCTGGTGGATTGGGGCACCACCCACTTGGCTTCGTTGACACCGTGAGGTTTCCACCAAGGACCACGAAACTGTGGTTTTACCCAGAAGGGGCCACAAACGATCGACGAACGTTTTATTTGACGTTAAACTGTTAAGAAATACTCTATCAACAGTGCCTTGAAAAAGGCAGCTATTGATAGAAAACGGGTCGTAGTCGAAGACTACGGAACTCGTTACGGCAAGCGTAACGAAACCGGGCGGCGAGAGCAGCGAAACACGATGCAGCGGCGGAGAGCGGCACGTCCGTTCACGGCGAGCGTCGAGCGGCGAATCTCATTTTCAATAAAAACACACCGCGCGCGTTCGGAGTATTTATACTGTAGCAACGTATCGGCGTGCAGGAGCGAACGAGTGAGCGAGCGCGCGCGCGCCATCTTTAGTACAACGAGCTAACTAATACATTGTTTCTATAGATACTGTTATTTTTAATATTATTTTATTTAAAACCTACTTTTATGTAAACTGCATCACCAAAATACACCAATCTAACGGAAAAAGAAAAAAAAAAAAAATTGTACTTGGGTCATGTGCTTGCATTGCATGCATCATCTCAATACGCTATCGTTTACGCGGGAAGTTTTCTGTGCATGTTGTATTTGTAAAGTTAGAAGTAATTAAGTAGGTAAGTAGATAGATTAGTTATGTATGTATGTATGTACGTACGTACGTACGTACGTAGGTAGGTAGGTAGGTAGGTAGGTACCTACCTAGGTAGGTAGTTAGTTAGTAAGTAAGTAAGTAAGTAAGTTCAATTCGTCATTATGATACAATTTACTTAGTAGGTACATAATCTATGTACTTACCTACCTATCTAAGTGTGTATGTATGTATGTATCTATCTATCTATCTATGTGAATAGTAACGTTTTGACTGTATTCAAATTTAAAGAAACGTGAATTTATCACATGAACATATTTGTGGCCCTGAAAAGGGCCTTTTGTTTTTACTCCTGCCATCCCACGGTGTGCGTGCGCGTCCAGACGTTTGTCGTGGTTTGCTCGTAGCACGTGCATCATGCGCGTCTCGTACGTACATACATGACACACGCGGCACAGGTAGGTGTGTACCTATGTGTATGTATGCACAATACGATGACACTAACACAATTAACACGCACCACAGTCAACAAGACACACGAACAAGCGCACTGGGTTTAACACTGTACACAGACACGAGGCGGCGTTGAGACGGAGCGTCGGCGGCGGCGGCTCTTGGCAGCCGCCTACCGACCGTTCGCTCACTTGGAGCTGGTGTATTTGGTGACGGCCTTTGTGCCTTCACTGACGGCGTGCTTGGCCAGCTCGCCGGGCAGCAGGAGCCTGACGGACGTCTGCACCTCCCTGGACGTGATGGTCGATCTCTTGTTGTAGTGGGCGAGACGGGAAGCTTCGGCGGCGATACGCTCGAAGATGTCGTTCACGAACGAGTTCATGATAGACATGGCCTTGCTGGAGATACCGGTGTCGGGGTGCACCTGCTTCAACACCTTGTAGATGTAGATGGCGTAACTCTCCTTCCTCTTGTGCTTCTTCTTCTTCTTGTCGGTCTTAGAGATGTTCTTCTGGGCTTTGCCAGACTTCTTGGCGGCTTTACCACTTGTCTTGGGCGGCATTGTGAAATTTGTCGAGTACACGTGCTACCGAAACGGAGTTCAGTCGCAGTATAAAACAGTAAACTCTCGTGGAAATCGCGACGCCCCCGTCAGGGGGCGTGGCGAGCGGTGCCGGGGCTTGGCCCCCCGGCCGCGGAGGCCTTGCGGTGGCCTGCAAATACAGGCCCCTCACCATGTTGGCGACATTGGCCTGTGGCAATGTTGGGCGCACGTATATTGCGCGCGCCCATGTGAGTGATTGCATGTTGTTTTTCTGTAGGCGCGCCACGACGCTGTCTCACAGCGCCGCTTTCTTCACGACACCTCGGCGGTCTGTCCCCGCCAGGTGAGACCCCCAGTTACCTGGGGGAGGCCCGGCGGGGGACGACCAGCGACGGAGGTGCCGACTCGACGCTCCTACAGAATTGGGTGATATTGCTCCCGCCCGCCCCGCTTCCAGAGCTAGCCGTCCACGGTCCGGGCTAAGGAGCGTCATGTATGTGTGAGCGGTATTGTATTGTGTAACACCGCCCAGTGTCAACGCGTACCGCGGCCCGCGCTGCGCATACGCGTGTGAGTTTAGGCGCCTGTGTAGTGGTGAATGGCTGAGTTCGCCGCGTAACGTGCCTATATTAACTTAGCACACGCCACGCGACGAGTGTGTGTAATGTGTGTGGAGTGCTGTTTGGGTCGAGTGAGCCGCGTGTAACCAGGGTACGTAGTGGGTACGGCTGGGTACGGCTCACCCGAGGCGTCAAATCCGGTGGTGGATGGGGTCATCGTCCGCTACCAGGTCGCGGGGTAGGGGTCTCGCGTCGGGGGGGCGCGCGTGCCAGGGCGCAATGTCCTGCACATGCGGGCAAGCGGATGCGTCGGCACGCGCGAACATTCCCTTCGCGAGGCGCCGCACAAACTGGTCCAGGCTCTCAATCCCGAGGTCCCGTTCCAGGACATCGTTCCTCACGAAGCGAGGAGCGTCCATAATGGTCCGCAGCGCCAGATGTTGCTGCGCGCGGAGCTGCGTTCGGCTCGACTCGCTCGTGAGGGCGAACCAGGCCGGGGCGGCGTACGTCAAGATTGGGCGCACGTACAACTTGTACACGCCCAACTTGACGCGCGCCGGTATTCGGGACGAGAGCACCGGTTTAAGGAGGTTGCGGGCGACCCTACCTTTAGCGGCGACCGAGCGGACGTGTGGCCCCATCGTGAGCCGACGATCGATGGTGACCCCTAGGTACTTCACCCAGGGCGACCACGCGATGTCGGCTCCTTGCAGCTTCAAGGGTGGTGGGAGGGGCACAAGGCCGGTGACCATGGCCTGCGTCTTACCCACGTTAACCGAAAGCCGCCACCTGGACAGCCATTCGGGCAGCAAGTCGAGCGCGCGCTGCATCTTGACCGCCGCGTACTTCGCATTAAGCGATGTGGTGATGTACGCGGCGTCGTCGGCGTACAGCGCGAGCATGGCGTCCGAGGTGGTGGGGATGTCGTCGGTGTAAAACAGTAAACGGAGTGAACAGTTGTATTTATATGGCGCTCGCGGCTCACAGTTGCGGTAAGCGGTGAGAAATTCGACGCAGCGGCGGACCAATCACAACGCTCCTAAGCCAGAGTGTAGATCGTGCGCGGGGTGAGGGGATGCCCGGGAGGGAGGCGGAGGGAGCGGGGTTACGCTTGCGTTCGGCCGTCAGTCATTTAAAAAAAAAAAAAAAAAAAAAAAAAACGTATTCTAATCGTTATTTTCATTATGCCTTTGATAGGTAGGTGATTATTAATTTATTTATTTATTTATTACTTACTTACTTACTTACTTACTTACTTACTTACTTACTGGGACTCGAGTTATTATTTAGTACAGTAATGTTCCGTGTTGTTTCATTAGGTATGTAAACAAACATTTATTTATTTATTTATTTATCTATCTATCTATCTATCGTGATGACGACCACCGCAGCCGAAATAATTTCTCTTATATACTTACTTAGGTTCATACCGACAGCATTTTGTACTGCTCATAGTTATACTGTACCTACATAGTAAACTCGTCATGAGGAGAGGAGAGTCAAACAATAATATTATGTGTACTTACATTGTATTGTAGTACACATAATATTCACCTCCTTAAATATTATTTACCTACTTACTTGTAGTAATTAAGTAAAGCGAGTGCGTGAGGTAGGTAGGTAGGTAGGTAGGTAGTAGTAGGTAGATGGGTAAGTACGTTTTTGTTTGACGACAACACCGTTAAAGAAACTGTCCTTGTTGTATATTTGACGAATCATATTGTGGCCCTGAAAAGGGCCTTTTGTTTTGAATGCATACGAGCGGAGAGCATCGCGCAACCGACATAATAGATTTATGGGTATAATATAGCCATAAACATTATATCGAAGTACGCGTGCGGGGCCACTCGCACGAAGCACCACGTTCAGACAGGTCGCGGCACCACGTTTAAGCCTTCTTCTCGGTCTTCTTGGGCAGTAGCACGGCCTGGATGTTCGGCAGCACACCACCTTGAGCGATCGTCACACCGGAGAGCAGCTTGTTCAACTCCTCGTCGTTGCGGATGGCCAGTTGAAGATGACGCGGGATGATCCTGGTCTTCTTGTTGTCTCTCGCGGCGTTGCCGGCCAACTCGAGGACCTCAGCAGCCAGGTACTCCATCACGGCGGCCAAGTAGACGGGAGCGCCGGCACCCACGCGCTCGGCGTAGTTTCCGTTACGCAGCAGCCTGTGGATACGACCCACAGGGAACTGGAGACCAGCACGGTTGGAACGGGACTTTGCCTTTCCCTTCACCTTGCCTCCTTTACCGCGACCAGACATAATTGAAGGGTTTGTTTATATTACAACTCACGAAGACAACGAAACACGCGTACAACAGTGCGCGCGCCGAAGGAATCTAGTTATAAATGTCGAAATTTTTTTTTTTTTTTTTTTTTTTTTTTTGTATGACCACTCGCAGATGCAACTCTAGACGGTTGCCTTTCTGCTTAACCGGACTATCCTGTGGTGGCCAAAAATTACTTTAAGGCCCCCAGCCAGGGCTTACAAACTAGGATGTTTTATTAAATGAACCGACACTAAGGGCACCCCCTGTGGGGTTCGGGCCTCGGCTTAGTGCGTCATTGGGGGGAGGACAGCAATGGTCAGGCTGGGTCTGATTATTATTTGGGGAATTTAAAGCTACTTGCTCAGCTACGCGGGCTGGCTCGTCGAGCAAGGGTCGGGCTGTGATGTTACAGGGACGTCGCGGAGGGCCTCGGCGGCGGGGCCGGATACGCGGTTTGTATTTGTTTTTACGTCTGGTACTGGTTTCCCTACAACTCTCTTGGAGTATGGTGATGGGGTCGTCGGGTGTGATGAGAGTATGCCTAGGACGGCGAATTTTTGAGATATTAGAGGGGGCATATTGAGTGGCTGAGGAAATGAGGGGGTTGGGGTGTTTCTCAGCCCTGTCAAAGAAACTCCTAGTTAGGCGTTTCATGCACTGTTGGATAGTTGGAATCTTGAGATCAACATGGAGTTGGTTATTCCTAACGAACCACGGGGCTCCCGTGGCTCTTCGGAGAAATCGGTTTTGGAGTGTCTGCATCCTGTGGAGGTGGTGTGGCTTGGCATGCGCGAACACGGGGCACGCGTATGTCAGGATGGGTCGAATGCACGCGGTGTAGGTACGCAATTTGCACTTTAGTGACAATTTGCTGCGTGCATTCAACATGGAGTGGAGCCTGCCGAGAGCGAAGGCGGCGCGCGAGCGCACCGTCCTTATGTGCTCCCCAAAGGTCAGGCGTCGGTCTAGGATGACCCCCAAGTATTTGGCTTGCTTCTCCCAAGGGATCGGCTTGCCAAACATGGTGATCGGTTTTGGGGTGGGAGGGAGGCGGTACTTGGGTCTGAGGAAGAGAACCGCCTGGCTCTTGTCGGGATTTACTTCTATTCTCCATTTCCGGAACCAATCGCCTAAGGCTTTTGCGGAGTTTTGGAGAGTAGATGCTATTTTGTTAGGGCTTCTGCCTGAATAGTATATGGCTGTGTCGTCAGCGAATAGGGCTAGTTGAGCTGCCTTACTTTTGGGAATGTCGCTAGTGTATAGCGTGAAGGCTAGTGGGGATATTACCGAGCCCTGGGGGACGCCGGCGCGGATCGGATGAGGGGCGGAAAGGGCACCCTCGATTCTGTATCGGAAGGTTCTATTCGACAGAAAGTCTCGGAGAATGAGCACGAGACGATCCGGCACACCGAGCTGGTACAGCTTGTATATCAGCCCGTTGTGCCAGACCTTGTCGAATGCCTTCGCGATATCGAAGAACAAGGCACCTGTGTACAGACCTCGCTGGAAGCGGGCGCTGATGTGTTCGACTATGCGGTGCACTTGTTGGACGCAGGAGTGTTGGGGCCTAAACCCGAATTGCTCCTTTGGGATTAAGCTCTTTGCTTCGGCGTAATCTTTGAGCCGCTTATAAATAAGCCGCTCGTAGATCTTGCCTAAGACATTGAGGAGGCTGATGGGACGGTAACTACTCGGTGCCGTCTTAGGCTTGCCCGGTTTCGGAATACCGATGACAGTTGCCTGTTTCCACGACTGTGGGAATATATTATTGGCCATGGCGCTATTGAAGATAGCGGTCATTAGCACTATGAGGGCGGGAGAGAAAAGTTTGAACACCTTATTGGTGATTCCGTCTGAGCCAGGGGCTTTTCGGTTTTTAAGTCCCTTGATGATCCCCTCCACCTCTTCTGGTGTGACTGGGGGCAGGGGGTCATTCGGGTCCTCAACGGGGGGGAGGGAGGTTCGGCGTTCGACTTCAGCGTCCACCTCAGCGAGGTGAGCTGGGTCTACTGGCTGTGTGCTGGGAGAGCATTGAGCCTCTAGGCTGTCGGCCAGGCATTCGGCTTTGTCGTCGTCATCGAAAGCGACGGTTTTATCGGGGCGGATGAGCGGGGGCATGGAGGCTACTTCCGAGGAGCGTAGCTTCCTCTGTAGGTCCCAGAAGGCCTGATGGGTTGGCTCTAGGTCGTCGAGTAGCTTGTCCCAGCGATCCTCACGCAGTTTTTTGACGCATGTACTTACTTTGCGTTGTAAGCGACGCATGAAAACTTTGTTACTATCGCAGGGGAAAGCTCTGAATGCCCTGGTGGCCGCGTTCTTCTCGGTCACCAGGTCACGCACATCGTCCGGGAGTTTCCAGCGGAGGTGATCCTCCGCCGGGACCTCCCTTGAGCATTCGCTCAGGATTGCTTGTACGTGACCGGTGAGCGAGCCGATCGCGGCCTCCGTATCGGCTACAGTCTCGATGTTGTCGGGGATTTGGTCTAGGTGAGGGGACTCGGTGGATTTCAGCAATTCGCTTACTTTCCTCCAGTCCGTAATCATTTTGGTAGGGGGAGGTTGAGTGGGGTCAGAGGGACCGTTTCTGGGGGCAAACTCCATAATCACTGGTCTGTGGTCCGAATTCAGCTCGTCGAACGTCTCTATTGAATGTAATCGCAAGTTTACATTCTTCAGAAGCGCGACGTCTAGCACATCGGGGCTGTGATTATGGTTGTTAGGAAAGTGGGTGGGATGCATCGGGGCGATGACATCGAAGTTGAGGGCGCTGCAGAGGTTGTATAGTATATTACCTCTGGCGTTGGACAGGCGGCTATTCCACGCTGGATGTTTCGCGTTAAGGTCCCCCGCCAGAATGACGGAGTCACTTAAGTTGAGAAGAGCTGAGAGGTCATCTTTGATGGTGGAGTTAACCACCGCGGAATCGGTGTTGATAGGCGGTAGGTACGCCGAGACTATTGTGATGGGTTGATGGCCTGTCATGCCCAGCCGACAGACAGAGACTTCAAGGTTGGACAGGGAAGGGGGGTCTAGGGGGATGCAGTAGAGACTGGATTTATAATAAATGAGAGTACCTCCTCTGTGACAGCGAGTCCTGTCGTTGCGAACTAGTCGATAGTTGGCAATTTTCGGATCTCGCTGGTGGGGCTTGAAGAAGGTCTCTTGGACTAGAAGTATGTCTAGGCGATGGTCGCGGAGGAATGTGGCGATCTCATCGCGTTGGCCGTTAAGGCCTTCTGCATTGAAAGTCCCTATTCTTAGGGATTTCGGTTTTAACCTGCGCGCTGGGAGGAGCTCTGTGGCGAATAGTGAGGTAGTTTTCTGAGGGATTGCGTAACGTCGGGATACGCATTATAAATGTGTGCTAGGGCGATGAAGTCGCCGTTGCATGCTATGATGTCTCTTGACATCTGTTGGGCACGCGGGGTGTGGAACACTGCGAAGGTGCTCGTGATTACCCTGAAGGGGTCAAATGGGTCAGGTGCGGGGGCGCTTTGCGCAGGGGGGGGAGGGGGGGCCGTGAAAGTAAAGGGCGCGTTTTGCCCTTTGGCTGGGAATTGGGGCGCTGAGGGCGCTAGGGGCCTAGGCGCTTTGGTCGTAGCCTGGGGTGCTGGGGGGATGTGGGAGCGGGGCGTTGAGGGAGCACCCGCTTTTAAGGTTGTCCTGAAAGGAGGGGGGGGGGAGATTAGCTTTCCCATTAGGGGTGGGATGGGCTGAAAAGTATTTGACGGCTTCAGTGCCGGGAAATGGTTTTGGTGGTTCGTTCTGAACCAGGGGTTTGGGCGTTGAGTGGGGGCGGGGAGAGTCTCCATGAAGGAGGGACACTCTCTTTGGAGCGTCTGGTTGGCGCGTTTGGCCAGTTTAGGGGCCGAGGATTTGGGGGCCTTAGGGCAGCCGCGGTAATTGGCGGGGTGACCGGCCTCTCCACACAGCACGCAGCTGGGAGGCTCCGTGCATAGAGAGCGGTCTTTGGGACGGGGGCAGTCCGCGGTGCTGTGGTCACCAAGACACTTTACGCATCTTGGTTTACCAAAGCAGTTGCGCTGTGCGTGACCGTAAAGTTGGCACCTGTGGCATTGGGACATAATGCCACTTCGGTGGGGTTTTTCGATGCGGATTCCCGAGAGTCCGCATATTTTTGTAATTTGATGGATGGGATGGTGACCCTCGACCGGGTCGCATACAACCAACACCATGTTGTATGGTGTTGGGTTCTGGGTGCCGCCTATCTTGCGGTGCATCCTGTGGACCTCAGCCACGGGGATTTTTTGCGACTCGAGGTCGCTGAGTATCTCCTGGGTGGAGATCTCGATGGGGATGTTTTTAACCACTACCCTCGTGGGGATGTCTTCCTTGAGGGAGTGGGTATGGTAGAGTACTCCTTTGTTTTGGAGCATTCTTGTGATGTTACGGTAGTCGTTTGCGGAAGCCACGACTACCTTAATGCCCTGCTCGACGGCACGGGCATTGGTGTAGTTAATTTTGCTTTCATAGCAAATTTTTGATATTTCCGTCCATCTTCCCTTTTCGTGGATGTAGATCGGGGGTGGACGGGGACTTTTGGGGGCCGGGGTGGCTATGGCCATGGGGCTAGGGGGGCGGCTCTGAGAGGAGCCTGCGGGGGCAGCCGGGGCGGGGACAGCCGGGGTGGCTGCAGCCGGGGTGGCTGAGGCCGTGGGGCTGGGGGGGCGGCTTGGTGGTGAGCCTTCCACTTGAGTGGCTGGCTTTTTGGCTTTGGTGGCCGAGGCCGAAGGGTACTTTCCCTTCTTCCTCTTCCCCTTTCCGACGATTTGGTAGTCGTCCTCGGAGGAGGAGGTGGGGGTGGAGTCTGCTGATGGGGACTCTTCGCTGTCCGAGAAGCGGGGCGTCATCTCGGAGTCAGCGGGGGGGTTTGAGCCTTGCTCAGTCATAAAGTCAGGGGTCGCGGGGGGGGCGGGGGATGGCGTTCGTGAACGTGTGGGGGACCGCAGCTGAGTATCCCTAGGGGCCGGAGGGGGGGAGGCGGGAGAATCTAGCGCATCACTAAAGGTATTTAGTGATGGCGACACCTGGGGGGTTTGTGGGGCCACTGCTGGCCGCAACCTGTCTATAAGGTTGCCATATTTGCCCAGGATATGTGGGTCTTGGTCGGCTAGTATTAGCCGTAGTAGCTCAGCTACTAGGCTATTCAGGTCTATTTGTCGAAATTTCGATTGGACGTCGTATTTATACGCGCACCGCGTAGCTGTGTCAGTGGGAGGGGTGCACCGCAAACGAAACTAATTCACAAGACGCGCAAGCGCGCGCGCGCGCTCTCCACGAGTACACTGCACGATGGATACGGGGTGGGTAGAGATTTAGCAGAATCTATTAGGCTGCCTCGATTTTATTGATAGCTAGTTTCTTTTTTTTTTTTTTTTTTCTCTCTCTCTCTCTCTCTCTCTCTCTCTCTCTCTCTCTCTCTTGAAATGACTAGGTACGCAATAATTTTATGAAACTATGAACGTACCTAACTAAAGTGAAAACCGACCAATACGATATTCACTTATTTTTCCCTAGTAGTGGGTATATTGTATGATGTACATACATTGCTTATTAGATGTAAGTAAGTAAGTATAAGTTCCTATCTAGTTATTATGTACCTACCTACCTACCTACATAATATATATTTTGCGAGTTATTTCGTGTATGATTGTGTATAATACGGGCGTAGGTTATTATTAATTTACAACGTTTTGACTCGTCTGTGTTACAGAAACGAATATTGTTCATATTCATGATAGTATTGTTAGCCCTGAAAAGGGCTTTTTGGTGTGGTGAGCGCATGCACGCGCGCTAAGCATCTCGGTGCCGCCGTCCGTGGTTTCTTCAGTTGCTTGCTGCAGTTCTGATGAATCGTCGGTCGGACGAGCTCGAGACACGTCGAGCGCGTTTCGCACCCTCCTTCCCGAGGACGATAGACGCGTACGTACTGCGTGCGCGCGGTTGGACGATGATGAAAACAAACGCACAAAGCACGCGCGCGCCTCTCTCTACTACAGTGTATTATTCTACGCAAACAAAACACATTATTTATGCATGTATACGTACATAAACACACACGCAGTAGGCAAGACGCGCACGCACATTTGTCACTATCACTTGTTGTTGTTGTTGTTGTTGTAGTAACGTGTATCGATGGTGGTCTGGTCGGCCGACTCTGCGCCGCGCTGTCGTCGTCGTCGTCGCCGTCGCCGGTGTAACGCGAACGCGACCGTAGCTTACTTCTTAGCGGCGGACGCTTTCTTGGCTCCCGGCTTAGACTTGGGCGTGGCCGCGGCCTTCTTGGGTTTAGGCGCTTTAGGTTTCTTGGTCGGCGGCTTCGCTGTCTTCTTAGCTTTGGGAGCGGCGCCTCCCTTCGCCTTGGCGGGGGCGGCGGCCTTCTTGGGTGCCGGCTTCTTCTTAGCGGCGGCGGCCTTCTTGTCCTTGGCGGCGGCGGCGGCCGACGCTTTGGACTTTGAAGGTGAGGCAGAGGCGGCCGCGGCGGCGGCTGCTGCCTTCTTGGTCTTGGCGCCGGCCGCAGAGGCGGTCGCCTTCTTGGCCTTCGCGGCGGCGGCGGCGGGCGCCTTGCCGGCGGCCTTGCCAGCTGCGCCGGCGGGTTTCTTGGCCGCGGCCGATTTCGACTCGAGCTTGAAGGAACCGGAGGCACCCTTGCCCTTGGTCTGGATCAGCGCGCCAGATTCGACGGCGCTCTTCAGGTATTTCCTGATGAACGGAGCCAATTTCTCCGCGTCGACCTTGTACTGCGCGGCGATGTACTTCTTGATCGCCTGCAGGGAAGATCCGCTGCGCTCCTTCATCTCCTTGATGGCGTTGGTGACCATCTCAGATGTTTTGGGATGGGTAGGCTTCGCCTTCGGTTTCTTCGCGGCACCGGCGCCGCCGGCCTGTCTCGCCTGCTTCTTCGCCGGTGTAGCGGGCGCGGGAGCCTCGGTAGCGACTGCGGTGTCTGCCATTTTAAATTATTGCTTGACTTTACACTTCACACTTCTAAACACACTGTTAGCCGTTATTAATAATAACGAAAGAATATAAGAGGAGAGAGACTTAGATGTCGCCACTTATAGGTTTCACGAGTTTCGTACACGTACGCCTAAGCACGACGAAACTTTACCGTAACGAGCGCCGTGATGTCGCGGGACGTTTTCTCGTATGAACGCTTGAAAGTTTTCACTAACACGTATCTAATAAAATAAATAAAAAGAATGGTTAACGGCCCTTAGTGCGACGCAGTGTTACAGTTTCGGATAGGTCATGAAGTTGACGATGCCGGTGTGCGAGTTCGGGGAGCGTGAGGCGGTCGTTCAGCCGGTGGCGGTGTTTTATTTTGACGACTGCGTGCGAAGCGTAGGTCGGGTCGTGTTCAAAACGTTATTTTCTCTATAAAAGTGATAGTTGGTGCCGATAAACGTCGACGCGTCAACTAGGAGGATATCGAGCTTGTCTGGTAACAGGACTCCGTCGATATCACACAGTCTCGCGAAGGTATTATCGACCTAAAAGTGAAGCGTCGTAAAACACCGCGAGCGCCGAACCGCTAGGGACGGACGAGTCCGTCCAGGACGTGCAACCTATTAATATAGTGATATTAAAAGACGAGAGTGCCCTTCGACGAGTTGACAGTGTACAGATCGGTACAATCGCATCAGAAAGCGTATTCGATAATGTGTAATTAATAGACATTATTTTAGAGGCCGTCGTCGCAGCCGCGTCCGCGCCTGCTGTCCCCCGTCGTCCGTGCGTGGCTCTATACTCTCTTCGCACAGTAAGTAAGCAGGCTGCCTGCCTGCCTGTGATACAGCTACGTATACTATAATGATATGATACGCGAAATAATAAATAACATAAAAAAAAAACCCTCATTAGATGCGAGAGCGAAGTTGCAATAATAATAATAACAACAACAACACTACATCCACATAATTTTCATAAACACGCGCACCGAGCGGCGATCAAACGAATAGCTGATAGATAGATAGATAGATAGATAGGTAGGTAGGTAGGTAGGTAGGTAACTAACAAACAAACAAACAACAACGTACCTAAGTAGGTAAGTATTGAATATTATGGTTTAATATTTTCAAATTCCTATATGTACAAACGTCAACTTAGCGCGTGTAGTATGTATGTACTTACGTACATAAAGGGCAAGGGCATTACTATGTCGTGTAGTAAGTAGTATTTCAATTTTAAGCTAACAATAGGACCGATTTTGTTTCATTCATATTCATCCCCTCTCGTAGAGGTAGGTAGGTAGGCGGTATGTAAAGTATGTATGGTAGAGGTAGTACGTTTTTTAGACAATTCCGGTAAAGAAACATATTTAATAGTATCGAATCATATGCGGCCCTGAAAAGGGCCTTTTTTTAAGTGCGCGTCTATATACGCATGGTCGAACGGTAATGATTATGTCCACAACGAACACAACACACACACACGTCCACCACGGTATGCAGAGCTGGTTGCGCAGGCAACACGTACACGCGGGGCATGCAGGTGTTTAACCGCCGAAACCGTACAGGGTGCGACCCTGGCGCTTCAGAGCGTAGACGACGTCCATGGCGGTGACGGTCTTCCTCTTGGCGTGCTCGGTGTAGGTGACAGCGTCGCGAATGACGTTCTCTAGGAACACTTTAAGCACACCGCGAGTCTCTTCGTAGATCAGACCGGAGATACGTTTCACGCCGCCTCTGCGAGCCAGACGACGGATGGCGGGCTTCGTGATACCTTGGATGTTATCACGAAGTACCTTCCTGTGGCGCTTGGCTCCTCCTTTTCCCAGACCCTTTCCTCCCTTACCGCGACCGGTCATCTTCTTAACAGTGGGGTTTCAAAAATCACGATAATAATAACAGCACTGGTGCGCGCACACGAACGACGCGAGCGAGCGGACTGACTGATGTATTTTTTAAAACGCGCAGCCGTCCTGTATTTATACTCTAAGCTAGTGGTGGTTAATATATCATATAGCAAAATAAAGCACCTTGCTTAATACACACATCATAAAGCAAACGCTATCGGGGCTCTCACAAGTTGCTATTTGCTTATTGCTTTTTTACATCGCACTCTGTCTCTGTCATCGCGCGAAACGCATTAAGCAATGAATATAATAATAAATCGTTATAAGCAAGCACCGCGTGCGATTTGTGATCTCGGGCGGCTCACGTAAATACGTAATATAATTAATGATATGCTATTTGGTTCGTGTTTTTTACTTTTGTGATTATTTTGCTTCGTACTTTTTTAGTGTAAATAAATAAATTGCTGCCCCAGCACGGTGAGCTGTGCTGGGGCAGCTGCTGCAGGTGCGGAAAACCTCAAACGGCGCAAATACTCCAATCTCTTTGGAACGTATATGTTTGAGCCGTTTGGGGTTGAAACTCTAGGGCCATGGGGCCCGAGTGCCCACGTGGTATTTCGAGACATCGCCAAGCGGTTGGTCGACTCTTCACGTGACCAGAGGGCTGGCCTATTTTTTGGCCAAAGAATCAGCATTGCCATACAACGTGGCAATGCTGCCAGTCTTTTGGGCACGTTTCCTGTTGACAGCGATGCGGATGAATTTTTTGATGCCCTTTGATTCTTTCCTTTCCTTTTTATATACTTGTACATATTCTTATTATTATTTTAATACTGTACATAAAGTAATGATCTAATAAATAAAAATTTCCATATAAATAAATATATATTAATAAATATCGTATGAGGTATATGAGGATATGTATAAGTATGAAGGAAAGTTGATGTTGTTGTTGTTGAGTTGATGATGTTGTTGTTGAGTTGTTGTTGTTGATTTTGTTGTTGATGTTGTTGTTGAGTTGTTGTTGATGTTGTTGTTGTTGTTGTTGTTGAGTTGTTGTTGTTGATGCTGTTGTTGTTGTTGAGTTGTTGTTGTTCATTTTGTTGTTGATGTTGTTGTTGTTGAGTTAATATTGTTGTTGTTGAGTTGTTGTTGATGCTGTTGTTGTTGTTGATGTTGTTGTTGTTGTTGATTTGGTTGTTGTTGATTTTGTTGTTGATTTTGTTGTTGATGTTGTTGTTGAGTTGTTGTTGATGTTGTTATTGAGTTGTTGTTGTTGATGCTGTTGTTGTTGTTGATGTTGTTGTTGTTGTTGTTGATTTGGTTGTTGTTGATTTTGTTGTTGATTTTGTTGTTGATTTTGTTGTTGATGTTGTTGTCGAGTTGTTGTTGATGTTGTTATTGAGTTGTTGTTGTTGATGCTGTTGTTGTTGTTGTTATTGATGTTGTTGTTGTTGATGTTGTTGATTTTGTTGTTGATGTTGTTGTTGTTGAGTTGTTGTTGTTGTTGATTTTGTTGTTGTTGTTGAGTTGTTGTTGTTGATTTTGTTGTTGAGTTGTTGTTGATGTTGTTGTTGAGTTGATGTTGTTGATGTTGTTGAGTTGTTGTTGATTTTGTTGTTGATGTTGTTGTTGAGTTGTTGTTGTTGATTTTGTTGTTGAGTTGTTGTTGAGTTTGTTGTTGTTGTTGATGTTGTTGTTGAGTTGTTGTTGTTGATGTTGTTGTTGAGTTGTTGTTGTTGTCGGTTGAGTTGATTGTATCTGTTTTATCGTAATTCATAAACGCGATGTAATATTCTTTAGCATGCTGTCAGTCACCGCGCTTGCTTTATTCGCGCCCGCCCGTAACATAACAAGTCAAGTATCAGGTACCTACGCGTATAAAAAAAATGGTTGCCTGTAAAGTCGGTTTTACGGGCGAAGATTTTACGTGACAACGACCGATCATCCGATCATAGTTGAGTGGGAGAGAGACGCAAGGCATTCGGCGGGCCTCTCTCTCGTTCGGTGACTCATCGTAACGTTACCGAGCGTTACACTTTTTCATAAGTGACGCCCAGTCGCAACCTAATTTAAGACGTTGTCACGTCAAAAGCATGATTTAATAAAGCATATAAAAAATCATGATTAAAATATAAAGCATTAAGCATTAAGCAAGTGATTGCCTTATAGCAACTTTGAACACCACTACTCTAAGCGGAGCTCAGCGGGCGGGGGGACAGAAACGGGAGGTGCGCGGGGCGAGGCGAGCCGACGCTCGTCGCTGGTTGGTCGGTCGGTACTGTAGGACTAGGACGATGTCTCTCTCAGTTGTTTCGTAAAACAGAACCTATGTACTAAACTCATAATTAGTTTATCAAATATTTTAGTTCCAATACCTATAAAAAATATATATATATATATTATAACATTTATTGTATATTTAGTAAGTAGTGTACCTACTCCAAAAATACCGTAACAACTCTATGCGGTTTGTGTAACTCGATAGAACGACCGTAGCTGCTGATGATAGATTTATAGACTATTCCCTTCTATCATACATAATATAATAATATTAATGTAATTATAGGTATGAAACTATAAAAAAATAAATAATAAGTACCTACTGTAGTAAGTAAGTCCCTAGTACACCAAAGTACATATGTTTTGACGTATGCAAGGCATCATCTGTTTGTTTGATAGATTAACGACTACTGTAAGTATGTACCTAGGTACTTCTCTGATTTTATTCATTGTAATGTAAAATATAATAATATACTTAGGTGTTTGTTACTTATGTGGATCATAGTGTGTGTGTGTGTTCGTTAGGTAGGTAGGTAGGTAGGTAAGTAACGTTTTTGGTGACGTCTGTTATAAAGAAACATGTAATAATCTGATACATATGTGGCCCTGAAAAGGGCCTTTTATGTTAACGCACAGCCACAGCCACAGACACGGTGCACTGCACGAAGGCAGTCAACGTGTCGTAGGGCGATGTGTATTGTGTGACGTCAGCAGTTTAAGCGCGTTCGCCTCTGATCCTGCGCGCCAACTGGATGTCCTTGGGCATGATGGTGACGCGCTTCGCGTGAATCGCGCACAAGTTGGTGTCTTCGAAGAGACCGACGAGGTAAGCTTCGCTAGCCTCCTGCAGCGCCATAACAGCGGAGCTCTGGAAACGGAGATCGGTCTTGAAGTCCTGTGCGATCTCACGCACGAGACGCTGGAACGGAAGCTTGCGGATCAGCAGTTCGGTACTCTTCTGGTAGCGACGAATCTCACGGAGGGCCACAGTGCCGGGCCTGTAGCGATGGGGTTTCTTAACGCCACCGGTGGCCGGTGCGCTCTTGCGCGCAGCCTTGGTGGCGAGCTGTTTCCGCGGGGCCTTACCACCGGTGGATTTACGAGCGGTCTGCTTAGTACGCGCCATTGTAAACACACACGGAACTAGAGGGAAATAATAAAAATCAACTGAAAATACACGCAACGGACGCGCGCGCACTTCGAACGTACGAGAGAGAATAAAAACACACCGCGCGCGTTCGGAGTATTTATACTGTAGCAACGTATCGGCGTGCAGGAGCGAGCGAACGAGTGAGCGAGCGCGCGCGCGCCATCTTTAGTACAACGAGCTAACTAATACATTGTTTCTATAGATACTGTTATTTTTAATATTATTATAATTTTATTAAAACCTACTTTTATGTAAACTGCATCACCAAAATACACCAATCTAACGGAATAAGAAAAAGAAAATATTGTACTTGGGTGTGTGTTGTTGTTGTTACTAATAATAATAATAATAAATATTATGTTTAGACGATGTGGAACTTCAGAAAAGTCTCACTCATGTACCTGCATTGCATCATCTCAATACGCTATCGTTTACGCGGGAAGTTTTCTGTGCATTATTTGTAAAGTAAGTAAGTAAGTAAGTAAGTAAGTAAATAGATAGATAGATAGATTAGTTGTGTACGTAGGTAGGTAGGTAGTTAGTTAGTTAGTTATTTATTTAGGTAGGGTAGTTAGTAAGTAAGTTCAATTAGTCATTATGATACAATTTATAATATAATCTATGTACCTACTATACCTCATCTATGTACTATATCTAAGTGTGTACGTACGCAGGAGCCGTACTTACTGTCAAAGCGGCGATGGTAAGAGTAGTAGGTAGGTAAGCAAGTAAGTAAGTATCTATCTATGTATGTATGTATGTAAGTAAGTAAGTAAGTACCTACCTACCTAGTAACGTTTTGACTGTATTCAAATTTAAAGAAACGTGAATTTATCACATGAACATATTTGTGGCCCTGAAAAGGGCCTTTTGTTTTTACTCCTGCCATCCCACGGTGTGCGTGCGTGCGCGTCCAGACGTTTGTCGTGGTTTGCTCGTAGCACGTGCATCATGCGCGTCTCGTACGTACATACATGACACACGCAGCACAGGTAGGTGTGTACCTATGTGTATGTATGCACAATACGATGACACTCAACACAATTAACACGCACCACAGTCAACAAGACACACGAACAAGCGCACTGGGTTTAACACTGTACACAGACACGAGGCGGCGTTGAGACGGAGCGTCGGCGGCGGCGGCTCTTGGCAGCCGCCTACCGACCGATCGCTCACTTGGAGCTGGTGTATTTGGTGACGGCCTTTGTGCCTTCACTGACGGCGTGCTTGGCGAGCTCGCCGGGCAGCAGGAGCCTGACGGACGTCTGCACCTCCCTGGACGTGATGGTCGATCTCTTGTTGTAGTGGGCGAGACGGGAAGCTTCGGCGGCGATACGCTCGAAGATGTCGTTCACGAACGAGTTCATGATAGACATGGCCTTGCTGGAGATACCGGTGTCGGGGTGCACCTGCTTCAACACCTTGTAGATGTAGATGGCGTAACTCTCCTTCCTCTTGTGCTTCTTCTTCTTCTTGTCGGTCTTAGAGATGTTCTTCTGGGCTTTGCCAGACTTCTTGGCGGCTTTACCACTTGTCTTGGGCGGCATTGTGAAATTTTTCGAGTACACGTGCTACCGAAACGGTGTTCAGTCGCAGTATAAAACAGTTCGCGGAGCGAACAGTTGTATTTATATGGCGCTCGCGGCTCACAGTTGCGGTAAGCGGTGAGAAATTCGACGCAGCGGCGGACCAATCACAACGCTCCTAAGCCAGAGTGTAGATCGTGCGCGGGGTGAGGGGATGCCCGGGAGGGAGGCGGAGGGAGCGGGGTTACGTTTGCTTTCGGTCGTCCGTCATTAAAAAAAAAAAAAAAAAAAAAAACGTTCTAAACGTATATTCTAATCGTTATTTTCATTATGCATTTGATAGATAGATAGATAGATAGATAGATAGATAGATAGATAGGTAGGTAGGTAGGTAGGTAGGTAATTATTTATTTATTACTTACTTACTTACTTACTTACTGGGACTCGAGTTATTATTTAGTAAAATTATCATCATCTACAACAGTAATGTTCCGTGTTGTTTCATTAGGTATGTAAACAAACAAACATTTATCTATCTATCGTGATGACGACCACCGCAGCCGAAATAATTTCTCTTATATACTTACTTAGGTTCATACCGACAGCATTTTGTAGGTACTGCTCATAGTTATACTGTACCTACATAGTTAACTCGTCATGAGGAGAGGAGAGTCAAACAATAATATTATGTGTATTTACTTACTTGTAGTAATTAAGTAAAGCGAGTGCGTGTGGTAGGTAGGTAGGTAGTAGTAGGTAGATGAGTAAGTACGTTTTTGTTTGACGACAACACCGTTAAAGAAACTGTCCTTGTTGTATATTTGACGAATCATATTGTGGCCCTGAAAAGGGCCTTTTGTTTTGAATGCATACGAGCGGAGAGCATCGCGCAACCGACATAATAGATTTATGGGTATAATATAGCCATAAATATTATATCGAAGTACGCGTGCGGGGCCACTCGCACGAAGCACCACGTTCAGACAGGTCGCGGCACCACGTTTAAGCCTTCTTCTCGGTCTTCTTGGGCAGTAGCACGGCCTGGATGTTCGGCAGCACACCACCTTGAGCGATCGTCACACCGGAGAGCAGCTTGTTCAACTCCTCGTCGTTGCGGATGGCCAGTTGAAGATGACGCGGGATGATCCTGGTCTTCTTGTTGTCTCTCGCGGCGTTGCCGGCCAACTCGAGGACCTCAGCAGCCAGGTACTCCATCACGGCGGCCAAGTAGACGGGAGCGCCGGCACCCACGCGCTCGGCGTAGTTTCCGTTACGCAGCAGCCTGTGGATACGACCCACAGGGAACTGGAGACCGGCGCGGTTGGAACGGGACTTTGCCTTTCCCTTCACCTTGCCACCTTTACCGCGACCAGACATAATTGAAGGGTTTGTTTATATTACAACTCACGAAAACAACGAAACACGCGTACAACAGTGCGCGCGCCGAAGGAATCTAGTTATAAATGCTGCTAAAAATTTTTTTTTTTTTTTTTTTTTTTTTTTTGTATGACCACTCGCAGATGCAACTCTAGACGGTTGCCTTTCTGCTTAACCGGACTATCCTGTGGTGGCCAAAAATTACTTTAAGGCCCCCAGCCAGGGCTTACAAACTAGGATGTTTTATTAAATGAACCGACACTAAGGGCACCCCCTGTGGGGTTCGGGCCTCGGCTTAGTGCGTCATTGGGGGGAGGACAGCAATGGTCAGGCTGGGTCTGATTATTATTTGGGGAATTTAAAGCTACTTGCTCAGCTACGCGGGCTGGCTCGTCGAGCAAGGGTCGGGCTGTGATGTTACAGGGACGTCGCGGAGGGCCTCGGCGGCGGGGCCGGATACGCGGTTTGTATTTGTTTTTACGTCTGGTACTGGTTTCCCTACAACTCTCTTGGAGTATGGTGATGGGGTCGTCGGGTGTGATGAGAGTATGCCTAGGACGGCGAATTTTTGAGATATTAGAGGGGGCATATTGAGTGGCTGAGGAAATGAGGGGGTTGGGGTGTTTCTCAGCCCTGTCAAAGAAACTCCTAGTTAGGCGTTTCATGCACTGTTGGATAGTTGGAATCTTGAGATCAACATGGAGTTGGTTATTCCTAACGAACCACGGGGCTCCCGTGGCTCTTCGGAGAAATCGGTTTTGGAGTGTCTGCATCCTATGGAGGTGGTGTGGCTTGGCATGCGCGAACACGGGGCACGCGTATGTCAGGATGGGTCGAATGCACGCGGTGTAGGTACGCAATTTGCACTTTAGTGACAATTTGCTGCGTGCATTCAACATGGAGTGGAGCCTGCCGAGAGCGAAGGCGGCGCGCGAGCGCACCGTCCTTATGTGCTCCCCAAAGGTCAGGCGTCGGTCTAGGATGACCCCCAAGTATTTGGCTTGCTTCTCCCAAGGGATCGGCTTGCCAAACATGGTGATCGGTTTTGGGGTGGGAGGGAGGCGGTACTTGGGTCTGAGGAAGAGAACCGCCTGGCTCTTGTCGGGATTTACTTCTATTCTCCATTTCCGGAACCAATCGCCTAAGGCTTTTGCGGAGTTTTGGAGAGTAGATGCTATTTTGTTAGGGCTTCTGCCTGAATAGTATATGGCTGTGTCGTCAGCGAATAGGGCTAGTTGAGCTGCCTTACTTTTGGGAATGTCGCTAGTGTATAGCGTGAAGGCTAGTGGGGATATTACCGAGCCCTGGGGGACGCCGGCGCGGATCGGATGAGGGGCGGAAAGGGCACCCTCGATTCTGTATCGGAAGGTTCTATTCGACAGAAAGTCTCGGAGAATGAGCACGAGACGATCCGGCACACCGAGCTGGTACAGCTTGTATATCAGCCCGTTGTGCCAGACCTTGTCGAATGCCTTCGCGATATCGAAGAACAAGGCACCTGTGTACAGACCTCGCTGGAAGCGGGCGCTGATGTGTTCGACTATGCGGTGCACTTGTTGGACGCAGGAGTGTTGGGGCCTAAACCCGAATTGCTCCTTTGGGATTAAGCTCTTTGCTTCGGCGTAATCTTTGAGCCGCTTATAAATAAGCCGCTCGTAGATCTTGCCTAAGACATTGAGGAGGCTGATGGGACGGTAACTACTCGGTGCCGTCTTAGGCTTGCCCGGTTTCGGAATACCGATGACAGTTGCCTGTTTCCACGACTGTGGGAATATATTATTGGCCATGGCGCTATTGAAGATAGCGGTCATTAGCACTATGAGGGCGGGAGAGAAAAGTTTGAACACCTTATTGGTGATTCCGTCTGAGCCAGGGGCTTTTCGGTTTTTAAGTCCCTTGATGATCCCCTCCACCTCTTCTGGTGTGACTGGGGGCAGGGGGTCATTCGGGTCCTCAACGGGGGGGAGGGAGGTTCGGCGTTCGACTTCAGCGTCCACCTCAGCGAGGTGAGCTGGGTCTACTGGCTGTGTGCTGGGAGAGCATTGAGCCTCTAGGCTGTCGGCCAGGCATTCGGCTTTGTCGTCGTCATCGAAAGCGACGGTTTTATCGGGGCGGATGAGCGAGGGCATGGAGGCTACTTCCGAGGAGCGTAGCTTCCTCTGTAGGTCCCAGAAGGCCTGATGGGTTGGCTCTAGGTCGTCGAGTAGCTTGTCCCAGCGATCCTCACGCAGTTTTTTGACGCATGTACTTACTTTGCGTTGTAAGCGACGCATGAAAACTTTGTTACTATCGCAGGGGAAAGCTCTGAATGCCCTGGTGGCCGCGTTCTTCTCGGTCACCAGGTCACGCACATCGTCCGGGAGTTTCCAGCGGAGGTGATCCTCCGCCGGGACCTCCCTTGAGCATTCGCTCAGGATTGCTTGTACGTGACCGGTGAGCGAGCCGATCGCGGCCTCCGTATCGGCTACAGTCTCGATGTTGTCGGGGATTTGGTCTAGGTGAGGGGACTCGGTGGATTTCAGCAATTCGCTTACTTTCCTCCAGTCCGTAATCATTTTGGTAGGGGGAGGTTGAGTGGGGTCAGAGGGACCGTTTCTGGGGGCAAACTCCATAATCACTGGTCTGTGGTCCGAATTCAGCTCGTCGAACGTCTCTATTGAATGTAATCGCAAGTTTACATTCTTCAGAAGCGCGACGTCTAGCACATCGGGGCTGTGATTATGGTTGTTAGGAAAGTGGGTGGGATGCATCGGGGCGATGACATCGAAGTTGAGGGCGCTGCAGAGGTTGTATAGTATATTACCTCTGGCGTTGGACAGGCGGCTATTCCACGCTGGATGTTTCGCGTTAAGGTCCCCCGCCAGAATGACGGAGTCACTTAAGTTGAGAAGAGCTGAGAGGTCATCTTTGATGGTGGAGTTAACCACCGCGGAATCGGTGTTGATAGGCGGTAGGTACGCCGAGACTATTGTGATGGGTTGATGGCCTGTCATGCCCAGCCGACAGACAGAGACTTCAAGGTTGGACAGGGAAGGGGGGTCTAGGGGGATGCAGTAGAGACTGGATTTATAATAAATGAGAGTACCTCCTCTGTGACAGCGAGTCCTGTCGTTGCGAACTAGTCGATAGTTGGCAATTTTCGGATCTCGCTGGTGGGGCTTGAAGAAGGTCTCTTGGACTAGAAGTATGTCTAGGCGATGGTCGCGGAGGAATGTGGCGATCTCATCGCGTTGGCCGTTAAGGCCTTCTGCATTGAAAGTCCCTATTCTTAGGGATTTCGGTTTTAACCTGCGCGCTGGGAGGAGCTCTGTGGCGAATAGTGAGGTAGTTTTCTGAGGGATTGCGTAACGTCGGGATACGCATTATAAATGTGTGCTAGGGCGATGAAGTCGCCGTTGCATGCTATGATGTCTCTTGACATCTGTTGGGCACGCGGGGTGTGGAACACTGCGAAGGTGCTCGTGATTACCCTGAAGGGGTCAAATGGGTCAGGTGCGGGGGCGCTTTGCGCAGGGGGGGGAGGGGGGGCCGTGAAAGTAAAGGGCGCGTTTTGCCCTTTGGCTGGGAATTGGGGCGTTGAGGGCGCTAGGGGCCTAGGCGCTTTGGTCGTAGCCTGGGGTGCTGGGGGGATGTGGGAGCGGGGCGTTGAGGGAGCACCCGCTTTTAAGGTTGTCCTGAAAGGAGGGGGGGGGGAGATTAGCTTTCCCATTAGGGGTGGGATGGGCTGAAAAGTATTTGACGGCTTCAGTGCCGGGAAATGGTTTTGGTGGTTCGTTCTGAACCAGGGGTTTGGGCGTTGAGTGGGGGCGGGGAGAGTCTCCATGAAGGAGGGACACTCTCTTTGGAGCGTCTGGTTGGCGCGTTTGGCCAGTTTAGGGGCCGAGGATTTGGGGGCCTTAGGGCAGCCGCGGTAATTGGCGGGGTGACCGGCCTCTCCGCTGCTAAAAATTTTTGGACGCTGTATTTATACGCGCACCGCGTAGCTGTGTCAGTGGGAGGGGTACACCGCAAACGAAACTAATTCACAAGACGCGCAAGCGCGCGCGCGCGCTCTCCACGAGTACACTGCACGATGGATACGGGGTGGGTAGAGATTTAGCAGAATCTATTATGCTGCCTCGATTTTATTGATAGCTAGTTTTTTTTTTTTTTTTTCTCTCTCTTGAAATGACTACGCAATAATTTTATGAAACTATGAACGCATCTAACTAAAGTGAAAACCGACCAATACGATATTCACTTATTATTTTTCCCTAGTAGTGGGTATATTGTATGATGTACCATACATTGCTTATTAGATTATATTGGTAGGTAGTAGAAGTAAGTAAGTAAGTATGTATGTATGTGTGTGTGTATGTATGTATGTATTTATTTATTTCCTACCTTGTTATGTACCTACATAATATATATTTTGCGAGTTATTTCGTGTATGATTGTGTATAATACGGGCGTAGGTTATTATTAATTTACAACGTTTTGACTCGTCTGTGTTACAGAAACGAATATTGTTCATATTCATGATAGTATTGTTAGCCCTGAAAAGGGCTTTTTGGTGTGGTGAGCGCATGCACGCGCGCTAAGCATCTCGGTGCCGCCGTCCGTGGTTTCTTCAGTTGCTTGCTGCAGTTCTGATGAATCGTCGGTCGGACGAGCTCGAGACACGTCGAGCGCGTTTCGCACCCTCCTTCCCGAGGACGATAGACGCGTACGTACTGCGTGCGCGCGGTTGGACGATGATGAAAACAAACGCACAAAGCACGCGCGCGCCTCTCTCTACTACAGTGTATTATTCTACACAAACAAAACACATTATTTATGCATGTATACGTACATAAACACACACGCAGTAGGCAAGACGCGCACGCACATTTGTCACTATCACTTGTTGTTGTTGTAGTAACGTGTATCGATGGTGGTCTGGTCGGCCGACTCTGCGCCGCGCTGTCGTCGTCGTCGTCGCCGTCGCCGGTGTAACGCGAACGCGACCGTAGCTTACTTCTTAGCGGCGGACGCTTTCTTGGCTCCCGGCTTAGACTTGGGCGTGGCCGCGGCCTTCTTGGGTTTAGGCGCTTTAGGTTTCTTGGTCGGCGGCTTCGCTGTCTTCTTAGCTTTGGGAGCGGCGCCTCCCTTCGCCTTGGCGGGGGCGGCGGCCTTCTTGGGTGCCGGCTTCTTCTTAGCGGCGGCGGCCTTCTTGTCCTTGGCGGCGGCGGCGGCCGACGCTTTGGACTTTGAAGGTGAGGCAGAGGCGGCCGCGGCGGCGGCTGCTGCCTTCTTGGTCTTGGCGCCGGCCGCAGAGGCGGTCGCCTTCTTGGCCTTCGCGGCGGCGGCGGCGGGCGCCTTTCCGGCGGCCTTGCCAGCTGCGCCGGCGGGTTTCTTGGCCGCGGCCGATTTCGACTCGAGCTTGAAGGAACCGGAGGCACCCTTGCCCTTGGTCTGGATCAGCGCGCCAGATTCGACGGCGCTCTTCAGGTATTTCCTGATGAACGGAGCCAATTTCTCCGCGTCGACCTTGTACTGCGCGGCGATGTACTTCTTGATCGCCTGCAGGGAAGATCCGCTGCGCTCCTTCATCTCCTTGATGGCGTTGGTGACCATCTCAGATGTTTTGGGATGGGTAGGCTTCGCCTTCGGTTTCTTCGCGGCACCGGCGCCGCCGGCCTGTCTCGCCTGCTTCTTCGCCGGTGTAGCGGGCGCGGGAGCCTCGGTAGCGACTGCGGTGTCTGCCATTTTAAATTATTGCTTGACTTTACACTTCACACTTCTAAACACACTGTTAGCCGTTATTAATAATAACGAAAGAATATAAGAGGAGAGAGACTTAGATGTCGCCACTTATAGGTTTCACGAGTTTCGTACACGTACGCCTAAGCACGACGAAACTTTACCGTAACGAGCGCCGTGATGTCGCGGGACGTTTTCTCGTATGAATGCTTGAAAGTTTTCACTAACACGTATCTAATAAAATAAATAAAAAGAATGGTTAACGGCCCTTAGTGCGACGCAGTGTTACAGTTTCGGATAGGTCATGAAGTTGACGATGCCGGTGTGCGAGTTCGGGGAGCGTGAGGCGGTCGTTCAGCCGGTGGCGGTGTTTTATTTTGACGACTGCGTGCGAAGCGTAGGTCGGGTCGTGTTCAAAACGTTATTTTCTCTATAAAAGTGATAGTTGGTGCCGATAACCGTCGACGCGTCAACTAGGAGGATATCGAGCTTGTCTGGTAACAGGACTCCGTCGATATCACACAGTCTCGCGAAGGTATTATCGACCTAAAAGTGAAGCGTCGTAAAACACCGCGAGCGCCGAACCGCTAGGGACGGACGAGTCCGTCCAGGACGTGCAACCTATTAATATAGTGATATTAAAAGACGAGAGTGCCCTTCGACGAGTTGACAGTGTACAGATCGGTACAATCGCATCAGAAAGCGTATTCGATAATGTGTAATTAATAGACATTATTTTAGAGACCGTCGTCGCAGCCGCGTCCGCGCCTGCTGTCCCCCGTCGTCCGTGCGTGGCTCTATACTCTCTTCGCACAGTAAGTAAGCAGGCTGGCTGCCTGTGATACAGCTACGTATATTATAATGAAATGATACGCGAAATAATAAAAAAACATAAAAGAAAACCCTCATTAGATGCGAGAGCGAAGTTGCAATAATAATAATAACAACAACACTACATCCACATAATTTTCATAAACAAACGGCACGCGCACCGAGCGGCGATCAAACGAATAGCTGATAGATAGATAGATAGATAGATAGGTAGGTAGGTAGGTAACTAACAAACAAACAAACAACAACGTACCTAAGTAGGTAAGTATTGAATATTATGGTTTAATATTTTCAAATTCCTATATGTACAAACGTCAACTTAGCGCGTGTAGTATGTATGTACTTACGTACATAAAGGGCAAGGGCATTACTATGTCGTGTAGTAAGTAGTATTTCAATTTTAAGCTCCCCTCTCGTAGATGTAACTCTAAAACCTAAGTATTACACTGTGAGTAGTAATGAAACACTCGCAGTGAGCGAGTATAATATATAAGTAAGTAAGTAGGTAGGTAGGTAGGTGGTATGTAAAGTATGTATGGTAGAGGTAGTACGTTTTTTAGACAATTCCGGTAAAGAAACATATTTAATAGTATCGAATCATATGCGGCCCTGAAAAGGGCCTTTTTTTAAGTGCGCGTCTATATACGCATGGTCGAACGGTAATGATTATGTCCACAACGAACACAACACACACACACGTCCACCACGGTATGCAGAGCTGGTTGCGCAGGCAACACGTACACGCGAGGCATGCAGGTGTTTAACCGCCGAAACCGTACAGGGTGCGACCCTGGCGCTTCAGAGCGTAGACGACGTCCATGGCGGTGACGGTCTTCCTCTTGGCGTGCTCGGTGTAGGTGACAGCGTCGCGAATGACGTTCTCTAGGAACACTTTAAGCACACCGCGAGTCTCTTCGTAGATCAGACCGGAGATACGTTTCACGCCGCCTCTGCGAGCCAGACGACGGATGGCGGGCTTCGTGATACCTTGGATGTTATCACGAAGTACCTTCCTGTGGCGCTTGGCTCCTCCTTTTCCCAGACCCTTTCCTCCCTTACCGCGACCGGTCATCTTCTTAACAGTGGGGTTTCAAAAATCACGATAATAATAACAGCACTGGTGCGCGCACACGAACGACGCGAGCGAGCGGACTGACTGATGTATTTTTTAAAACGTTTTTTTTTTTTTTTTTTTTTGAAAAATGGCATCTCGCAGTTCAACCACAGGGGTTGTCGACTGCTCAACCGGACTTTCCTGTGGATGCCACAATAAATTGGGCCTCCAGCCAGGGCATAAAAACTTAAAAACTAAGCGACTACACGCTAAGGGCACCCCCCCGGGGGGTTCGGACCTCGGCTTAGGGCGTCGCTGGGAGAGGACAGCAAGGGACAGGCTGGATCGGAATTATTATTTAATGGGGACGAATTTAAAGCTACAGGCTCAGCGGCGCGGGCTGGCTCGAGCAAGGGTCGGGGTGGACATGGTACGGGGTGTCGCGACGGGCCTCGACGGCGAGGACGGAAGGACGGATATCGGGACTTGTACTTCTTGAGAGTACTGGTGGACTTACTACTCTCCTGGAGGAGAGTAGTGGCGTCGTCGGGGGTGGTGAGGGTATGCCTTGGTCGGCGAATCCTACTTATACGGGAGGGAGTGTAACGGGAGGCCGCCGCAATCAGGGGATTGGGATGCTTCATAGCAGAGTCGAAGTAGCGCTTGGAGAGGCGCTTCATGAACTGCTGGACGGTGGGGAGTTTGAGATCTACGTGGAGATTCACGTTTCGGACATAGAAGGGGGCACCCGTGACCTTTCTAAGGAAACGGTTTTGGAGGGTCTGCATTTTATGCAGGAAGCGAGGGTTGGCGTGCGCGAAGATTACGCAAGCGTACGTCATGATGGGACGGATGACCGCGGTGTAGAGGCGCAATTTGCACCTGAGGGACAATTTGCTGCGGGCGGTCAATAAGGAGTGGAGCCTACCGAGAGCGAAAGCGGCGCGCGAACGCGCCGTCTTTATGTGCTCTTTGAAGTTGAGACGGTGATCGAGAATGACACCTAGGTACTTGGCTTGCTTACCCCAAGGGATCGGCTTGCCATACATAGAGATCGGGCTGGGGAGGGGGGTGAATTTACGCGGCTTTGAGAAAAGTACCGCCTGACTCTTGTCGGGATTGACCTCGATTCTCCATTTCCGGAACCAATCGCCTAAGGCGTTTGCGGAGGTTTGGAGCTTGCGAGCGATAGAGCCCTGATTGGGACCTGAGCAGTAAACGGCAGTGTCGTCGGCGAAGAGAGCCAACTGTGCCGAATTACTTTTGGGGATGTCACTGGTGAACAGGGTGAAAATGAGGGGGGATACTACGGAGCCCTGGGGGACTCCGGCACGGATCGGGTGGGGGGGGGGAGAGAGCACCCTCGATGCGGTAGCGAAAAGTGCGATCCGACAGAAAGTCTCGAAGGATGAGTACGAGACGGTCTGGCACACCGAGCAGGTAGAGCTTATATAATAAGCCATTGTGCCAGACTTTGTCGAATGCTTTCGCTATGTCAAAGAACAGAGCGCCCGTTGACGCACCGCGCTGAAAGGCAGCGCTAATGTGCTCAACGATGCGGTGGACCTGATGGATGCATGAGTGTTTAGTTCGAAAACCAAACTGCTCGTTAGGGATAAGGCTCTTTGCTTCGGCGTAGTCCTTGAGACGCTTATAAATAAGCCTCTCGTAGATTTTGCCAAAGACATTGAGCAGACTGATGGGGCGGTAACTGGAGGGCTCAGACTTGGGCTTGCCTGGCTTTGGGATACCGATGACCGTGGCTTCTTTCCACGCTTGGGGGAAGATGTTATTGCTCAGAGCGCCATTGAAGATGGCGGTCATGAGTAAAATGAGTGGAGCGGGGAGGAGTTTGTACACCCTATTGGTGATACCGTCCGAACCGGGGGCTTTGCGAGTTTCGAGCCCTTTAATGATGTCTTGCACTTCGTCAGGAGTGACGGGAGGCAGAGGATCATCAGGGTCTTCGACTGGCGGTAGGGAGGCTCTACGTTCGACCTCAGCGTTCACCTTATCGATGTGCGCTTGATCTACTAGTTGAGAGCTGGGGGAGCACTGGGACTCTAAGCTGGCGGCGAGGCATTCGGCTTTGTCGGGGTTGTCAAAAGCTACGGACTTGTCGGGGCGTATGAGAGGAGGTACAGTGGCCTCTTCGGGGGAGCGAAGCTTCCTCTGAAGCTGCCAGAAGGCTAAGTGGTTGGGCTCTAGTTCGCCGAGCAATTTGGCCCATCCCTCGGAACGCAGCTCCGCTATGCGTTTCTTTACAGCACGCTGTAAATGGCGCATATGGGCTTTGTTCGCGTCACAGGGAAAAGAGTCGTAGGCACGAATGGACGCGTTCTTCTCGGTTATCAGATCACGTACGTCAGCGGGTAATTTCCAACGATGGTCTTCCATCACTGGAACTTCCCGTGAGCAATCCGTCAATACGGATTGAACGTGATCTGTAAACGAGGCGATCGCTCCCGTCGTGTCCGCGACTGAGACAATCTGCTCGGGAATAGAGTCTAAGTGTGGTGACTTGGTGGATTTCAGTCTCTCGCTTACTTTCCTCCAGTCGGTTACTATCTTGGTCGGAGGGGGCTGGTTGGGATCACGGGTGCCCGAATAGGGGGCTAGGTGAATAGTGACGGGACGGTGGTCGGAATTGAGCTCTTGGTGCGTCTCGATAGATTGCAAACGGAGGTTTACATTCTTGAGTAGCGCTACGTCGAGCACGTCAGGAAGATGGGTGGGATCTCCGGGATAGTGAGTGGGATGCATCGGAGCGATGACATCGAAGTTAAGGGTGGCGCCTAGGTTGAACAGGATTCTACCTCTGGTAGAAGTCGTGCTACTGTTCCAGGCGGGATGTTTGGCATTGAGATCCCCCGCCATGATGACGGAGTCACTCATACCGAAGAGGGCAGTGAAGTCGTTGGTGAGAGAGATGGGATCCTCTGCACCAGCCGTGGGCGGGATATAAGCCGAGATGATTAATAAGGATTGGTGGCCGGTCATGCCAAGCCGACAGATAGAGACCTCCAGGTGAGATAGGAGAGGAGGAGGGTCTATAGGGGAGCAGTGAAGGGACTTTTTGAAGTAGATAAGGGTACCACCCTTGTGACACCGAGACCTGTCATTGCGAACTATTTTAAAGTTGGCAATGTTCGGGTTACGGTGATGGGGCTTCAGGAAGGTTTCCTGGACTAAAAGGACGTCTAGTTGATGGTCGCGGAGGAAAGTGGCGATCTCATCACGCTGGCCAGAAATGCCGTTGGCATTGAAGAAACCTATTTTAAGGGATCGGGGTTTGGTAACACCTATTCTTTGTATATCCATTGGAGTAGCTAGAATTTGAGGGTTTGCAGGACTTGCGTAATCTCGGGATACGCATTGAAAATCTCGGCAATACGCCGGGGATTGCCATTGCAGGCTTGAATTTCCGCTGCCATCGCGTTAGCTGGGGCGATAAACGATGCATAAGCACCGATTATAACCTCCATGCTGCTGGGCTGAGGGCCGGAGACGGGGGATTGAGTGAACCTACTGGGGCGCGGGGCAGCGGTAGTGGGGTAGACTACCGGAGCGGCAACTGGGGCCGAGGGGACTGAAGGGGCTACTGCTGGCGGTGGGACGGGGATTGCCATCAGAGCTGGGGGGGTCGGGGGTTGGGCGGGCACCGAAGCTGCGGGAGCTTTCTGGTGGAAGAGGTTTGCCCAAGGAGAGGGTCGCTGGGGACTGAGCCTATCGGGCATTTGTGAAGATGGAATCTTCACAGAAGAAGGACTTTCTCTATGCTGACGATCGCTTGCGCGCTTCGCCAGTTTAGAGGAGGGGGCTTTCGGGGCTTTAGGGCAGCCCCGGTAGTTAGCCGGGTGCCCGGATTGGCCGCAAAGGACGCAGCTCGGTGGCTCTGTGCACAGAGTGCGGTCCTTGGGGCGGGAACATTCAGCTGTTCCGTGATCGCCTAGACACTTGACGCATCTAGGCGTCGCGTAACAGTGGGACTGTGAGTGGCCGTATAATTGGCACCTATGGCATTGTCCAATGAGGTTGGACTTTCGGGGCTTTTCGATGGAGATTCCCGAGAGGGAACAGACTGACCTAACCTTAAAAATGGGATGGTGACCGTCAGTGGGGTCGCATACGACAAGGACCATGTCGTAGACTAAGCCTTTTTTCGCTCTGTGTAAGCGATGGACGGCTGAAACGGGAATACCTTGTGAAGCAAGGTCTTCTTTGATCTCCTCGGTGGAGATTTCTTTGGGGATGCGCCTAATGATGACGCGGGTGGGAGCTTCCTCCGGAAGGGAGTAGGTATGGAACGAGTAGTTCCTTGCTTGGAGGAGTCGGGTAAATTCCCTGTAGTCCGAGGACGAGGGAACCGTTACCTTGATACCCTGTTGGGTAGATCGGGCGTTGGTGTAGTTGATCTTACGATCAACACACATTTTGGAAATTTCGGTCCATTTGGACTTCTCCTGAATGTAAACAGGGGGCGGGGGACGTTGCTTCTTAGCAGCGGGAGGGATAGCACTAGGGCTAGAAGTGGGGGCGGCCTGAGAAGTGGGGGCGGCCTGAGAAGTGGGGGCAGCCTGAGAAGCGGCGGGGGAGGCGGTGGGGGGCGGGGTGGGAGGGCGCGGGGAAGGGGGAGCCGCTACTGGCTTTTTGGCTAAGCTAGAGTGAGAGGATGAGCCCTTCTTTCTCTTGCCTCCCTTTCCGACGACTTCGTAGTCGTCTTCGGAGGAGGAAGAGGCGGATTGTGCATCATCCGAGTCTGTCTGAGGAGCGGACGTATCCATGTCCTCGGGTTGGGAGGCGTCTATTGTCTCAGGGACAATAGGGGCTGGCACAATAGGTACCGAAATGGGGGCTGCGGCGACCTTAGTCTTAGTGGGTTTGGCGGAATCCATTGTTGGGACGGACAATGGCGCCGGAGCGGGCTTAGCCGCGACGGAGGGGGCTGAGCCTTTGTCGGCCGTAGGCGGCGGCGACGGGCTAACGAAAAAGTCACAAAAGTCTGTGACCGAGACATTCGGGAGGGTTGGCTTCCGGAAACCAATCAGATGAGGGCCATATTTTTCAATGAACGCCTCATCTTTAAAAAGGACCTCCTTGACGAATGCCAATATTACGGCATCCGCCATGGTGGCTCTATCGGAGGGAAGGGGCCGGGAAAAGAATTCGCATTAGGGGCGTGAAACCCTAGGGATCCTAACGAAAACCTAACCCCGGGTGGGAATGCCCGGGGGTGAGTGGATCCTACCCTCCCTGCCGGGTGAAGACAGGGAGGTGAGTACCTAAGGTGAGCCCTAAGCTTGTAACCCGTCGCTAATCTTATTGCGCGGACGGGGTCCTAACCAGTCAAGTGAAATGGGTGTAGAGACACCCAGACTGGTTCTAGTACGAAGGGGTTGACACACCCAACCGTACTAGATGCAAAGCTGTTGAGAGAAGGATTAGTTACAAAGCTAGGCTTGACTAGGAGACCCCCCAAGGCCAAGATTCTAGCTCCCGATTCCAATTGACTGCCTCACCCTGAAGGGGCGAGGCTGGTGGATTGGGGCACCACCCACTTGGCTTCGTTGACACCGTGAGGTTTCCACCAAGGACCACGAAACTGTGGTTTTACCCAGAAGGGGCCACAACAATCGACGAACGTTTTATTTGACGTTAAACTGTTAAGAAATACTCTATCAACAGTGCCTTGAAAAAGGCAGCTATTGATAGAAAACGGGTCGTAGTCGAAGACTACGGAACTCGTTACGGCAAGCGTAACGAAACCGGGCGGCGAGAGCAGCGAAACACGATGCAGCGGCGGAGAGCGGCACGTCCGTTCACGGCGAGCGTCGAGCGGCGAATCCTCTCTTTCATTTTTTAAACCGTTTTTTTTTTTTTTGAAAAATGGCATCTCGCAGTTCAACCACAGGGGTTGTCGACTGCTCAACCGGACTTTCCTGTGGATGCCACAATAAATTGGGCCTCCAGCCAGGGCATAAAAACTTAAAAACTAAGCGACTACACGCTAAGGGCACCCCCCCGGGGGGTTCGGACCTCGGCTTAGGGCGTCGCTGGGAGAGGACAGCAAGGGACAGGCTGGATCGGAATTATTATTTAATGGGGACGAATTTAAAGCTACAGGCTCAGCGGCGCGGGCTGGCTCGAGCAAGGGTCGGGGTGGACATGGTACGGGGTGTCGCGACGGGCCTCGACGGCGAGGACGGAAGGACGGATATCGGGACTTGTACTTCTTGAGAGTACTGGTGGACTTACTACTCTCCTGGAGGAGAGTAGTGGCGTCGTCGGGGGTGGTGAGGGTATGCCTTGGTCGGCGAATCCTACTTATACGGGAGGGAGTGTAACGGGAGGCCGCCGCAATCAGGGGATTGGGATGCTTCATAGCAGAGTCGAAGTAGCGCTTGGAGAGGCGCTTCATGAACTGCTGGACGGTGGGGAGTTTGAGATCTACGTGGAGATTCACGTTTCGGACATAGAAGGGGGCACCCGTGACCTTTCTAAGGAAACGGTTTTGGAGGGTCTGCATTTTATGCAGGAAGCGAGGGTTGGCGTGCGCGAAGATTACGCAAGCGTACGTCATGATGGGACGGATGACCGCGGTGTAGAGGCGCAATTTGCACCTGAGGGACAATTTGCTGCGGGCGGTCAATAAGGAGTGGAGCCTACCGAGAGCGAAAGCGGCGCGCGAACGCGCCGTCTTTATGTGCTCTTTGAAGTTGAGACGGTGATCGAGAATGACACCTAGGTACTTGGCTTGCTTACCCCAAGGGATCGGCTTGCCATACATAGAGATCGGGCTGGGGATTTTTTAAACCGCGCAGCCGTCCCGTATTTATACTCTAAGCGGAGCTCAGCGGGCGGGGGGACAGAAACGGGAGGTGCGCGGGGCGAGGCGAGCCGACGCTCGTCGCTGGTTGGTCGGTCGGTACTGTAGGACTAGGACGATGTCTCTCTCAGTTGTTTCGTAAAACAGAACCTATGTACTAAACTAAACTTATAATTAGTTTATCAAAAATTTTAGTTCCAATACCTATAATATATATACACACATCAAAAGTGTCTAGGGATCAACATATATTTTTGCAATAACTTTTCTCCTGATTGATATTAATTAAAATTTTCTTTAAGGATTCATCAAATAAAGTGTTTCCGTTTGTCACAGTAACGATAAACCAAGTCACCTTTGCATTAAAAAAGAAATTTGCCATTTTCCTAATAAAGGTATTTTTGACATTTGAACCACTAACACAAAAGTTCGAAAAAAAGACTGAAATAACAGTTTCCGAGAAATCCGTGTTTCTACCGCGAACACTAACAACACAAGAACATCGGTTTGGCATACTCAAAATGAGTTCATCCAAATCACGCTGTGGAATGGCCGCCCATGTTCGTTGCAACAACAAAAAAAGGTCTTCTTGCGACTGGATACCCTCCATATTCGGCAGAGCTCTTCTCTGTAGCATATCCCATGCATGCTCAATCGGGTTCAAGTCTGGCGACTGAGCAGGCCAGGGCAGGACATTGATGTTAGCTGCGGCGAGAGTCTGTCTTACAACTCTTGCGGTGTGCGGTCGTGCATTATCATGCATTAACTGAAATAAGGGACCGATTTGCACTTGTAGAGGAACGATGACGTCTGATACAATCGTCTCAGCATAAATTTGAGCGTTGAGGTTGCCTCTGATCCAAATCAACTCAGTTCTTCCGCCGATCCAAATACCCGCCCATACCATGATGGTTCCACCACTATAAGGATGGACTTCCTGGCAGGATTTTAATCGCTGTTGGCGTCCAGGGGTTCTCCAGTGTCGTATACGTCTTGTATCCGGTCTCATACCAAAACGAGACTCATCAGAAAAGCACACGAAACGCCATTGTTCTTCTGCCCAATTTCTGTGTTCAAGAGCCCATTGATATCGAATCCTACGATTGTGCATTGCTATAGGTGGTACCCGTAGCGGTCTTCGGGAGCAAGCGGTTTCTGACTGTTTGGTCGCTAATTAAGTTCCCTGAAGAGTGATGAAGCCTCACGGCTAACATCATGGCGGTTATTGTTGGAGCTCTTCGAGTTAAGATTTGAATGTATCGGTCTTGTCTCCGTGTGGTGCAGCGATACCGTCCTCCATGGCGCTCAGCCACGGTACCAGTGCTTCGGTAACGTGTCCAAAGTCGACTGATAACACTCTGACTTGTATTCAGAGCTAAAGCCACAGTACGTTGCCGGGAACCAGCTTCTATCATTCCCACGGCTCTGAGCATTTCTTCCCTGCTTAAATGACGTCGCCGCTCCATAATAACGTTGGTTTTAATCAGTAGTAGGGAAACAGTAGCACTAATAATGTCTTCAATGCGTTGTATGTTTTTATAGGGAAAATATTGACAGCTGATTTTCATCTTTTACTCGAATTTGATTCACAGTTCCTGATTCAAATTATGAAATGCACCAAAAAGGATCCATATAAAGGACATGGCTAAATCGATGTATGGACGAATCACCAGCATTGTATAAACATGGTACCTAGCAATATGTAATGCTGAATAGCTGAATATTAATATTTCATATAAAAAAAGTTACAGGAACTTTTTATATCTTTACAATCCTGAAAATAAAATCGTGTAACTCCTACGTCAAAAGGCATTTAAAAAACTGCAAACAAATGACATTGCTATGAACTTTTACCTAGGCTTTAGGATGTATCTGCGATAATATTGATAATTGTATTTTTGACTAGTGACTGGGATATCTATGCTAGCGACCCACCCCGAATCCCGTTTAGTAAATATGTACAAATGGGTAATTGCACCAAAAAACATGATACAACAGGTATTCTACAATTCGCGCAAAAATCACTCCCCGCACGCGTGAAACTCTTGTTAATCCTAAACTACTTTCCAAATGAGTTGAAATAAAGACAGTTTTCAGAGACAATAAATAATATAAATAAGTGGTTGAATAGCTGAACCTAATCTATGGTGCTCAGACCTGATCGCTCACCGAGTCGCAAAAGTTCCGCCTTGGAGTTTGCCAAAGAGCGATGGAACCACAGATATAGAGATACACCTAGATATCGCAAGAGCAACTACTTCACGTGCCAAAAATCGCACCATCTTACGTACAAAAATCGTAAGCCGCCACTTTCGCGCTCAGTCCTGTGTACTGCTGGTTGGGTGAGCGTGAGCGCTGGCGCTAGGCCCCGGGGATGGGGGAGACGGGTGCCGCACGCGGCGGCGTCTTTGAATATGTAACGTCATAGTAGGTAGTTAAAAAATGGGCACGATTGGTTTTCATACAGATCGTGATACTTGTTATCTAGGTCTATCTATATCTATGGATGGAACGCAGCATTCTGGGTGTAAAAAGACAGGACAGAGTTCGGAACACCACGCTGCGTTCCAAAACGGGCATACTGGATGTAGGAAAGAAGGCTGCCAGGCTCAAATGGGATTGGGCGGGTCACATTAGCCGTATGCACGATGACCGCTGGGCAAAAGCCGCCACACAATGGGTGCCTGAAGATGGACGGCGCCGCCGAGACCGGTCCAGAAAGAGATGGCGAGACGATCTGGATTTAATATCTGAAGAGGAAGATGATCCATGCTACCGAATGGGCATGTAAATGTAAAGAACACACTGTGTTTAAAAATCATTTTATTTAACTGGTGGAAAGCTGGATGTGACGTTGGTAAATTCTGCAACATTGAATCGCTTCTTTCCACTGTATGGCGTTGTATACTTCTCACAGAACGGCCAAAAGATATGCACACCATTATATGGCCAAATAAACGAACATCACTAGTTGCTTCTGAATTCAGCAGTTCATAACAAGGATGACAAATGTTGGCATCCCTTGGAACCTGGAACAAACATAATTACCTTAGTACCCACATGAATTAACTGTAACACCTACACATTTGAACATTATGACATCTAAATCAACCAGTCTGTTGTAGTCGTGACGTGTTGTGGTCGTGATGAGACGAGATGAGTCTTTCTGATTCATTGCCATTGAGTTCATTATGTATTTTGAGAAACACTATAAACTACTTGAAGTCACATTTGTGATGTTTATTATATTTATTAGTTCTAGAATGATGCTAACTGTAGATGACTTACCTTGTGACTTACTCAATTGTCAACCATCGTGCGAAGATAGTGAGTAGAACAGCAGACAATGAAGAGGTGATATCCGCCGCAGTCTTTGCGTGGCTACACCCCAGTTTAAGCATCTCATGATGAACTGATTGCAAGTCAAGTTCGTGTCGAGTAGCGAGAGGCTACGTAGTCGCGCGAGCACACAAAATAAGTCCATTATACAAGGATTTTCATTGACCCTCGGTCAATGAAAATCCAAAATAAAAAATCACAACAAACAAGCAAACGGCAGTGCGTTCAAACGAAACGACGAAATAAACGTCAGATGTCAGACATCTGACGTTTATTTTTTTCAAAGAGATGGGATTGAACGTCGAGTGAAACAGAATCGATAAAATAATCGGATGGGTTGAAAGATAAAAATCGAATTAGTTTTTGTCGACCACTATTCAGTTAATATTTTTCGACACAAAACAGGTAGTAAGATATAAGTAAGAGAAATAGGGAGTAAGAGAAATAGGGAGACGAAGAAACACATTCCTATGCTTTCAGTTATTTTTATTTGATTTTGATAGAGTAGAAAAGAGTGGAATTGAGTAGAGTCGATTGTCACTTTAAAAACAACCCGAAAACTCTGATTGCCACTTCTTAGTTTCAGAAAATAAATTGTTTTGATACCTATTATCAAAAATCGATATAGGTACAGTTTCGGTTTGACATTCTGGAAAAGCGATATGACTCCTCCCTAGCTTGCAGTACTGTATTATTTCCCCTTAAACTTGTCATGTTAATCAAAAAAAGCAACTAAGATACTTTTCGAAAGTTCTAGGAAATTATTAAACACTAAATAATTCATGAATGAATACTTAAAAATTACGAGTTAATGTGAGATTACTATACATGCTTGAGGTAGTCATTTAGCCATCTCCTTTATAAAATCATAAATTTATTACAAAGCCACATCTCAATCTCAAGAAATCCGCATAAAAATGCTTGATCCCTAGACACTTTTGATGTGTGTATACAGGGTGTAAGGGTAAACAGTGGCAATTTTCAAAGGACGCATAGATAACCTTAAATAAAAAAATATTACAAAAGTTTTAAATGTATAAGTCGCAATTTTTTTGCGAAATTTACAGTTTTCTAATTCCGAAATTTTACGCGAAGTGACCGCACCCTACGATAACGCACGAACCGCGCGCCCGCCGGCTACGATCGCGTACGCGGCGCACGCACACATGTACACGCCATTCGATAACTTCCATTCACCGATGCACAAAAAATCGCCCTTATTACGTAGGGGCTGGGCTGGCGGTACTGACACTTTTTTTACGATGTTGTCGAAACAATGAGAAACACAATGGACGCACAGTGCGAATTAGCGAACTTTACTACATCTTAATTTCTAAGTTAGGTATTTTCGGCGTAGTTATTTAAAAAGAGAATCACGTTATTTACAAGTAATTTAGTTAGGTTGTCCCTTCCAACACTGCACTGATTTTGATTTAAATTTTAAATAATGATTAAATACCTACTTACTAAGAAAATCAATAATAACTTACATTAGTCTTAAAATCGGTTCAAAATGTGAACCGTTTACGGCTAAACATGTCTCCGCACGTCTTCTTAAGTTATTTTGCACTCGATTAAGTACAACACTCTCAATCTTTACGTCATTAAAAGCACTTTTAATGCGTCTTTTCAATTCGCGTCTGGTATTAAACTCCGTGGCATACACACGGCATTTTAAATCGCCCCATAAAAAATAGTCAAGGGGAGTGAGGTCGACCAATCCATCGCCCGTTGACCCGGGTACAATTCCTGCTGGTACAGGTCCTGAGCAGCAAGTAAACTATCACCGGCTATAGCTTAGAGTCTAACCATTTCGGTAAGTTGTTCGTTCGAGAACGCGGCCATTGTTGGTAACTAATATCGCGTCGATACACGTATAATCTACGGGATGCGCGAGAGTAGTCTGTACGCAAACGGCACACATACACTCTCTAGCGCGACTGAGCGCAGACTGACGTTGCGCGCGCGCCGGCGCGGCCGGTACATGCGGGGCAGAGGCCTAACAGTAATGTGACTATGATTTTTTATTTTTCGGGATATTAGAAGCAAAATTTAGAAAAAAAAAAGGTCATATTTTTTCAACGGTTTTAGAATCTACTCATGATACTTATGCACCTCCTTAAATATTGCCACTGTTCACACTAACAGCCTGTATATATATTATAACATTATTTATTGTATATTTAGTAAGTAGTGTACCTACTCCAAAAATACCGTAACAATTCTATGCGGTTTGTGTAACTCGATAGAACGGCCGTAGCTGCTGATGATAGATTTATAGACTATTCCCTTCTATCATACATAATAATAATAATGTAACTATTAAAAAAAATGGTTGCCTGTAAAGTCGGTTTTACGGGCGAAGATTTTACGTGACAACGACCGATCATCCGATCATAGTTGAGTGGGAGAGAGACGCAAGGCATTCGGCGGGCCTCTCTCTCGTTCGGTGACTCATCGTAACGTTACCGAGCGTTACACTTTTTCATAAGTGACTCCCAGTCGCAACCTAATTTAAGACGTTGTCACGTCAAAAAAAAATGGTTGCCTGTAAAGTCGGTTTTACGGGCGAAGATTTTACGTGACAACGTCTTTTTCTCGGTAGAATATTTATTGATATGAATATAATTAAATTGCATAATAGGAACAAGGAATTAAATGAAAATAAGAACGTAACGTTACCGAGCGTTACACTTTTTCATAAGTGACTCCCAGCCGCAACCTAATTTAAAATAAGAACGTAACGTTACCGAGCGTTACACTTTTTCATAAGTGACTCCCAGCCGCAACCTAATTTAAGACGTTGTCACGTCAAAATAAAAATAATAATAAGTACCTACTGTATTATGTAAGTCCCTAGTACACCAAAGTACATAAATGTTTTGACGTATGCAAGGCATCACCTGTTTGTTTGATAGATTAACGACTACTGTAAGTACTGTACTTCTCTGATTTTATTCATTGTAATGTAAAATATAATAATATACTTAGGTGTTTGTTGCTTATGTGGATCATAGTGTGTGTGTGTTTGTTTGTTTGTTTGTTTGTTAGGTTAGGTAGGTAGGTAGGTAAGTAACGTTTTTGGTGACGTCTGTTATAAAGAAACATTTAATAATCTGATACATATGTGGCCCTGAAAAGGGCCTTTTATGTTAACGCACAGCCACAGCCACATACACGGTGCACTGCACGAAGGCAGTCAACGTGTCGTAGGGCGATGTGTATTGTCAAAGTCAAAGTCAAATCATTTATTTCAAATAGGCACATTAAAGGCACTTTTGAACGTCAAAAAAAAAAAAACTAAATAGAAATGATTCTAGTCGCCCACGCCCATTCGAAAAGGTAGTTTTCGTATGGAGAATAATGGGCAAGAAACTCCACCGTTACTCTTTTAAAAATGTTTTACAAGGTCTTGTATACATAATAAAAATTATATGTGAACACGATGCACCCATAATAAAATTAGTCTACCACAAAAGGTAAAAAGAATTAAAAATTAAGCAATGACAGGTAAATCAAATAAGTGATAGATACATGGTGCTCACATATTTACAAGTTATTTAAAAAAAAAAAAAATGCAAAAGTAGTTGAACTTTAACAAGTGTGTGAGCCACTGTATTGAAATGATAAATGATAAATGATAAATGATTTTTATTTCTGTAAGTAGGTTTGTACAAACACTTTTACACGTCAATCATATTTTTTTTTTAAACTAGATGAGGTCGGCGTTTCCTAACTGACTATTCTGAGAAGAAAGGCCGAAACAAACTCAGAAGTCACAGTCTCTTTTAAAGTCCAGACAAAATCTTGGTCAGATCGTGTGAAGACCATGTAGATTAGTGTCTGAAATGGTCTTTTGAGGAAAGAACCACACAGATTGAGCGGACCTGTCCAGTCAGTGCACGCATTTGTCAGTAACCGTGCAGCTCAACTCAGAACTTAAGGAGCTCAACGATTCGACGAACAATACCAAAGACAGGACATTTGGGTAGGCCGCATAAACTACTCAAACTGCCAGATCATGATTAAAACGAAGAGAGAAAAAACAAAAAATTACCCACATAGTCCTCACATTCACAATAATTAAAATCATATAATACTTTATACAGTAAATGTACATGTCATTATTTAAGTAAATTGATACTTAAAAAAAAAAGAAAATTATTAAAGTGTAAAATAGCAAAAATAAAAACAACATTCTAAACCTATTGGAGCAGCTCAATCCCAAGCCTTTTTGTCCTCAATATAGTCTTTTACAGTATAATAGGCTTTCTGACATAAATATTGTGTGACGTCAGCGGTTTAAGCGCGTTCGCCTCTGATCCTGCGCGCCAACTGGATGTCCTTGGGCATGATGGAGACGCGCTTCGCGTGAATCGCGCACAAGTTGGTGTCTTCGAAGAGACCGACGAGGTAAGCTTCGCTAGCCTCCTGCAGCGCCATAACAGCGGAGCTCTGGAAACGGAGATCGGTCTTGAAGTCCTGTGCGATCTCACGCACGAGACGCTGGAACGGAAGCTTGCGGATCAGCAGTTCGGTACTCTTCTGGTAGCGAAGAATCTCACGGAGGGCCACAGTACCGGGCCTGTAGCGATGGGGTTTCTTAACGCCACCGGTGGCCGGTGCGCTCTTGCGCGCAGCCTTGGTGGCGAGCTGTTTCCGCGGGGCCTTACCACCGGTGGATTTACGAGCGGTCTGCTTAGTACGCGCGTAAAAGTAATAAATAAATAAACAGTGGCCGGAAGAATATTGGGCGCACGTAGATGACGCGCGCCCATGTGAGTGGTTGCATGTTGTCTCTGTAAGCGCGCCGCGACGCTGATAAGCAGCGCCGCTTTCTTCACGACACCTCGGCGGTCAGTCCCCGCCAGGTGAGACCCCCAGTTACCTGGAGGAGGCCCGGCGGAGGACGACCAGCGACAGAGGTGCCGACTCGACGCTCCTACAGAGTATAGGTGAGTTGCTCCCGCCCGCCCCGCTTCCAGAGCCAGCCGTCCACGATCCGGGCTAAGGAGCTGTCGTGTGTGTGTGAGCGGTATTGTACTGTGTAACACCGCCCAGTGTCTACGCGTATCGCGTCCCGCGTTCGCGTGTGAGTATAGGCGTCTGTGTAGTGGTGGATGTCTGAGTTTCGCCGCGCAACGCGCCTATATTAACCTAGCACGCACTACGCGACGAGCGTATGTAGTAGTGGTAGAGTTAAGTTGAGTCGGGTGAGCCGCGTGTAACCTGGGTGCGGCTCACTCGAGGCGTCAGTCCGGTGCGATGGGGTCGTCGTCCGCTACCAGGTCGCGGGGCAAGGGTCTCGCGTCAGGGGGGCGCGCGTGCCAGGGCGCAATGTCCTGGACATGGGGCCAGGCAGATGCGTCGGAACGCGCGAACATTCCCGTCGAGAGGCGCCGCAAAAACTCATCCAGGCTCTCAATCCCGAGATCCCTCCGGATGACATCGTTCCTCACGAAACGAGGCGCGCCTACTGTGGTCCGCAGCGCAAGACTTTCCTGCGCGCGGAGTAGCTTTCGGCTCGGCTCGCTCGTGAGGGCGAACCATGCCGGAGCGGCGTACGTCAGTATTGGGCGTACGTACAGCTTGTACACACCCAACTTGACGCGCGCCGGGATGCGAGACGAGAGCACTGGCTTGAGCAAGGTGCGGGCGACCCTACCGCGTGCGGCGACCGAGCGGACGTGTGGCCCCATCGTAAGTCGACGGTCGATAGTAACCCCTAGGTACTTGACCCGGGGCGACCACGCGACGTCGGCTCCCTGCAGCTTCAAGGGTGGTGGGAGAGGCGCGGACCCGGTGACCATCGCCTGCGTCTTACCCACGTTCTTCCCGAGTGGCTGTCCAAGTGGCGGCTGTCGGTGAGACAGCCGCCACTTGGACAGCCACTCGGGAAGCATATCGAGCGCGCGCTGCATCTTGACGGCCGCGTACTTCGCATTGAGCGATGTAGTAATGTACGCGGCGTCATCTGCGTACAGCGCGAGCATTGCGTCCGGAGTGGTAGGGATGTTGTCGGTGTAATGCGAGTAACACGCCGGCGAGACGCAGCTGCCCTGCGGTACACCCGCGAGCACCGGGCGGGCGCTAGACAGCGCCCCGTCGACCACCACCCTGAAAGTCCTGTTGGAGAGGAAAGTAGAGACCACTTTTACAACGCGACGGGGCGCGTCGGATGTGGACGAGAGGAATTATGGGAGAAAACAGATGTTTGCTAGGTGCCCTAATTTTTGTGACATAAATGTGGCCCTGCTGGGGAGACTGCATTTAACGACTAAGCCATTTTTGTGTTATCAAAATTAAAATTCCTGATGGTGGCCCTGCCAGAGTCAATGACACTACCTACATTCATAGCAAATAAAAGTTCTGAGAGCCAAGCCACACGCCACAGTGTGGCTTGGCTCTCAGAACTTTTATTTGCTCCGATTCTGCGTAGCCGCGCCGCTCCTCGCGCCCGCCGCCGCCCCGCAATCGCTTATTTCGTGTCCGTGGTCTTAGATTAGAATATAGATTGGAATACGAATCAAAGCATTTATTTTAATTAATTGGTTTTATTGAAATAAATGCTTTGAGCCAATCTTCGTATTCATGTACACAAGTAGCGACATCTAGCAGATGGTGTTTGAACTAATTAAGTTAAAAGTCACTGACCTGTATTATACAATAGAGGTCAGTGTTAAAAGTGCATAGTACTTCTAATTGTACTCACTAGATGGTATGCAATATTATAAAATAAGTTTTTTTGTTTATGTATCGCTAGTAGCGAGCAGCGACATCTAGATGGAGGCCCACGCACACCACCAATCACACATGCATTTAGCACTAAACGAATTTAATACATCGTTCAGTTTCTGTCAGTCGTTTGAACCAAAGACTACAATATCCCACCAAAAACATTTTCATGTAAAATGTTGCCAAGACGACACCACATATGGCTCAAAAAGTTATCAGATCTCATGTAGAGCCAAGCTTCTAACTCTACACGCCCTAACTTCACAAACTCTACACCTTAGTCAAAAAATATGAGGCTTGGCAGTTTCGTTACTACAAAAACTATTGTATACCAGAAAAGTAATGAACAGTGAATAAATTTTTCACCTTACGCCCATGTGATGGTAGCGAAACGGCCAAGCCACATATTTTGACTAAGGTGTAGAGTTTGTGAAGTTAGGGCGTGTAGAGTTAGAAGCTTGGCTCTACATGAGATCTGATAACTTTTTGAGCCATAAGTGGTGTCGTCTTGGCAACATTTTACATGAAAATGTTTTTGGTGGGATTTCACATCTTTTTGAAAGTTGCTTATGAAAAAAATTTTTTTTTGGGGGTTTCTTTACTAAAAATCTAAAAAAATGAAATATGTATTTTATTATTTATTACAAGGAGTCCCTATATAAATTTTCAGAACTCTAGCATAAAAATTTGCGGAAGTCTCTTACAAACTTCCATCCCCTAGTTTAAGGGGTTGGAGGGTAAAAGTTCCAAGTCTTAGAATTGTTTGTGTACTATTACTAGCTTACATACCAAATTTCAGCTTTCTAGGACTCCAGGAAGACCCTTAGAATATTGAGGCTTATGAAATAAAAAAAAAATTTTTGGGGGGTTGGCGGGTTATTTACTGAAAATCCTGAAATACGTATTTTATTATTTATAACAAGGAGTCCCTATATCAATTTTCAGAACTCTAGCATAAAAATCTGCGGAAGTCTCGTACAAACTTCCATCCCCTATTTTAAGGGGTTGAAGGGTAAAAGTTCCAAGTTTTAGAGTTTTTTTGTTGTTTGTGTACTATTACTAGCTTACATACCAAATTTCAGCTTTCTAGGACTTCAGGAAGACCCTTAGAATATTGATGATCATCAGTGAGTCAGTGACGAAATCGGGGTATTTTAGATATCAATAAAATCTAAAGTATAAGAGCTATGCAATTGAAACTTTATAGGTTTATTAAGTCAACCACTGACATCATATCCCGAAAATTTCGTTTATCTGGTATAATCCAAACTCAAGTTATGAAGGTTCAAAAATACGACGAAGTGCTTCGAGAATAGGTAGGTAGTGCCCTTGCGCTTCGCTTGGCTCGTCTTGGCGGGGGCACTCCCGTGCCCCCAGATAATGCTGTGTTTGGAACTGGTTTGAACATTTCAGACAAATGATGGTTTTTAAATAGAATTTGTGGTGCACGGCCTACGTATATTTTCTTACAAGAAATCAAAAATAAAACGACAATTTTCAACATAGACTATATATATTTTTTTTTTAAACATACAACACAGAACAGAAAAAACAGGTGTTTACAATATTAACAAACTTCTATAGACAAAGATATTTTATATTCATAGGATATGGCACAAAGTCGGTAAGTAGAGGAGTTATGCTTATGATACATTCGATTTACAATTTTCAATGAATATCACACATTGTACACAGGGCTACATATCGAGCTATACATTTCCAGTTTAAGCTGACTTATGATTGTACGAAAAACCAATAAAATGCGAGGTCAGCTAAAACTGGAAATTAATAGCTTGATGTGTAGCCGTGTGTAAAACCATAACTTATATTTTAATAAACAATTCAAATTCAAATATTTTATTTCATAATTACATCCTTAAATTGTTAGTAGTAGTTTAACTTAGCCTAATGTTAGTATTAAATTAAATTTACAATAATAAACAGCTTATGGGGATAAGTGTGTATAAACACTTACCCACCTTCGTAAGAGGGGAGAGTCCCATTGGTCTGTAAACACATTCAGGATGCCATTGGAGGAGGACAATACAAAACAACATCAATTTAATTAAAAATACAAAATAGCCATTTGGAACAAAATATAACGTTAAATAAATCAGAAAAATAAAAATAAAAAGAGGTTAAATAATCGGAATAATTGGGATTTCTAACGGACGCCGAGACCGCCACATTAGTTAATTTATTTATCACTCCTGAAATTACAAATTTCTCTTACTCTATTTACAAATCATGGCAATGAATACATAAATAATATAAGTATTGTTTAAAAGCCATTGTGATTGGTCGCAGTCTTGCCCCCGACAGGTCGAAAAAAGTCGGAACCAATCGGAGGCCGAACGCTAACAAAATAATTTGATTGGTGGACTGCAAAGGAAATAGATTTTTTTGTCCCATACAAGCTTGGTCCAGAAATGGACACAAATTGTATTGTCGGCGACGATAACTGATTTTAAATTAAAGATGTTGATTATTTAAATAAATAAAGTTCATGTTTTTAATAGGTTCTACAAGTTTCGTACTCATTAGTATAGGGTTTGTTTTATTACCACAGATTAAGATGATATTATACCTTGTTTTCTAAGCTTCTATAAGAATCATAATGTAATACAATTAGGGCATTGAAATAGGCTAAATTTAGGGATCGGGGTTTGGTTCGAGCTATGATTCCTTTATCCATTATTGGGTTTGGTGACGAAGGAAGTGACGGCTTGAGTGATGTCAGGGTAGGCATTGTAGATTGCCTGAATCCTGAATAGGTCGCCAGAATTTCTGGCGGCGACAATTTCGTTCGCCAAGGGGTTGGGTAGGCATAAGAGCTGAGAAAACTCGTTGATGATTTAATAGGTTCCAAGGGCTAGGCCTTTGGGGGCTTAATCTCTCGGGGAGCTGATTTGTAGCGGCCTGAGAGGGGGTTTCCCTTTGTTGGCGGGCATCTGCGCGCTTTGAGAGTTTTGGGGAAGTCGATTTGGGGGCTCTGGGGCAGCCACGATAATTGGCTGGGTGCCCAGATTCCCCGCATAGCACGCAGCTGGGCGGCTCTGTGCACAGTGAAAGGTATTTAGAGCGGGGGCAGCTGTCAGTACCATGCTTGCCCAGACACTTAACGCATCTGGGTTTTGCGTAGCAGAAGTTCTGTGAGTGGCCATAGAGTTGGCAGCGGTGGCACTGCCCTATGATGCCGCTCTTTTTGGGTTTTTCAATCGCTATGCCAGTGAGGCATACTGCTTTGATCTTGAAGATCGGATGGTGGCACCCAGTAGGGGGGCAGACTACCAGGACCATGTCGTAAGCGACTTGGCCCCTGGATCGGTGCAGGCGATGCACCTCGATCACTGGGATGTTTTGGGCCTCCAGGTCTGCCTTTATTTCTGCGACGGTGATCTCTTTGGGGATCCTGCGGATCACCACGCGAGTCATGCGTTCTTCGGGGAAGGAGTAGGTGTGGAATGACGTCCCTCTGTCGGAGCTGGTGGGTGAGTTCCCTATAGTCCTTGGACGTAGGGATGGTCACTTTTATTCCTTGTTGGGTTGACCCTTGCGATCGGCACACCCTTTGACCGGATGAACACGGGGGGGGGGGGGGAGGGTTACTCGGTCACGACCACTCTGTTGGAATGAGCGGAAAAAAAACCTTTTCCGCTTGTTGTGCGTCTTTAGGGTGTATACAGTTACACCCTTCGCGCTAGACTGGACACCCGACAAGGACAGGGAGGGTACACACATCCCCGGGACAGTCCACCCGGGGATTTAGGCTTGGCCAAGGACTCCATGTGAGCCCCCCTCCCCTTGATCATGGAGGACACCGCAATAGCGGTGTTTTTTGAGGAGGTCCTCCTCAAGGTCCCCGATTGTATCGCCAAATAAAGCTCACTGCTATGCAGCAATCCTCCTCCCCCACAGACTTCGATTGAGCTAGATAGATAGTCTATCAGCGATGTGTCGTTCCACACATACTCCGTCCCGGAAGAACACCAAACACGCGTGGTGATCCGCAGGATCCCCAAACAAATCTCGGCGAAATAAATGCAGACCTCGAGTCACAGAACATCCATGTGACTGAGGTGAATCGCATGCACCTATCCAGAGGCCAAGTTGCTTACGACATGGTGCTCGTAGTCTGCCCTCCTACAGAGGGCCATCATCCGATCCTTAAGACCAAATCAATATGCAATCTCACCGCCATCGCCATCGAGATTAAAAAGACTAGTAAGAGCATTATTGGTCAATGTCACCGCTGATAGCTCGACGGCCATTCGCAAAATTTCTGCCACGTAAAACCCAGGTGCGTCAAGTGCCTGGGCGAGCATAGCACTGCCAACTGCCTCCGCCCTAAAGACCGTTATGTACGGAGCCGCCTAGCTGCGTGGTATGCGGGGAATCCGGGCACCCAGTCAACTACCGTGGCTGCCCAAAGGCCCCCAAATCTTCATCCTCTAAGCTGGTTAAGCGTGCGGATGCTCGCCAACCAAGGGAAACCCCATCTCAACGAACACCAGCTAAACTTCCCGAGCGACTAAGTCCCCAAAGGCAAAGTCCGTAGAATCATTTAAACCACCAGCTAGCTTCGCCCCTAAGACGACCCACTGACCTTCCCAGCTCTTATGCCTACCCTACCCCGCTAGGATGGATCTCCGTATCCGCACCCCCCACCATCCCCGCGTCCGCTGCTAAAGCCGCTCCCGCCGAGCCCCATCAAACCCCCCGTAATCGGTCCCAATGCCTTAGACCCTTTCAATGTGAATCCAGGCAACATACAGGGTTATTGGTAAAACATTAACAACCTCTTAAGAGGTCATTGTAATCATCATTATGAACAACTTTTCCTATGGGATCAAACCCGAAATCGCAAAAAAAAAACTGCTATTCCCTACATTTATGTTCATATAACTCGTCAAAATGTAGGGAACAGCACATTTTTTTTTTACCAATAACCCTGCATAATGCGTATCCCGACATTACGCAAGCCCTGATTTCCTTCATAACCAAACCAAATCCCAACAATGGATATAGGAATCATTGCGAGAACCGATCGCTCAAGTTAGCCCAAATTCAATGCCAATGGCATTCAAGGTTAGAGAGTTGTGCACGACAACGATGCGAGCACGAGCGACGCCGCTGCAAATACCTAGGTTATAAGAACCAAATTGTTGCGGACAAAGAGTACATGAATGAAACTGTCTGCCCGGGGTGTTCACGTCTCACGTGTCTCCCCGGGACTAGGTCCGAAACTCCCCCCCCCTTAACACCGTACCCACACTCACCCCCCCTCCCCCCCTAAAATGGATAAGCTAGACCTAAACAGCCTAGTAGCGGAGCTACTACGGAAAATATTATCCGACCAGGAATCCCACATCCTCAACCAATACGGCAACCTAATAGACAAGTTGCGGCCAGCAGTGGCCCCACGAACCCCCCCGGTGCCGCCATCGCTAAATGTCTTTAGCGATGCGCTGGATTCTCCCGCCTCCCCCCCTCCGGCCCCTAGGGAACCACAACTGCCGTCCCCCTCACGCTCGCGGACGCCATCCCCCGCGACCCCAGACTACATGATAGAGCAAGGCTTTAACCCCCCCGCTGACTCCGAGATGACACCCCGCTTCTCGGACAGCGAACAGTCCCCTGCAACAGACTCCACCTCCACCTCTTCCTCCGAGGACGATTATCAAATCGTCGGAAAGGGGAAGAGGAAGAAGGAAAAATACCCTTCTGCATCGGCCGCTAAGGCCAAAAAACCAGCCACTCAAGTGGAAGGCTCACCTCAGAGCCGTCCCCCCAGCCCCACGGCTTCAGCCACCCCGGCTGTCCCCGCCCCGGCTGCCCCCGCCGGCTCCTCCCAGAGCCGCCCCCCTAGCCCCATGGCCATAGCCACCCCGGCCCCCAAAAGTCCCCGTCCACCCCCGATCTACATCCACGAAAAGGGAAGATGGACGGAGATATCCAAGATTTGCTATGAAAGGAAAATCAATTATATTAATGCCCGTGCCGTTGAGCAGGGCATTAAGGTAGTCGTGTCATCCCCAAACGACTACCGTAGCCTAACAAGAATGCTCCAAAATAAAGGAGTTCTCTACCATACCCACTCCCTCAAAGAAGACATCCCCACGAGGGTAGTGGTGAAAAATATCCCGATTGAGATCTCCACCCAGGAGATACTCAGCGACCTCGAGTCGCAAAAAATCCCCGTGGCAGAGGTCCACAGGATGCACCGCAAAATAGGCGGTACCCAGAACCCAACACCATACAATATGGTGTTGGTTGTTTGCGACCCGGTCGAGGGTCACCACTCACCACCCCGTTCACAAAATTGATAAAATTTGCGGACTTTCGGGGATCCGCATAGAAAATCAGCCGCGTAGGCCACCTGGCCCCGCCCCTCTCGTAGCGGTGCTACGGTTTGTGCTCAAGCACGGACAAAGTACTGCTACGGGAGCTACGGCGTAGCACATCGGCTACGAGTGATCCAAAATCCACCAGATTTTCGGTGGTACTTGAGGGAAACCTTACGGTGCCTGTTGCGGACAACGAGTTTTTAACTATCTAACAGTTAACAATAACAAAATTAAATTCTAACATAACTAAAACTATACAGAAACTAGAAAATAGCGTCGAAAAACTCATCCGCATCGCTGTCGACTGGTAATGTACCCAAGAGACTGGCGGCATTACCACGTTGTATGGCGATGCTTAGCCTCTGGCCAAGGTAAAAGCCAGCCCTTGGGTCACGGGAAGTGTCAACCAGCCGTTTCGAAAAATCTTTAAAAAGACCATGAGCACTCGGACCCCACGGCCCGAGGGTTTCAACCCCAAACGGCTCGAAAATATAATTTAAAATAATATAATACAGTTAACACGCATTTAACGACGCAATAAATGGCGAATACATAACAGCCGCTTCTCTAAACTGTGCGGAATAGCGAGTACATCCATAACGTCGGTATGTACTCGCTACGGTCGATATAAATTACTGCTATCATTACTTCCATTTTAGTTGTTGGTATTTGCGACTCGGTAGCCGCAAATACCAAAGATAACGGGCGTTCTTAGCTTCTCCTTTTTCTTCTTTCCTCAGTTTGGAGGGAATTTTAAAGAGCGCGCCGTTGCACATAAGGGAGTACATAGATTCTAAAATTTAGAAAAGTTTTGGAGTCTAAAGTAGGTCATGCCATTGGTCGATATGGGTGTTATAAAAAAGCACCATAGAATGGTTATATATTTCGACCAATGGGACGCCTATTCGAGAGGGGAAGGTCCTCCCGCTGTGGATAGCGAGAGGGGAAGGTCCTCCCGCTATGGATAGCACATGCGCGCGCAGCTGCAGCAAGATGGCGCCAAATCTAAGCCACGCCCCCTTTTTGCGCAAACCTATAAATAGGAGTGACTCGGAGGGCTCAGGGCTCATTCACGACAACACGGCGAGACGGTACTAGGTAGAGGAACGTCTCGACTTTGGCACCCTGCTTACCTCGACACAGCGGTCCATAGCAAGCATACCATTCTCTCTTAAAGTTATCAAAGTATTTGTAAATGTAATTATTTTAATATCAATGACAAGACGCCAGGTCTAATGTGAAAGTACAGTGTAAATAAGGTATTTCTTATGTGACGTATTTTTGTGATGTGTTTATGTGACAAAATATAAATGGCATGTGCCTTTCAAGTGACCACGGCGTTTTAATTGAAGTTTTCTCCTACTGTCCCCTACAGTGTCAACGAACCCAAGTGGGTGGTGACCCGCCACAGCCGCCGACCCCCCTCAGGGGAAGGCAGTCAAACGGAAGGGCTCCGACTGCGGCCTTGGGGGAACTAGTCGCAGTCTGGTAGCACCTAACCCCCCTTTGTTACAGCTGCACCCGGGACGTCTGGGTGTGTCTACCCCAGCGGCCCGGATCGGTCGAAAGACCCATAGGGCCCTACCGCACATTAAGATTGGCGGTAGGTATTCAAGCTTAGGGTACACAATAGGACACCTCCCTGTGACACCGACAGGGAGAGAACACATCCCCGGGTTTACCCACCCGGGGAGTTAGAGTTAGGTACTCAACTTAATACCCCTTCTCCCCCGTAAAACGAACACAAGGAAGTCCTTTTCAAGGACCCGGAGTTCATCTCCAAATATGGGGAAAAATTCGCTGCAATGCAGCAGACCCCCCCTCCCCCACCGAAGACGTCACAGTTGTATGACTCCCCCGAGTCACCCGACGCCCCCGACTCACCCGAGGCAACGGACGCCGAGGAATTCTCGGCTAAACGCCTGCTCTACGCCCCCTCCGATGTGGAGTCTCAACACTCCTCATCCCCCCCCCCTTCGACGACGACGACGGCGTCACGCTGGCGTCGGGTAAAAGCAACAAGAGGAGGAAGAAGTTCGCTTCCTCCCAAGCTAGAAAACTGGTCGCGACCGAGTTTCCCCCCCCCCTTCCCGCTCCCGCCTCACCGGTTCCACTTACTCCCAGCCCCACAGCTGGACCATCCTCCTCCGCCCCGAGGAAAATAGCCCCTCCCCCCCCTATGTTCATCCAGGACAAGGGGAAATGGACCGACGTGTCCAAATGGTGCGCCGACCGCAGGATCGGCTTCACCAACGCCAAGTCAACCCAACAGGGTATCAAGGTGACCATCCCTACGTCGAAAGACTATAGGGAACTCCCTCACCTACTCCGTCAGAGGGAAGTGTCATTCCACACATACTCCCTCCCCGAGGAACGCATGACGCGTGTGGTGATCCGAAGGATCCCAAAAGAGATCTCGGTCGCCGAAATTAAGGCAAACCTCGAAGCCCAATCCGTCCCAGTGACTGAGGTGCGCATGCACCGCTCCAGGGGCCAAGTCGCCTACGACATGGTTCTCGTCGTCTGTCCCCCCACAGAGGGCCACCATCCGATATATTTAAAATCAAAGCTCTATGCTCACTCACGGGCATAGATTGAAAAACCCAAAAAGAGCGGCATCATAGGGCAGTGCCACCGCTGCCAGCTCTATGGCCACTCACAGAACTTCTGCCACGCAAAACCCAGATGCGTGAAGTGCCTGGGCGATCATGGCACCGAGAACTGCTCTCGGCCTAAAGACCGTACACTTCGTACAGAGCCGCCCAGCTGCGTCCTATGCGGCGAGTCAGGGCATCCAGCCAACTACCGTGGCTGCCCCAAAGCCCCTAAATCTACCTCTTCAAAATTTTCAAAGCGCGCAGCCAACAAAGGGAAACCCCCTCCAAAACTCAGCTCCCCGAGAGACTGAGTTTACTTAAGGCAACCACAGGATAGACCGGTTAAGTAGTCACGACCTCTCAAGGTCAACAACGAGATGCCATATCAAAAAAAAGAAAAAAGCTCAGCGTTCCTTCTATCGCCAGACACCGCCCGCGCAACACGCGTCACAACTACTCCACACCGCAGCTATTATTCCTCAACAAGTTGTTTTATTCGCCCGCAAGTCCTATGGTAACTGAAAAAGTCTACAACACAGTAAGGGGAAGCTATACCCCTTTCAATGGTCTTTCGTCGTCGGATTTCAAGAAATCAAGGCAGAATAAATAAGATTTCGTGAATCAAGCCAGAATAAAGAAAATTTCAAGATTCAAGCCGGAACAAAGAAGATTCAAGCCGGAACAAAGAAGATTCAAGCCGGAATAAAGAAGGTTTCAAGATATTCAAGAAAGAAACATGTACGCGCGAGTTATTAGTCGTCAGTTTGCTTAACCACACTAAGATACTTGGAAGAAACGGCCATTCCAAGCGTACGGAAGCATAGTGGACTACCTGACGACTCCACGCACCCCCCCAGGTGTTACAGTCAGACCCCGCCGGTACGGTGCGAAACGCTTTGGGACCATAAATTGGCACGCAACGACGAATGCGGACTATCCCACCGCACTCTGATGCTCCCAAAAAGTGTCCGCATCCTATGCCGGGAGGTTCCTACCCTTCCTCACCTTCTCGTTCCTATTCCTGGTCCGGCATCACCGCGGTAGGAGTCCGGCCAGGCAGATAGACAAGTTAGGCTTCAGAACAATAAGTGAAAAGTGTTAGATTTAAGTAATAATTAGGCGTAGGGAACCCCTCGTGCGCAATGGAAAACGCACGTATGTTACGTTCAGGCAAATCAACGCCTACCACAGACGCCACACCGGCGTCGGGCCAGACAGGCTCAACAGAAACAAATACGTGGAGTAAGGGCACCGGCACAGAGGAAACGTCCGGTGATAGCAGCACGCGTGTAAATTGCGCCGATGATAGAATAACCAACGAAGAAAGCGCGATAAACGATTTAATTACCCAACCAGTGAGTGCGCCGGGCACAGTTGTAAACGTCCCCAGTGACAAACCAACACCATACAATATGGTGTTGGTTGTTTGCGACCCGGTCGAGGGTCACCACTCACCACCCCGTTCACAAAATTGATAAAATTTACGGACTTTCGGGGATCCGCATAGAAAATCAGCCGCGTAGGCCACCTGGCCCCGCCCCTCTCGTAGCGGTGCTACGGTTTGTGCTCAAGCACGGACAAAGTACTGCTACGGGAGCTACGGCGTAGCACATCGGCTACGAGTGATCCAAAATCCACCAGATTTTCGGTGGTACCTTACGGTGCCAACGAACCCAAGTGGGTGGTGACCCGCCACACCCGCCGACCCCCCTCAGGGGAAGGCAGACAGTCGGAAGGGTTCCAACTGCGGCTTTGGGGGATCTCCTAGTCGCAGTCTGGTAGCAACTAACCCACTTTGTCCACAGCTGCACCCGGGACGTCTAGGTGTGTTTACCCCAGCGGCCCGGATCGGTCGCAAGACCCATAGGGCCCTACCGCACATTGAGATTGGCGGTAGGTACTCAAGCTTAGGGCACACCTTAGCACACACCTCCCTGTGACACCGACAGGAAGAGATACCTCATTCCCAAACTCGGTAAGCCCAAGTGCGAACCAACGAGTTACCGCCCCATCAGTCTGCTCAATGTCCTAGGTAAGGTCTACGAGAGGCTTATTTATAAGCGTCTTAGAGACTATGCCGAAACAAAGGGCCTCATTCCCAACGAACAATTTGGTTTTCGAACCCAACATTCTTGTGTACAGCAAGTCCACCGTATCACCGAACATATCCACGCAGGATTCCTACGTGGATATCTGACAGATGTAATATACTTCGACATAGCGAAAGCTTTTGACTAAGTCTGGCACAACGGCTTACTTTATAAGCTATACCAACTCGGTGTGCCTGATCGCCTCGTGCTCATCCTGCGAGACTTTTTGTCGAACCGCACCTTCCGCTACAAAGTAGAAGGAGCTATATCCTCCCCACACCACATCCGAGCAGAGGCAATGGCCTCTGTTCGGATGTGGTGTGGGGAGGAATGCGACGACGTTCCGCCGCTGTAGCGCACACCCGTGCATACAGCTACCTCTGCTCCCGCGCCCCCTCAGTCTCGCAATCGCGCAGTGCTACGTCGTAGCACTCGCGATTACGACTCAGCCGCGTAGGCCACCTGGCCCCGCCCCTCTCGTAGCGGTGCTACGGTTTGTGCTCACACACGGATCAAGTACTGCTACGTGAGCTACGGCGTAGCACATCGGCTACGAGTGCTAAGCATTCGTAGTCGTTCTGTTGCGCCCGCGTCTCGCGACATCTTTGGCTCCTTACGAGCAAAATCCACCAGATTTTCGGTGGTACTTGGGGGAAACCTTACGGTGCCAACAAACCCAAGTGGGTGGTGACCCGCCACACCCGCCGACCGTCAGGGGAAGGCAGTCAGTCGGAAGGACTCAGACTGCGGCCTTGGGGGACCTCCTAGTCGCAGTCTGGTAGCACCTAACCCCACGTTTGTCCACAGCTGCACCCGGGACGTCTGGGTGTGTCTACCCCAGCTGTCCGGATCGGTCGCAAGACCCATAGGGCCCTACCGCACATTAAGATTGGCGGTAGGTACTCAAGCTTAGGGCACACCTTAGCACACACCTCCCTGTGACACCGACAGGAAGAGAACACATCCCCGGGTTATCCCACCCGGGGAGTTAGAGTTAGGTTTAGGCTAAACTTAGCGGCCCTTCTGGCCATACAGACAGCAGTGTAGCTGACGAGTTTGTGTTTTTCTTCTCGTCAGTAACTATCACTACGAAAAACACAAGGGTTGGGCTCTTTAAGGGAACTGTCTGCCCGGGGTGTTCACGTCTCACGTGTCTCCCCGGGACTAGGTCCTAATCACTCCCCCCTCCCTCAAAACACCACCTACAAAGGTCAGTGACCCCGACTGGCGAATAACGAAGAAAGCGCCACCCCCGGCTCAAGCGATAAGAGACTCGCCCCGCCACACCAATCGCTATCACGAGATACCCGCTGCATGCCTGATAAGAGCGGAACATCTGTGGATAAAAGCGAGCCAGAAAGATAGCTTCACAGCTGAGATTGACCGCATAACAAAAGGTCACTCACCCGCCAACAACGATCGCCTGTCCCAGCTCAGTGTGTACATCGACGAAGAAGGTATCATACACCTAAAGGGACGACTGACTGCGGCCCGAGACATACAAGAAGACAACTCCAATCCCCCAATATTGGAAGGTAAACAAACCTACACACGCTTGTACATAGCCCATGTACATGAAAAGATGCATGACGGCGGTGTAGAAATGGTCGTGCTGTGAGAAGTACAGTGAAAAGTTGCCTGATATGTCGCATAAGAAAAGCGAAACCAGCGGTCCCCCTCACGGGCGACCTACCGGCAGCACGTCTGGCCCACCACGCGCGGCCATTCACCTTTACCGGACTCTACTACTTCGGGCCAATAGAAGTCACAGTCGCACGCCACCGAGAGAAGAGGTACGGCGCGCTCTTCACATGTATGACCTCCAGAGCGATCCACATAGAAATCGTACACTCACTGAGTGCCGACTCAGCAATATCCGCCTTAAGAAGGTTCATGGCCAGAAGAGGATGCCCCAAAGAAATATGGAGCGACAACGCTACCTGCTTCAAAGCAGCAGAAAAGGAGCTCGGCGAGGCCGCACTCGAAGCCATGTGTGCACGACAACGACGTGAGCACGAGCAACGCCGCTGCAGACAACTAGTTTATAAGTATGATGTATCTAAATTATCGTATGATCAATAAATGCCTAGGTTATAAGTGTGATGTACCTGAATTAGTTGTATGATTATTAAATGACTGAATAGACACTAGGAATAAAGCTCTGATACTAAAGTATATAGGAAATAAGTATAATACTTACTCTCAGCACCCATACATAGAAAATAACGTAGAATACATAGATGTTATCGCTGCGACGATTAAATTGTAATGACCCGTGGGTTATATTTAAGGAAAAAGGTTATATTTATATTTAATATAAGGAAAAACACGTTATGCTAGGAAACATAGGCATCGCAAGCAGATAAAAGAAGTGATAATTATCGTGTAATAACTTTATTGATAGATAAAAAAAAAAAAAAAAAGTGGGCGGGGTCTCAGAACAGCCAATTATGAAGCTTATTGAGCTTTGACGCGAGTTTGCCGCAGGAAAATTGTGCAAACCCTTATGGATCACTGGCCAGCCGTTTTTCCGAAAAATATAAAAGAAGGCGCGCCAGCCAGACCAGTAACCAGTAAATCAGTCTCAAGTCAAGACGTCACTATGCCCCTTTGGCAATAGAAAATGGGTATTTTCTGAGTCCGTCTCTCAGTACTTATTTAAATTGGCAGTTTTATTTATGTGAATCCCACAAGGAACCCTCCCTTGGAGTCCCCAGTGAACCGCTGTTGAAACAGGTACAGAGTATCATCATCCTGGAAACAGAGGAGCCTCGACTACGTACGGCGACAAAATCCAATACAGTCCACTCGCCGTACATTCTGGTCCTTCGAGAGCCGAATTAACAAGACCCAGCAGGATGGTGGTAACTTGAAGCAATAGCGGAGACTCCAAGAGAGAAAAGGCCCAGCAAGAGCCGCCAGCGACCGCCGAACCAGGTGCCAGCAACCCGGCACCAGAAACCTGCACGAAGCCGGTCGCTGAAGCGGACACAGGCAGCGGATCCACTGAAACTACCAGCACCGACATCACGCAGACTACCACAGAAGATACGCGTGGCACCAAGACTACTGGTTCACACGATACGCTCAAGCCTGGCGACACCAGGTCACGCCGCTCAACAGCTTCGAAGAAAAAACGCCTCGCAGAGCTCGAGGCTAAAGAGCGGCTGGCCGAGATGAAAGTGAAGCAAGCGCAGGCAGAGCGAGAGCTGCAAGAAATACAGCTGCAGCGCGTCAGAGCCGAAGCCGACTCGAGTGAAGAAGACGAAGACATGGTGGACGACCTCGCCTCCGTAAGGATTGGAACGTGGCTAGCGCGACCGGCGCCGCCACCCGGAGGTGAGACTCGACCACCGCCACACGACAGCAACGGCGGGAGGATCAGCAGGGACGCAGCGAAGGACACCGGCGCCGCGACAGGCGCTCAACCGCTGCGGGACGACGCGACGGCAACGGCTGGAGGATCAGCAGGGACGCAGCGAAGGACACCGGCGCCGCGACAGGCGCTCAACCGCTGCGGGACGACGCGACGGCAACGGCTGGAGGATCAGCAGGGACGCAGCGAGCACCGGCGCCGCGACAGGCGCTCAACCGCTGCGGGACGACGGCCACGAGGAGAGTGTACGTAATCCAGTGAGTGCGAAAGCAAACGAGGGCAATATCGCGAGTGATAAAGTGATACATGGGAATGCAGTGAGTGATAAAGTGATAGACGTGGGGACGCTCGCCGCGGCCCTAGCACAGGCCGCACGCAGTTCAAGAGAGCCCCCCCAAGTACATCCAGCAGCTACCAGTCTTCGATGGAATACCCGGTGAGTGGATAGCTTATAAGGCCGCGTATTGTGACTCACAAATGTATTTTTCCTATGTAGAAAATGTTGCTAGAATTAGGATAAGCCTCATAGGCGCCGCAAGGGAAGCAGTAGGTTGCCTATTGTTCAGCCAGTCTGAACCCCAGGTCATTATAGACGCACTAGAAAGGCGCTTCGGTAGGCCCGAGGCTTTAATTATAGCAGAGTTAGACAAAATAAAGTCATTACCTAAATTAAATGATAACCCTAGGGACATATATTATGTATATTCGCTAGCCGTATAGCGAACACGGTAGGTACGGTAGAAGCGTTGAAAAAGATACTGTTGGCGACGCCGCCGCCGTCTACAAAGCTACGACGTTGTGAACATGTGTTGTGAACGGACATTCAGTGCTAAAGACAGAGACTATAGTGAAAGTGCAATAAGGGACTTCTAATAGAGACTTTATTGTGCACGACCACATAAGATAAAGACATGTGCCTATGTACTTGCTACCATGACTTCCATTTTAGTCATTAGTACTTGCGGCTCGACAGCCACGACCAGTCTTTAACTTCTCTTTTCTGCCCCTTGGCACAGTCATCAGAGAGAATTCAAACTCCGTCTAGAGTTAAAGGTGTTTATCTCTTGGTTATATACCTTATAAGGGGTAACTAAAGTAAATAAGTGTTATTGTGCGGTACGCCTGCGTACATAATAGCGCATAAGTTTAGTATCATAAGTCTCTATACATATGTATGTTTAGATACGATCGTGCTCCACTCTCGACAGGTCTGAACTTGTCCAAACCTGCACCAAACTTGAACGACAGCAAACTGCTGTGATTGGCGGATCGAGAGTTGGGCACGAACGAAGATTATTGTGATTGGCGTTTCAAATTTGAGAAAACGCACCCCCGTCACTACTTGCGCTCATGTAAAATTATATAAGGTCGAGCGTTTTTTGCAATCCCCAGCCGTCATTCGACGTTCCGCCGCTGTAGCGCACACTCGTGCATACGGCTCCGCATCGCTCCTCTGCTCCCGCGCCCCGCGCGCCCCCCCAGTCTCGTACTCGCGCAGTGCTACGACGTAGCACTCGCGGCTACGACTCGCCGCTTAGGCCGCCTGGCCCCGCCCCCTTTCGTAGCAGCGCTACGGTCTGTGCTACGCACGGACCTAGTGTTGCTACGGGAGCTACGGCGTAACATATCGGCTACGAGTGCTACGCATTCGTAGTCCATCTGTGGCGCCCGCGTCTCGCGACATCTTTGGCTCCTTACGAGCAAAACCCACCTGATTTACGGTGGTACTTGGGAGAAACCTAACGGTGCCAACGAACCCAAGTGGGTGGTGACCCGTCACACCCGCCGACCCCCCTCAGGGGAAGGCAGTCAGACGGAAGGGCTCCGACTGCGGCCTTGGGGGAACTCCTAGTCGCAGTCTGGTAGTACCTAACCCCCCTTTGTTACAGCTGCACCCGGGACGTCTGGGTGTGTCTACCCCAGCGGCCCGGATCGGTCGTAAGACCCATAGGGCCCTACCGCACATTAAGATTGGCGGTAGGCATTCAAGCTTAGGGCACACAATAGGACACACCTCCCTGTGACACCGACAGGGAGCGAACACATCCCCGGGTTCACCCACCCGGGGAGTTAGAGTTAGGTACCCAACCTAAAAACCCCTCTTCCCCGTTAAACGGACACCATGACGGACGCCATTATAGTGGCGTTCGTCAAGGAAGTCCTTCTAAAGGACCCGGAGTTTATCTCCAAGTATGGGGATAAATTCGCTGCTATGCAGCAGACCCCCCCTCCCCCCCCCCCACCGAAGACGTCGCAGTTGTTCGACTCTCCCGAGTCACCGGACGCCCCCTATTCACCCGAAGCAATGGACGCCGAGGAATTCTCGGCTAAACGCCTGCTTTACGCCCCCTCCGATGTGGAATCTCAACATTCCTCATCCACCCCCCACCCCCCTCCGACGACGACGACGGCTTCACGCTGGCGTCGGGAAAGAGCAATAAGAGGAGGAAGAAGTTCGCTTCCTCCCAAGCAAGGAAACTGGTCGCGACCGAGTCGACCCCCCCCCCCACCCCGCTCCCGCCTCATCGGCCCCCCCCCAAAAAGCCACCGCTCCGGCTATCTCATCCTCGCAGAAGGATCGCACTTCCAGCCCCACAGCTGGACCATCCTCCTCCGCCCCGAGGAAAATACCCCCTCCCCCCCCTGTGTACATCCAGGACAAGGGGAAATGGACCGACGTGTCCAAATGGTGCGCCGATCGCAAGATTGGCTTCACCAACGCTAGATCAACCCAGCAGGGTATTAAAGTGACCATCCCCACGTCGAAAGACTACAGGGAGCTCACTCACCTGCTCCGCCAAAGGGATGTGTCCTTCCATACATATGCCCTGCCAGAGGAACGCATGACGCGTGTGGTGATCCGAAGGATCCCTAAAGAGATCTCAGTCGCCGATATTAAAGACGACCTAGAAGCCCAGTCCGTCCCAGTGACTGAGGTGCATAGGATGCACCGTTCCAGGGGCCAAGTCGCCTATGACATGGTCCTAGTAGTCTGTCCCCCCACCGAGGGCCACCACCCGATATTCAAAATCAGATCCCTATGCTCACTCACGGGCATAGAGATCGAAAAACCCAGAAAGAGCGGCATAATAGGACAGTGCCACCGCTGCCAACTATACGGCCACTCGCAGAATTTCTGCCATGCTAAGCCCAGATGCGTGAAGTGTCTGGGTGAGCATGGCACCGAGAACTGTTCCCGGCCAAAAGACCGTGCACTCTGCACAGAGCCGCCTAGCTGCGTCCGGTGCGGAGAATCAGGGCACCCGGCCAACTACCGTGGATGCCCCAAAGCACCAAAATCGTCATCTCCCAAGCTAACAAAGCGAGCAGATGCACGTCAACAGAGGGAAACCCCCTCCCTCAATCAGCTTCCCGAGAGACTAAGCCCCCAAAGGCCTAGCCCTTGGAATCTATTAAACCACCAAAGAGCTTTCCCAGCTCTAATGGCATCCCAACCCCTCCCCCCCACTCCCCCCACTAGGTCGGATCCTCTCATCCGCACTACCGCGCCCCCCTCTACCCTCATGCCTACTTCCGTGGCCGCTCCAGTCACCCACACTACGGCCCCCCAAACCGCAGCTACTCCTGTAGCAGTGGGTCAAAACCCTCTGGACCCGTTTAACATTATTGCAGGCACATTCCAAGCCTTCCTCACCCCTCGCGCCAGGAAAATGGCCAACGAAATCGTTGCCGCCAGGAACTCCGGAGATCTATTTAGGATCCAGGCAATTTACAATGCCTATCCTGATATAACTCAAGCCCTCACCTCTTTTGTTTCTAAACCCAGTAATGGATAAAGAAATCGTTACGAGAACCAAACTCCGATCACTTAACCTAGCCTACTTCAATGCCAACGGCATCCAAAGTCAAAGAGATGAAATCGCTACCTTCCTTCGCGATCATCAAATTGACATCTTCCTCGCTCAAGAGACCTTCCTCAAGCCCAGTCATCGCAACCCCTCAATAGCAAATTACCGCATGGTGCGAAACGACAGAGAGCGGTGTCACAGAGGCGGCACACTCATTTATTATAGAAAGGAACTATACTGCATCCCATTAGATCCTCCCCCATTATCACGACTTGAAGTGTCCATCTGTCGGCTAGGCATGTCAGGTCACCAGCCAATCACGATAGTCTCAGTCTACCTCCCTCCCCGAAACTCTATAGAGAATTCACAACTCTTATCAAACGATCTCTCTACTATCCTAGGCTTGAGTGACTCTGTTATCATAGCGGGAGATCTCAACGCCAAGCATCCAGCCTGGAACAGCACCAGGGTCACTACCAGAGGCAAACACCTGTTTGACCTCTCCCCCATTTTAAACTTCGATATCATCGGACCGATGACTCCCACACATTTCCCACACGACCCCAATCACACCCCCGACGTCCTAGACGTAGCGCTCCTAAAGAACGTCAACCTCAGATTAGTTGACATCGAGGTAGTTCATGAACTCACCTCAGACCACCGACCAGTCATCATTAGAATGGCCCCACGTATAGGTCTCCCAGACTCCAACCAACCCCCCCGAACTAAAGTGGTAACGGACTGGAGGAAAATAAGCGAGTGCCTGAAATCCACCACATCCCCCCACTTAGACTCCATACCAAACGAGTTCGACTCTATCGCGGACACGACGGCCGCGATCAACTCACTCACGGAACACGTACAGTCAGTCCTGAACAATTGTTCAAGGGAAATTCCGGAGATGGACGACCATCGCTGGAAGTTGCCTGACGACTTGCGTGAACTGCTGTGTGAGAAGAACGCGGCTGTCCGTGCTTACAGCAGCTTTCCCTGCGATGCGAACAAAGCCCATATGCGCTACTTACAGAGATCTGTAAGGACCCGCATAGCGGAGTGGCGTGAAGTCAAATGGGACAAGACGCTGAGCGAACTAGAACCCACGCACCTGGCTTTCTGGGAACTCCAAAGAAAACTAAGATCTCGGGACATAGTCTCCATGCCCCCACTGGTCCGCCCCGACAAAACCATCGCCTTTGACGATATAGACAAAGCCGAATGCCTGGCCGACAGCCTTGAAGCCCAGTGCTCGCCTAGCACACAACCCGTTGACCAAGCCCATCTCTCAGAGGTCGACGCGGAAGTCGAGCGCAGAGCCTCCCTCCCTCCCGTCGAAGACCCTGATAATCCACTAGCCCCTGTCACTCCAGAGGAAGTACAGGATATCATAAAGGGACTCAAACTCAGGAAAGCCCCTGGTTCAGACGGAATCACCAATAAAGTGATCCAGCTATTCCCTGCTCAACTAATAATGCTACTGGTCACCATCTTCAACGGTGCCATGGGCAACAACATTTTCCCACAAACGTGGAAAGAAGCCACAGTTATTGGCATCCCCAAACTCGGTAAGCCCAAGTGCGAACCAACGAGCTACCGCCCCATCAGTCTGCTCAATGTCCTAGGTAAGGTCTACGAGAGGCTTATTTATAAGCGTCTCAGAGACTATGCCGAAACAAAGGGCCTCATTCCCAATGAACAATTTGGTTTTCGAACCCAACACTTGCGCACAGCAAGTCCACCGCATCACCGAACATATCCACGCAGGATTCCTACGCGGATATCTGACAGGTGTAATTTACTTCGATATAGCGAAAGCTTTCGACAAAGTCTGGCACAATGGCTTACTCTATAAGCTATACAAACTCGGAGTGCCTGATCGCCTCGTGCTCATCCTACGAGACTTTTTGTCAAACCGCACCTTCCGCTACAAAGTAGAAGGAGCTATATCCTCCCCACACCCCATCCGAGCAGGAGTTCCCCAGGGCTCTGTGCTCGCCCCACTCATCTTCACGCTGTTCACTAGCGACATCCCAATAAGCAAAAAGGCTCAGTTGGCTCTCTTCGCCGACGACACAGCCATATTCTACACTGGCCGAAGCCTAGTCCAAATGTCCCACATCCTCCAAACCGCAGTCAACAAGCTCGCTGCGTGGTTTAGGAAGTGGCGAATAGAGGTAAATCCTGACAAGAGCCAAGCAGTTCTCTACTCAAAGCCACGTCACCGCCCCACCCCCCCCCGACCTATCACCATGTTTGGCAAGCCAATCCCTTGGGCGAAGCATGCCAAATACCTAGGTGTGATACTTGACAGGCACCTCTCCTTCGCTGAGCACATAAAGACGGTCCGCTCGCGCGCCGCCTTTGCTCTCGGCAGACTCCACTCCGTTCTCAATGCACGCAGCAAGTTGTCACTAAGGTGCAAATTGCGAATTTACACAGCGTGCATTCGACCCATAATGACATATGCCTGTGCAGTCTTCGCCCACGCAAAGCCCCACCACATCCATAGGATGCAAACCCTTCAAAACCGGTTCCTCCGAAAGGCTACGGGATCCCCTTGGTTCGTACGTAATGAGATCCTCCATGTTGACCTCAAAATCCCCACCATCCATCAATTCATGAAACGCCTTTCCAAGCGTTTCTTCGATACCGCCGCCAAACATCGCAACCCTCTGGTTGTCGAGGCCGCCAACTATACCCCCTCCCAAATCAGTAAATGCCGCCGTCCAAGGCACGTCCTCACCGACCCTGATGACCCCATAACCCTCCTCCAGGAGAGTAACAAGTCAACCAGCACAGTTCATAAACACAAAAACAGGAAACCGTCATACCGACCTCGCCGTCGAGGTCCCACGCGATGCCCCCCAGTAAATACCCCCCACCGACCCTTGCTCGATGTAGTGCCAGCCCGCGCCGCAGCTGAGCCTGTAGACTTAAATTCCCGACTATGACCTCTGAGTTTGTTTCGGCTTTTCTTCTCAGAGTAGTCAAATAGGAAAAGCCGGCCCCATCAATCTTAAATAATCAAAATATGACCCAGCCTGTCCCATCTTGCTGCCCTCTCCCCAGCGACGCCCTAAGCCGAGGTTCGTACCCCACAGGGGGTGCCCTTAGCGCAGTCGCTTAGTATATAGTAGATAAATGCCCCTGGCTGGAGGCTTTGAGTTTTCTTAAGGCAACCACAGGATAGACCGGTTAAGTAGTCACGACCTCTCAAGGTCAACTACGAGATGCCATATCAAAAAAAAAAAAAAAAAAAAAAAAAAAAAAAAAAAAAAAAAAAAAAGCAATCCCCAGTCAAGAGATTCGACGTTCCGCCGCTGTAGCGCACACACGTGCCTGCAGCCCCGCACCGCTCGCTTGCTCCCGCGCCCCGCGCGCCCCCCCAGTCTCGTACTCGCGCAGTGCTACGACGTAGCGCTCGCGGCTACGACTCGCCGCTTAGGCCGCCAGGCCCCGCCCCCTTTCGTAGCAGCGCTACGGTTTGTGCTACGCACGGACCTAGTGTTGCTACGTGAGCTACAGCGTAGCATATCGGCTACGAGTGCTACGCATTCGTAGTCCATCTGTTGCGCCCGCGTCATCTTTGGCTCCTTACGAGCAAAACCCACCTAATTTTCGGTGGTACTTGGGGGAAACCTAACGGTGCCAACGAACCCAAGTGGGTGGTGACCCGCCACACCCGCCGACCCCCCTCAGGGGAAGGCAAACAGACGGAAGGGCTCCGACTGCGGCCTTGGGGGAAATCCTAGTCGCAGTCTGGTAGCATCTAACCCCACGTTTGTTCCAGCTGCACCCGGGACGTCTGGGTGTGTCTACCCCAGCGGCCCGGATCAGTCGAAAGACTCATAGGGCCCTACCGCACATTAAGATTGGCGGTAGGTAATCAAGCTTAGGGCACACCGTAGCACACACCTCCCTGTGACACCGACAGGAAGTGTACATATCCCCGGGTTATCCCGCCCGGGGAGTTAGGTTAGACCAACTAGCGGCCCCTCTGGCTATACAGACAGCAGTGTAGCTGACGAGTTTGTTTGTGCTTTTCTTCTCGTCAGTAACTATCACTACGAAAAACACAAGGGATGGGCCCACGTCTCACGTGTCTCCCCGGGACTAGGTCCAAAACTCCCCCCCCCTTAACATCGTACCCACACTCCCCCCCCCACGTAGAATGGATTCAGGTTTAAGCAGCCTAGTAGCGGAGCTACTAAGGCTAATCCTGTCCGACCAAGACCCCCACATCCTGGGCAAATATGGGAACCTATTGGAGAGGTTGCGCCCAGCAGTGGCCCCACGAACCCCCCCGGTGCCACCATCGCTAAATGTATTTAGCGATGCGTTAGAATCTCCCATCTCCCCTCCTCCGGCCCCTAGGGAACCTCAATTGCGGTCCCCCACACGCTCACGAACGCCATCCCCCGCCCCCCCCGCGACCCCAGACTTTATGATTGAGCAAGGCTCAAACCCCCCGCTGACTCCGAGATGACACCCCGCTTCTCGGACAGCGAAGAGTCCCCCTCAACAGACTCCACCCCCACCTCCTCCTCCGAGGACGATTACCAAATCGTCGGAAAGGGGAAGAGGAAGAAGGGAAAGTACCCTTCGGCCTCGGCCGCAAAAGCCAAAAAGCCAGCCACTCAAGTGGAAGGCTCACCACCAAGCCGCCCCCCTAGCCCCACGGCCTCAGCCACCCCGGCTGTCCCCGCCCCGGCTGCCCCCGCCGGCTCCTCTCAGAGCCGCCCCCCTAGCCCCATGGCCATAGCCACCCCGGCCCCCAAGAGTCCCCGTCCACCCCCGATCTACATCCACGAAAAGGGAAGATGGACGGAGATATCAAAGATTTGCTATGAAAGCAAAATTAATTACATTAATGCCCGTGCCGTCGAGCAGGGCATTAAGGTAGTCGTGGCTTCCGCAAACGACTACCGTAACCTCACAAGAATGCTCCAAAACAAAGGAGTACTCTATCATACCCACTCCCTCAAGGAAGACATCCCCACGAGGGTAGTGGTGAAAAACATCCCAATAGAGATCTCCACTCAGGAAATACTCAGTGACCTAGAATCACAAAAAATCCCCGTGGCTGAGGTCCACAGGATGCACCGCAAGATAGGCGGCACCCAGAACCCAACACCATACAACATGGTGTTGGTTGTATGCGACCCGGTCGAGGGTCACCATCCCATTCATCAAATTACCAAAAATGCGGACTCTCGGGGATCCGCATAGAAAAACCGCACCGAAGTGGCATTATGTCCCAATGCCACAGGTGCCAGTTATACGGTCACGCTCAGCGTAACTGCTTTGGTAAACCAAGATGCGTTAAGTGTCTTGGTGACCACAGCACCGCGGACTGCCCCCGTCCCAAAGACCGCTCTCTATGCACGGAGCCTCCCAGCTGCGTGCTGTGTGGAGAGGCCGGTCACCCCGCCAACTACCGCGGTTGCCCTAAGGCCCCCAAATCCTCGGCCCCTAAACTGGCCAAACGCGCCAACCAGACGCTCCAAAGAGAGTGTCCCTCCTTCATGGAGACTCTCCCCGCCCCCACTCAACGCCCAAACCCCTGGTTCAGAACGAACCACCTAACTAACTTCCCGGCACTGAAGCCGTTGAACACTCTTCAACCCTTTCAGCCCATCCCACCCCTAATGGGAAAACTAATCTCCCCCCCCCCTCAGAACAACCTTAAAAGCGGGTGCTCCCTCAATGCCCCGCTCCCACATCCCCCCAGCACCCCAGGCTACGACCAAAGCGCCTAGGCCCCTAGCGCCCTCAGCGCCCCAATTCCCAGCCAAAGTGCAAAACGCGCCCTTTACTTTCACGGCCCCCCCTCCCCCCCCCCTGCGCAAAGCGCCCCCGCACTTGACCCATTTGACCCCTTCAGGGTAATCACGAGCACCTTCGCAGTGTTCCACACCCCGCGTGCCCAACAGATGTCGAGAGACGTCATAGCATGCAACGGCGACTTCATCGCCCTGGCACACATCTACAATGCGTATCCCGATGTTACGCAATCCCTCAAAAAATTACCCCATTATTCGCCGCAGAGCTCCTCCCAGCGCGCAGGTTAAAACCGAAATCCCTAAGAATAGGGACTTTCAACGCTGAAGGCCTTAACGGCCAACGCGATGAGATCGCCACATTCCTCCGCGACCATCGCCTAGACATACTTCTAGTCCAAGAGACCTTCTTCAAGCCCCACCAGCGAGATCCGAAAATTGCCAACTATCGACTAGTTCGCAACGACAGGACTCGCTGTCACAGAGGAGGTACTCTCATTTATTACAAATCCAGTCTCTACTGCATCCCCTTAGACCCCCCTTCCCTGTCCAACCTTGAAGTCTCTGTCTGTCGGCTGGGCATGACAGGCCATCAACCCATCACAATAGCCTCAGCGTATCTACCGCCTACCAATACCGATTCCGCGGTGGTTAACTCCACCATCAAAGATGACCTCTCAGCCCTTCTCAACTTAAGTGACTCCGTCATCCTGGCGGGGGACCTTAACGCGAAACATCCAGCGTGGAATAGCCGCCTATCCAACGCCAGAGGTAATATACTATACAACCTCTGCAGCGCACTCAACTTCGATATCATCGCTCCGATGTATCCCACCCACTACCCCAACAACCATAATCACAGCCCCGATGTGCTAGACGTCGCGCTTCTGAAGAATGTAAACTTGCGATTACATTCAATAGAGACGTTCGACGAGCTGAATTCGGACCATAGACCAGTGATTATGGAGTTTGCCCCCAGAAACGGTCCCTCTGACCCCACTCAACCTCCCCCTACCAAAGTGATTACGGACTGGAGGAAAGTAAGCGAATTGCTGAAATCCACCGAGTCCCCTCACCTAGACCAAATCCCCGACAACATCGAGACTGTAGCCGATACGGAGGCCGCGATCGGCTCGCTCACCGGTCACGTACAAGCAATCCTGAGCGAATGCTCAAGGGAGGTCCCGGCGGAGGATCACCTCCGCTGGAAACTCCCGGACGATGTGCGTGACCTGGTGACCGAGAAGAACGCGGCCACCAGGGCATTCAGAGCTTTCCCCTGCGATAGTAACAAAGTTTTCATGCGTCGCTTACAACGCAAAGTAAGTACATGCGTCAAAAAACTGCGTGAGGATCGCTGGGACAAGCTACTCGACGACCTAGAGCCAACCCATCAGGCCTTCTGGGACCTACAGAGGAAGCTACGCTCCTCTGAGGTAGCCTCCATGCCCCCGCTCATCCGCCCCGATAAAACCGTCGCTTTCGATGACGACGACAAAGCCGAATGCCTGGCCGACAGCCTAGAGGCTCAATGCTCTCCCAGCACACAGCCAGTAGACCCAGCTCACCTCGCTGAGGTGGACGCTGAAGTCGAACGCCGAACCTCCCTCCCCCCCGTTGAGGACCCGAACGACCCCCTGCCCCCAGTCACACCAGAAGAGGTGGAGGGGATTATCAAGGGACTAAAACACCGAAAAGCCCCTGGCTCAGACGGAATCACCAATAAGGTGTTCAAACTTTTCTCTCCCGCCCTCATAGTGCTAATGACCGCTATCTTCAATAGCGCCATGGCCAATAATATATTCCCACAGTCGTGGAAACAGGCAACTGTCATCGGTATTCCGAAACCGGGCAAGCCTAAGACGGCACCGAGTAGTTACCGTCCCATCAGCCTCCTCAATGTCTTAGGCAAGATCTACGAGCGGCTTATCTATAAGCGGCTCAAGATTACGCCGCGCCGAAGCAAAGAGCTTAATCCCAAAGGAGCAATTCGGGTTTAGACCCCAACACTCCTGCGTCCAACAAGTGCACCGCATAGTCGAACACATCAGCGCCCGCTTCCAGCGAGGTCTGTACACAGGTGCCTTGTTCTTCGATATCGCGAAGGCATTCGACAAGGTCTGGCACAACGGGCTGATATACAAGCTGTATCAGCTCGGTGTGCCGGATCGTCTCGTGCTCATTCTCCGGGACTTTCTGTCGAATCGAACCTTCCGATACAGAATCGAGGGTGCCCTATCCGCCCCTCATCCGATCCGCGCTGGCGTCCCCCAGGGCTCGGTAACATCCCCACTAGCCTTCACGCTATACACTAGCGACATTCCCAAAAGTAAGGCAGCTCAACTAGCCCTATTCGCTGACGACACAGCCATTTACTATTCAGGCAGAAGCCCTAACAAAATAGCATCTACTCTCCAAAACTCCGCAAAAGCCTTAGGCGATTGGTTCCGGAAATGGAGAATAGAAGTAAATCCCGACAAGAGCCAGGCGGTTCTCTTCCTCAGACCCAAGTACCGCCTCCCTCCCACTCCAAAACCGATCACCATGTTTGGCAAGCCGATCCCTTGGGAGAAGCAAGCCAAGTACTTGGGGGTCATCCTAGACCGACGCCTGACCTTTGGGGAGCACATAAGGACGGTGCGCTCGCGTGACGCCTTCGCTCTCGGCAGGCTCCACTCCATGTTGAATGCACGAAGCAAATTGTCACTAAAGTGCAAATTGCGTACCTACACCGCGTGCATTCGACCTATCCTGACATACGCGTGCCCCGTGTTCGCGCATGCCAAGCCACACCACCTCCACAGGATGCAGACACTCCAAAACCGATTTCTCCGATGAGCCACGGGAGCCCCATGGTTCGTTAGGAATAACCAACTCCATGTTGATCTCAAGATTCCAACCATCCAACAGTGCATGAAACGCCTATCTAGGAGTTTCTTTGACAGGGCTGAGAAACACCCCAACCCCCTCATTTCCTCAGCCACTCAATATGCCCCCTCCAACATCTCAAAAATTCGCCGTCCTAGGCATACTCTCATCACACCCGACGACCCCATCACCATACTCCAAGAGAGTTGTAGGGAAACCAGTACCAGACGTAATAAAAACAAATACAAACCGCGTATCCGGCCCCGCCGCCGAGGCCCTCCGCGACGTCCCTGTAACATCACAGCCCGACCCTTGCTCGACGAGCCAGCCCGCGTAGCTGAGCAAGTAGCTTTAAATTCCCCAAATAATAATCAGACCCAGCCTGACCATTGCTGTCCTCCCCCCAATGACGCACTAAGCCGAGGCCCGAACCCCACAGGGGGTGCCCTTAGTGTCGGTTCATATAATGAAAAATCCTAGTTTGTAAGCCCTGGCTGGGGGCCTTAAAGTAATTTTTGGCCACCACAGGATAGTCCGGTTAAGCAGAAAGGCAACCGTCTAGAGTTGCATCTGCGAGTGGTCATATCAAAAAAAAAAAAAAAAAAAATCCCCAGCGGCCCGGATCGGTCGAAAGACCCATAGGGCCCTACCGCACATTAAGATTGGCGGTAGGTAATCAAGCTTAGGGCACACCGTAGCACACACCTCCCTGTGACACCGACAGGAAGTGTACACATCCCCGGGTTATCCCGCCCGGGGAGTTAGGTTAGGCTAACTCAGCGGCCCTTCTGGCCAATCAGACAGCTGTGTAGCTGACGAGTTTGTTTGTTTTTCTTCTCGCCAGTAACGATCACTAAGAAAAACACAAGGGTTGGGCTCTTAAGGGAACTGTCTGCCCGGGGTGTTCACGTCTCACGTGTCTCCCCGGGACTAGGTCCGAATCTCCCCCCCCCCCCCCTTAACACCGTACCCACACTCACCCCCCCCCCCTAAAATGGATAAGCTAGACCTTAACAGCCTAGTAGCGGAGCTACTACGGCAAATATTATCCGACCAGGACCCCCACATCCTCAACCAATACGGCAACCTAATGGACAGGTTGCGGCCAGCAGTGGCCCCACGAACCCCCCCGGTGCTGCCATCGCTAAATGTCTTTAGCGATGCGCTGGATTCTCCCGCCTCCCCCCCTCCGGCCCCTAGGGAACCACAACTGCGGTCCCCCTCACGCTCGCCATCCCCCGCCCCCCCCGCGACCCCAGACTTCATGATAGAGCAAGGCTCTAACCCCCCCGCTGACTCCGAGATGACACCCCGCTTCTCGGACAGCGAAGAGTCCCCTACAACAGACTCCACCCCCACCTCTTCCTCCGAGGACGATTATCAAATCGTCGGAAAGGGGAAGAGGAAGAAGGGAAAATACCCTTCGGCTTCGGCCGCTAAGGCCAAAAAACCAGCCACTCAAGTGGAAGGCTCACCACTGAGCCTTTTTTTTTTTTTTTTTTTAGCAGCACACATTCGACGTTCCGCCGCCGTAGCGCACACCCGTGTCTACAGCCCCGCACCGCTCGCCTGCTCCCGCGCCCCGCGCGCCCCCCCAGTCTCGTACTCGCGCAGTGCTACGACGTAGCGCTCGCGGCTACGACTCGCCGCTTAGGCCGCCAGGCCCCGCCCCCTTTCGTAGCAGCGCTACGGTTTGTGCTACGCACGGACCTAGTGTTGCTGCGTGAGCTACGGCGTAGCATATCGGCTACGAGTGCTACGCATTCGTAGTCCATCTGTTGCGCCCGCGTCTCGCGACATCTTTGGCTCCTTACGAGCAAAACCCACCTAATTTTCGGTGGTACTTGGGGGAAACCTAACGGTGCCAACGAACTTAAGTGGGTGGTGACCCGCCACACCCGCCGACCCCCCTCAGGGGAAGGCATACAGTCGGAAGGGCTCCGACTGCGACCTTGGGGGAACTCCTAGTCGCAGTCTGGTAGCATCTAACCCCAAGTTTGTTTCAGCTGCACCCGGGACGTCTGGGTGTGTCTACCCCAGCGGCCCGGTTCGGTCGAAAGACTCATAGGGCCCTACCGCACATTGAGATTGGCGGTAGGTAACCAAGCTTAGGGCACACCGTAGCACACACCTCCCTGTGACACCAGCAGGAAGTGTACACATCCCCGGGTTATCCCGCCCGGGGAGTTAGGTTAGGTAACTTAGCGGCCCTTCTGGCCAATCAGACAGCTGGTAGCTGACGAGTTTGTTTGTGTTTTTCTTCTCGTCAGTGACGACCACTACGAAAAACACAAGGGTTGGGCTATTAAGGGAACTGTCTGCCCGGGGTGTTCACGTCTCACGTGTCTCCCCGGGACTAGGTCCACAACTCCCCCCCTCCTTACAACATCGTACCCACACCGTACCCACACCCCCCCAACGTAGAATGGATCCAGGCTTGAGCAGCCTAGTAGCGGAGCTACTAAGACTAATCCTGTCCGACCAAGACCCCCACATCCTGGGCAAGTATGGGAACCTACTAGAGAGGTTGCGCCCAGCAGTGGCCCCACCAACCCCCCCGGCGCCACCATCGCTAAATGTATTTAGCGATGCATTAGAATCTCCCACCTCCCCCCCTCCGGCCCCTAGGGAACCTCAATTGCGGTCACCCACACACTCACGGACGCCATCCCCCGCCCCCCCCGCGACCCCAGACTTTTTGATTGAGCAAGGCTCAAACCCCCCCGCTGACTCCGAGATGACACCCCGCTTCTCGGACAGCGAAGAGTCCGCTTCAGCAGACTCCACCCCCACCTCCTCCTCCGAGGACGATTACCAAATCGTCGGAAAGGGGAAGAGGAAGAAGGGAAAGTACCCTTCGGCCTCGGCCACCAAAGCCAAAAAGCCAGCCACTCAAGTGGAAGGCTCACCACCAAGCCGCCCCCCCAGCCCCACGGCCTCAGCCACCCCGGCTGCAGCGACCCCGGCTGTCCCCGCCCCGGCTGCCCCAGCAGGCTCCTCTCAGAGCCGCCCCCCTAGCCCCATGGCCATAGCCACCCCGGCCCCCAAAAGTCCCCGTCCACCCCCGATCTACATCCACGAAAAGGGAAGATGGACGGAAATATCAAAAATTTGCTATGAAAGCAAAATTAACTACACTAATGCCCGTGCCGTCGAGCAGGGCATCAAGGTAGTAGTACAGTCCCCAAATGACTACCGGAGTCTAACTAGGATGCTCCAAAATAAAGGAGTCCTATATCACACCCACTCCCTCAAGGAAGACATCCCCACGAGGGTAGTGGTTAAAAACATCCCCATCGAGATCTCCACCCAGGAGATACTCAGCGACCTCGAGTCGCAAAAAATCCCCGTGGCTGAGGTCCACAGGATGCACCGCAAGATAGGCGGCACCCAGAACCCAAAACCATACAACATGGTGTTGGTTGTATGCGACCCGGTCGAGGGTCACCATCCCATCCATCAAATTACCAAAATATGCGGACTCTCGGGGATCCGCATTGAAAAACCGCACCGAAGTGGCATTACCCCAGCCCCACGGCCTCAGCCACCCCGGCTGTCCCCGCCCCGGCTGCCCCCGCCTGGTCCTCCCAGAGCCGCCCCCCTAGCCCCATGGCCATAGCCACCCCGGCCCCCAAAAGTCCCAGTCCACCCCCAATCTACATCCACGAAAAGGGAAGATGGACGGAGATATCCAAGATATGCTACGAAAGCAAAATCAATTATACTAATGCCCGCGCCGTCGAGCAGGGCATTAAGGTAGTCGTGCCATCCCCAAACGACTACCGTAGCCTAACTAGAATGCTTCAAAATAAAGGAGTCCTCTATCACACCCACTCCCTCAAAAAAGACATCCCCACGAGGGTAGTGGTGAAAAACATCCCCATTGAGATCTCCACCCAGGAGATACTCAGCGACCTCGAGTCGCAAAAAATCCCCGTGGCAGAGGTCCACAGGATGCACCCCGCAAGGTAGGCGGCACCCAGAACCCAACACCATACAACATGGTGTTGGTTGTATGCGACCCGGTGGAGGGTCACCACCCAATCCACAAAATTAGTAAAATATGCGGACTCTCAGGGATCCGCATAGAAAAACCGCACCGAAGTGGCATTATGTCCCAATGCCACAGGTACCAGATATATGGCCACGCACAGCGTAACTTCTTTGGCAAACCAAGATGCGTCAAGTGTCTGGGTGACCACAGCACTACTGACTGCCCCCGTCCTAAAGACCGCACACTGTGCACGGAGCCTCCCAGCTGCGTGCTGTGTGGAGAGACCGGACACCTTGCCAACTACCGCGGGTGCCCTAAAGCCCCCAAATCCTCGGCCCCTAAACTAGCCAAGCGCGCCAACCAGACGCTCCAAAGAGAGTGTCCCTCCTTCATGGAGACTCAACGCCCCAACCCCTGGTTCAGAACGAACCACCAAACTCACTTCCCGGCGCTGAAACCGTTGAACACGTTTCAACCCTCCCAGCCCATCCCACCCCTAATGGGAAAACTAATCTCCCCCCCCCCCCCTCCACTCAGAACAACCTTAAAAGCGGGTGCTCTCACATCCCCCCAGTACCCCAGGCAATGACCAAAGCGCCTAGGCCCCTAGCGCCCTCAGCGCCCCAATTCCCAGCCAAAGTACAAAACGCGCCCTTCACCTTCACGGCCCCCCCTCCCTCCCTTGCGCCAAGCGCCCCTGCACTTGACCCATTTGACCCCTTCAGGGTAATCACGAGCACCTTCGCAGTGTTCCACACCCCGCGTGCGCAACAGATGTCGAGAGACATCATAGCATGCAACGGCGACTTCATCGCCCTAGCACATATCTACAATGCGTATCCCGATGTTACGCAATCCCTTAAAAAATTACCCCACTACTCACCGCAGAGCTCCTCGCAGCGCGCAGGTTAAAACCGAAATCCCTAAGAATAGGGACTTTCAACGCCGAAGGCCTTAACGGCCAACGCGATGAGATCGCCACATTCCTCCGCGACCATCGTCTAGACATACTATTAGTCCAAGAGACCTTTAAACCCCACCAGCGAGATCCGAAAATTGCCAACGACTGAGGGTCACCATCCGATCTTTAAGATCAAATCTCTATGCTCACTCACGGGCATAGAAATAGAGAAACCTAAAAAGAGCGGCATCGTAGGGCAGTGCCATCGCTGCCAGCTCTACGGCCACTCCCAAAACTTCTGCCATGCAAAACCCAGGTGCGTTAAGTGCCTGGGCGAGCAGAGAACTGCTCTCGCCCAAAAGACCGTTCACTATGTACCGAGCCGCCTAGCTGCGTCCTGTGCGGCGAGTCAGGGCATCCAGCCAACTACCGTGGCTGCCCCAAAGCCCCCAAATCGACTTCCCCAAAACTCTCAACCCGTTCAACATAATCTCAGGCACATTCACGGCCTTCCTTACCCCTCGCGCCAGAAAAAAAGCAAACGAAATTGTCGCCGCCAGAAATTCTGGCGATCTATTCAGGATTCAGGCAATCTATAATGCCTACCCTGACATCACTCAAGCCCTCACTTCCTTCGTCACCAAACCCAGTAATGGATAAAGGAATCATTGCTCGAACCAAACTCCGATCTCTAAATTTAGCCTACTTCAATGCCAATGGCATTCAAAGTCAAAAAGATGAGATCGCCACCTTCCTTCGCGACCATCAAATTGACATCTTCCCACGACCTCTCAAGGTCAACTACAAGATGCCATAGTCAAAAAAAAAAAAAAGTGCCCGCTGCTCATTCACGACAACACGACCTAGTACAGAGGAGAGGAAGACGTCTCTACATTGGCACCCGGCTTACCTCGACACAGCGGTCCTTAGTAAGCATACCATTCTCTCTTATGTAAAGTATAAAGAGTTAAGTTATCAAGTAAATGTTATCAATGACAATCACAAAACGCCAAGTCTGATGTGTAAAAGTACAGTGTAGTACAAGTTGTTTTATGTGACGTGTTTTATGTGTGTAAAAATATAAATGGCATGTGCCTTTCCAGTTGACCACGGCGTTTTAATTGAAGTAATCTCCTACTGAACGCAACGGGCCCTGTAGGGGTACATGGCCCGTTGCGTTCACTGGGGACATAGCCGACATGTTCCTTCGGGTAAAAATTAGAGAACAAGACAAAGGGGCACAGCTATTTTTGTGGAACGCGGACGGCAATAACGAGCCTGACGTGTACGTAATGAATTCAATGATTTTCGGTGCCATGTCGTCCCCAACGTTAGCCATTTTTATTTTAAACAAAAATGCGGCTCAACATAAAGAAACATAACCCGAGGCGGTAGCGGCCATAAACAAAAAACATTATATGGACGACTACCTGGACAGTGCGTGGTCTGTCGCATCAGCCGGTAGACTGGTTGAGGAGGTGACACACATCCACGCCAAGGGCGGGTTTAATATACGGGGGTGGGTCACCAACGCTCAAGATTTGCGCGACAGACTACAGGTAGAAATGCCTGATCGGGTGGCGTTAGAAAACGGGGAAGGTGTTACGGGACGGACGTTAGGCATGATTTGGTCGCCGAGCACGGACCAACTGGCATTCCACTTGTCGTTCGAGCGACTACCCAAACCAATAGTAGAAGGGCAAACCGTGCCCGCGAAATGGGAATTCCTTAGATTCATAATGTCAATTTTTGACCCGGCTTTCTGTACCCGTGTGTCATACAGTCCTGTATATTGATGAAAAGGGTGTGGCACACGGGGATTCAGTGGGTCGAGAAGTTGCAGGACGCGGAGGCCGAAACATGGTTTGAGTGGCTGCAGAAACTGCACCACCTAACCGGCCTGACTGTTCCCCGGTGGTACGGTCTGAAGCTGGAAGGAATAGAACTTCATGTATTTGGTGACGCGAGCGAATCCGCGTACGCCGCGGTAGCATATTTAGCGGGGATCAATTCGGACGGATGTAGAGATGTCGCTATAGTAATTAATTTTCCCATTAGAAGTGGGATGGACTGGAAAGGTTGAAACGTGTTCAACGGTTTCAGCGCCGGGAAATGGGCTTGGTGGTTCGTTCGGAACCAGGACTTGGGGCGTTGAGATGGGGCGGGGAGATTCTCCGTAAAGGAGGGACACTCTCTTTGTTGTGTCTGGTTGGCGAGTGTGCGGTCCTTGGGACGGGGGCAATCAGCGGTGCTGTGGTCCCCCAGACACTTGACGCATCTAGGTTTACCGAAGAAGTTTCGCTGGGCGTGGCCATAGAGCTGGCACCTGTGGCATTGTGACAATGCCACTTCTATGTGGTTTTTCTATGCGGATCCCCGAGAGTCCGCATATTTTGTCGATTTTGTGTATGGGGTGGTGACCCTCGACCGGGTCGCATACAACCAACACCATATTGTATGGTGTTGGATTTTGGGTACCGCCTATTTTGCGGTGCATTCTGTGGACCTCTGCCACGGGAATTTTTTGCGACTCGAGGTCGCTGAGTATCTCCTGGGTGGAGATCTCAATCGGTACATTTTTCACCACTACCCTCGTGGGGATGTTTTCCTTGAGGGAGTGGGTGTGGTATAGGACTCCTTTGTTTTGGAGCATTTTCGTGAGTTGACGGTAGTCGTTGGGGGATGCAACGACTACTTTGATGCCCTGCTCAACAGCACGGGCATTTGTGTAATTTATTCTGCTTTCATAGCAGATTTTGGAGTTGTGAGCCCTAAGCTTGAGTACCTACCGCCAATCTCCTCGGAGGAAGATGTGGGGGTGGAGTCTGATGCAGGGGAGTCTTCGCTGTCCGAGAAGCGGGGTGTCATCTCGGGAGTCAGCGGGGGGGTTAGAGCCTTGCTCTATCATGTAGTCTGGGGTCGCGGGGGGGCGGGGGATGGCGTCCTCGAGCGTGAGGGGGACCGCAGTTGTGGTTCCCTAGGGGCCCGAGGGGGGGAGGCGGGAGAATCCAGCGCATCGCTAAAGACATTTAGCGATGGCGGCACCGGGGGGGTTCGTGGGGCTAGGTTGCCGTATTGGTTGAGGATGTGGGGGTCCTGGTCGGATAATATTTGCCGTAGTAGCTCCGCTACTAGGCTGTTTAAATCCAAATCCATTCTAGCGTGGGGGGGGGGGGGAGTTTGGGTACGATGTTAAGGGGGGGGGGGAGTTTTGGACCTAGTCCCGGGGAGACACGTGAGACGTGGGCCCATCCCTTGTGTTTTTCGTAGTGATAGTTACTGACGAGAAGAAAAGCACAAACAAACTCGTCAGCCACACTGCTGTCTGTATAGCCAGAGGGGCCGCTAGTTTAGCTGCACCCGGGACGTCTGGGTGTGTCTACCCCAGCGGCCTGGATCGGTCGCAAGACCCATAGGGCCCTACCGCACATTAAGATTGGCGGTAGGTACTCAAGCTTAGGGCTCACAATAGCACACACCTCTCTGTGACACCGACAGGGAGAGAACAGACCTCCGGGTTGTCCCGCCCGGGGAGTTAGGTTTAGGTTTTGATCTCAGCGGCCCTTCTGGCTATGCAGTGTAGCTGACGAGTTTGTTTGTTTTTCCTAGTGATATACTGACGAGGTTTGGGCCCTTTGGGGGAACTGTCTGCCCGGGGTGCTAACGTCTCACGTGTCTCTCCGGGACCAGGTCCTAGCCATCCCCCCTCAAAAAACCACCTGTCCCCATACCCCCCCTCGCCTGTAGCCATGGCTCTAGCTACACTAATAGCCGAGCTGGTAAAAACCATCCTCGCAGAGGAAGACCCCCATATCGTGGGGAAATATGGAGACCTCTTAGAGGTTGCGCCCCGTAGCTGGCACAAGAGACCCCCGGTACCGCCATCGCTGTGTTTAGCGATGCGCTAGTCACCCGCCTCCCCCTCTCCGACCCCTAACTACCCGCAGATGCGTTCTGAAACGCTCTCGCAGATGCCATCCCCTGCCCCATCCTGCGTCCCCAGACCACATGGAGGAGGAAACCTCCAACCCCCCCGTTGACTCCGAGATGACACTCCGTTTCTCGAACAGCGAAGAGACCCCCGCATCAGACTCCGCCCCCACCTCTTCCTCCGAGGACGACTACCAAGTCCTCGGAAAGGGGAAGAGGAAGAAGGGAAAATCCCTTCCGCGTCGGCCGTTAAGGCCAAAAAACCGGCTACCCAGACCGACTGCTCCTCTCAGAGTCCCCCCACACCCCATGGCCTCAGCCAATCTGGCTGCAGCCACCCCGGCTGTCCCCGCCGGCTCCTCCCAGAGCCGCCCCCCCAGCCACATGGCCATACCCACCCCGGCTCCTCCCAGAGCCGCCCCCACAGCCCCATGATCACAACCACACCGGCTGATAATAATAATATAATAAATTACACAAATGCCCGTGCTGTTGAGCAGGGCATCAAACTAGTAGCGTCTTCAAACGACTACCGACAACTCACTAAACTCCTCCAAACAAAGGAAATCAGATACCACACCCACTCCCTTAAGGAGAACATCCCCACGAGGGTCGTGGTTAAAAACATCCCCCTAGAAATCTCCACCCAGGAGATTCTCAGCGACCTCGAGTCGCAAAAAATCCCCGTGGCAGAGGTGCACCGTATGCACCGCAACTAAGAATACAACGTCATATAATATGGTGTTGGTCGTTTGCGACCCGGTTGAGGGTCACCACCCCATCCATCAAATCAACAAAATATGCAGACTCTCGGGGATCCGATCCGCATAGAGAAACCTCACAGAAGTGGCATTATGTCGCAATGTGGGTGTGTTAACTATATGGACACGCCCAGCGAAACTGTTTCGGCAAACCCAGATGCGTCAAGTGTCTGGGTGACCACAGCACCGCTGATTGCCCCCGTCCCAAGGACCGCACACTCTGCACGGAGCCTCCCAGCTGCGTGCTGTGCGGCGAGCCTGGACACCCCGCAAACTACCGCGGGTGTCCTAAGGCCCCCAAATCCTCGGCTCCTAAACTGGCCAAGCGCGCCAACCAGACACAACAAGGAGTGTCCCTCCTTTACGGAGAATTTCCCCGCCCCCTCTCAACGCCCCAACCCCTGGTTCCGAACGAACCACCAAGCCCATTTCCCGGCGCTGAACCCGTTTCAACCACAGATCCCCTTCCAGTCCATCCCACCTCTAATGGGCAAACTAATTCATTCCCCCGTTTCATTGGCTTCCCCCACCAATGCCCCCACCCCGATTGCTTCGTCCTCTCAAAAGGACCTTCCTCGAAAGCCCCAATGCTGGACCATCCACCTCCGCCCCGAGGAAGACAGCGAGTGTTCATCCAGAACAAAGGAAAATGGACTGACGTGTCCAAATGGTGCGCCGCCCGCAAGATCGGCTTTACCAACGAGTTTGTTTCGGCCTTTCTTCTCAGAGTAGTCAGATAGGAAACGCCGACTTCATCTAGTTTAAAAAAAAACATGATTGACGTTTAAAACTGTTTGTACAAACCTACTTACAAAAAATAAAATCATTTCATTTCAACGTCCGGTCAACCCAACAAGGGATTTAAAGTGACCATCCCTACGTCCAAGTACTATAGGGACCTCACACACCTGCTCCGACAGAGGGACGTGTCTTTCCACACGTACTCTCCCCCTGAAGAACGCGTGATTCGCGTGGTGATCCGCAGGATCCCAAAGAAGATCTCCGTCGCCGAAATAAAGGCAGACCTGGAAGCTCAAAGCATCCCGGTAACTGAGGTGCACCGCATGAACCGATTCAAGGGCCAAGTCGCTTACGACATGGTCTTGGTAGTCTGCCCCCCTACTGGGTGCCACCATCCGATCTTCAAGATCAAAGCAGTATGCAGCCTCACTGGCATAGATATCGAAAAGCCAAGGAAGAGCGGTATCGGTCGACAGTAGCACCGCTGCCAGCTCTGCGGCCACTCCCAACATTTCAGCCACGCAAAACCCTGGGCGAGCATGGCACAATTGCCCTCGCCCAAAGGACCGTACTCTATGCACAGAGCTGCCTAGCTGCGTTCTATGCGGCGAATCAGGGCACCCAGCCACCTACAGTGGCTGCCCCAAGGCCCCCAAATCAAACGTCCCCCAAGTTGACCAAGCGTGCAGACGCCCGCCAACACAGGGAATCCCCTCTCAGGGCGAAGCAACCCTACTTCCCGAGAGACTAAAGCCTAAGGCCTAGCCCTTGGAATTATCTCAACCAGCAAAGAGCTTTCCCAGCTCATCGAGAGACCCCACTGAAATAATGCGCGCATTAGAAGAAGAGTACGGTCACCCGACCGTCGTACTTAAGGCCCTAAAGAAGGTGAGAGATTTACCAAAAGTGTCTGAAAGTGGCCAGGAATTAAGAAAATTCTCATCGACTGTAAGGAACTGTGTGTCGCTGCTAAAGAACGTCAAAACAGATGGGTACCTGAATAACCCTCAACTAGTAAGCGAGCTGCTAAGCAAGCTGACACCAGTACAACGTGCACAGTACGGTGACTTCGCGATGGGCCTGGATAACTCGCAGGGGGTGGACTTGAGGATCTCACCCAGCTTGAAATGCTGTCACGGTTTCTCATACACGTGACGCGCTCTACTTCATATTACCTACAACCGACTGTGTATGAACCAGAACATTCTAAACCCCCTTTGAAGCAGCAGCAGACCAGCGGACGGACTCGACCTGCAAACGCTGCACGCCCAGTCACCAACAAGCCGCAGATGACGCATCGCGTGAATACACAGAGCGACGAAGCTATCACGCAGAAGGAATGCGTTATGTGCCACGGCAAACATGCCATAGAAGATTGCGACCAGTTCAAGAAACTGAATATACAAGAACGCTGGGAACTGATCAAGCGGGAAAAAGTGGGTTTTAATTGTTTAAGTGTAAAACACACGAAAAGGTTTTGTCGCACGACAAAGTGCGACTACAGACATCCATTTGTGTTGTTACACGAGGATAGGCCGAAACAGAATGTGAAACCGGAATGTGTAACAAACATAGGACAGTGGCGAACCACAGCGTTATTGAAGATAGTGACAATGTGTAACAAGGTAGCGATAACGATCAGTGCTATGCATTGTTGGACGACGGGGCAACAGTATCGCTAATAGACAGTTCGCTCGCTACAAACCTATCAGGCCCACGTGTGCCACTAATGTTAAAGACCGCGGGCGGTCATGCTGTATCGGACCTTACCTCGCGGGTGGTACAAGTATGTGTGAAAGGCCCCAGTGGGCAGTGCTATTGTTACGGACGCCGAGCTCGTCATAGAATTATGCATACAAAATAGTGATATAAGTAAAAACTAGTATGTATTATGTTAAGGAAATGTATCATTGTTGCGGACAACGAGTACAGGAGTGAAGAAATCTTACAGATTAACTATCTAACAGTTAACACGCATTTAACGACGCAATAAATGGTGAATACATAATAGCCGCTTCTCTAAACTGTGCGGAATAGCGAGTACATCCATAACGTCGGTATGTGACTATGTGCTCGCTACGGTCGCTATTATCGTTATGAATTACGGCTACCATGACTTCCATATTCGTTATTATTACTTGTGGATCGGTAGCCACAAATACCAAAGAAAGAGCCTTTGGCTTCTCCCTTTTTATTTTCACAGTCATTAGAGGGAATTCAAACTCCGTCCAGAATATAACGGGCGTTCTTAGCTTCTCCTTTTTCTTCTTTCCTCAGTTTGGAGGGAGTCTTAAAGAGCGCGCCGTTGCACATAAGGGAGTACATAGATTCTAAAATTTAGAAAAGTTTTGGAGTCTAAAGTAGGTCATGCCATTGGTCGATATGGGTGTTATAAAAAAGCACCATAGAATGGTTATATATTTCGACCAATGGGACGCCTATTCGAGAGGGGAAGGTCCTCCCGCTGTGGATAGCGAGAGGGGAAGGTCCTCCCGCTATGGATAGCACATGCGCGCGCAGCTGCAGCAAGATGGCGCCAAACCTAAGCCACGCCCCTTTTGCGCGAGTCTATAAATAGGAGTGACTCGGAGGGCTCAGCGCTCATTCACGACAACACGGCGAGACGGTACTAGGTAGAGGAACGTCTCGACTTTGGCACCCTGCTTACCTCGACACAGCGGTCCATAGCAAGCATACCATTCTCTCTTAAAGACGCCAGGTCTAATGTGAAAGTACAGTGTAAATAAGGTATTTTTTTATGTGACGTATTTTTGTGATGTGTTTATGTGACAAAATATAAATGGCATGTGCCTTTCAAGTGACCACGGCGTTTTAATTGAAGTTTTCTCCTACTGTCCCCTACAATCATGATCATATGAATTATTTAAGCTAAGGAAAATGTTTGTTATTGGTTGCGGAGTCTTGCCTCCGACAGGTCGCGACAAGTCGAAACCTGTCGGAGACCGGACACGATCCAAAATAACCACGGGGGGAGGTAAAGACTCACGCACTCTTCGACGAAGGAGCCACCATCACCCTCATCGATTAAGACCTGGCTACAAGCATCGGAGCCGAAGGGATGTCACAACCACTGCACATCCATCGTGTAAATATGTCGTCGCGAGAGCAGGACAGCGAGATCGTCACTGTGCAAGTGAGAGGAATCAGCAATGATAGCGCATCACACAAGCTTCGGACAAGAACCATGAAGAACCTGAGGCTTCACCAGCAGTCAATTCCGGACTCTCTGCTGGAGTACGAACACCTGCGAGACCTCCCAGCAAACGAGGTATGTTATGAACCAACACGCCACGGACTCCTCTGCTCCCTCCCCCGCCTCTCGCTGGCGTGCCCGGCGTTGGCTGAGCGGTAGCGGCCGGCGCTCCAGATGTCACAGGCGCCCGATTCACCGGCGCCCCCCAGGGCCTCTGCCTTCGACTCGCCGGCGATGCTGTCGGCATGCTCCTCACGCGTGGGGTCGAGCATGTCGCTAGTGTCGGTGGGCTCGGCCGCGTCCGGTCGCGATGACGTGTCGCGAGATACGTCCCCGCGATCCGGGCGTTGGCCCACCGGTACTGCACCACCTCGCAGCTGCATTAAATAGAAAGGAGTATTCGGTGGCAGTATTCCTCGACATGGAGAAGGCCTTCGACCGTGTGTGGCACGAGGGCCTGATATACAAGCTGGCCACCTCAGGCGCGCCCCGTCGCGTCGTCAAGGTGGTCTCCACTTTTCTCACAGACGATGTCCTAGAACGGGACCTCGAGATTGATAGCCTGGACCAGTTTGTGCGGCGCCTCGCGAAGGGAATGTTCGCGCGTGCCGACGCATCCGCCTGGCCGCATGTCCAGGACATTGCGCCCTAGCACGCGTGCCCCCTGCCCCGCGACCTGGTAGCGATAGCACCGGTTTCCAAGAGAGAAGAGAGATCGTTGTGGAATCCAAATAGTGGCACTGAATGGGCAATGAGGGCCCACGCAGCGCCACAGATGACAAGGACCAGTGAGCTCTGTCAGAATACCAAGAGAAGAGAGATCGTTGTGGAAGCAAAATAGTGGCGCTGAATGGGCAATGAGGGCCCACGCAGCGCCACAGATGACAAGGACCAGTGAGCTCTGTCAGAATACCAAGAGAGAAGAGAGATCGTTGTGGAAGCAAAATAGTGGCGCTGAATGGGCAATGAGGGCCCACGCAGCGCCACAGATGACCAGAATCTGTTGGCTCTGTCAGAATACCAAGAGAGAAGAGAGATCGTTGTGGAATCACAATAGTGGCTCTGAGTGGGCAATGAGGGCCCACGCAGCGCCACAGATGACAAGGACCAGTGAGCTCTGTCAGAATACCAAGAGAGAAGAGAGATCGTTGTGGAAGCAAAATAGTGGCGCTGAATGGGCAATGAGGGCCCACGCAGCGCCACAGATGAACAGAATCTGTGGGCTCTGCCAGAATACCAAGAGAGAAGAGAGATCGTTGTGGAATCACAATAGTGGCGCTGAGTGGGCAATGAGGGCCCACGCAGCGCCACAGATGACAAGGACCAGTGAGCGCTGTCAGAATACCAAGAGAGAAGAGAGATCGTTGTGGAAGCAAAATAGTGGCGCTGAATGGGCAATGAGGGCCCACGCAGCGCCACAGATGACCAGAATCTGTGGGCTCTGTCAGAATCCCAAGAGAGAAGAGAGATCGTTGTGGAATCCAAATTGTTGCGGACAACGAGTACAGGAATAAAGAAATCTTACAGATTAACTGTCTAACAGTTAACACGCACTTAATGACGCAATAAATAGCGAATACTCAATAGCCGCTTCTCTAAACTGTACGGAATAGCGAGTACATCCATAACGTCGTTATGTACTCGCTACGATCGCTATAAATCAGATAACACAGAGATAAAGACGTGAAACTTCGTCTATCGTGTTCACAGGCCCGTTGTAATCGTTTAAGCTAGGTACGAGGGTAGCACATAAGGCCTGTGTACAGTTTAGAGGAAATCTTTAAGGAGCGCGCTATTACACATAACATGGATTCTCGATTTTGGAAAACTTTTGGAACTTAAAGTAGGTCGTGCCATTGGTCGATATGGGTGTTATAAAGAAACACCATAGGATTGTTATATTTATATTTCGACCAATGGGACGCCTATGCGAGAGGGGAAAGTCCTCCCGCTGTGGATAGCGATGCGCGCGCAGCCTCGTCAATATGGCGCGAAACCTAAGCCACGCCCCTTTTGCGCAAGTCTATAAATAGGAGTGACTCGGAGGGCTCAGCGTTCGACGTTCCGCCGCTGTAGCGCACACACGTGCCTGCAGCCCCGCACCGCTCGCCTGCTCCCGCGCCCCGCGCGCCCCCCCAGTCTCGTACTCGCGCAGTGCTACGACGTAGCGCTCGCGGCTACGACTCGCCGCTTAGGCCGCCAGGCCCCGCCCCCTTTCGTAGCAGCGCTACGGTTTGTGCTACGCACGGACCTAGTGTTGCTACGTGAGCTACGGCGTAGCATATCGGCTACGAGTGCTACGCATTCGTAGTCCATCTGTTGCGCCCGCGTCTCGCGACATCTTTGGCTCCTTACGAGCAAAACCCACCTAATTTTCGGTGGTACTTGGGGGAAACCTAACGGTGCCAACGAACCCAAGTGGGTGGTGACCCGCCACACCCGCCGACCCCCCTCAGGGGAAGGCATACAGTCGGAAGGGCTCCGACTGCGGCCTTGGGGGAACTCCTAGTCGCAGTCTGGTAGCATCTAACCCCAAGTTTGTTTCAGCTGCACCCGGGACGTCTGGGTGTGTCTACCCCAGCGGCCCGGATCGGTCGAAAGACTCATAGGGCCCTACCGCACATTGAGATTGGCGGTAGGTAACCAAGCTTAGGGCACACCGTAGCACACACCTCCCTGTGACACCAGCAGGAAGTGTACACATCCCCGGGTTATCCCGCCCGGGGAGTTAGGTTAGGTAACTTAGCGGCCCTTCTGGCCAATCAGACAGCTGGTAGCTGACGAGTTTGTTTGTGTTTTTCTTCTCGCCAGTGACGACCACTACGAAAAACACAAGGGTTGGGCTATTTAGGGAACTGTCTGCCCGGGGTGTTCACGCCTCACGTGTCTCCCCGGGACTAGGTTCGAAACTCCCCCCCCCTTAACACCGTGCCAAAACTCACCCCCCCCCCCCCCTAAAAGAATTAAAAAAAATGGACAAGCTAGACCTGAGTAGCCTAGTAGCTGAGCTACTACGGCAAATACTAGCCGACCAAGACCCACATATCCTGGGCAAATATGGCAACCTAATAGACAGGTTGCGGCCAACAGTGGCCCCACAAACCCCCCAGGTGCCGCCATCGCTAAATATCTTTAGCGATGCGCTAGATTCCCCCGCCTCCCCCCCTCCGGCCCCTAGGGAACCACAACTGCGGTCCCCCACCGGCTCGCGTACGCCATCCCCCGCGACCCCAGATTTTATGATTGAGCAAGGCTCTAACCCCCCCGCTGACTCCGAGATGACACCCAAGTTCTCGGACAGCGAAGAGTGTGAAACTGACTCCACCCCCACCTCCTCCTCCGAGGACGATTATCAAATCGTCGGAAAGGGGAAGAGGAAGAAGGGAAAATACCCTTCGACTTCGGCCGCGAAGGCCAAAAAACCAGCCACCCATGTGGAAGGCTCACCGCCGAGCCACCCCCCCAGCCCCACGGCCTCTGCCACCCCGGCTGCAGCCACCCCGGCTGTCCCCGCCCCGGCTGCCCCCGCCGGCTCCTCCCAGAGCCGCCCCCCTAGCCCCATCGGCCCCCAAAAGTCCCCGTCCACCCCCGATCTACATCCACGAAAAGGGAAGATGGACGGAGATATCCAAGATATGCTACGATAGCAATATCAATTACACAAATGCCCGAGCCGTCGAGCAGGGCATCAAGGTAGTCGTGCCATCCCCAAACGACTACCGAAACCTGACTAGGATGCTCCAAAACAAAGGAGTCCTATATCACACACACTCCCTCAAGGAAAACATCCCCACGAGGGTAGTGGTAAAAAACATCCCCATCGAGATCTCCACCCAGGAGATACTCAGCGACCTCGAGTCGCAAAAAATCCCTGTGGCTGAGGTCCACAGGATGCACCGCAAGATAGGCGGTACCCAGAACCCAACACCATATAACATGGTGTTGGTTGTATGCGACCCGGTGGAGGGTCACCACCCAATCCACAAAATTAGCAAAATATGCGGACTCTCAGGGATCCGCATAGAAAAACCGCACCGAAGTGGCATTATGTCCCAATGCCACAGGTGCCAGCTATATGGTCACGCCCAAAGAAACTGCTTTGGCAAACCAAGATGCGTTAAGTGTCTTGGTGACCACAGCACCGCGGACTGCCCCCGTCCAAAAGACCGCACACTGTGCACGGAGCCTCCCAGCTGCGTGCTGTGTGGAGAGGCCGGTCACCCCGCCAACTACCGAGGATGCCCCAAGGCCCCCAAATCCTCGGCCCCTAAACTGGCCAAACGCGCCAACCAGACGCTCCAAAGAGAGAGTCCCTCCTACATGGAGGCTCTCCCCGCCCCCACTCAACGCCTCAACCCCTGGTTCAGAACGAACCACCAGAATCACTTCCCGGCACTGAAGCCGTCAAATACTTTCCAGCCCATCCCACCCCTAATGGGAAAGCTAATCTCCCCCCCCCCACCCCTCAGAACAACCTTAAAAGCGGGTGCTCCCTCAATGCCCCGCTCCCACATCCCCCCAGCACCCCAGGCTACGACCAAAGCGCCTAGGCCCCTAGCGCCCTCAGCGCCCCAATTCCCAGCCAAAGTGCAAAACGCGCCCTTTACTTTCACGGCCCCCCCTCCCCCCCTTGCGCAAAGCGCCCCCGCACTTGACCCATTTGACCCCTTCAGGGTAATCACGAGCACCTTCGCAGTGTTCCACACCCCGCGTGCACAACAGATGTCGAGAGACATCATAGCATGCAACGGCGACTTCATCGCCCTAGCACACATTTATAATGCGTATCCCGACGTTACGCAATCCCTCAAAAAATTACCTCATTATTCGCCGCAGAGCTCCTCCCAGCGCGCAGGTTAAAACCGAAATCCCTAAGAATAGGGACTTTCAATGCAGAAGGCCTTAACGGCCAACGCGATGAGATCGCCACATTCCTCCGCGACCATCGCCTAGACATACTTCTAGTCCAAGAGACCTTCTTCAAGCCCCACCAGCGAGATCCGAAAATTGCCAACTATCGACTAGTTCGCAACGACAGGACTCGCTGTCACAGAGGAGGTACTCTCATCTATTATAAATCCAGTCTCTACTGCATCCCCTTAGACCCCCCTTCCCTGTCCAACCTTGAAGTCTCTGTCTGTCGGCTGGGCATGACAGGTCATCAACCCATCACAATAGTCTCGGCGTACCTACCGCCTATCAACACCGATTCCGCGATGGTTAACTCCACCATCAAAGATGACCTCTCAGCCCTTCTCAACTTAAGTGACTCCGTCATTCTGGCGGGGGACCTTAACGCGAAACATCCAGCGTGGAATAGCCGCCTGTCCAACACCAGAGGTAATATACTATACAACCTCTGCAGCGCCCTCAACTTCGATGTCATCGCCCCGATGCATCCCACCCACTTTCCTAATAACCATAATCATAGCCCCGATGTGCTAGACGTCGCGCTTCTGAAGAATGTAAACTTGCGATTACATTCAATAGAGACGTTCGACGAGCTGAATTCGGACCATAGACCAGTGATTATGGAGTTTGCCCCCAGAAACGGTCCCTCTGACCCCACTCAACCTCCCCCTACCAAAGTGATTACGGACTGGAGGAAAGTAAGCGAATTGCTGAAATCCACCGAGTCCCATCACCTAGACCAAATCCCCGACAACATCGAGACTGTAGCCGATACGGAGACCGCGATCGGCTCGCTCACCGGTCACGTACAAGCAGTCCTGAGCGAATGCTCAAGGGAGGTCCCGGCGGAGGATCACCTCCGCTGGAGACTCCCGGACGATGTGCGTGACCTGGTGACCGAAAAGAACGCGGCCACCAGGGCATTCAGAGCTTTCCCCTGCGATAGTAACAAAGTTTTCATGCGTCGCTTACAACGCAAAGTACATGCGTCAAAAAACTGCGTGAGGATCGCTGGGACAAGTTACTCGACGACCTAGAGCCAACCCATCAGGCCTTCTGGGACCTACAGAGGAAGCTACGCTCCTCTGAGGTAGCCTCCATGCCCCCGCTCATCCGCCCCGACAAAACCGTCGCCTTCGATGACGACGACAAAGCCGAATGCCTGGCCGACAGCCTAGAGGCTCAATGCTCTCCCAGCACCCAGCCAGTAGACCCAGCTCACCTCGCCGAGGTGGACGCTGAAGTCGAACGCCGGACCTCCCTCCCTCCCGTTGAGGACCCGAATGACCCCCTGCCCCCAGTCACACCAGACGAGGTGGAGGGGATTATTAAGGGACTTAAACACCGAAAAGCCCCTGGCTCAGACGGAATCACCAATAAGGTGTTCAAACTTTTCTCTCCCGCCCTATCGCTATCTTCAATAGCGCCATGGCCAATAATATATTCCCACAGTCGTGGAAACAGGCAACTGTCATCGGTATTCCGAAACCGGGCAAGCCTAAGACGGCACCGAGTAGTTACCGTCCCATCAGCCTCCTCAATGTCTTAGGCAAGATCTACGAGCGGCTTATTTATAAGCGACTCAAAGATTACGCCGAAGCAAAAAGCTTAATCCCAAAGGAGCAATTCGGGTTTAGACCCCAACACTCCTGCGTCCAACAAGTGCACCGCATAGTCGAACACATCAGCGCCCGCTTCCAGCGAGGTCTGTACACAGGTGCCTTGTTCTTCGATATCGCGAAGGCATTCGACAAGGTCTGGCACAATGGGCTGATATACAAGCTGTATCAGCTCGGTGTGCCTGATCGTCTCGTGCTCATTCTCCGGGACTTTCTGTCGAATCGAACCTTCCGATACAGAATCGAGGGTGCCCTATCCGCCCCTCATCCGATCCGCGCTGGCGTCCCCCAGGGCTCGGTAATATCCCCACCTTCACGCTATACACTAGCGACATTCCCAAAAGTAAGGCAGCTCAACTAGCCCTATTCGCTGACGACACAGCCATTTACTATTCAGGCAGAAGCCCTAACAAAATAGCATCTACTCTCCAAAACTCCGCAAAAGCCTTAGGCGATTGGTTCCGGAAATGGAGAATAGAAGTAAATCCCGACAAGAGCCAGGCGGTACTTTTCCTCAGACCCAAGTACCGTCTCCCTCCCACTCCAAAACCGATCACCATGTTTGGCAAGCCGATCCCTTGGGAGAAGCAAGCCAAGTACTTGGGGGTCATCCTAGACCGGCGCCTGACCTTTGGGGAGCACATAAGGACGGTGCGCTCGCGTGCCGCCATCGCTCTCGGCAGGCTCCACTCCATGTTGAATGCACGCAGCAAATTGTCACTAAAGTGCAAATTGCGTACCTACACCGCGTGCATTCGACCTATCCTGACATACGCGTGCCCCGTGTTCGCGCATGCCAAGCCACACCACCTCCACAAGATGCAGACACTCCAAAACCGATTTCTCCGAAGAGCCACGGGAGCCCCGTGGTTCGTTAGGAATAACCAACTCCATGTTGATCTCAAGATTCCAACTATCCAACAGTGCATGAAACGCCTATCTAGGAGTTTCTTTGACAGGGCTGAGAAACACCCCAACCCCCTCATTTCCTCAGCCACTCAATATGCCCCCTCTAATATCTCAAAAATTCGCCGTCCTAGGCATACTCTCATCACACCCGACGACCCCATCACCATACTCCAAGAGAGTTGTAGGGAAACCAGTACCAGACGTAACAAAAACAGATACAAACCGCGTATCCGGCCCCGCCGCCGAGGCCCTCCGCGACGTCCCTGTAACATCACAGCCCGACCCTTGCTCGACGAGCCAGCCCGCGTAGCTGAGCAAGTAGCTTTAAATTCCCCAAATAATAATCAGACCCAGCCTGACCATTGCTGTCCTCCCCCCAATGACGCACTAAGCCGAGGCCCGAACCCCACAGGGGGTGCCCTTAGTGTCGGTTCATTTAATGAAAAATCCTAGTTTGTAAGCCCTGGCTGGGGGCCTTAAAGTAATTTTTTGGCCACCACAGGATAGTCCGATTAAGCAGAAAGGCAACCGTCTAGAGTTGCATCTGCGAGTGGTCATATCAAAAAAAAAAAAAAAAAGAGCTCAGCGCTCACGACAACACGGCGAGACGGTACTAGGTAGAGGAACGTCTCGACTTTGGCACCCTGCTTACCTCGGCACAGCGGTCCATAGCAAGCATACCATTCTCTCTTAATGTAAAAGTTATCAAAGTAATTGTAAAGTAAATGTAATTATATCAATGACAAGACGCCAGGTCTAATGTGAAAGTACAGTGTAAATAAATAAGGTATTTTTATGTGACGTATTTTATGTGATGTGTTTATGTGCAAATATAAATGGCGTGTGCCTTTCAAGTTGACCACGGCGTTTTAATTGAAGTATTCTCCTACTGTCCCCTACACAAATAGTGGCACTGAATGGGCAATGAGGGCCCACGCAGCGCCACAGATGACCAGAACCAGTGTGCTCTGTCAGAATAACAAGAGAGAAAGAGATCGCTGTGGAATCACAATAGTGGCGCTGAGTGGGCAATGAGGGCCCACGCAGCGCCACAGATGACAAGGACCAGTGAGCTCTGTCAGAATATCAAGAGAGAAGAGAGATCGTTGTGGAAGCAAAATAGTGGCGCTGAATGGGCAATGAGGGCCCACGCAGCGCCACAGATGACCAGAACCAGTGTGCTCTGTCAGAATAACAAAAGAGAAAGAGATCGCTGTGGAATCACAATAGTGGCGCTGAGTGGGCAATGAGGGCCCACGCAGCGCCACAGATGACAAGGACCAGTGAGCTCTGTCAGAATACCAAGAGAGAAGAGAGATCGTTGTGGAAGCAAAATAGTGGCGCTGAATGGGCAATGAGGGCCCACGCAGCGCCACAGATGACCAGAATCTTTGGGCTCTGTCAGAATACCAAGAGAGAAGAGAGATCGTTGTGGAATCCAAATAGTGGCACTGAATGGGCAATGAGGGCCCACGCAGCGCCACAGATGACAAGGACCAGTGAGCTCTGTCAGAATACCAAGAGAGAAGAGAGATCGTTGTGGAATCCAAATAGTGGCACTGAATGGGCAATGAGGGCCCACGCAGCGCCACCGATGACCAGAACCAGTGTGCTCTGTCAGAATAACAAGAGAGAAGAGAGATCGTTGTGGAATCCAAATAGTGGCACTGAATGGGCAATGAGGGCCCACGCAGCGCCACAGATGACCAGAACCAGTGTGCTCTGTCAGAATAACAAGAGAGAAGAGAGATCGCTGTGGAATCACAATAGTGGCGCTGAGTGGGCAATGAGGGCCCACGCAGCGCCACAGATGACAAGGACCAGTGAGCTCTGTCAGAATACCAAGAGAGAAGAGAGATCGTTGTGAAATCCAAATAGTGGCACTGAATGGGCAATGAGGGCCCACGCAGCGCCACAGATGACCAGAATCTTTGGGCTCTGTCAGAATACCAAGAGAGAAGAGAGATCGTTGTGGAATCCAAATAGTGGCACTGAATGGGCAATGAGGGCTCACGCAGCGCCACCGATGACAAGGACCAGTGAGCTCTGTCAGCATACATTTACAGATCGTGTGGATGGCGGTCAGATGCAATGACTCAGCGTAATTTACACAAATAGGATAATATTGGATAATATTCAGACACACATTCATGATCTGACTAAGATTATGTGTGGACTATAAAAGAGACTGTGACGTTTGTTTCGACCTGTCTTCCGGATACGAAACGACGACCTCGTCTAGTTAAGTCAAGTCATGATTGACGTGTTAAGTGTGACAAATCTACTTAAGGTTGATTTTTCAATCGACCGATAATTTTTATTTGTGGAACAAAATTTGTGCACGACAGCGACGTAAACCGAAGCGGCGCCGCCGCAAATACTTAATTATAAGAAACAATTTACCTAAATTACTTGTCTGAATACCTAATACTTAATTATAACGTAGAAATAAAGAACTATTGTCGTAAATACCGAGTAAAAACCCATGTATTAAAGTCCTAAGGTAAATAGTAATGAGGTATGTAATATACAGTCAAGTTCATGTAAAAATAGATGTTGTGCGACGGTCAAATTTGCAATGGTACCTCCTGGTTCGCGCACGTAGGTTATATTTATTTATTACTTTAGAGTTAAGAGAAAACCCGGCGCACGCAGACACAGGATATGTCAAAAGTCGTGCAATAACTCTACTGTCAATAATTAAATGTAACTGTTTATAAAAATTAATAAAATAGGGGCGGGAAACTCAGAATATCCAATCACGAGCATGACGAGCCTGGACGCGAGCGAAATCGTGCAATCACAATGGTCCGCTGGCCAGACTAATTTAGCATTATTATAAAAGGAGACACGCTAGCCAGTCGACCAACCAGTAAAGTCAGTCATAATCAAGACGTCACTATGCCCGTTTGGCTCCAAAAAATAGGATATTATGAGTCCCAGTCTCATCTTGGCAGTTTAATGACGTATAAACCTTTTTGACGGGTTTTTGTAAGGAAGAACTGCCAAAAATTCAAAATTATTCCTCTGATAAAGTTATCCAGAAAAGAAATCAAATCATTTATGCAGAGATAACAAATCCCTGAGACACTGGCATTGCATGAGCAATTAGGACCCACACAGCGCCACAGACACCTAAAAAGTGCTCGATTGTGCAGCTTACGGAAGATAATTGTCGACGAATGGGCTCCCCCTTTCAAGCGCCCACTTGTAGCAACTTTGCTTGTCATAACAGATATGACCTCTCCTGCTATTACGCGAAAGAAACGCATTTTTCAACGATTTTTGGTGTTCGCTCTAACAAGTAAACACTAGTATGTAACTTCGTCTTATTCTAGGGTGTTCGTATTAGGTAAGCTTTAAACAAGGCATAATAATAAAAAGTTATTCCACAGGTTGGTACGGAAGCCATAATGCGCAAGTCCGAATAATTGAAAATATAAAACAGCCGCCCAAAAATACTAAATGACGTAAATTTCACAAATACCTATAATTGGCCCAGGCATTCAGAAGTTATGGTGGAATAAAAAAACACATACATGAATCCTGAAAAAGCGAAAACATAACACTCCTTTTTTGGACAGTCGTTTAGAAATACGTTTTGTTTGCGAGACACAATATAAAAATAATAGATGTAGGTACAATAAAGAAACATTTGAATCTGGTCCTAAAGAACATACACATTAGGTTACTTTTAATCGGGCACATGAAGTGCACTGCTACAAGGAACAATATTGACAGGCTGGCTCTGTTGGTAACCATCTGCGATATTAATTTACAAATTGTACTGAAAAAACAAGATGGCGGTAGTTTCGATTATGGCCAGCCGCCAAAGGAACCTTGTAGCGGTATACAATCCGGTCACAGTTATTTTGCATCACTGTCCAAATCACAAATCAAATGCATACACTACTAAATTAGCACAAACACATCTGGCCCGGTCACATCAGTGCTGTCAGTGAACACAAAATGACAGACCTTGTAAGTTTTCATAGTGGTTTCGTTTAGTTTCACTTTTAGCCACCGAGTTAGATAAGTTTGTAGGACTACAAAATAAGACTTCCCTTGATGTGTGAAGTGCTGCCATCTGTTGGCAGTGTGCTCGAAGCCCGAATCGGAGACAGCTGATGATGTTGAGCTCGACAGCAATCGATGCTGGAGTCTGAGACAGCTGATGAGTCTGAGATGATGGAGACAGAAGTATGAGGTTCCTGAAATTCAGAAAAGAGACTATGTTCATTGTATATCCAGTTAGAACAAAAGATTGCCCTGTGGTCCAGTGGATGCAAGTGCTACTACTGATTACGAGTTCCTGGGTGCGATTCCCAGGTGGTCAAAGTATTATTGGGTTTTCCCAATAGGGATATCTGAGTAGCAGCCCAGTCAGGTTTTGTGGTCAAGGGGGAAGCGCTAAGGTAGCCCGCGAAATTTAATTTTCTTGTTTTTTGCAATTTGCTGGTCAGTATTAAGTTGTACGTTGAATAGGTAATAGGTAATACGGGCTGGTTTGCGCAACTCCACGAGAATGCGCGTATTTTGCGTACGGAGTACGTTGAATAAAAATGTAGCGCGGGCAGGCGATGCGATGCGACGGGATGGGTCGGTACAGGAAATTTCAAGCGGACGAAGTCGCGGGCCGAAGCTAGCACATTCATATTAATAATAGCCTCCCCGACCGTTTTCGGGCACGGTGGCCAATCTCAATGGAGATTAGCCAGGTACGCAGGAGATATTATAGTGCACAAGTGTGTGCGTAAACACAGGTGCACTCTCTGTTCCTTTACTCTCATAGTCCGATGGGACGGCAATCCGACACGACCGGGGAGAGTTCAGGCGCAGGACCAACGGCTTTACGAGGCACGGGGGTATTAAACCGCCAACTTTTAAACTCTGGACTGTTACTAAGAAATTCCTAATAGAAAACCCAATAACACCTTGTCCGACCCGGGAATTGAACCCAGGACCCCACGATCAGCAGTCGCGCTTGCAACCACGAGACCAACGAGACATTCATAATACTACTAGTAAAGCAAGCTGGATGCTGTGTCAAGTTGCTAGTGTATGAGTAAATAAACTTACCTAATGACCATTGTCAGCTGTGAGGACCATCTTCCTTGACAGACTTCATTTGTTTGGCTTCCTCCATCACTGCGCTGAACATGATGCGTTCATCGAAGCTCTCGCAAACCATGTAGGTTTCTCTCAGGCACCTGCAAAATAAACCAATTTATTTACTCCTGAACCAAAAACAAAAGTATCACGGCAAAAAAACACGTTTGTTGTATGGGAGCCCCCCTTAAATATTTATTTTGTTTTAATTTTATTATTTATTAATAAAGTAAAAATACAACTGAGTATTTTGTGAATATTTCAAGTGCCTACCTGTTGCCATTATTGATATCGAGCAAAAAAGGGCAACAAAATCGCGTTTGTTGTATGGGCCCCTCCTTAAATATTTATTTTGTTTTTAGTATTTGTTGTTATAGCGGCAACAGAAATACATCATCTGTGAAAATTTCAACTGTCTAGCTACCGCGGTTCTTGAGATACAGCCTGGTGACAGACAGACGGACGGACGGACAGCGAAGTCGTAGTAATTCCGTACCCAAAGGGTAAAAACGGAACCCTAAAAAAAGTATATTAGAAACCTCAATATCATTTTTGAAGACCTGTCCATAGATACTCCACAGGTATGGGTCTGAAGAAAAAAAAAATTTTTGAGTTTCAGTTCCAAGTATGGGGAACCCCCAAAATTTATTGTTTTTTTTTCTATTTTTGTGTGAAAATCTTAATGCAGTTCACAGAAAACATCTACTTACCATGTTTCAACAGTATAGTTCTTATAGTTTCGGAAAAAAGTGGCTGTGACATACGGACGGACGGACAGACAGACATAACGAATCCATAAGGGTTCCGTTTTTTGCCATTTGGCTACGGAACCCTAAAAAGCTTTGCCCACTGTACTTAAATAAAGATAAATAGTTTTAAAGGTATAACAATTGAAAATGGACCATTCTCTGAAACTACGAGTAGTAGGTACCGAGCCTAAAATTTGCCAAAAATCCAGAAAAAAATTATTAATTACTTAGAGATTACAGAAAAAGTTTTAAGAACTGTATAAGTAAAGTTAAAATAACATGATTAGTCTCTCAATATTGAATGCGCAAACTTGCATTTGCAGTTAGAATGTATGGGAGAACATGTTTTTCAACTAAAATGTTAAGTTTGTTTTTGGGATAAATTCATCCCAGCTATAAGGCCGGGATACACATGCCAGTAAATCAGGAAAGTAGCTGGCAAGAAAGTTACTGGCATGTACAAGTAACTGGCACACTGCAGATACATTTGCAAGTAATACTGGCATGCAAGTTGTGCCCTTGCATGCCAGTATTACCATCGCGTCGCACAAAAGTATGCTTTGGCAACCCCCTCACTCGACAGGCATGCAAGTAAATCAAATGTTGTGCTAGCTACTGATATGCCAGTTACAGACATGCCAGTTAGCTTATGCACATGACAGTAGCTGGCACGTGCAAGGTGCTGGTATGCTAGTGTGCAAGCTACTGGCATGTGCATCCCCAGCATACACAGTATGTTACTAGCAAAGTACGCTTGTATGCCATTAGGTAGTATGCTCATTTACAGCAACCGCCCCTAAGACGACCCACTGACCCAAGTGTGTACATAATTATGCTCGTGAAAGCACAGGCCTCAGAAGCATACTTCTTTCTAGCAAGTCTCAGATACAATGCTCATTATTTAGCATTCAAAATGGACGTTTCTTTGCAGAATGAAATGAATATTTTTTTTTGACAATGATTGAATTAAATTTGTTTTTGTATTGTGGTGAGCGTTTAAACATTCACAATTTCAGCACATAAAGAAATATAAAATTTAAAGTCTTTTCATCGCCCCATCAATCCATTGTGACTGCAAACAAATCAAGTGGCATGCTCGCATAGGAGACGTTCAGACTTGCTTTGGAGGGGTCCCCTTCTCACCCAACCGCCGCCCATTGTGTCACCCTATTTAAGTGCAGTTTCTATTTTTATGTCTGTAATTTATTTGGTGTACATAATAAAGAGTACTTCTATTCTATTCTAATTAGCACGAAAAAATAGACCAGATTGCGATTAAGTAGCGTGCTAATTCACAAGCATGCTCTTTTCGTACACACGTGCTAATTGTATGCTACTAAGTAATAGTGGCGAAGTTTCCAAACAACTCTATTCCTACTGGCTTCCCTTTGAAAAATAGCAGTCGGTATTCTATATACAAATAATATAATCATAATTAAAGATATCTACATCGGCTTACCTCTTACAAAAATTAAGCCTTCGCTACTGCTATTGTAGCATCTCCTCAGACCCAGCATGCTTATGACATAAGCACATTGTGCTACTATTACGTAGCATGTGTATTCCAGGCTCAGGTACCCTCAGTGAGACGGTCAGTAACATCGAGGCGCTGCTGGCCTTCTTTGAGGAGTTGGGTGGATCGAATAATCGATTTTCCCACCCGTATGCAAAATACGCGCATTTACGTGCTGTCTGACCAGTTGCAGACACCAACCCGTAGTACCCATTATTAATTCCAACTACGGAACCTTTCAAAGTGCGTGGTCCGACGCGCAGTTGTACCGGTTTTTTTCACAACCCTCGCTCATTTTGGCGGATAAATAAGAACATGGGAATACTCACGGCTTCCAGTTGTTGGAGGTGAATATGACGCAGGTGGCACCGTTACCGATGAAGCAGGTACAACAGGTGTAGGTAGGTACTTCACGATCGCGGCAGAGTTGAGCACGCCAACAGCAACCAGCTAACTGCAGCTGGAATCAGTTATTAGCTCGGTTTATTAAAGGTATTACACAAGTTGAATAAAAATGTAGCGCGGGCAGGCGATGCGATGCGACGGGATGGGTCGGTACAGAAAATTTCAAGCGGACGAAGTCGCGGGCAGAAGCTAGCACATTCATATTAATAACTAGCTGTTACCCGCGACTTCGTCCGCGTGGAATTTAACAAAAAAGTTATTGTTCAGTTCGCAGAGTTTACGCGATAACTTATTAATTCTGTATTCTGCGTAAAGAAATACCATGCTAATTTTAATGAAATTCTTCTATTTTATGAATCGATATTTGGTTTTTGTACATATTTCTCCATTTAGTTCTTTTTTCGTTTTTGGTAGTTTAATTTTTTTTTGTTTTTTTTTCGTATTAGGTTTATTGAACAATTTATTTTTAAACAATATTTGGTGTACGATTTTCTGGGGCTAAAAAAACAACACTACTGGCATTCCTTGCACGTGAACATGCCACGTATAGTTGCCCATGGGTAAAGCAACCCTTAGTTAAATCTATGCCAGCTTTGCTTAACGTTTGCCCTTGTGACTTGTCGATTGTCATAGCAAAACTGACATTGATAGGGAATTGCAATCTTTTGAATTCAAATGGAAATTTCGACGGTATTATAGGAATCCGTGGTATAAATACTATCTCACCTTTTCCGCATCCAGATATTATACGACTTTCTATAACGTTTCTTTGCTACGACACTACCCGCAACTTAGTACCATTGCAAAGTTTCGGTGGGTTTAAATTACGGAGCAGAATGATGGGCACGCCAATCTGAAGTTCTAGTTTGTGAGGGGGTAGACCAGGCACAAATATACTATTTACAAATTCTGTTGGGTAATTAACCACTTCATCCGGATTGCAAACTGTATTGATGGAAACGTATGTTTGTGATTCACCAGATAGTTTATCTAAAATGCGCTGATTAAGCGCAGTAACCTGGTCGTTCATAGGTGCTAAAATTGATCTTTCTCACAACCACGAATCTTCTTTGATATTGAGATTGTGAATATCATCATAAATACTATGTATTAAAATTTCAATGTCCGCCACAACCTCACAAATACCGGTAGGTAGTTCTATATCACTTCATCCGGATTGCAAACTGTATTGATGGAAACGTATGTTTGTGATTCACCAGATAGTTTATCTAAAATGCGCTGATTAAGCGCAGTAACCTGGTCGTTCATAGGTGCTAAAATTGATCTTTCTCACAACCACGAATCTTCTTTGATATTGAGATTGTGAATATCATCATAAATACTATGTATTAAAATTTCAATGTCCGCCACAACCTCACAAATACCGGTAGGTAGTTCTATATCATGAGTACTAAGTATTCACTTCTGGAAACTTTACCTCTCCAACATCAAGAAGAATTTTGCTAAATTCTGAATCTGCTGAATGTGCTCTCATATTTTCTTTTAAATTAAGTTTTTTACAATGTCTCCAAAGTACTGAACGTTTTAAACAGGTGTTAATTTCATCAGCTCGCTTACCTTTAATCACAACTGGTAATATTTGTCTAAAATCTCCAGCGAATAAAAATAAGACTCCTCCAAATAATAGATTATTATTTCTTATGTCCTGCATCCTTATTCACGACTTCTATAGATTTTTTTTGCCATAGTGCATTCGTCCCATACTACAACTACACAATCTTGTAGAACTTTGGCTTTGAGACTATTTTTGGATATATTGCATACTGAATGGAATTTTCCATACGGTCTAAATCTAGTGGGATTTTAAACATCGAATGTGCCGTTTTTCCCCCAGGAAGTAAGGTTGCCGTTATGCCGCTATGAAAGAAAACGTTAAACATTAATTTATAATTATTACCTAATGGTATAAAAGGAAAACAGTAAAAATGTAACAAAATATTGGGATTATAAAAAAAATCCTAATCATACAAAAAAAAACAATTTTTAAGAAAATCGTTGAGACAACCTTTCTCAATTAGAAAACGAAAAAACAAATTTAAAAACTACTACCTAGTAAGTAATTTATCAAATTCAAATTAAATAAAAAACTAACTAAAAAGGTCTTACTGTAGAAAACATTGCACATGTAAGGAAACAATTTGAGTTAAGAAGAACAGAACAGTGGAAAAATAAATAAAAGACATCTAATCAAACAAAAAAGTATGATATAAGTGCTGGAAATCAATTTTTAAACGAATTCGTTGTGACAACCTTTAGCAATAGCCCGCTGAGCCTGAGCGTTCTGAGCCCGCGCGATAGGCATATTTGTGATATTAGGTCGTTGGTGGGAGAAGCGGGTGGGAGGCGCCCGAGCCACGACGTGACGGGCTGACGCGTGAGCTGCGCGCGGTACTGGACAGTACTTGGACATTGCAATATTACTTTATTTTATAATAATTTTATTTTAACAATATTATGTGTATATGACATCATAATACATAATTATATTATTTATTCAACAATCAATTTCTATGGAGATTAAGAAATCTTCACGTATTCATTGGTTTAATTTTTTTTCGTGGAACCTTATTTTTTTTTTATAAAAAAAAGTAGCCTAAGTTACTCCTTATTCATCATCAGCTATCTGCCAGTGAAAGTCCCGTCAAAATCGGTCCAGCCGTTTCAGAGATTAGCCGGAACAAACAGACAGACAGACAGACAAAAATTGTAAAACATGTTATTTTGGTATTTGTACCGTGTATACATCCATATGCATTTAGTAAAAAGCGGTTATTTTAATATTACAAACAGACACTCCAATTTTCTTTCTTTCATAGCCTCCCCGACCGTTTTCGGGCACGGTGGCCAATCTCAATGGAGATTAGCCAGGTACGCAGGAGATATTATAGTGCACAAGTGTGTGCGTAAACACAGGTGCACTCTCTGTTCCTTTACTCTCATAGTCCGATGGGACGGCAATCCGACACGACCGGGGAGTTCAGGCGCATGCCCAAGGGCTTTACGTGCTTTCGGAGGCACGGGGGTATTAAACCGCCAACTTAAATAATATAAAACTCCGGACTGTTACTAAGAAATTCCTAATAGAAAACCCAATAACACCTTGTCCGACCCGGGAATTGAACCCAGGACCCCACAATCAGCAGTCGCGCTTGCAACCACGAGACCAACGAGACATTCATATTAAACTTACATAATACTATTAGTTAAGCAATCTGGATGCTGTGTCAAGTTGCTAGTGTATGAGCAAATAAACTTACCTAATGACCGTTGTCAGCTGTGAGGATCATCTTCCTTGACAGACTTCATTTGTTTGGCTTCCTCCATCTCTGCGCTGAACATGATGCGTTCATCGAAGCTCTCGCAGTCGCAAACCATGTAGGTTTCTCTCAGGCACCTGCAAAATAAACCAATTTATTTACTCCTGAACAAAAAACAATAAGTATCACGGCAAAAAAACACGTTTGTTGTATGGGAGCCCCCTTTAAATATTTATTTTGTTTTAATTTTTTTATTTATTATTAAAGTAAAAATACAACTGAGTATTTTGTGAATATTTCAAGTGCCTACCTGTTGCCATTATTGATATCGAGCAAAAAAGGGCAAAAAAATCGCGTTTGTTGTATGGGAGCCCCCCTTAAATATTTATTTTATTTATAGTATTTGTTGTTATAGCGGTAACAGAAATACATAATTTGTGGAAATTTCAACTCTCTAGCTACCACGGTTCTTGAGATACAGCCTGGTGACAGACAGACAGACGGACGGACAGACAGCGAAGTCTTAGTAATAGGGTTCCGTTTTTACTCTTTGGGTACGGAACCCTAAAAATTAATCCGACTTCAAAAATAAATTAACTCAAAATTATGAAATAATTTTAATTTCGGAAGTCGGTGTCTTTGGGATCTGTATTTTATAGTTTTAGTTTTTTGCCACCGATTTCTGAAATTAAAATTATTTCATAATTTTGAGTTAATTTCTTTTTGAAGTCGGTTTAATTTTTTTAAATTACTTTTTATTAGGTAATATTTAGTTGTTGCACTAGAATTTGACCAAGGTTTTGAGATGTTTTCTCTTTGACACTACACCCGTAGCTCGTATCAATAAGCCAGGCTTTCACGTCTTAGTCCATATCTTGAAAATTACTGAATCGATTTTGATGAAACTAGCACTGTTCCCTAAGTTGAAGTAAATGTAAGTCAATAAAAACTGGCCAAGTGCGAGTCGGACTCGCACACGAAGGGTTCCGTACCACAAGGCAAAAACGCCGAAAAAAACACGTTTGTTGTATGGGAGCCCCCCTTAAATATTTATTTTATTTTTAGTATTTGTTGATAGAGCGGCAACAGAAATACATAATTTGTGAAAATTTCAACTGTCTAGCTACCGCGGTTCTTGAGATACAGCCTGGTGACAGACAGACGGACGGACGGACGGACAGCGAAGTCTTAGTTATAGGGTTCCGTTTTTACCCTTTGGGTACGGAACCCTAAAAAAAGTATATTAGAAACCTCAATATCATTTTTGAAGACCTATCCATAGATACTCCACAGGTATGGGTCTAGAGAAAAAAAAAAAATTGAGTTTCAGTTCCAAGTATGGGGAACCCCAAAATTTATTGTTTTTTTTCTATTTTTGTGTGAAAATCTTAATGCAGTTCACAGAATACATCTACTTACCATGTTTCAACAGTATAGTTCTTATAGTTTCGGAAAAAAGTGGCTGTGACATACGGACGGACGGACAGACAGACATAACGAATCCGCAAGGGTTCCGTTTTTTGCCATTTGGCTACGGAACCCTAAAAAGCCCACTGTACTTAAATAAAGATACTTAAATAGTTTTAAAGGTAGATAAGTAAACAATTGAAAATGGACCATTCTCTGAAACTACGAGTAGTACCGAGCCTAAAATTTGCCAAAAATCCAGAAAAAAATTATGAATTATTTAGAGATTACAGAAAAAGTTTTAAGAACTGTACAAGTAAACTTAAAATAACATGATTAGTCTCTCAATATTGAATGCACAAACTTGCATTTGCAGTTAGAATGTATGGGAGAACAAGTTTTTCAACTAAAATGTTAAGTTTGTTTTTGGGATAAATTCATCCCAGCTATTAAGGCCGGGATACACATGTCATGCCAGTAAATCAGGTACACTGCAGATACATTTGCAAGTAATACTGGCATGCAAGTTGTGCCCTTGCATGCCAGTATTACCATCGCGTCACACAAAAGTATGCTTTGGCAACCCCCTCACTCGACGGGCATGCAAGTAAATCAAATGTTGTGCTAGCTACTGGTATGCCAGTTACAGGCATGCCAGTTAGCTTATGCACATGACAGTAGCTGGCACGTGCAAGGTGCTGGTATGCTAGTGTGCAAGCTACTGGCATGTGTATCCCCAGCATACACAGTATGCTACTAGCAAAGTACGCTTGTGTGCCATTAGGTAGTATGCTCATTTACAGCAAGTGTGTACATAATTATGCTCGTGAAAGCACAGGCCTCAGAAGCATACTTCTTTCTAGCAAGTCTCAGATACAATGCTCATTATTTAGCTTTCAAAATGGACGTTTCTTTGCAGAATGAAATGAATAAATTTTTTTGACAATGATTGAATTAAATTTGTTTTTGTATTGTGGTGAGCGTTTAAACATTCACAATTTCAGCACATAAAGAAATATAAAATTTAAAGTCTTTTCATCGCCCCATCAATCCATTGTGACTGCAAACAAATCAAGTGGCATGCTCGCATAGGAGACGTTCAGACTTGCTTTGGAGGGGTCCCCCTCTCACCCAACCGCCGCCCATTGTGTCACCCTATTTAAGTGCAGTTTCTATTTTTATGTCTGTAATTTATTTGGTGTACATAATAAAGAGTACTTCTATTCTATTCTAATTAGCACGAAAAAATAGACCAGATTGCGATTAAGTAGCGTGCTAATTCACAAGCATGCTCTTTTCGTACACACGTGCTAATTGTATGCTACTAAGTAATAGTGGCGAAGTTTCCAAACAACTCTATTCCTACTGGCTTCCCTTTGAAAAATAGCAGTCGGTATTCTATATACAAATAATATAATCATAATTAAAGATATCTACATCGGCTTACCTCTTACAAAAATTAAGCCTTCGCTACTGCTATTGTAGCATCTCCTCAGACCCAGCATGCTTATGACATAAGCACATTGTGCTACTATTACGTAGCATGTGTATTCCAGGCTCAGGTACCCTCAGTGAGACGGTCAGTAACATCGAGGCGCTGCTGGCCTTCTTTGAGGAGTTGGGTGGATCGAATAATCGATTTTCCCACCCGTATGCAAAATACGCGCATTTACGTGCTGTCTGACCAGTTGCAGACACCAACCCGTAGTACCCATTATTAATTCCAACTACGGAACCTTTCAAAGTGCGTGGTCCGACGCGCAGTTGTACCGGTTTTTTTCACAACCCTCGCTCATTTTGGCGGATAAATAAGAACATGGGAATACTCACGGCTTCCAGTTGTTGGAGGTGAATATGACGCAGGTGGCACCGTTACCGATGAAGCAGGTACAACAGGTGTAGGTAGGTACTTCACGATCGCGGCAGAGTTGAGCACGCCAACAGCAACCAGCTAACTGCAGCTGGAATCAGTTATTAGCTCGGTTTATTAAAGGTATTACACAAGTTGAATAAAAATGTAGCGCGGGCAGGCGATGCGATGCGACGGGATGGGTCGGTACAGAAAATTTCAAGCGGACGAAGTCGCGGGCAGAAGCTAGCACATTCATATTAATAACTAGCTGTTACCCGCGACTTCGTCCGCGTGGAATTTAACAAAAAAGTTATTGTTCAGTTCGCAGAGTTTACGCGATAACTTATTAATTCTGTATTCTGCGTAAAGAAATACCATGCTAATTTTAATGAAATTCTTCTATTTTATGAATCGATATTTGGTTTTTGTACATATTTCTCCATTTAGTTCTTTTTTCGTTTTTGGTAGTTTAATTTTTTTTTGTTTTTTTTTCGTATTAGGTTTATTGAAAAATTTATTTTTAAACAATATTTGGTGTACGATTTTCTGGGGCTAAAAAAACAACACTACTGGCATTCCTTGCACGTGAACATGCCACGTATAGTTGCCCATGGGTAAAGCAACCCTTAGTTAAATCTATGCCAGCTTTGCTTAACGTTTGCCCTTGTGACTTGTCGATTGTCATAGCAAAACTGACATTGATAGGGAATTGCAATCTTTTGAATTCAAATGGAAATTTCGACGGTATTATAGGAATCCGTGGTATAAATACTATCTCACCTTTTCCGCATCCAGATATTATACGACTTTCTATAACGTTTCTTTGCTACGACACTACCCGCAACTTAGTACCATTGCAAAGTTTCGGTGGGTTTAAATTACGGAGCAGAATGATGGGCACGCCAATCTGAAGTTCTAGTTTGTGAGGGGGTAGACCAGGCACAAATATACTATTTACAAATTCTGTTGGGTAATTAACCACTTCATCCGGATTGCAAACTGTATTGATGGAAACGTATGTTTGTGATTCACCAGATAGTTTATCTAAAATGCGCTGATTAAGCGCAGTAACCTGGTCGTTCATAGGTGCTAAAATTGATCTTTCTCACAACCACGAATCTTCTTTGATATTGAGATTGTGAATATCATCATAAATACTATGTATTAAAATTTCAATGTCCGCCACAACCTCACAAATACCGGTAGGTAGTTCTATATCACTTCATCCGGATTGCAAACTGTATTGATGGAAACGTATGTTTGTGATTCACCAGATAGTTTATCTAAAATGCGCTGATTAAGCGCAGTAACCTGGTCGTTCATAGGTGCTAAAATTGATCTTTCTCACAACCACGAATCTTCTTTGATATTGAGATTGTGAATATCATCATAAATACTATGTATTAAAATTTCAATGTCCGCCACAACCTCACAAATACCGGTAGGTAGTTCTATATCACTTCATCCGGATTGCAAACTGTATTGATGGAAACGTATGTTTGTGATTCACCAGATAGTTTATCTAAAATGCGCTGATTAAGCGCAGTAACCTGGTCGTTCATAGGTGCTAAAATTGATCTTTCTCACAACCACGAATCTTCTTTGATATTGAGATTGTGAATATCATCATAAATACTATGTATTAAAATTTCAATGTCCGCCACAACCTCACAAATACCGGTAGGTAGTTCTATATCATGAGTACTAAGTATTCACTTCTGGAAACTTTACCTCTCCAACATCAAGAAGAATTTTGCTAAATTCTGAATCTGCTGAATGTGCTCTCATATTTTCTTTTAAATTAAGTTTTTTACAATGTCTCCAAAGTACTGAACGTTTTAAACAGGTGTTAATTTCATCAGCTCGCTTACCTTTAATCACAACTGGTAATATTTGTCTAAAATCTCCAGCGAATAAAAATAAGACTCCTCCAAATAATAGATTATTACTTCTTATGTCCTGCATCCTTATTCACGACTTCTATAGATTTTTTTTGCCATAGTGCATTCGTCCCATACTACAACTACACAATCTTGTAGAACTTTGGCTTTGAGACTATTTTTGGATATATTGCATACTGAATGGAATTTTCCATACGGTCTAAATCTAGTGGGATTTTAAACATCGAATGTGCCGTTTTTCCCCCAGGAAGTAAGGTTGCCGTTATGCCGCTATGAAAGAAAACGTTAAACATTAATTTATAATTATTACCTAATGGTATAAAAGGAAAACAGTAAAAATGTAACAAAATATTGGGATTATAAAAAAAATCCTAATCATACAAAAAAAAACAATTTTTAAGAAAATCGTTGAGACAACCTTTCTCAATTAGAAAACGAAAAAACAAATTTAAAAACTACTACCTAGTAAGTAATTTATCAAATTCAAATTAAATAAAAAACTAACTAAAAAGGTCTTACTGTAGAAAACATTGCACATGTAAGGAAACAATTTGAGTTAAGAAGAACAGAACAGTGGAAAAATAAATAAAAGACATCTAATCAAACAAAAAAGTATGATATAAGTGCTGGAAATCAATTTTTAAACGAATTCGTTGTGACAACCGTTAGCAATAGCCCGCTGAGCCTGAGCGTTCTGAGCCCGCGCGATAGGCAGCCTTTGTGATATTAGGTCGTTGGTGGGAGAAGCGGGTGGGAGGCGCCCGAGCCACGACGTGACGGGCTGACGCGTGAGCTGCGCGCGGTACTGGACAGTACTTGGACATTGCAATATTACTTTATTTTATAATAATTTTATTTTAACAATATTATGTGTATATGACATCATAATACATAATTATATTATTTATTCAACAATCAATTTCCGTGCCTCGGAAAGCACGTTAAGCCGTTGGTCCCGGCTGTCATTCGTGGATCTTTGACAGTCGTTACGGGTAGTCAGAAGCCCGAAAGTCTGACAACCAGTCTTACCAAGGGGTATCGTATTACCCAGTAACTGGGTTGTGGAGGTCAGATAGGCAGTCGCTCCATGTAAAATACTGGTATTCAGCTGCATCCGGTTAGACTGGAAGCCGACCCCAACATAGTTGGGAAAAGGCTAAGCAGATGATGATTCAACAATCAATTTCTATGGAGATTAAGAAATCTTCACGTATTCATTGGTTTAATTTTTTTTCGTGGAACCTTATTTTTTTTTTATAAAAAAAAGTAGCCTAAGTTACTCCTTATTACATCAGCTATCTGCCAGTGAAAGTCCCGTCAAAATCGGTCCAGCCGTTTCAGAGATTAGCCGGAACAAACAGACAGACAGACAGACAAAAATTGTAAAACATGTTATTTTGGTATTTGTACCGTGTATACATCCATATGCATTTAGTAAAAAGCGGTTATTTTAATATTACAAACAGACACTCCAATTTTCTTTCTTTCATAGCCTCCCCGACCGTTTTCGGGCACGGTGGCCAATCTCAATGGAGATTAGCCAGGTACGCAGGAGATATTATAGTGCACAAGTGTGTGCGTAAACACAGGTGCACTCTCTGTTCCTTTACTCTCATAGTCCGATGGGACGGCAATCCGACACGACCGGGGAGAGTTCAGGCGCAGGACCAACGGCTTTACGAGGCACGGGGGTATTAAACCGCCAACTTTTAAACTCTGGACTGTTACTAAGAAATTCCTAATAGAAAACCCAATAACACCTTGTCCGACCCGGGAATTGAACCCAGGACCCCACGATCAGCAGTCGCGCTTGCAACCACGAGACCAACGAGACATTCATAATACTACTAGTAAAGCAAGCTGGATGCTGTGTCAAGTTGCTAGTGTATGAGCAAATAAACTTACCTAATGACCGTTGTCAGCTGTGAGGATCATCTTCCTTGACAGACTTCATTTGTTTGGCTTCCTCCATCTCTGCGCTGAACATGATGCGTTCATCGAAGCTCTCGCAGTCGCAAACCATGTAGGTTTCTCTCAGGCACCTGCAAAATAAACCAATTTATTTACTCCTGAACAAAAAACAATAAGTATCACGGCAAAAAAACACGTTTGTGGTATGGGAGCCCCCTTTAAATATTTATTTTGTTTTAATTTTTTTATTTATTATTAAAGTAAAAATACAACTGAGTATTTTGTGAATATTTCAAGTGCCTACCTGTTGCCATTATTGATATCGAGCAAAAAAGGGCAAAAAAATCGCGTTTGTTGTATGGGAGCCCCCCTTAAATATTTATTTTATTTATAGTATTTGTTGTTATAGCGGTAACAGAAATACATAATTTGTGGAAATTTCAACTCTCTAGCTACCACGGTTCTTGAGATACAGCCTGGTGACAGACAGACAGGCGGACGGACAGACAGCGAAGTCTTAGTAATAGGGTTCCGTTTTTACTCTTTGGGTACGGAACCCTAAAAATTAATCCGACTTCAAAAATAAATTAACTCAAAATTATGAAATAATTTTAATTTCGGAAGTCGGTGTCTTTGGGATCTGTATTTTATAGTTTTAGTTTTTTGCCACCGATTTCTGAAATTAAAATTATTTCATAATTTTGAGTTAATTTCTTTTTGAAGTCGGTTAAATTTTTTTAAATTACTTTTTATTAGGTAATATTTAGTTGTTGCACTAGAATTTGACCAAGGTTTTGAGATGTTTTCTCTTTGACACTACACCCGTAGCTCGTATCAATAAGCCAGGCTTTCACGTCTTAGTCCATATCTTGAAAATTACTGAATCGATTTTGATGAAACTAGCACTGTTCCCTAAGTTGAAGTAAATGTAAGTCAATAAAAACTGGCCAAGTGCGAGTCGGACTCGCACACGAAGGGTTCCGTACCACAAGGCAAAAACGCCGAAAAAAACACGTTTGTTGTATGGGAGCCCCCCTTAAATATTTATTTTATTTTTAGTATTTGTTGATAGAGCGGCAACAGAAATACATAATTTGTGAAAATTTCAACTGTCTAGCTACCGCGGTTCTTGAGATACAGCCTGGTGACAGACAGACGGACGGACGGACGGACGGACGGACAGCGAAGTCTTAGTTATAGGGTTCCGTTTTTACCCTTTGGGTACGGAACCCTAAAAAAAGTATATTAGAAACCTCAATATCATTTTTGAAGACCTATCCATAGATACTCCACAGGTATGGGTCTAGAGAAAAAAAAAAATTTGAGTTTCAGTTCCAAGTATGGGGAACCCCAAAATTTATTGTTTTTTTTCTATTTTTGTGTGAAAATCTTAATGCAGTTCACAGAATACATCTACTTACCATGTTTCAACAGTATAGTTCTTATAGTTTCGGAAAAAAGTGGCTGTGACATACGGACGGACGGACAGACAGACATAACGAATCCGCAAGGGTTCCGTTTTTTGCCATTTGGCTACGGAACCCTAAAAAGCCCACTGTACTTAAATAAAGATACTTAAATAGTTTTAAAGGTAGATAAGTAAACAATTGAAAATGGACCATTCTCTGAAACTACGAGTAGTACCGAGCCTAAAATTTGCCAAAAATCCAGAAAAAAATTATGAATTATTTAGAGATTACAGAAAAAGTTTTAAGAACTGTACAAGTAAACTTAAAATAACATGATTAGTCTCTCAATATTGAATGCACAAACTTGCATTTGCAGTTAGAATGTATGGGAGAACAAGTTTTTCAACTAAAATGTTAAGTTTGTTTTTGGGATAAATTCATCCCAGCTATTAAGGCCGGGATACACATGTCATGCCAGTAAATCAGGTACACTGCAGATACATTTGCAAGTAATACTGGCATGCAAGTTGTGCCCTTGCATGCCAGTATTACCATCGCGTCACACAAAAGTATGCTTTGGCAACCCCCTCACTCGACGGGCATGCAAGTAAATCAAATGTTGTGCTAGCTACTGGTATGCCAGTTAGCTTATGCACATGACAGTAGCTGGCACGTGCAAGGTGCTGGTATGCTAGTGTGCAAGCTACTGGCATGTGTATCCCCAGCATACACAGTATGCTACTAGCAAAGTACGCTTGTGTGCCATTAGGTAGTATGCTCATTTACAGCAAGTGTGTACATAATTATGCTCGTGAAAGCACAGGCCTCAGAAGCATACTTCTTTCTAGCAAGTCTCAGATACAATGCTCATTATTTAGCATTCAAAATGGAAGTTTCTTCGCGGAATGAAATGAATTAAATTTTTTGAAGATGATTGAATTAAATTTGTTTTTGTATTGTGGTGAGCGTTTAAACATTCACAATTTCAGCACATAAAGAAATATAAAATTTAAAGTCTTTTCATCGCCCCATCAATCCATTGTGACTGCAAACAAATCAAGTGGCATGCTCGCATAGGAGACATTCAGACTTGCTTTGGAGGGATCCCCTCTCACCCGCGCTTTACACTGTGTGCTAATTAGCACGAAATAACCTCCTTTTTTTTGAAGTCGGTAAAAATAGACCAGCTTGCGATAGTTGCGATTAAGTAGCGTGCTAATTCACAAGCATGCTCTTTTCGTACACACGTGCTAATTGTATGCTACTAAGTAACAGTGGCGAAGTTTCCATACAACTCTATTCCTACCGGCTTCCCTTTGAAAAATAGCACATCGGTATTCAGCATCGGTATTCTAATAATATACTCATAATTAAAGATATCTACATCGGCTTACCTCTTACAAAAATTAACCGTTCGCTACTGCTATTGTAGCATCTCCTCAGACCCAGCATGCTTGACATAAGCACATTGTGCTACTATTACGTAGCATGTGTATTCCAGGCTCAGGTACCCTCAGTGAGACGGTCAGTAACATCGAGGCGCTGCTGGCCTTCTTTGAGGAGTTGGGTGGATCGAATAATCGATTTTCCCACCCGTATGCAAAATACGCGCATTTACGTGCTGTCTGACCAGTTGCAGACACCAACCCGTAGTACCCATTATTAATTCCGACTACGGAACCTTTCAAAGTGCGTGGTCCGACGCGCAGTTGTACCGGTTTTTTTTACAACCCTCGCTCATTTTGGCGGATTAAGAACATGGGAGTACTTACGGCTTCCAGTTGTTGGAGGTGAATATGACGCAGGTGGCACCGTTACCGATGAAGCAGGTACAACAGGTGTAGGTAGGTACTTCGCGATCGCGGCAGAATTGAGCACGCCAACAGCAACCAGCTAACTGCAGCTGGAATCAGTTATTAGCAAGGTTTATTAAAGGTATTACACAGTGGAAATGGAGGACATGCCTCGTGGGATCAGGATGTTTAGAGGTCTAACTAAGGTAGGGCCGTAGGTACCTACCTTTCATGCGAGTTTTCTACAGGGCTGGATCCGGCTTAGGTTTACTCAAACTTCATCAGCGTCGAATCGTCAGAATACGCGTGTAGGTATTGATTGAAACTGCTCCAGTTTAAAAATATAATCTAGTGGCGTTTTATAAATTAAAAAATGTCTTCATAAAGGCAGTAAAAGAGCCGCGTGCGCGCAGGCCGCCATGGCGCGAGAAAAAGGAAAGATTTTAAGTTTCAAGCTCGCTCGCCTGGTGAGGCTGCGCCTGATTGGTTCGTAATTCAAATAAATTCAAATTGCGGCCAATCAGAGGTGGGCTGCTCTGACGTTAAGCGGTACGTTTGTGCGGCTCGCTTTAAGGCTTGTACACACAGGCGCGACGCGACAGTGCGACGCGATTCTGCGATATATATCCATAGAACAATTTCTATGGAAACGCGCGCGACACTTCACACAGGGGCGACTTGTCGCGCCGCGACGGTGTCGCGGCGCGACGAGTAGCGCGACACCGTGTAGCCGCGATATCGCCGCGATATCGCCGCGACACCATACTAAATGTTCATTTTGTATGGTGTCGCGGCGATATCGCGGCTACACGGTGTAGCGCTTGTGTGAAAGGTGTTGCGGCGCGATAATATCGCAGAATCGCCAGGCGACACGTCGCGCGACAAGTCGCGCCGGTGTGTAAGAGCCTTTACCCTTGTCCGAGTCACACTTTGAATCACAATCCAAAGAATTTTCAGAGAAATTCCTAATTCATTGCTTCAGTTTCAAAATTTCGTCTTCAGTCTTCACGTAATATAAAAGTACTGTGTGGGTTATACACAATGAATATTGTTGAACTATCAAAATGAAAGGTGTTGCTTTTGTACAGCGCTACAAGGATCTTTTGGCGTTCGAATGACGTTGATTATGAGGGCGCTGTTAAAAATTTGAGAAATTGTTTCCCTATGGCGCAAATTACACAGAGACGGCGTAAGGTGAAGGCGCGGCGCAGGCATGATGCCGCTTCAAAACGTTTTCATACAAAATAAACGAAGGCGCCGCCCGCCGCCCTGCCGCTAGTGTAATTCACGACACGTCGCGTTTCGCCAAGACACGACATGGCGACACGTCGACCCACTGACCGTAAAATGTATTGACAAAACAAAATGGCGTTAGTTCCGATTTTGACCACCCATCAGAAGATTTTTGTACACTTAATTCAGATATCAGATATCAGTGCGTCACTGTACTGTTAATACCCAAAACCAAACACTGAAAAGAAAAAAAGAATAAGTGCATCGCGTTACAAGTTGAGTACCTGTTGGCTCTCTTCGAATTTGTCTTGAAGAAGAAGACCTGATGGGGCACTATCACGCCCTGGAACCCAACCTTCCGTTCCCAAGAGATCTAAGCTGGGCATGCTGATATCCGGAAGGAGTGTTCGTGATTTGGACTCTGCATCGCTCGGTTTAACTCGGCAGTCTTTGATGAACGACACACTCTGAAAAAACAAAAGAATTTTATAGATCTTCTAGACAGTAGGTTTACCTAATTATTTCTAAATTGCCAAACTTAAGTGGCAGTGGGCGAAGCACATAACGTCACCATATAGTGGAAACCTCGTTTTTCATATTATTTATTTGTTGTATACAATACCTCGTAATTATTTAGAACATACGTGCACAGCTCTAAGATGACTCTAACGAGATAATAAACCTCGGAGAACATCAATGACGGCCATTTTCTAAACACTTTGTATTGTATCTTTCCTGAAAATTATCGTTTATTTCAATCACAAGGATTTGGTCAATTAGGCCGAAAACTTCTGGAGTTGCGACTGCGTACCGGAAGGCGCAGCGTAGCTAGGCATCCCAACAAAGTACATTAATTTAAGGTTTAACATCTATTTCTCAAAAACTTAACGTAATTTATTCACTTATATTACAATGAGAAACAATGCGTGAGCATAGCTTAATCAGTCTAATGTACCCATAAACTAGAGTGTGAAAGAAAAATAAATGTTGCGCCGACCTCAAATAAAATGGGACAAGTGACGAACGGAAAACGGGAACGTGAGGAAACGTAGCCATTGTTATACCTACTTGTACAAATGCCAGCACATCAATCTACCCGAAACTGTTCCCAATCAACTGTGAACCCTAGCGATAAAGTTGTTTGATTAAGGAAATTTGACTGAAGAAACTTGATGTGCTGGCGCCTGTACCAACACGGACAGATAAAGAGGCTTCACGTTCTCTAAGACCTGCGAGAAGTTGAACAAAGAAAACTTGGAAAATGGCGTCACCGAGACTCGTTTCGGATCTCGAATCGATTTAAATTAGTTACTTACCCATAATAACTACAATAGTCCTTCATTTTAACACTGTACGCTAATATTTAACAAGAAATTAACCTTTCTAAAGAAATTGGATAATAATGTAGGTACGCTACGCTGCCTGTGTCGTAGAAAATGAAAGAGTGGCAACATATACGCAAGGAAAAATGAAACTTTGTTACGACTACCTTAAATAATAAAAATTTATACAAAGAATTACCCACGGTTACAAGAAAAAAAATGTAATGCCGGTACCAGACGTTTGCCTTTATGTATTTTTCGTATAATTGAGTTGGTACGCTTACGTTTATTTGGGGAGACTGGAAAAACAACATAGTTTTTGTATATTTTTTTAGGGAGTTAATTATTTAATTAAGACGATCTGCCTAGCCTTTATACAACTAGGTTGGGGTCGGCTTCTATGGATGCAACTGGCAACTGAATAACAGTATTTTACATGAAGCCTATCTGACCTCAACAATCCAGTTACATAATTAATTCCCCTTGTACTGGTTGTCACACTTTTGGGCTTCGAACTACCCGTAACGATAGTCAAATATTTACGAATGACAGCGGGGCCAACGGCTTAATGTGCTTTCCGAGGCACGGAGGGGTCTCGAATAGTCTCGAACTTTCGATATGTATTAGATCCCTTAAGACCCATCCAATGACCGAACTCGTCAAGCGTCTTTATCTTTATCTTCAAATGGCATTTGCAGGCAGGATTACCTATTGTGTACCTACCCATACCCAACCGAAAAATCAAATACATAACCACAACCTTATGTCCATTCAAAATAATCTAAATCCTAATGTCTGGCCCCACCATTATAATTTATATGAACAGATGGATGCGACGCGACGTTATCAGATCTTCTAAGAATTTTCTAGAACAATCAACAGGAAGTTACGTCACACGTACGATATGAAAGTAATAGTTGTGTAAGCGAGAAAGTAACAACTTACATGTTGCAACGTCGAAAAACATTTAAAAGTACTGGCTAAGGCATCGCAGTACTCAGCCTAAAATTTTTTCAAGTTTCTTTTCCTCAGTACAATAGGTACAGTCATACAGTGTGATCAGTATACTTTAGTTGTTGATTCCAAAGGAAAGAAAGGCCATATGGTGTGTCTTGTGTCTCCGACTCTGGCAGAGCCACCATCAAGGATTTTAATTTTTATACCACTAAAAATTAGTCGCTAATTATTCGCCAAATATCAGAATTCGTCGGTCACTGGTTCAAAAGATATAAGGGTTTATAGGTGGTACTAGCTAGACTAGGGCACCTAGCGAAGATCTGTTTCTCCCATATTTTGTCGCCAATTAGTCGGAATCAGTCGACGAGTCACAGATTTAATCGGGTTTTTAGTTTAGGAGATATAAAGTGAGGTATAAGTCCAAGAGCTAGATCGAAGAGTTCACGAAAAAACTTTTCGACTAGCTCTTGGACTATACCTATAAACCCTTATATCTTTTTTTGAACCGACAAATTCTGATATTTGGCGACAAATTTTTTGTGTTATCAAAATTAAAATCCCTGATGGTGGCGCTCTGCCAGAGTCAGTGACACGGCCTTATGGTAAATTTTGTGTGGCCTGTTCGTTTACTGAACGCCTATTGCAGTGCACCATCTCGTTCCCCCAACCACCCACTCCGCCACGTCGTCGCATCGCCTGCCAGCCATTGACTTATATATTAGTATCATTGCTGCCAGCGCTTTAGGGCGAGTGTCCCGCTCTCAGTGTGAGATCTGCCTTAATCAAGTATATTATTTGTTTACAAGAAATCTGATTTACAAAATAAAACGGCATTTTTCAACAGTGACTATATTTTATTATAACATCAAAACAGTGTTTACAGTGACAAATAGTAGATTATGCACCGAGGGGCTAAAGTGGTGTCTAATGTCACGGGCGTCATGTTGAATCTCGAGCGCAATGAAGGATTCGGGATTTAACTCACGAGCGAAGCGAGGGAGTTAATACAAGAATCCTGAATGCAGCGAGGGATTCAAGCTAGCCCAAGGCAAAGACACCTTTAGCCCAGAGGAGGATACTCTACTTTTTACACCTACTGTGAGAAAATAATAGCCATAGTACGAAAAACAAAATAGAACTGGTTCCGAAATGGACTTGACGCCTTTCGTACTTTTCCATTTTTGGAAATTGTCGTAGGCTTTTATATAAGTTTCCTTTGACTTTTCCGGCAGTAAATCATTGGAAATATTATTAGCTTCGGTTGTAATGAATTCAGGAGTACAATCACTTTCATCACTCGACATTTTATAATACTTTGTTGATAAATTTAAAGTTTAAATGCCAAAAATTCGCGCCTTCATTGCGTCTACCAATAAGTAGCCAAAACACGAACAATTCGATTTTCAAAAAAAAAGTCTCTTCTACGGTTTTGTCGTGTGTGTCTATTGATATCACTCTCATGGAAGTGGCGTTTGTGTAAACTAAGATTTATACAGGGCTGGTAGAATGGTTTTGGATGATTGGCTGTATGCATTTTGAATTTAGAACGTCATTGGAAACGCTCGTGAAAATAGAGTATTTTTGATAAAATGTGATAAATCGACTGTAGTATAGATAGGTTTTATTATTTATTTATTTATTCACAAAATCCACAGCAATCTTTGCGCAGTTTACTTAAAATAAATTAACTAATGTTACAGCCAATTACTATTACGGTATTACGGCGCGGTACGGTATTTGTTATTAATAATGCCAGTTTTAATGTTATTCCATTCCTTTTAAAAAATGGTTCGTAGTTATCTAATTATTCTTACAATATTATGTCTTCGAAAACATGGCAACGATATGAAGAAGCAGTCGTTATGATTTTGTAGGAAATCGAGAATATCATCCACGCGTAGTAAGGGTATCGAGAATAGCTTTCCTCTTTCTGGCACCAAAGGGTGTTTGTTAGTACTATACTGCCAATTTAGCTGAGCATGTGAGATTCCAAATTCAAATCACATTATTGACCAGCGGGTCATAATGAAATCCAGTACAACATTATTGACCGGCTGTGCCCCCGGCCACTAATGACTCACTTTAGGTTAAGGTTGCTTGATATATAATTTGACATTTTCGAGCAGGTGGTGTGAAAATAAATTTAAATGCAATATTACCAAAAATATTACCAAATACGGAGACCATTTGGTAATATTGCATTTAAATTTATTTTACACACACGACAACATCCTCCAACAGTTTTTTAAAGTGTGTCGCCACTCACTGGCGAACCATCACAAGAGAGACTGAAGCTGTGGCGAGACAGTGCTTCCTTACCCAAACCGTTCGTCCCACCCGCTGAAGACCTCCCAGCTGGACATGAGTTACCTTGGGTAACCTGGAAGTCTTTAAACAGACTCCGTCGTTTCCGCCATCGCATGAAAACACAATGTATCTCACAGTGCGATTGCCAAGTCAATTTATTTATTTAAAACACAAAAGATTTCTAACATTGATGGTCACTACAAGATGTTGTTAGGTTAGCTAATTACGTAATAACTTAAGACAGAAGGCCCTTGAAGTAGGGACTGAATAAATTAACCGACTTGGTTTTACATGGATCTCACAACTTTTTACGGTAGAAGAACTGAGTTGCGAGACTTGGCTTTTTTTACAAGTTATGTTTTTGATGGCATCTCACTTCTTTTTGTAGATAGTCTTACTTTTTTTTTCCTTTCCTCTTATTTATGTAGGTAGTCTTCCTCTTTTTCTTTTCCGGTACTACTTCTTGAGCTTCAGCTACAGTTTTTCTCAAAGCCCACTCCCTGTCTCTATGGGTTTTTCTCGGAGGCTTTGATGTTATAATTTTTGTCAAGTCTGGACGGTAAATGCTTCTTAGTCTATTGTATTCACAAATTGAGGATTCCTGTGCTTTAATACATCCAAAGTCGACATTAATTAGATGTAAGCCGCCCAGACTTGTAACTCTCGAAAGTGCCACGTAAGCTTGACCGGATGTGAATACTGCAGAACCGATATCCATCAGCGCATTATTTAGACTTAGGCCTTGACTTTTGTGTATAGTTATAGCATAGGCTATACATATGGGAAACTGTTCGCGATGAACATAAGCTCTATTAATAATTTCAAATTTAGTTTTGACCGGACCAAGCTCGTAAACATGTTCTTCATTGAATGTAATGTATATTTTCTTAATTACTTTTGTATTTTCCGGATCAACCTTTACTCTTTGCACTATACCAATAGAACCATTAACTAAACCAAGACTCACGTCAATATTTCGCCTTAACATGATTTTTGCTCCTATTTTTATAATTATGTTCTCTTCCAAGCCTGCAGTCATAGAAGCATCGTCTTCATATTTTTTTATGCATTCACGAGCTCTTTTTGTTAAGTATCTGGGGCAATCTATGCTATCTACAGCTGTAAGTTTTATTTCGGGATGTGGGAGAGATTTAAGCATTGCAGTATTTAATTGTTGACACATGTTTTTTGTAGGCAATAAGCAAACGGTATCATCAGGAAGTTTCGAGAGGTGTTCAATTATTTCAATTAACCTCTTTTCATTTGAATCGGATTTGAGAGTTATTAATCTAGTCGAGAGTAAGTCGCGGTCATTTTGTGTAGTCACACCTAATCTTATTCTATTTAGTATTTATGATATCACATGACATTCTTATAAAATAAACAGCCATGCTTCATCGGCCATATTGTATGAAGTCTAACTACTATGCAATTACTTATAATAAACAATACAAAAATTAAAAACACAAGAACAACAACAGTTGCAATATAACATTAGATACATTTTGTAGGGGACAGTTGGAGAAAACTTCAATTAAAACGCCGTGGTCACTTGAAAGGCACATGCCATTTATATTTTCACATAAACACATCACAAAAATACGTCACATAATAAATACCTTATTTACACTGTACTTTGACATTAGACCTGGCGTCTTGTCATTGATATAATTACATTTACAAATACTTTGATAACTTTATGAGAGAATGGTAAATGGGAAAGGTGGTGCCAGTCGAGACGTTCCTCTACCTAGTACCTCTCGCCGTGTTGTCGTGAATGAGCGCTGAGCCCTTTTTTTTTTTTTAGAATATGGCATCTCGTAGTTGACCTTGAGAGGTCGTGACTACTTAACCGGTCTATCCTGTGTTTGCCTTAAGTAAACTCAAAGCCTCCAGCCAGGGGCATTTATCTACTATATACTAAGCGACTGCGCTAAGGGCACCCCCTGTGGGGTACGAACCTCGGCTTAGGGCGTCGCTGGGGAGAGGGCAGCAAGATGGGACAGGCTGGGTCAGATTTTGATTATTTAAGATTGATGAGGCCGGCTTTGCTTGAACAGTTGTTCAGGACTGACTGTACGTGTTCCGTGAGTGAGTCGATCGCGGCCGTCGTGTCCGCGATAGAGTTGAACTCATTTGGTATGGAGTCTAAGTGGGGGATGTGGTGGATTTCAGGCACTCGCTTACTTTCCTCCAGTCCGTTACCACTTTAGTTCGGGGGGGTTGGTTGGAGTCTGGGAGACCAATACGGGGGGCCATTCTAATGATGACTGGTCGGTGGTCTGAGGAGAGTTCGTGAGCTACCTCAATGTCAACTATCCTAAGGTTGACATTCTTTAAGAGTGCCACGTTAAGGACGTCGGGGGTATGGTTGGGGTCATGTGGGAAGTGTGTGGGAGTCATCGGTCCGATGATATCGAAGTTTAAAATGGGGGAGAGGTCAAACAGGTGTTTGCCTGCAATAATATTAAACGGGTCAAGAGGGTTTTGACCGACTGCTACAGGAGTAGCTGCAGTTTGGGGGGCCGTAGTGTGGGTGGCTGGAGCGGCCATGGGAGTAGGCATGGGGGTAGTGGGGGGCGCGGTAGTACGGATGAGAAGATCCATCCTAGCGGGGGGGGGGGGGGGGCAGGGGTTGGGATGCCACTAGAGCTGGGAAAGCTCTTTGGTGGTTTAGTATGTTCCAGGGGCTAGGCCTTTGGGGGCTTAGTCTCTCGGGGAGCTGAGTGTGGGAGGGGGTTTCCCTCTGTTGTCGAGCATCTGCTCGCTTTGTTAATTTGGGAGATGAGGATTTTGGGGCTTTGGGACAGCCACGGTAGTTAGCCGGGTGCCCTGATTCACCGCACAGGACACAGCTAGGCGGCTCTGTGCAAAGTGAGCGATCTTTCGGCCGAGAGCAATTCTCGGTGCCATGCTCACCCAGACACTTCACGCATCTAGGCTTGGCGTGGCAGAAGTTTTGAGAGTGGCCATAGAGTTGGCAGCGGTGACACTGCCCTCTCGGTTTTTCTATTATTATGCCCGTGAGTGAGCATAGGGATCTGATTTTGAAAATTGGGTGATGGCCCTCTGTGGGGGGACAGACGACAAGGACCATGTCGAAAGCGACTTGGCCCCTGGAGCGGTGCATCCTATGCACCTCAGTCACTGGGACGGATTGGGCTTCGAGGTCGTCTTTGATTTCGGCGACCGAGATCTCTTTGGGGATCCTTCGGATCACCACACGCGTCATGCGTTCCTCTGGTAGGGAATATGTGTGGAAGGACACATCCCTTTGGCGGAGCAGGTGAGTGAGCTCCCTGTAGTCTTTCGACGTGGGGAAGGTCACTTTGATACCCTGCTGGGTTGACCTCGCGTTGGTGAAGCCGATCTTGCGGTCGGCGCACCATTTGGACACGTCGGTCCATTTCCCCTTGTACTGGATGAACACAGGGGGGGGAGGGGCTATTTTCCTCGGGGCGGAGGAGGATGGTCCAGCTGTGGGGCTGATAGTGAGATCCTTCTGAGAGGATGAGATAGCCGGAGTGGTGGCTTTTTGGGGGGGAACCGGTGAGGCGGGAGCGGGGTAGGGGGGGGGGTCGACTCGGTCGCGACCAGTTTCCTAGCTTGGGAGGAAGCGAACTTCTTCCTCCTCTTGTTGCTTTTGCCCGACGCCAGCGTGAAGCCGTCGTCGTCGTCGGAGGGGGCGTAGAGCAGGCGTTTAGCCGAGAATTCCTCGGCGTCCATTGCTTCGGGTGAATCGGGGGCGTCAGGTGACTCGGGGGAGTCATACAACTGTGACGTCTTCGGTGGGGGAGGGGGGTCTGCTGCATAGCAGCGAATTTTTCCCCATATTTGGAGATGAACTCCGGGTCCTTGAAAAGGAGCGCTGAGCCCTCCGAGTCACTCCTATTTATAGGTTCGCGCAAAAGGGGCGTGGCTTAGATTTGGCGCCATATTGCTGCAGCTGCGCGCGCATATGCTATCCATATCGGGAGGACCTTCCCCTCTCGAATAGGCGTCCCATTGGTCGAAATATATAAACATCCTATGGTGCTTTTTTATAACACCCATATCGACCAATGGCATGACCTACTTTAACTTCGAAAACTTTTCCAAAATTTAGAATCCATGTACTCCCATAAGTGCAACGGCGCGCTCTTTAAGATTCCCTCTAAACTGAGGAAAAGGAAAAAGGAGAAGCTAAGAACGCCTGTTATCTTTGGTATTTGCGGCTACCGAGTCGCAAATACCAATAACTAAGATGGAAGTCATGGTAGCCGTAATTCATAGCGATAGTAGCGAGTACATACCGACGTTATGGATGTACTCGCTGTCTGTAAGGTTTCTCTCTCAGAGGGGGGGTAGTGTAGACGCTTGACCGAGAAGTCCTCGTTGTCTAGGTGAGTTGATGGAAACATTGTCCAGCTCAGTCGACGTCGTGGGGGGGGGGGGGGGGGGGTGCTGCATAGCAGCAAACTTGTCCCCATATTTCAAAATAAAGGGTCCTTGAATAGGACCTCCTTAAAGAACGCCACTATGATGGCGTCCTGCATGGCAAAGGGGGAGGAGGAAACTTACACGAGTCCTTACCTAATCTATCTCCCCGGGTGCATTGACCCGGGGATGTGTGTACAGGGAGGTGAGTGCCTATGGGTGAGCCCTAAGCTTGTAACCCGTCGCCAGTCTTATTGTGCGAACGGGGCCCTGACCAGTCTAGCGCGAAGGGTGTAGAAACACTGAAGACACTAGGTAAGTTGCTGAAAAAGAAAACTCACCAGTACCGACTAGGAGACCCCCAAGGCATCTGGAACCCGTCCAATTGACTGCCTCCCCTGAAGTAGTTCGACGGGTGTGATTGGGGCACCATACTCGGCAAAACCGACGCCCTCGTTGCTGGATCGGCTCTTGCCGAACCTTCCCTAGGGATCTCTCCCAGCAGGGGCCGGCCGGGTCGCACGGGCGTCGTGGAGCACTTCGGGCGCTCCTACACAACGTAACCCTGTCTACACTCGACAGGGTTAAGTATCCCCGGGGAGTTAGGAATTATTTATAGAACTCTCTGTGGAGTTTTTAGGACGCTGTTATCGTGTCGTTTTTCAAGGAGGTCCTCTTCAGGAATCAAAAAAAAAAATGGCGCCTAGTTTTCCCCTCCATACCGACTTCCGAGTTTTTCGAGCTGGAGGAACTGGTTAGCTCACCAGTGTCCATGGACACCGATGAAACCTCGGCTAAATGTGCCCACACCCCCTATCCCTTCGATGTAGAGTCCCAACTTTCCTCTTCGTCTTACACATACAAGAGTCATTCCGTAAGCCCAGTCACCGTGTGCACGACAGCGATGTGAGCCCGAGCGGCGCCACCGCAAATACTTAGGTTACAAGAACAATGTACCTAAATTACTTGTCTGATTATTTAATACTTAATTATAACATAGAAATAAAGAATTATCTCCGCAAATAAAGCATAAAAACTAAGGTATATAGTAATAAGGTATGCAATACCTACCTTCTGGCGTCCATACACAGTGAAAATAATGTAAAAAAATTGATGTTGTCACTGCGACGCGACGGTCTTTGTAATGGCAGCTCCTGGCTCCTGGTCACGGAGATATCGCGACGCCCCTGTCAGGGGGCGTGGCGAGCGGTTCCGGGACTTCGCCCCCCGGCCGCGGAAGCCATGCGGTGCCCTGCCCATATATACAGGTCCCTCCCTATGTTGACTACAATGGCTCCTAGTATTGTTGGGCACGCGTAGGTTACGCGCGCCCATGTGAGTGGTTGTGTGTTGTTTTTCTGTAGGCGCGCCGCGGCGCTGTCCCACAGCGATCCCTCCCTCGATGGGCCGCCGCCCGGATCGCGACAGCATAGCGGGCGAGTCGAAGGCGGAGGAACTGGGTGGCGCCAGCGACATCTCCCCGCTCAGCCATCGCCAGTCCCGCCAGTGAGAGGCGGGGGCCGGGTGCGGCGGTGCGGGAGCTGGCATGGCTCGAGGTTTGGGTGTCGCCGCCGGCGCAGCCCCGGAGGGCGTGGGCGGAGACACAAAACTTTGGGGCGCAGCGGTGCACGCCGGGGTGCGCGGGGACGTGCGGATGGTGGGGTGGTGTGCGCTGGCGGCGCGAGCTGCGGTGGTAGCGCGGCGGCACGCGTAGTTGGCGCAGAGGTGCGAGCGGGCGCCGCGGCCTGCTTTCGCGGCAGGCGGGGCCTGTATGGGCGGGCACTGGGCGGAACGCTGCTGGGCGGATGGAGACCGCGTGCTGCCGGCTGACGACGACGGCGTGGGCGCAACACGCGCAGGCGCCTCGTCAGTGTGCCGCGAGCTACAGCGCCCCCTCCCTCTTCTCTTTCGCTCCTCCTACTTCTTCGCTGGACCTCGGGTTGGTTCGACCGGACGACGCATCGCCGATGTTCGGCAGAGATGTCGCCCGACCCAAGCCGGACGGAGCTCCTGGGACCCCGGCATTGCGGCCCAGACAGCCGCGCGTGCCGGGCTTCGGCACACCGGGGGTGTGGCCTCCGCGACCGCTACGGCGGGGATCCGTCGAGCAGGGCAGTGGGGCTCCCCCTGTGTTTGCACGAGTGTCCAAAGGTAACTCGCGCCATCACAAGTTGAGTGATTAAATTTTCGCGATCCGCCTCGTAGGATTAACTAGCTTGTGGAGCGACCACGAGCCAATTCTGCTCCTGGTCCGCGCACGTGGGTTATATTTACAACGACGCCCTGAGGCTAGGTCCCTACCCCACAGGCCGCCCCTAGCGTGCAGTCGCTTAGTCTGTAAGTTATTCGCCCCCGGCTGGAGGCTTTGAGTTTGCTTAAGACTTTCCTTGATGTGTGACGTGACAGTGCTGCCATCTGTTGGCGGCGTGCTGGAAGCCAACATCGGAGACAACTGATGATGATGACCTCGATGCTGGAGACAGATGTATGAGGTTCCTGAAATTCAGAAAAGAGACTGTTCATTGTATATCTAATTATAACAACAGATTGGCCTGTTGGTCCAGTGGTCGCAAATGCTACGTGCTGAGCATGAGGTTCTGGGTACGACTCCCAGTCAGTAGCAGTCTGGAATCTGGATTTGTGCTTGGTTGATGGCAATAAGCTCGCCATTACATGACCCAGATTTTGCCAGTTATGTTCAAAACATTTGCTGTTCTATCTATACAATTTGATCGCACAGGTATTTCACTTTTCTATGAAACTGCAGTCGATTTTTTTATAGATAATTGCGAAACAATTTCTACACTAGAATGATGTCCTGAATTCATGGTTTCAGTTTGCGACTCGGTGCACGTCACTGTGTAAATCAATCTGTCTTTCTGAGTGACCACATTGTCCTAAACTACACAACAGATTATGACGAGGTATTTACCATCATTTGGAGAATTTATTCCAGAAGGTTATTTATTATTCATTAACCTTTTGAACGCCAGAGCATAAACAAACGCGCGTGCCCTCCACGCCAAGCCACAATTTTAAATATTTAAGGTATACATTTAAAAACACAAAAGTAATGATTTAATTGTTTATGTCGTGATAAAGTAAAAAAAAAAAAAGTGCACCGCATTTTTTGTCACATATTTATGTCGCTCGTAAAAGGATAATCGACACACGACTGGCGTTACAGGGCACGCGCTTGCTTGTCACGTACATGTGACAATGGCGTTCAAAGGGTTAATATTGAACATACATAATAGCCTCCCCGACCGTTTTTGGTCACGGTGGCCAATCTCAATGGAGATTAGCCAGGTACGCAGGAGATATTATAGTGCACAAGTGTGTGCGCAAACACAGGTGCACTCTGTTCCTTTACTCTCATAGTCTGATGGCAATCCGACATGACCGGGGAGAGTTCAGGCGCAGGACCGACGGCTTTACGTGCTTTCCGAGGCACAGGGGTATTAAACCGTCAACTTCCAAACTTCGGACTGTTACTGTGACTAAGAAATTCCTAAAGGAAAACCCAATAACACTTTGTCCGACCCGGGAATCGAACCCAGGACCCCACGCTCAGCAGTCGCGCTTGCAACCACGAGACCAACGGGGCAGTCGAACATACATATCTGGATGTTCTCTGAAGTCCTAAAAACCGTGTGAAGCAAGGGTGGGTTACTAGTGAAAGTATGATTAAATAAACTTACCGTTGTCACCTGTGCTGTGATGACCGTCTTCCTTGGCAGTAATTTCTTTTGCTTCATCCATCTCTGAGCAGTACATGACGCGTTCATCAAAGCACTTGGAAACCATATAGGTTTTTACCAGGCACCTGCAAAATAAACCAATTTAATTACTTCTGAACAAAAAAACAACAAGTGAAGTATTAAGCAATGCTAAGTATAAGTTAGTGCTAAGTATAAAGAACTGATGGCAGTTTGAAAGAAAATAAAAAAAATAATAGTATAAGTGAGGACTGCATTTGTCTAGGTCGCAGGTGGGAGGTTCTCAGCAGCAGCCTGGGGTCTGGATTTTTGCCCTGTTATGGCAAATATAACTGGTGAAATGTGGTTGTACTAAACCAGGAATGATGTGTGGATGTGGTTATTTTGCTAGAGAAATAAATGTGTCCCTAAGCTACTAGAAAAACTGGGCAAGAGCGAGTCGGACTCGCGCACCGAGGGTTCCGTACCATCATGTTTTTAAATTTTCACCGGCGAGCTACTTACTAGATCTCGTTCAAACCAATTTTCGGTGGAAGTTTACATGATAATGTACAGTCAACAAAGGAGTTAAGTATACAGGAGCGTCGGATATTGTTGAAGTTTACTAAGAAACCGATGGATATTCTCGAATAAAATTTTAGTTTATTAATAGAAAACAAACAGCTCATTTATTAAATTAAATTTCAGTCCAGAACATACCATCGGTTTCTTAGTAAACTTCAACTATACCCGACGCTCCTGTATACTTAACTCCTTTGTTGACTGTACATCACATATTTTTTTTAGTTTTATCATTCTCTTATTTTAGAAGTTACAGGGGGGAGACACATTTTACCACTTTGGAAGTCTCTCATGTAAACTATTCAGTTTAGAAAAAAATGATATTAGAAACCTCAATATCATTTTTGAAGACCTATCTATAGATACCCCAAACATATGGGTTAGATGAAAAAAATTTTTTTGATTTTCTGTTCGAAGTATGGGGAACCCCCATAATTTATTGTTTTTTTTTTATTTTTTTGTGTAAATCTTAATGCTGTTCACAGAATACATCTACTTACCAAGTTTCAACAGTGTAGTTCTTATAGTTTCGGAAAAAAGTGGCTGTGACATATGGACGGACAGACAGACATGACGAATCCATAAGGGTTCCGTTTTTGCCATTTGGCTACGGAACCCTAAAAATTGGTAATTTTATTGACTTGCTCGGTGACTACATGCATTAGAACTGTTGGAGTAGGATGAGTCAATACCTTGGCTCTGTTTTAATAAAATATCAAACTTTGATAATCAATTTTTTTACTATGTCACGTTTTTAGGGTCGCAGGAATGAAAAATCAGACTTCTCACCCTCGGGATCACTTATCTTAGGGGTGGCCTTCCTTGAGGAGGTTGGGTGGATCAAATAATAGATTTTCCCACCCGTACGCAAAATACGCGCATTGATGTGCAGTTACGGACCAACCCGTACTACATATTATTCATGCCAACTACGGAACCCTTCATATTGCGTGGTGCGACGCGCAGACGCAGTTGCCCCGGTTTTTTTCAAATTCTTTCTCCTCATAAGTAAATAAGCACAAGGAATACTCACGGCTTCCAGTTGTTGGAGGTGAATGTCACGCAGGTGGCACCGTTACTCGTACCGGTGAAGCACGTATAACAGGTGTAGGTAGTTCGCGATCGCAGCAGAGTTGAGCTTGAGCACGCCAACCAACAGCAACCCGGTCACTTATCAGCTAACTGCAGCTGGAGCCTGGAATCAGTTGTTAACACAGTATTACACAGTGGAAATGGAGGACGTGAACTGGGATCGGGATGTCAGGTCTAAGGTCGGGCCGTACCTTTCATGCGAGTTTTCTTCAGGGCTGGATCCGGCTTAGGTTTACTCCACCTTTATCAGCTTCCTTGTGTCAGAATACGCGTGTATTGATTCAAACTACTCCAGTTTAAAATTATAATTTAGTGGAGTTTTATAAATTACAAAATGTCTTCATGAAGGCAGTAATATGCACAGAGCATGTAATGTAAATTGTAAATTTGTAACCCATAGATAAAATACCCTTTTGCAATATGAAAGGCGCGCGCGCGCAGGCCGCATGGCGCGAGAAAAGGATTTTTTTGACGTGACAACGTCTTAAATTAGGTTGCGACTGGGAGTCACTTATGAAAAAGTGTAACGCTCGGTAACGTTACGATGAGTCACCGAACGAGAGAGAGGCCCGCCGAATGCCTTGCGTCTCTCTCCCACTCAACTATGATCGGATGATCGGTCGTTGTCACGTAAAATCTTCGCCCGTAAAACCGACTTTACAGGCAACCATTTTGACGTGACAACGTCTTAAATTAGGTTGCGACTGGGAGTCACTTATGAAAAAGTGTAACGCTCGGTAACGTTACGATGAGTCACCGAACGAGAGAGAGGCCCGCCGAATGCCTTGCGTCTCTCTCCCACTCAACTATGATCGGATGATCGGTCGTTGTCACGTAAAATCTTCGCCCGTAAAACCGACTTTACAGGCAACCATTTTTTTTTTGTAGTTTTTTGATTCGAGCTTTTGCAAGGGGCGGCGCCTGATTGGTTCGTAGTTCAAATAAATTCAAATATAATTCAATTTTCGGCCAATCAGAGGTAGGGCAGCTCTGACATTAAGCAGCACGTTTGTGCGGCTCGTTAGATCCATAACCAAGCTTTGAATAACATTCAAAGAAATTCCAAATCCATTGCTTCATAGGTTTGAAAACGTCTTGAATATTGTTGAACAGTCAAAATCACAGAACACTATTACTCCTAATTATTTCAAGACTATCACACAGGGTGTAATTTTTTAATAAATTTGATAGTTTGACCACGAAGAATGTTAAAATTCCTCGTGGTCAAGTCAAATCAGTTTGACTACTAAGTTAGACCACGAGGAAGGAACCTTGCTTTTATATTAGCGCTACAAGGAACTTTTGGCGCTCGAATGACGTTCATATGAGCCCTCCTATGAACTAAACATAATACTTATTCTGTGGCAAAGAGATTTAAGATAGGTACGTATGTACAAATATTTAATGTCTTTGTTGTGTGGTTATTCCATTCCATTGGCGGAGTGCCCCCGCCAAGACGAAGGCAATCGCACTGTGAGATACATTGTGTTTTCATGCTATGGCGATGGCCCAGTCAATTTATTTATTTATAAAACATAGGTAAAAGATTTTTAATATTGATGGTCACTACAAGATGTTGTTAGGTTAGCTAATTATGTAATAACTTAAGACAGAAGGTTCCATAAGTAGAGAGTGAATAAATTAACTGACTTGGTATGACATGGATCTCACAACTTTTTACGGTAGAAGAACTGAGTTGCGAGACTTGGCTTTTTTTACAAGTTATGTTTTTGATGGCATAACATCTTTGACAAATACAAGGGTCCCCGTATTTTTGCAGTCAACAACTGCTCAACGGGGAATATTAATTAACTATGCGTAAAAGACGCTGGAAAGTGACAGCTAGCTGTCAAATTCTTGGACGTTGGTTATCAGCGACATCTGAAGTGAGCAAGTGGCAGTTTTTATCTGGGGGCACGGGAGTGCCCCCGCCAAGACGAGCCAAGCGAAGCGCAAGGGCACTACCAACCTTTTTACCGACTTCACAAAAAGGAGGAGGTGCTATGTTCGGGTGTTTGTATGTTTTTTTTTTGTATGTTTGTTCATCGAATACTCCGCCAATTGTCGACGGATTTTCGAAATTCTTTTTTTGTTCGAAAGTAGATAGTTCTGAGGTGGTCCCATTGTCACCAAGTTAGGATCTGATGATGGGATCTTAGAGAAATCGAGGGCAACCCTCAAATTTTATAGGCTTACTTATTGTTTTTCGCATATTTTATGAAGTATCTTGTGTATTTGTGTATGGTTGTCACCATCTCAGGTAGCTGGGCTGATTATGGAAGGTACAACTCCTTAACAGTAAGAAGTTACTCGAACAGGCAAGGACTGTTTTATAGTAAATTGTTTTGATGTTTGATAGGGCATTTGCCACATTTGCTCTCATGATCATCAAGTCATGACCTGATGTTGCAGTCAGGATAGTCTGCAGAGTACCTAACTCCTCGACAACTAACAGCAGATATAGGGCAACTAACAGCATATATAGCGTGTTTAGGCTCATTGAAAAGGGCTCGATGTGTGGATAAACGTACTGTTACTGAGGAACACCGAAGACCTGATGCTGAAGCCAGGAGCATCAGAAAAAGTACAAACCTTGAAATTACAGCACCGTAGTCGTGTTTGGGCTCATTTTAAACAGGACTAATTTTGATGTTCAATGCAATGTTGACATAAATCTGACCTGATGCTGCAGCCAGGATTATCAGCATCTAATCTAAAAACTAATAAAAGGAGAATTCCTCAACAATTAACGTCCCTGCATCGAGAAAAGGAATATCCCACCAAAAACATTTTCATGTAAAATGTTGCCAAGACGACACCACATATGGCTCAAAAAGTTATCAGATCTCATGTAGAGCCAAGCTTCTAACTCTACACGCCCTAACTTCACAAACTCTACACCTTACTCAAAATATGTGGCTTGGCCGTTTCGTTACTACAAAAACTATTGTATAACAGAAAAGTAATGAACAGTGAATAAATTTTTCACCTTACGCCCATGTGATGGTAGCGAAACGGCCAAGCCACATATTTTGAGTAAGGTGTAGAGTTTGTGAAGTTAGGGCGTGTAGAGTTAGAAGCTTGGCTCTACATGAGATCTGATAACTTTTTGAGCCATATGTGGTGTCGTCTTGGCAACATTTTACATGAAAATGTTTTTGGTGGGATTTCACATCTTTTTGAAAGTTGCTTATGAAATAATTTTTTTTTTGGGGGTTTCTTTACTAAAAATCCTGAAATATGTATTTTATTATTTATTACAAGGAGTCCCTATATCAATTTTCAGAACTCTAGCATCAAAATTTGCGGAAGTCTCTTACAAACTTCCATCCCCTAGTTTAAGGGGTTGGAGGGTAAAAGTTCCAAGTCTTAGAATTGTTTGTGTACTATTACTAGCTTACATACCAAATTACAGCTTTCTAGGACTTCAGGAAGAACCCTAGAATATTGATGCTTATGAAATAAAAAAGTATTTTTTTGGGGGGTTGGGGGGTTATTTACTGAAAATCCTGAAATACGTATTTTATTATTTATAACAAGGAGTCCCTATATCAATTTTCAGAACTCTAGCAAAAAAATTTGCGGAAGTCTCGTACAAACTTCCATCCCCTATTTTAAGGGGTTGGAGGGTAAAAGTTCCAAGTTTTAGAGTTTTTTTGTTGTTTTTGTACTATTACTAGCTTACGTACCAAATTTCAGCTTTCTATGACTTCAGGAAGAACCTTAGAATATTGATGCTAATGAAATTAAAAAAAAAAATTTGGGTGGGTTGGGGGGTTATTTACTGAAAATCCTGAAATACGTATTTTATTATTTGTAACAAGGAGTCCCTGTACAAACTTCCATCCCCTAGTTTAAGGGGTTGGAGGGTAAAAGTTCCAAGTCTTAAAATTGTTTGTGTACTATTACTAGCTTACATACCAAATTACAGCTTTCTAGGACTTCAGGAAGAACCTTAGAATATTAATGCTTATGAAATAAAAAAATATTTTTTGGGGGGTTGGGGGGTTATTTACTGAAAATCCTGAAATACGTATTTTATTATTTATAACAAGGAGTCCCTATATCAATTTTCAGAACTCTAGCAACAAAATTTGCGGAAGTCTCGTACAAACTTCCATCCCCTATTTTAAGGGGTTGGAGGGTAAAAGTTCCAAGTTTTAGAGTTTTTTTGTTGTTTTTGTACTATTACTAGCTTACATACCAAATTTCAGCTTTCTAGGACTTCAGGAAGAACCTTAGAAGGAATATTGATGCTTATGAAATAAAAATAAAAAATTTGGGTAGGTTGGGGGGTTATTTACTGAAAATCCTGAAATACGTATTTTATTATTTGTAACAAGGAGTCCCTGTATCAATTTTCAGAACTCTAGCATAAAAATTTGCGGAAGTCTCATACAAACTCCCATCCCCTAGTTTAAGGGGTTGGAGGGTAAAAGTTCCAAGTCTTAGAATTGTTTGTGTACTATTACTAGCTTACATACCAAATTTCAGCTTTCTAGGACTTCAGGAAGAACCTTAGAATATTGATGCTTATGAAATAAAAAAAAATGTTTTGGGGGGTTGGGGGGTTATTTACTGAAAATCCTGAAATACGTATTTTATTATTTATAACAAGGAGTCCCTATATCAATTTTCAGAACTCTAGCATAAAAATCTGCGGAAGTCTCGTACAAACTTCCATCCCCTATTTTAAGGGGTTGGAGGGTAAAAGTTCCAAGTTTTAGAGTTTTTTTGTTGTTTTTGTACTATTACTAGCTTACGTACCAAATTTCAGCTTTCTATGACTTCAGGAAGAACCTTAGAATATTGATGCTAATGAAATTAAAAAAAAAAATTTGGGTGGGTTGGGGGGTTATTTACTGAAAATCCTGAAATACGTATTTTATTATTTGTAACAAGGAGTCCCTGTACAAACTTCCATCCCCTAGTTTAAGGGGTTGGAGGGTAAAAGTTCCAAGTCTTAAAATTGTTTGTGTACTATTACTAGCTTACATACCAAATTACAGCTTTCTAGGACTTCAGGAAGAACCTTAGAATATTAATGCTTATGAAATAAAAAAATATTTTTTGGGGGGTTGGGGGGTTATTTACTGAAAATCCTGAAATACGTATTTTATTATTTATAACAAGGAGTCCCTATATCAATTTTCAGAACTCTAGCAACAAAATTTGCGGAAGTCTCGTACAAACTTCCATCCCCTATTTTAAGGGGTTGGAGGGTAAAAGTTCCAAGTTTTAGAGTTTTTTTGTTGTTTTTGTACTATTACTAGCTTACATACCAAATTTCAGCTTTCTAGGACTTCAGGAAGAACCTTAGAAGGAATATTGATGCTTATGAAATAAAATAAAAAAATTTGGGTAGGTTGGGGGGTTATTTACTGAAAATCCTGAAATACGTATTTTATTATTTGTAACAAGGAGTCCCTGTATCAATTTTCAGAACTCTAGCATAAAAATTTGCGGAAGTCTCATACAAACTCCCATCCCCTAGTTTAAGGGGTTGGAGGGTAAAAGTTCCAAGTCTTAGAATTGTTTGTGTACTATTACTAGCTTACATACCAAATTTCAGCTTTCTAGGACTTCAGGAAGAACCTTAGAATATTGATGCTTATGAAATAAAAAAAAATGTTTTGGGGGGTTGGGGGGTTATTTACTGAAAATCCTGAAATACGTATTTTATTATTTATAACAAGGAGTCCCTATATCAATTTTCAGAACTCTAGCATAAAAATCTGCGGAAGTCTCGTACAAACTTTCATCCCCTATTTTAAGGGGTTGAAGGGTAAAAGTTCCAAGTTTTAGAGTTTTTTTGTTGTTTGTGTACTATTACTAGCTTACATACCAAATTTCAGCTTTCTAGGACTTCAGGAAGACCCTTAGAATATTGATGATCATCAGTGAGTCAGTGAGTCAGTGAATCAGTGAGTCAGTGACGAAATCGGGGTATTTTAGATATCAATAAAATCTAAAGTATAAGAGCTATGCAATTGAAACTTTATAGGTTTAATAAGTCAACCACTGACATCATATCCCGAAAATTTTGTTTATCTGGTATAATCCAAACCCAAGTTATGAAGGTTCAAAAATACGACGAAGTGCTTCGAGAAAAGGTAGGTAGTGCCCTTGCGCTTCGCTTTCGCTTGGCTCGTCTTGGCGGGGGCACTCCCGTGCCCCCAGATTTTATAAAAAGGCGATGGGCAAGTTGACATTAGGCTATTGTAACTATAAGTAAGTAAGTAAGTAAGTTACGAGATCTACCAGCTATTATTTTATTAATCTGAAATTTAATCATTCTTGTTTTTTATTTTTATTTTATTTTTTTTCACATCTTTGTAATTTTTAATGACGGTCAGGAAGTAATAAAATTAACTTTAGAGAAACTTATTGATGAAATCTTTATGTTGATATATCTCCGTGAACGTGGTGACTGTGTCTGTGTTGCATTCGTGTTCGCTTAGCGGCGCTGTGGACACAATTCCTCGGAGGTAGTAGCGACGTTTGCCGCGTTCATCCTCTGGGAAGGACAGTCCACCCCCACTGTCACCATGGCAGACTGCCGCCGTACCTGGGATGGGAGAGAAAGGCATTTTCATTTTCGTTGTTCCGTGCCTAGGAGTCTCTAGCTCTACTCTAGGGGCAATCCAGTACTCTTCCAACGGGATTTTTGCTGGATTGACTACAATCCAGCGGGAAGCCGCAAAGGTTATAATTTTTTTTGGAATTGAAATAAATATTTTTGTCATGGTGTTATAGAGGTAGGAACAGGGTGTAAAAGGGAGGATCCTCCGTTGCGCGGTAAACTCTACTTGCGAGATGCAGGATTTTGTGTGACGTCAGTATGATGCGTAGTTCGCATGTGGCGATGTAGATGTCACCACCATGTTTATGAGAAACAAAATATATTTTGAATTTTGTCACTTGCCGTTATTATAACCGGCGCATATCTTATCCGCGGTGATGTGTTCCGTAAAGGTCTCCGGCGTGAGCTCTGTGCAGTTCTTGAATGGAATAACAGGAAGTTGCACCACCTTCAGAACTGGGGAAGCTGGCCCGTCTTTTGTTGTCAAACCCCAGCCAGCGACCTGAAAAAGTTGTTGTTGGATGCACTTATCAAAAGTACCCTGGTCATGTCAGTCTATTCTAGATTTATCTATAACTAGCTTCCGCCCACGGTTTCGCCCGCGAGGTATGTCGTTAAACACTATCCTATGTCCATCCCCGGGATGCAATCTATCTCTCTGCCAAAAATCGAAATCCGTTCAGTGGTTTAGGGTCAGTTCACACCGAGACGCGTACGTATGTACCTTTTTGTGTAGTAGATAAGGTCTGTAATTGTATTTCTATCTTGAAAACTGCGCGTCGCGTCGCGTCTCGGTGTGAACTGACCCTTAGGCGTGAAAAGGTACCATACATACAGACAGACAGAGTTACTTTCGAATTTATAATATTAGTATTAGTACGAGTATGGTATGGAGGTGTTCAGAATCGATTTCTGTAATTTTGACGTGACAACGTCTTAAATTAGGTTGCGGCTGGGAGTCACTTATGAAAAAGTGTAACGCTCGGTAACGTTACGTTCTTATTGACGTGACAACGTCTTAAATTAGGTTGCGACTGGGAGTCACTTATGAAAAAGTGTAACGCTCGGTAACGTTACGATAAGTCACCGAACGAGAGAGAGGCCCGCCGAATGCCTTGCGTCTCTCTCCCACTCAACTATGATCGGATGATCGGTCGTTGTCACGTAAAATCTTCGCCCGTAAAACCGACTTTACAGGCAACCATTTTTTTTTAAATTAGGTTGCGGCTGGGAGTCACTTATGAAAAAGTGTAACGCTCGGTAACGTTACGTTCTTATTTTCATTTAATTCCTTGTTCCTATTGTGCAATTTAATTATATTCATATCAATAAATATTCTACCGAGAAAAAGACGTTGTCACGTAAAATCTTCGCCCGTAAAACCGACTTTACAGGCAACCATTTTTTTTTTTTAATGTAGGTAATTTTATTTTATTACCTCAAAAATTATTATTAGACGCGGGCGCAACAGAACGACTACGAACTCGTAGCCTCTGTGCTACACCGTAGCTCCCGTAGCAGTACTTAGTCCGTGCGTGACGTGAGCACAAACCGTAGCACCGCTACGAGAGGGGCGGGGCCAGGTACGGAACTGTATTGCAAGCAAGCTATATACAATCGGCGGAGAATCTCGACACCGCGATCTAACTTTTGGACTCAAATAAAAAGTGCCATCTATCGGTTCCGATAATAACTAATATTACAAACACAGTTGTAGTGCGACATTGATTTGCGGCGATGTTGCCACTGGCCGATAGATGGCTGTACATTCCGCCCACCAAGGACATTTTGTGCAACATTATGTCCTTCCAATGTTAAAATCTACAAAGTTATTATGTGCTAATTAAACAGTTTTAGTTTTCCTTACATTATGCTATACACATCTGACCTTAAACAAACAATTTAAACTTACATGTCTAAATAATGCCTAAATTTATCACTTAAAACTACTAACAATATTCCCAAGACACACAGGAGTACATTATATATGATGTAGGTCTTATAAATAAGGAACCATTACTGCGAAGTGTGACCACTCGTGCAAGCTTATCTAACCCCGGATGTTTCTGTAACTTCTTACCGTTCCTTGCATTTACATTTACGAAATCGCAAAATTTGTTGTTTCTAAACTCTTTGAAGCTAAAAATAATTTTAATGAACGAAAAGTCACACAGTATTTATTTAAAATCCCTGTACCTGGAATAGAACTATTCAGGCGCAGCTGCGTGTATATGGCGCCACTTATATATAACTCATTACCTATATGGATAACAGAACTACCTTACAAAAAATTCTGTGTGGTTTTGAAAAAATGGTTGATATCCTTCGATCAATATATTGATCGAAGTTGATATCGCACAGTTTTTATTCTGTCAACGAATTTCTGAATAAAAAATCTTGTCAGTCCTCTACCACAGTTCAGAAATGCATTGTAATATTTTTTAAATTATTTATCTTCCTTTCGTTATTAGTATGTCTACTGCATGTTGTTAACACATACCTACTATGCCATTATTACATGGCGGAATGTGTCTTTGCACTGCAATTTTATATTATCATCTTTTGTACCTACCACATTTTATGCAAATAAATGATTTTGATTTGATTTGAACGCCTTGGCGCGGTAATTGCTAATCTAGTGTATGTATATCAATGCCCACGCGGTTGAAACTGCAGGCAGAAAGGTTACAAACATGCTCTGTGGCTAACGTAGACAGAGTAATCTATAGACTCATGGTATCCATGTCACCGAAAGGGACAAAAAATTCCGGCAATCTTCATCATACTATCATTTTTACAGCTTATACACTGCACCTAACCATTTTCATAGTTGCGCAAATGTACTATTATTTAATTATGCACAAAAAATTCTTATTTTCCGTTTAATCGCGATGTAGTTTTTAGTAATTCATTCATAATTTTTAATATTTCATTCATAAACGTCAAACTTGTTGTGCACATTGATGTGCTTAGCCGACACGCAGTAAGGGACAGAAATATTCTTACTCTGTCTCTTTCCTTTGCTAGTCACGTTAATATTTTTCTATTTTTCTTGTGCGAATGAAAAAGAAGATATGCAGCAGTCTATAGTTTACTCTGTCTACGGTGGCTAAAGAGTTTGTTGGTTTGAGCGCGCCATGTTTTTAATTTTGACAGTTCAACCACATTCATTGCGTTCTTTACTTTGTTGAGCAGACAAATTTTTCGAACTTATGAAACAATGATAGATTGTGATTGATCACATTATCAATCTCAATCAGAATCATTTTGAAGAATATTGCTAATCTATTGCTTCATAAATTATTATTATTTATTATGAGCCTGTGTTGTCCCACTGCAGGGCAAAGGCCTCCCTTCCCTCTTTCCACTTTTCCCGGTCTACTGCGATTGTGGGCCAATCCTTTAAGTAGGAGTCCAGCTCATCCCGCCATCTCTTTCTGGGCCTGCCGCGCAGTCGTTTCCTGCCATTGGGGATCCACTGAGTGGTGGCTTTTGCATATTGCTGCTTCGACATGCGACAGATATGGCCAGTCCGCACTTGGAGTCTGTCAACGGGCTATGGAACGAAGTATACTAGGTGTCAAACTCACAGACCGCATTAAGAACTCTATACTTCGTTCCAAAACACAAATAGCGGACGCTGGCCGCACAGCTGCTGGCCTATAGTGGAACTGGGCTGGCCATATCTGCTTCATATTATGTTTGCAAAATGTTTTTGCTCATCGATGTAAACAACGCAATGAATGTTGTTGAACTGTCAAAATGAAACCATTCCTACTGATAGTGTGTTACTTAATTAACCCGCTGTTCTGTACTTCGATTTCTTACCTTGCCCAAGTTCCCTCCCTGCAGCTGTCGCATATTGAACACATAATCAAAGTCCAAACACACTGGCCTGACGTAGTTGAAGTATTTGAACGGCGTCTTCAGGGTCAAGATCGCGATGTCATGTTGGTAGTTTGTGCGGGCGTGGAGGTAGTTCGGCGCGAGGTCGAGCGACTTTAACTGTGGAAGTAAACTTTATGTTTTTCGCAGAGAGAATCGAGCAGCACTTATGAAAAGTTTGAAATTTGTGTACCTACATGTCGCAGCTGCTTGATTAGCCGTTTAATTAAGCGCCTAGCCTTTTAACTAAACGGCGGCCGTTCAACTAACGGCCTGAATGAATATGGTTTCGGTTGGAAGTCTGTAACCAATCACTCGCGAGCCGAATAATGGTCGCAGTAACTAAGCCAGGGCACCCCGACCTAATGGGATAGGTTAGGTTAGAACTGTGATGCGAGGCGAGCACTACCTCCAAAGGCCAGGCGGTTAACTAAACGGCAAATTTAACCAGTTTGCTGCGACATACACATCGTACCCCTCCGATCCGATGGGGGGCACCCATAGATATCCTAAGGGGCACCCCAAATGCTTAGTGCCCTCCAAAAGTTAGTTGACATTTTTTCACTACAGCAGATGCCACATGATTTAAAATAAAAAAAAATATCAGCACACACTATGCGTAACACACTTTTACTCTCAATTTGAATCATATTGAAGCATATTTCTAATCCATTGCTCCATATGTTCGAAAAATATGTCTGCTCAACAATAAAAAAAAAAAAAACGCAATGAATGTTGTTGAACTGTCAAAATGAATGAAAACTGATAGTGTGTTACGCAATTACCCTGCAGGTAGATATACTCTTAGGGGATTGCTTGATTATTTTTAATGATAAGTCAAAGGTTGAATTAGTCAATAAAAACATTATGGGAGCAGTTCAAACAATTGGATCACTAGAATTTTAATCATAATGTGGTGTGTCATAGCTGAAGTGGAAAACTGACAACTGACTTTTGGAGGCCGATGTATGTGCCAGTCGATCCTCACTGCAAAGGGAAGCGTAACATTATATGTAGTAGTAGTGATGCGGCCGTTGGGGCTGTAATGTGCTCTTGGCTTAAAGCCTCGTATCCACTACGCAACATTTGGCGCGCGACATGTTGCTCAACATGTTGAAAGTTGTCTACACATGATCAGTCGTCGACAACATGTCGCCAGAGGAACTAGTGTTGATTTTAGCGGCGGCGGTTATAATTTTGTTGAAAAATGCATCAAAAAGAAAAAACTGGCCAAGTGCGAGCCGGACTCGCACACGAAGGGTTCCGTACCACAAGGCAAAAACGCCGAAAAAAAAACTCGTTTGTTGTTTATAGTATTTGTTGTTAAAGCGGCAACAGAAATACATAATTTGTGAAAATTTCAACTGTCTATCTAGCTATCGCGATTCTTGAGATACAGCCTGGTGACAGACGGACGGACGGACGGACAGACAGCGAAGTCTTACTAATAGGGTTCCGTTTTTACCCTTTGGGTACGGAACCCTAAAAACCACGTTGGTGGGTTAGAAATTACTAACAAAATAAAGAAAAATGTATTCAGTGATCTCCGTGTGGTTGGTAGATCTTTTACGAATTTTACCCGAATGAGCACTGGTCGTTACACCACACGGACATTTCTGCGCGTCACGTCTCCACTCGACAACATTTGATGCTCAACTGCGTGTTGCACGGAAACAAAAAACAAGCCGCGCTTCATATTGCGCGCCAGCTGGCAACGTCGCGCGCTGTTGTGCAACGTTGCCGAACATGTTGAGCGTCACGTGTTGCGCGTCAATTGTTGCCTAGTGGATACGAGGCTTAAATCTTACCTCAGATGTCTGTGCGTCCGGGTCTTCCTTATGGTTCCATTCCCTGAACAGCTTGGCGGTAGCCACGGCAAAGTTGGAGGCATCCTTCTTCTCTCCCTTACCTTTATCCCAAAAGCAGTGGGCAGCTAGAAATGTATGGTCAATATCACTATCCTTGTGCAGTCGTTTCAATTTCAGTTCGTTCCTCCAGGGACGCCCCCTAAGCCGAGTCCGTACCCCACAGGGGGTGCCCTTAGCGTGTAGTCGCTTAGTTTTTTAAGCCCTGACTGGAGGCCTTAGTTTATTGAGGCAACCAGGGCCGTCTTTAACCTATTGGAGGCCCTGGGCACAGAAGGATGACGGAGCCCCTGTGTAGATAAGAGACAATAAGAGAAACATACTAATATTGAAGTGAAAACTTATTTAGGCGCGTTGGGTTTTTTTTGAGATGGGAAAAACCATTGAACTCGCGCCACTGTTACCGTAAGCGACACCGCGCGTGTTTTGTTTATAAGACGATTAAAAAATACCCGCTTCGGATGTGTTCGGCTGTCCTCGGGATGTAAGTACTTGGTTTTACAAAGGTGACTGACTGACTGATATAGTGATCTATCAACGCACAGCCCAAACCACTGGAGGGATCGGGCTGAAATTTGGCATGCAGGTAGATGTTATGAATTAGGCATCCGCTAAGAAAGGATTTTTCGAAATTCCACCCCTAAGAGGGTGAGTGTGGGGAGGGTGAAACTTCACGCGGACGAAGTCGCGGGCGGAAGCTAGTGTTTCATAACTGGGAGGCTAGACTAACTTATTGTAAATCGCACTGCAAATCACATAGTATGTCATTGAATCGGATACTATAATGCGTAGAATGGAACGGTGGCTGCAAAGAATGTTTTTATGAGAGCAGGCCGGGGCCCCCGAAGATCGCGGGGCCCTGGGCACTTGCCCAGACTGCCCAATGGAAAAGAGGGGCCTGGAGGCAACCACAGGCAAGCCCGGTTAAGCAGACGACAACCTCGTTGACCTGCGAGTTGCAAAAGTTGTCTAATTCTTTCAAATCGCCCTAAATTATTACCTGACTACGGCAAAGCCAAAGGAGAGGGCTTTGTATGTATGTATGTTTGTATACAGGGTCAAGTTAAATTACCTAGCGAAACTGCAGAAGGGATGGGTATCTAAAAATTATAAAAATAAATATTTTATGTTTTTTTTTGGGGTAAACCGCGTGAATTTTGACCGCAGGTGTAGTTATTTGAAATATCAGTTTAAAAAAGCAGCTTTCTTTATGTGAACTTCACAGACGTGTTGGGTATAAAAAAAAAACAGATTTTCTCAACTCATACTTCAAGATAAAATTTTACATAACTAAAACTATACAGAAACTAGAAAATAGCTTCGAAAAACTCATCCGCATCGCTGTCGACTGGTAATGTACCCAAGAGACTGGCTATACTGCAAGAAGCTATATAACAAAACCATGGCAGCGCTATGGACCCCAAAAAAAAACTTGTTTTTTTTTTGTGGTCCATTTTGTCGTGTTAAGCATCATGGCTGCGGAGTACCGCTAGCTAATTTAATTTGACACTTTATAACCTGAGTCCTGACAACTACTAGACCTAACCATCTCACCTGAAATAACAATCCTGTCAGAAACTATAGATCCTCCGCAGATCTGGTTGTAGAAGTTCTTTTCTTTGGTAGGCTTCAAGTAGATAGCAACATGCCACGGCAGTTCTGCTCGGAGCGCCACTGAACCACCGGAGACCTGGCCCACGGCGATCGGAGTTACGCGCCCACACACTGACGAGAAGCAACCAACAAAAATATCAACATTTTATGTGCTTGAGTACGAGGCTTTTGGCATTGTGTACGTATGAGTTTTGGTCATACCTGGTTTGCATTTAACAATACGATTCCATCTTCCATCACTTAGACATTTCATAGAACCGGACTCATCTCTCAGCTCGTAATTTTCGTTACATTCGGGATTGACGAGTGTCCCCGAAGGCTCGGCCTGATTGCAGATACGGTAACCATTGGTCTTTCTGACCTCGCACTTATATTGAACTGAGACATCGGGATCCAGCCTGCAGAATGCTGGGGACGAGAAAATTGTGGTAAGTAAGTATTAATCGTAAGTATTACTCTAAAGGTGCTGAATGCCTTTAAATTCTGACTGCCAACCGCTGCCTGAATGAGATGATTGTGTTTGCGGATGAATACAGTAAAATTATGCGTATAAGCTAGACATAAATGCATAATTTTTGGAGAGAGTTCTAACTCTCATAGAACTTTATACTTATTTACACATTACAATTTACATTTACAACATCCATACTAATATCACAGTATAAAAACCATATACATGTATAGAATGTGCTAATATTATAAATTCGAAAGTCGAAACTCTGTCTGTCTGTCTGTATGTTACCTTTTCACGCCTAAACCACTGAACGGATTTCGATAAAATTTGGCAGAGAGATAGATTGCATCCCGGGGAAGGACATAGGATAGTTTTTATCGACATACCTCGCGGGCGAAGCCGCAGGCGGAAGCTAGTATTATATAAGAAAGAAAGAAATTAAGAAAAGAAAGTAGGTATGCAAGGGAGTCCACTGTTCCTTAAAATTGTCTCTATTTTAATTGATGTTGTACCTACCATTTTAATTAACTATAAACAAATAAAAGAAATGGTAAGATGAGGATTTTGTTCATGGTTTTGGTGGATAATTCCAAACCCCACGCCGGCAAAAGCTAGTTATTTTAAATAAATATTGTAACGTATTACCTTCTGTATTTTGTCGCAAAAAAAAAAATACTCACGAACACAGTTTCGTATTTCTATCCGCCAGTTCCCGTCGAAACAGTATGCTGAGGCATCACCAGCCACTCCGTATCCCTGGTCACAAGTGATGTTCAAATCCGCGTACGGTAAGCTCTGGCCAGGAGTTGCGTATAAAGCGTTGGCCACCACATAGGTACCGTGCTCAGGGTATGGTGGTAGCACACACTGCCCTGACACAGTTGGCTTGCTGAGGAAGAGAAATGGCCCTGATTTTATGACATAAACTAAAGACGTCAATCTATTGCTGCGTACCTAGGCTACAGCACAGATATCTATGGTCTGTTCCAAAAGTATTTGTTGAAAGTGTAAACCCTGTTCAGCGTGGTAATTGCGTAACACACCAACAGTAGCAATGTCTTTCATTTTGACAGTTCAATGACATTCATTGCGTTATTTACGTTGCTGAGCAGACAAATTTCGAACATCTTGAGGGCAATTCTCGTAATTTTAAGATCATCCACAGTCTGATCTCAGTCTCAATCTGTCAAAAGTACCTCTAATTTCCCTACATTTTGACAAGTTTGTGACATTTGCTTGTCGCCGAGATGAGACTGCGAGTAAATTTCGAACGTTTTAAATTACGAGAATTGGCCTTCTTATCATAATAATTATATGTCATGTTCGAAAAATTGCAATGCATCACATCACTAATATTATAAAGGCGAAAGTGTGTGAGGGGGTGTGTGTGTTTATACGTTTGTTACTTCTTCACGCTCAAACGGCTGGACCAATTTTGATTAAATTTTGTATGGAGGTAGCTGACACCCTGGATTAACATATAGGCTACTTTTTATCCCGATATTCCCACGGGATCAACATTTACGCGGGTGAAACCGCGGGGCGCAGCTAGTTAGCAATACAATTCAAAATGGTTCAGATCGTGATTGATGGTTTGTTACGTTGCTACTCAGTAAAGGGAATTAGATACGTAGAAATTGCAAATAAACAAATCAGTGTTAATAAACAAAGCGCTATTTTTGACGTATACCTACGTGTGCGTCAAGTGGACGTGAAACAAAAACAACCCGCCCTGAGAAACTCAGTATCTTACGTCGTTTTAGTGTGAGCTGGCAGCACTCCGTGGCACAGTTCAACCGACTCGTCTGAACCGTCCGCGCATTCCTTTCGCTGAAAAAATAACAAAACCATTGTAATTGACAAATTCTTAGAATTATAAAATGCAACATCTGTCCGTGTGTCTTTCCCCAAAGCGTTATGCAAGGTAAATAAGGTAGGTATCAGTAGCAATGGGTTTCATTTGACAGTTTAACGACATACATTGCCTTAATTACGTTGTTGAGCAGACACATTTTTCGAACATATGAAGCAGTGGATTAGCAATACCTTAAAATGAAACAAATTGAGATTGGTAGAGTGAGGGTGCTGGTTTGCCGAATAAATAATGGAGAGGCTTAAATTGTGTCTAAGTAATAACAGCCGCACGGGTCGATTAATCAGGTTAAGCTACGCTGGCCGCGGTTGGTCCGTGGATGGGTGACCATCTTTACATATCAAGACCTCTCCGTGCCTCGGGAAGCACGTTGAGCCGTTGATCCCGGCTGTCATTTGTCGATGTCGCGATGGAAGGTTTCGCGTGGATCTTTGACAGTCGTTCTGTGGTCGTATCTACTGGTCGTTACGGGTCATCACGTACGCGGAAGAAGTCGCGGGAGAAGTCTTGTGCTAATAAAAAAAAACTATAACGTTGGTGTAGCTTCTTTAAATTGAGGGACCCCATCTCTTGAATTTGCCACGGGCCCCAAACGGTATAGAACTACGTCGCCACTAGCTGGGGCCACACATTGAACATAATTTGACCCAAGATGTAGCCTTGGAGCATTGGCTCCAATGTGTGTATCGGGTCTGGACTGATATTGGACAGGATTTTACTGATTTTGCTCCACATTGGATGTGGTGCCAAGTCTGAACCAATGGAAAAGGCCAAATGTGTAGCGCCGGCATTAAATAGAACGGAATCAATGAAGTTATGAACACTAACCCCATTACAGTCAGCGCCCTCATCAACGCAGGCTCCGTACGCGCACTGGAACAGGTGCGTGGGACATGTCAGACCTGCGCACGCTCGAACCGTCTCGTCGGACCCGTCAGGACAGTTCGGGATCCCGTCGCAGTGGTCCGACGCAGAGATAGTATTGCCATCCAGACATCGGAACTTGCCACTAGAAGAGAAAACTTTTTATAGTCCAAACATCCAGCTGTGCGCCTGATGGGATTTTCCATCGAGAAAAAGGCCCCCTTAAATATTTATTTTAATCAGTTTTTAGTATTTGTTGAAGCGGCAACAGAAATACATCATCTGTGAAAATTTCAACTGTCTAACTATCACGGTTCGTGAGATACAGCCTGGTGACAGACAGACGGACAGTAGAGTCTTAGTAATAGGGTCCCGTTTTTACCCTTTGGGTACAGCCGGTCGATTCTGTAAAAATCTCACCGTAAAAACAGGTGAAGTGAGTTTGTTTTTGCTAGGAATTGACACTATTGACAGCTCATTCCACTCTCACTTCACGGGACTTCACCTAAGTTTTCACGGTGAGATTTTTATAGAATAGCACCGCTGAACCCTAAAAACAAGATGGCGTTAGTACCGATTTTGGCCGCGTGCCAATCTAACCTAGTACCGCTTTAGGTACTTACTTGCTAAGTCTATTCTCCTTCCGGCATCTGGGCAGCAGCTCGTCAGACTTGTCAGCACACTCGTCGATGTTGTTGCAAGGAGCCGTGCCGTCTACGCACGCGCCATACGTACACCTGAACCAGTTGGCTTGACATCTGGCGAAGAAATGTTTTGGAAATAAATATTTTTTAAGTAATTACAGTCATCATCTGCCTAGCTCTTTCCCAACTATGTTGAAGTTTACTCGTATTTTACTTGGACCGACTGCCTTTTTTTTTTCGCTGAGAATTGACATTACGCATCTCCGCTCGTCGGGGGACGAGACGGAGTATGTGGGACTCCCTGCCAGGGTGGCAGTATACCCACTAAAACTCAGCGGTGTTCCCTCATCGCCTTGATGGGGAGGTCATGGGAATCCGGCTCAGCCTTTACATCCACAACCCCCCCCGGCTGGATCGACTGCCTGACTGACCTCCACAACTCAGTTACCTACTTACTTGACCCTTAATTAGCAAAGGCTGGATTTATTGAACGTCGTCTCTGTCCTTTGCCAATCAAAACGGAATGACAGATTATTTCAAAAAATTAGTGTGTCTTTCATGTTCTAGTCAATGTGGAGAAAACAATACGACAAAGGTTTAAGCTTACTTGATATTCCGGCACAGGGCGTGGGTCTCATCACTTCTGTCCCGGCACTCGACCTTGCCGTCGCACTTCCCATCAACGGCTATACACGAACCGTCTGCGCACTGCCACTTGGATGGTCTGGAAAATAAATAGGCAGAAGTATAAGGCAGGAAATACTATTACGTCACGAGCAAAAGTATGTATACACTTGGCTTTATTCAAAGGCGATTTTCTCCTTTATTTTTGAATGAAATTTTATATTAGTAGGAACATAGTATTTTCGAACCCATAGGTTTATGGAAAATGTCGTATTTCAACGTTGCATTCGTTATTTCGTGAAAAAATCGAAATTTAAAATTGCCAAGTGACTGTACCGATTTCTAAGGACTTTACTCTCTGATGGACTCGCGCTCGCTGACCGTCGCGTCGTCGGTGCTACACAATACAACGTGTAACGGAAACCCCTTTCATCCTAAGGGCCCGGCTTCTTTATTACCTCCATTTAGTTATCATCTTGGTACGCGGGACCGACGGTACGTTACTGACGACAGCGTAAAGGTCACAGCTCATTAGAGCCACCCTGCACCCACCCCGCACCGCCTCGTCGCACGGCGTCCACTCGTTGTCTACAGGTGGTCCATGGGTGGACGCCGCGTTATCACCAATAAACGTCGCGCGGTCAACCAGTGGACCTCGCGTCGCGTATAACATTATCGCGTTAGCAATGCGCAGTCAACGCAAGGCAAGCATGCGAGCAGCGAGTTGTCACCGAGTGGTCCACCCGCCGTCCGCGCGTGGAGGGCTTACGACCGAGGCGATCCGGTGACGCTACGGAGTTGATGTAGTGAGCGCATACCCATACAAGTCCATATATAAAGAATACTAGCCGCAGGAGGCGAGGCGGTGCGGAGTGGGTTCCGGGTGGCTCTAATGAGAGGAATTCAGGCCCAAACTCTAAGAAAGGAAAGAGTTTGTAAGCGATTTATTATTTTTCTTAAAAACAGGAGCAGTGGTGGTGGCCTAGTGGCAATGACCCCGACTTACGAATTTGTATAGGTACCTATAGGTACGGTGAGTTAGAACCCAGACAGGCGCTTTACTTTGTGTATTTAATTTCATCACCACTGCTCTCAGAACGGTGAAGGAAAACATCGTGAGGAAACCGGCATGTCCTAGAACCAAAAATTCGAAGACATGGGAAATCTACCAACCCGCACTTTGCCCGCGTGGTGGATTATGGCCCACTGCTTTGAGGAGGTGTGTGCTAGCAGTGGGAACATTATAGTCTGATTATGCTATGCTTATGCTTATACTGACAGTATATTACGACCTTCAAAGCGTAGATTACATAATCTGCATTCGAGATTTATTTCCCAAAAATGTATCTAAACAACTATGAGTTTATGGAAAAATAACTTTTAATAACTTTAAAAATAAAGTTCAGTTTACGCTACAACTTCAAGCGTTGTTACAACGTTTTCAATAGTGCTAGTCACTCTGAAATCAACTTAATTACCAATAAAATAAAGTTGTTAGGTGTTTAACTTAAAATAATATTAATTTGAAACAAGTCTGACTAGACTTTAGACTACATTTTGCACTTACCCACATGATGTCTGTCTTTTATATCTCTCATGAGACTCTGTAGCAGTGTGGTTTCTGGAAAAAGAATATTCTTTTTAGTAAGGTAAGGTAGGTGGACTCTGAAGGAGTGAGTGAGAGAAAACTGGTCCTTAGCAGCTTTAAACAGAGAGAAGTGGAAAGAGAGTAGCGAGGCTTTTGCCCAGAAGTGGGACATCACAGACCTACCAAATACTACAGAAAGATGCTATCCTAAACACTATCAGAATCGTCCGCAAATTCCTGCAGAACGACAATGAAGCACAAACATCATTCACCACAGCAACACAAAGTCAAAAAATTATAAGATCACCACGCCATTATACTATCATCAACTACATTATCATTTAGAGGTATGCGGAACAGGGCGTAAAGTTCACTCATACTCCATAGAAAAGGGAGGACCCTCCGACCAGACGGGTGTCGTGTCTGGCGGGCTACTGCCCAACGATTGATGTCGGGACGTTGTGTATATGCTAGTTGCGCTTGCGCGGTAAACTCTGCTTGCGCGATGCAGGATTTCGCGTGACGTCAGTATTACGCATAGTTCGCATGTGGCGGTGTAGATACCGCTACAATCACTTAGGTTATCACTCTCAGAGGTAGCACTTGGTTTGGCCCGTGTCACCCTAAAAACCCGGCAGATCAGTGCAGTAAGCGGCGCGTGAACAACAAGCTGTCACCTCACCGGTGGCGTACCATGCAGCGGCGAGCGGCGCGTTCAGCGTTGGTGACAAGCGGATAGATTTTTTCCGAGGCGGCGCAGGGCCGTAAGGCCGCTAATCACATCAGGACGATAACAATGCGATAGTGGCGCGGCTGTATATAATAAACTAAGTAAGACGTTAATTAAAAGTAGTATTTTTTTTGTCAGAAACCCTAAAGTCGTAAGAGGTCGGAAGTATGAGTGCTCACCGGTAATTAAAATAACTTTTTACCTGTAAGTCGAAATCGAAGCAAGATTCCTGACGGCTGAACTCACGGCTGGAGATATGGCTGAAATATTCAGAATTAAACTTCATAATGTAGAAATTATCGTCACAGTAGTAGGTACCCATACAACAAAACATCAAGCGATGCATTTTCAGTAGATTATCTCGTTTTGTGGACGTCACGTCATAATAATACTAGAACATGCCGTTTTCCTCACGATGTTTTCCTTCACCTTGTATTGAGTTACTTTGTGCAGAATTTTAACTTAATTAATTATGAAAGAAAGAAGAAAACAAAAACCGGGCAAGAACGATCGTCGGACTCGTGCACCGAGAGGGTAACATCATTATATGTTTTTTTTCATCGACGAGGCCTATATTCATCAGAGAATTGAGCAACCACGCGGGTCCAGAGCAGCTAGGTTGGTAGATGTCACACGACCTACGAGTTGCAGGTTCAACTCCAGACAGGCGCTTTACTTTGTGTATATTATGACATCACCACTGCTCTCAAAACGGTGAAGGAAAACATCGAGAGGAAACCGACGTAGAATCATAAATTCGAAGACACGTGACATCTACGTCAACCCTCAATGGGCCCGCATTGTGGATTACGGCCCACTCCCGTGCGGCTGTTATTACTAAACCACAAGCCAATGTAATTAGGTAAATGTTTTGTGTTTCATGTTCATTAGTTACTATTGCATAGAATCAAGTTTTGCTAACTGAACAGACAGCTGTGCTGCTGGGGAGTTTGTTGCGCCACTTCTCCCCAGCGAAAGCACTAGGGAGTGGTGAAGGGCGGGCGTTTTGGGGGACTGTCATAAGTAATTTTGACGTTCGAAAAGTAGTTTGAATAGAACAGTTATTAAAAGTAGTTGTTTTTATCATATACATAAATAGCGGATTGCAGATTGACATTTATTTTCTAGTTGCAGTCAAACCAGATAAACTTTCAGATAACCTTTATGTGAGGAATAAATATCTCCAACAGGAGACGGCCGGAGAAGGCAACTCACAAAAGGACAGTGGGAAGTTATGATGAAGAGCTTTGCCCAGCAGTGGACAGTACAGAATAATTCAAAACAAAAAAATACCTACTTATTGCATGTACAATCAGCTTATAATGTTCCCACTGCTGGGACACAGGCCTCCTCTTTTCGAGAGGCAGTGGGCCACGCGGGCCCAGTTGGGGTTGGTAGATGTCACATGTCTTCGAAATTTTGGTTCTAGGATGCCGCTTTCCTCACGATGTTTTCCTTTATCGTTTTGAGAGCAGTGGTGATGAAATAATTTACACAAAGTACAGCGCCTGTCTGGGTTAAAACATAATTATTCTCTACTAGCTTCTGCCCGCGACTTCGTACGCGGATGCTGTTGCTTATGCCAGCGATACGTTGTACTGGAAAACACCGAGGTGAGCGAGACGATTCGAGACGTCATTTTCAGGCAATAATGAACCAATAAGCTGGTAAACTTGGCCTTGCACTTTGAATGTTGGCATAAATGGGTCTTCTGAAATCTGCTTCGCACCAAAATATGTCATTTGAAAGGCATTATTGTATATGATCAGGGGGCCTAAAAAGGCCACTTTGGCAGAATCATAAACGTATTTTGCTTTTTTTCGTTGCAAGAGATTGGGATTGGATTTGGATTGGTATTTAAGCACAGACAAAAAAAAAATAACTGTAAAATCCTTCACCAATGGGATTTGATACGATTAACTTAACAGTTAACTGTCTATTATGATTTATAATGATTTGATGAATTCCTTTTATGATTCTGCAAAAGTGGCCTTTTTAGGCCCCCAGATATATGTATCAGAATTCATACGTTCGTTGCGCTCTTCTTGTCTTTTCATGCCGTACTCCAGCAATTCTTTCTCTCTCACTTTCTAACTGATTATGAAAATTTTGTTGTGTGCGTGTTCGGGACAGTGTAAGATAATCTCTATCAGTAGTTAGTCGCGCATCACGTTCATCACTCGTTTCAAAAGACCGATGAGCGAATACGCTGAAAACTCAAGCGTGATTCTGTATCGGTAAACGTTTCCGATTCGCGAGGCAATGCATGTCGTTCACAATCAGCGGTCAGTCGCGGCAGAGGTTTCCACGGATCGAGTTGCAGCCTGATGTTCTCGAACAGCATCAAGTCTCTCCTGACGCTCTCCGGTAGATTCTTGGGATCTTATGATCCTCAATCTTTTAGCCCCTTTGGAACATTGGGAAAGATTTGACCTCTTTCTAGGCATGGTTATAGTTTTATTGTGAAGAAGATACCTGATCAATTAAAATCTAAGCGACTGCTCCTCTGCGTTACCGGGTAGGCTACCGTGTCACGAAGATAAATGGAAAAGGAAATTAAACACTCAAATAACATAATCCCGAAGGCATATAATTATTCGATAAAATAAAAAAATAAATGGGAGTTTTGGCCAGTAGAGTCAAATTTTCAATGATATACCATCGTCATCGAAAATCAGTCCAAGTGTTACCGCCTTCACCGCGTGGAGGTACTCCCAGCTTAAGTTATTTTATAATCCCAGCATATGTTATTTTATACAGTGAAATTAGTGATAGCTTTAATTACCACATCAGATGTTTCTGATCTTCGATTTTTAGGGTTCCGTACCCAAAGGGTAAAAACAGAACCCTATTACTAAGACTTCGCTGTCCGTCCGTCCGTCTGTCTGTCACCAGGCTGTATCTCAAGAACCGCGGTAGCTAGACAGTTGAAATTTTCACAGATGATGTATTTCTGTTGCCACTATAACAACAAATACTAAAAACAAAATAAAATAAATATTTAAGGGGGGCTAAACGTGTTTTTTTCGGCGTTTTTGCCGTCTGTCTGTCGCCAGGCTGTATCTCAAGAACCGCGGTAGCTAGATAGTTGAAATTTTCACAGATGATGTATTTCTGTTGCCGCTATACCAACAAATACTAAAAACAAAATAAAATAAATATTTAAGGGGGGCTCCCATACAAAAAAACGTGTTTTTTTCGGCGTTTTTGCCGTCTGTCTATCGCCAGGCTGTATCTCAAGAACCGCGGTAGCTAGACATTTGAAATTTTCACAGATGATGTATTTCTGTTGCCGCTATAACAACAAATACTAAAAACAAAATAAAATAAATATTTAAGGGGGCTCCCATACAAAAAAACGTGTTTTTTTCGGCGTTTTTGCCGTCTGTCTGTCGCCAGGCTGTATCTCAAGAACCGCGGTAGCTAGACAGTTGAAATTTTCACAGATGATGTATTTCTGTTGCCGCTATAACAACAAATACTAAAAACAAAATAAAATAATTATTTAAGGGGGCTCCTATACAACAAACGTGTTTTTTTCGGCGTTTTTGCCTTGTTGTACGGAACCCTTCGTGTTGGCCAGTTTTTTTATAAGTCAACAGGAAATGCCCATCAGACCGAACAACTTTTGCTAAGACGTCATTCCTATATATGTTATGGTGTAGCTGGGCTCTTGGAGTTCCACATCAGGTGTTCCAGATCTTCAAATTTATTCTCTCGGCAGAAAATGCTCATCACGTGGAACAATTTTTGCTATGGTACCATTTTTGTATCTCTTATAGTTTAGCTGGTCTGTTGCGGTTCTGCATCAGGTGTTCAAGTTTCCAAGATAAATTATAGCCTATATGTTGCCCAGACATAATACCTATACAACAAAACAAAAATCATTCAAATCCTTCCAGTAGTTCCGAAGATTAGCGTGTACAAACAAACAGACAAACAGACAGAATTTTTTTTTCGGATTCGTACCCTATTACTGTTTCTAAACCCCCCCCAATTTTTTTTTTTTTTATATTTTCAATGTACAGACACAGTTTTTCTATTGTTTTATTATATGTATATAGATGGTTAGGACCCACGAGCTACAACTCCTCAAAAAATATATGTTTACTTATCACTGATTGTTTGTTTTATTAATAAACAAAGAAAAACTTACCAAACGCAATTAAAACTACATTATACACAAACATTTTGCTGAACACACACACTTATTTCACTACTTGGCACTCATTTCACTAAAATTAAGACCTTTTTGATGAGATCTTCGCGCGACCCACTCGCCTCGATCGGTTTTTCGCAATAATAAAATCAAAGTTAGTCATCAGAATGAAAACAACGTCATAGCTACAATATTACTGCTTACATCTATACAACATAACAAAGACACGCATATTTTGTGTCTTATTAAATGTTTTCCTTATAGTAAACTAGCTTCGCCCGCGTCGATGGCGAACACGTTGAATGTTAGCGCGCCACTTTTGTTTAGCAACGTTGTCTGTCTACGCATGATCTGGGGGCCTAAAAAGGCCACTTTGGCAGAATCATAAAAGGATAACATTATGAAAGAGAACATTTCTGAAATGTCTTATAACTGGAAATCTCTGTTTCTATACGGATAATTTAAAATCGGTCTAATTTGGCTGTAACACTATTTTTCGAAAATGTTCACTACTAACTTTTTAGACCTTTGTATCCTGCTGCGTATGAAGTTTCATTAAAATCGGTTCATTCATTTCGAAAAATAAGGGCTTGAAAGTTCGTATGAAATGCCGTACGGCGTAAACGCTCTTAAAACGGTGAAGGAAAAAATCGTGAGGAAACCGGCATGACCTAGAACCAAGAAATCGAAGCCATGTGACATTCGCCAACCCGCACCGGGCCCGCGTGGTGGATAATGGCCCACTCCCTCTCACACAGAGGCCTGTATCCCAGCTGTCAAACCATATCACATTTTATTCAATCATTTTTAGTCAGTAAGCAAAATTTAGTACCTGTTTTCTAACTAGATGGCGTTGGCGTCGAGTTAGAACTCACTATGGTTTCGTTACCGATGAAAGTATAAGTAGTTTAGAAATTTTAAGCCCTAAACTATCCCCGCGTGCCCAACAGATGTCGAGAGACGTCATAGCATGCAACGGCGACTTCATCGCCCTAGCACATGCGTATCCCGACGTTACGCAATCCCTCAAAAAATTACCTCATTATTCGCCGCAGAGCTCCTCCCAGCGCGCAGGTTAAAACCGAAATCCCTAAGAATAGGGACTTTCAATGCAGAAGGCCTTAACGGCCAACGCGATGAGATCGCCACATTCCTCCGCGACCATCGCCTAGACATACTTCTAGTCCAAGAGACCTTCTTCAAGCCCCACCAGCGAGATCCGAAAATTGCCAACTATCGACTAGTTCGCAACGACAGGACTCGCTGTCACAGAGGAGGTACTCTCATCTATTATAAATCCAGTCTCGGGTCATATTCAAAATAATTGTAAGTTACGGATAGGAAACAGATATGAATATTATTTGATTGTAACAGAAAAATAACAGAAAGGAATTATTAGGGCAAGTTTAAATAGCACACGTTTATAACAGGCTACGAGTGCGAAGTCGGTGTGGGTCGCTAGGTGGGTACATAATGAAATAACATTTTGGTGATCGTATTTTAGTTGGTATAATTGCCATAAATTCATCATCATCATTGCCATAATGTCTTATCTCCGAAACTACCGAGCCTAAAATTTTGATATTAATATTAAGGCAAAAGGATTCTAATGATTAGAATTATGTAAAGCCATATTTGTTACGGTCGTGAATCATATTTTAATCAACATACAACTTTACACTGACCTGTAAATTGCAAAAAACCTGAGTCAATTTGAATTTCGCGGGCTACCTTGGCGCATCCCCCGGCCGACGAGAGGCTGGGTACGCCTCGGCGAGGCTGCGCGGTTAGTATAAAAGGCTCAAGCAGTGAGGACTGAGGATACGCAGTAAAACATGCACACACAGACAATACATGGCACAGCAATGCAATACATGGCACAATATACGCAAACTTTACATACTTCAAATAAATTTAAGTAAGTAAAAAAAAATGTTTTGGCTAACCTGCGGTGCACTAAGTACCTATTAATATTTTATTTTCATTAATTCATACATGAGACAATGTGAATAACGCCTAATCATTCATATCTGTTACGTAACGGAAAAAAGTGACAGATAAAATAACGTATATGAATTAATTGCACGTGTCTATCCTACAAATCTATTTATTTCCACACCAATTCACATGATTACACGAATATTTTATAGTTATAACAAATATCACAATACAGCCCTTTCCTAGTATGAGTAATAAAACAGTAAGTACTTACCGCTACTGTAAACGACTCACATTGAATATTTACTTTTAAAAGTCTAATTTTCTTCGACCACGAAACGAGCTGAAAAACTATATTGAACAAAATGGCAAAGCGTTTATTCTTACGCGTCGTGTAGTAACAGCTAGTGAACTAATTTTGCCAGTATTTCAAATTTCTTTATTGCCATGGAAATAATGTTAAAATAGCATAACAGAGAAGAATAACAGATATGTGCAAAATCAGGACACTCATTAATAAATTAAATTTGGAGTACACTAAATAGTATTTTATATTTTGTTTAGTAAAGTGTTGAAAGTTTAAACAATATTCTCTGATTATATTTTTTTTTTAACTTTTGTTGAATGGTTAATAATTAAATTATTTTTTTTAGTTTACCGTTAAAGACGTGGACATAGAATACTTGTATGAAACGGATCCTACGCAATGTCTGGTTTAATTTTTTTAAATGAATTGTTTAGGTAAGTTTACCAAATGTTTCGTTGTTTTTTATTAAGCTCAAATAAATATTTTATCTGTTTGTTTATGAAATTCTAGTCAGTTGCATCTCGTTATGAAAATAATTGGGTTGGACATTAAGACAGTAGTAAATATACAATTATTTTGAATATGACCCCTCTACTGCATCCCCTTAGACCCCCCTTCCCTGTCCAACCTTGAAGTCTCTGTCTGTCGGCTGGGCATGACAGGTCATCAACCCATCACAATAGTCTCGGCGTACCTACCGCCTATCAACACCGATTCCGCGGTGGTTAACTCCACCATCAAAGATGACCTCTCAGCCCTTCTCAACTTAAGTGACTCCGTCATTCTGGCGGGGGACCTTAACGCGAAACATCCAGCGTGGAATAGCCGCCTGTCCAACACCAGAGGTAATATACCTACTATACAACCTCTGCAGCGCCCTCAACTTCGATGTCATCGCCCCGATGCATCCCACCCACTTTTCTAATAACCATAATCATAGCCCCGATGTGCTAGACGTCGCGCTTCTGAAGAATGTAAACTTGCGATTACATTCAATAGAGACGTTCGACGAGCTGAATTCGGACCATAGACCAGTGATTATGGAGTTTGCCCCCAGAAACGGTCCCTCTGACCCCACTCAACCTCCCCCTACCAAAGTGATTACGGACTGGAGGAAAGTAAGCGAATTGCTGAAATCCACCGAGTCCCCTCACCTAGATCAAATCCCCGACAACATCGAGACTGTAGCCGATACGGAGGCCGCGATCGGCTCGCTCACCGGTCACGTACAAGCAATCCTGAACGATTGCTCAAGGGAGGTCCCGGCGGAGGATCACCTCCGCTGGAAACTCCCGGACGATGTGCGTGGCCTGGTGACCGAAAAGAACGCGGCCACCAGGGCATTCAGAGCTTTCCCCTGCGATAGTAACAAAGTTTTCATGCGTCGCTTACAACGCAAAGTAAGTACATGCGTCAAAAAACTGCGTGAGGATCGCTGGGACAAGCTACTCGACGACCTAGAGCCAACCCATCAGGCCTTCTGGGACCTACAGAGAAAGCTACGCTCCTCTGAGGTAGCCTCCATGCCCCCGCTCATCCGCCCCGATAAAACCGTCGCTTTCGATGACGACGACAAAGCCGAATGCCTGGCCGACAGCCTAGAGGCTCAATGCTCTCCCAGCACACAGCCAGTAGACCCAGCTCACCTCGCTGAGGTGGACGCTGAAGTCGAACGCCGAACCTCCCTCCCCCCCGTTGAGGACCCGAATGACCCCCTGCCCCCAGTCACACCAGAAGAGGTGGAGGGGATTATCAAGGGACTTAAACACCGAAAAGCCCCTGGCTCAGACGGAATCACCAATAAGGTGTTCAAACTTTTCTCTCCCGCCCTCATAGTGCTAATGACCGCTATCTTCAATAGCGCCATGGCCAATAATATATTCCCACAGTCGTGGAAACAGGCAACTGTCATCGGTATTCCGAAACCGGGCAAGCCTAAGACGGCACCGAGTAGTTACCGTCCCATCAGCCTCCTCAATGTCTTAGGCAAGATCTATGAGCGGCTTATTTATAAGCGGCTCAAAGATTACGCCGAAGCAAAGAGCTTAATCCCAAAGGAGCAATTCGGGTTTAGACCCCAACACTCCTGCGTCCAACAAGTGCACCGCATAGTCGAACACATCAGCGCCCGCTTCCAGCGAGGTCTGTACACAGGTGCCTTGTTCTTCGATATCGCGAAGGCATTCGACAAGGTCTGGCACAACGGGCTGATATACAAGCTGTACCAGCTCGGTGTGCCGGATCGTCTCGTGCTCATTCTCCGAGACTTTCTGTCGAATCGAACCTTCCGATACAGAATCGAGGGTGCCCTTTCCGCCCCTCATCCGATCCGCGCCGGCGTCCCCCAGGGCTCGGTAATATCCCCACCAGCCTTCACGCTATACACTAGCGACATTCCCAAAAGTAAGGCAGCACAACTAGCCCTATTCGCTGACGACACAGCCATCTACTATTCAGGCAGAAGCCCTAACAAAATAGCATCTACTCTCCAAAACTCCGCAAAAGCCTTAGGCGATTGGTTCCGGAAATGGAGAATAGAAGTAAATCCCGACAAGAGCCAGGCGGTTCTCTTCCTCAGACCCAAGTACCGCCTCCCTCCCACCCCAAAACCGATCACCATGTTTGGCAAGCCGATCCCTTGGGAGAAGCAAGCCAAATACTTGGGGGTCATCCTAGACCGACGCCTGACCTTTGGGGAACACATAAGGACGGTGCGCTCGCGTGCCGCCTTCGCTCTCGGCAGGCTCCACTCCATGTTGAATGCACGCAGCAAATTGTCACTAAAGTGCAAATTGCGTACCTACACCGCGTGCATCCGACCTATCCTGACATACGCGTGCCCCGTGTTCGCGCATGCCAAGCCACACTACCTCCACAGGATGCAGACACTCCAAAACCGATTTCTCCGAAGAGCCACGGGAGCCCCGTGGTTCGTTAGGAATAACCAACTCCATGTTGATCTCAAGATTCCAACTATCCAACAGTGCATGAAACGCCTATCTAGGAGTTTCTTTGACAGGGCTGAGAAACACCCCAACCCCCTCATTTCCTCAGCCACTAAATATGCCCCCTCTAATATCTCAAAAATTCGCCGTCCTAGGCATACTCTCATCAGTCTCATCACACCCGACGACCCCATCACCATACTCCAAGAGAGTTGTAGGGAAACCAGTACCAGACGTAATAAAAACAAATACAAACCGCGTATCCGGCCCCGCCGCCGAGGCCCTCCGCGACGTCCCTGTCACATCACAGCCCGACCCTTGCTCGACGAGCCAGCCTGCGTAGCTGAGCAAGTAGCTTTAAATTCCCCAAATAATAATCAGACCCAGCCTGACCATTGCTGTCCTCCCCCCAATGACGCACTAAGCCGAGGCCCGAACCCCACAGGGGGTGCCCTTAGTGTCGGTTCATTTAATAAAACATCCTAGTTTGTAAGCCCTGGCTGGGGGCCTTAAAGTAATTTTTGGCCACCACAGGATAGTCCGGTTAAGCAGAAAGGCAACCGTCTAGAGTTGCATCTGCGAGTGGTCATATCAAAAAAAAAAAAAAAAAGCCCTAAACTATCCCGATGTTACGCAATCCCTCCAAAAATTACCCCATTATTCACCGCAGAGCTCCTCCCAGCGCGCAGGTTAAAACAGAAATCCCTAAGAATAGGTACTTTCAATGCTGAAGGCCTTAACGGCCAACGCGATGAGATCGCCACATTCCTCCGCGACCATCGCCTAGACATACTTTTAGTCCAAGAGACCTTCTTTAAGCCCCACCAGCGAGATCCGAAAATTGCCAAATATCGACTAGTTCGCAACGACAGGACTCGCTGTCACAGAGGAGGTACTCTCATTTACTACAAATCCAGTCTCTACTGCATCCCCTTAGACCCCCCTTCCCTGTCCAACCTTGAAGTCTCTGTCTGTCGGCTGGGCATGACAGGTCATCAACCCATCACAATAGTCTCGGCGTATCTACCGCCTACCAACACCGATTCCGCGGTGGTTAACTCCACCATCAAAGATGACCTCTCAGCCCTTCTCAACTTAAGTGACTCCGTCATTCTGGCGGGGGACCTTAACGCGAAACATCCAGCGTGGAATAGCCGCCTGTCCAACACCAGAGGTAATATACTATACAACCTCTGCAGCGCCCTCAATTTCGATGTCATCGCTCCGATGCATCCCACCCACTTCCCTAATAACCATAATCACAGGCCCGATGTGCGCAGACGTCGCGCTTCTGAAGAATGTAAACTTGCGATTACATTCAATAGAGACGAACGACGAGCTGAATTCTGAAAACCAGTGATTATGGAGTTTGCCCCCAGTTTGAGGATCCCGGACGATGTGCGTGATCTGGTGACCGAGAAGAACGCGGCCACCAGGGCATTCAGAGCTTTCCCCTGCGATAGTAACAAAGTTTTCATGCGTCGCTTACAACGCAAAGTAAGCTCATGCGTCAAAAAACTGCGTGAGGATCGCTGGGATAAGTTACTCGACGACCTAGAGCCAACCCATCAGGCCTTCTGGGACCTACAGAGGAAGTTACGCTCCTCTGAGGTAGCCTCCATGCCCCCGCTCATCCGCCCCGATAAAACCGTCGCTTTCGATGACGACGACAAAGCCGAATGCCTGGCCGACAGCCTTGAGGCCCAATGTTCTCCTAGCACCCAGCCAGTAGACCCAGCTCACCTCGCTGAGGTGGATGCTGAAGTCGAACGCCGGACCTCCCTCCCTCCCGTTGAGGACCCGAATGACCCCCTGCCCCCAGTCACACCAGACGAGGTGGAGGGGATTATCAAGGGACTTAAACACCGAAAATCCCCTGGCTCAGACGGAATCACCAATAAGGTGTTCAAACTTTTCTCTCCCGCCCTCATAGTGCTAATGACCGCTATCTTCAATAGCGCCATGGCCAATAATATATCCCCACAGTCGTGGAAACAGGCAACTGTCATCGGTATTCCGAAACCGGGCAAGCCTAAGACGGCACCGAGTAGTTACCGTCCCATCAGTCTCCTCAATGTCTTAGGCAAGATCTACGAAAGGCTTATTTATAAGCGGCTCAAAGATTACGCCGAAGCAAAGAGCTTAATCCCAAAGGAGCAATTCGGGTTTAGACCCCAACACTCCTGCGTCCAACAAGTGCACCGCATAGTCGAACACATCAGCGCCCGCTTCCAGCGAGGTCTGTACACAGGTGCCTTGTTCTTCGATATCGCGAAGGCATTCGACAAGGTCTGGCACAACGGGCTGATATACAAGCTGTACCAGCTCGGTGTGCCGGATCGTCTCGTGCTCATTCTCCGGGACTTTCTGTCGAATCGAACCTGCCGATACAGAATCGAGGGTGCCCTATCCGCCCCTCATCCGATCCGCGCTGGCATCCCCCAGGGCTCGGTAATATCCCCACTAGCCTTCACGCTATACACTAGCGACATTCCCAAAAGCAAGGCAGCCCAATTAGCCCTATTCGCTGACGACACAGCCATTTATTATTCAGGCAGAAGCCCTAACAAAATAGCATCGACTCTCCAAAACTCCGCAAAAGCCTTAGGCGATTGGTTCCGGAGATGGAGAATAGAAGTAAATCCCGACAAGAGCCAGGCGGTACTTTTCCTCAGACCCAAGTGCCCCCTCCCTCCCACTCCAAAACCGATCACCATGTTTGGCAAGCCGATCCCTTGGGAGAAGCAAGCCAAATACCTGGGGGTCATCCTAGACCAACGGCTGACCTTTGGGGAGCACATAAGGACGGTGCGCTCGCGTGCCGCCTTCGCTCTCTCGGCAGGCTCCACTCCATGTTGAATGCACGCAGCAAATTGTCACTAAAGTGCAAATTGCGTACCTACACCGCGTGCATTCGGCCTATCCTGACATACGCGTGCCCTGTGTTCGCGCATGCCAAGCCACACCACCTCCACAAGATGCAGGCACTCCAAAACCGATTTCTCCGAAGGGCCACGGGAGCCCCGTGGTTCGTTAGGAATAACCAACTCCATGTTGATCTCAAGATCCCAACCATCCAACAGTTCATGAAACGCCTATCTAGGAGTTTCTTTGACAGGGCTGAGAAACACCCCAACCCACTAATTTCCTCAGCCACTCAATATACCCCCTCAAATATCTCAAAAATTCGCCGTCCTAGTCATACCCTCATCACACCCGACGACCCCATCACCATACTCCAAGAGAGTTGTAGGGAAACCAGTACCAGACGTAATAAAAACAAATACAAACCGCGTATCCGGCCCCGCCGCCGAGGCCCTCCGCGACTCCCCTGTAACATCACAGCCCGACCCTTGCTCGACGAGCCAGCCCGCGTAGCTGAGCAAGTAGCTTTAAATTCCCCAAATAATAATAACCAGACCCAGCCTGACCATTGCTGTCGCTGGAATGCTCGAGAAGTCGCGGGAATCCGCGCGCCTTCTCTTCTTCTTTCATGTGTTTATCGCTGTAATGCCTTGATTTGATATTGTATAGGCAGTCGTACATTTGCACCAAATAAATAAACTTTTCTTCATCCATTTCCATCACTTTTGTATTCGTTGCACTGCAAGGAATGAATGCAAATGCTCGCGCGCAACAGACGCGCGCGGGGAGCGGGCGCGAGGGGCGGGATATTGCCAGCGGCCGCTCGCGACTGCTCGAGCATTCTCGGGACTTCCCGCGCAGTCGCACGGCTAATTCGCTGGAATTCCAGCGGCGCCGCTGGCATCCGCGCGACTCGTTCGATTTCTCATGCGATAATAAGTATTATAGTAATGAAAATAAAGTTAAAATTCATATGACACTGAAACTGCGATCCGCTTCGCCGCTCTTTTGGTGAACCTCCATATAGTCGGAAAAATCCTAAGCAGGTGATGATGCGTGCACTGACTGGACAGGTCCACTCAAAGTGTCACTGACTCTGGCAGGGCCACCATCAGGGATTTTAATTTTGATAACACAAAAAAATTGTCGCTAATCAGTCAAAATTTATCGCCAAATATCAGAATTTGTCGGTCACTGGTTCAAAAGATATATGGGTTTATAGGTGGCCGATCTGGAGTCTCCCCAGAGGGGCCACATTTATATCTCAAAAACTAGGGCACCTAGCGAAGATCTGTTTTCTCCCATATTTTGTCGGGATCAGTCGCCAAGTCACAGCTTAGTTTAGGAGATATAATGAGTTCAATTAGTAAGGTATAGTCCAAGAGCTAGTATATGAGTTTTTTCGTGAACTCTTCGATCTAGCTCTTGGACTATACCTACACCTATAAACCCTTATATCTTTTGAAGCAACTGACCGACAAATTCCGATATATGGCGACTGATGCGACAAAGTATGGGAGAAAATAGATCTTCGCTAGGTGCCCTAGTTTTTGAGATATAAATATGGCCCTGCTGGGGAGACTCCAGATCGGCCACCTATAAACCCTTATATCTTTTGAACCAGTGATCGACAAGTTCTGATATTTGGAGACTTTCGACAATTTTTTTGTGTTATCAAAATTAAAATCCCTGATGGTGGCTCTGCCAGTCATTGACACCCCTTTCGCCTCTTCGGAAATTTCGATGGAATTTTGGTGTTATGGTTTGGGAGTTAGCTTAAAACAGTGTCCGTTTCGACTGCTCGGCCACAGTGTCGTAGAAAAAAAACGACTACGTCAACATTACGAAGGAATTTGTAAAACACTAACAATGAAACTCGCAAATTCGTAGATCCAATATTCAGAAAGTTGTAAAGGTTTAACCATGGCCGCGCGGTCGAAACGTGGAGAACCGCGCGGCCACGCAGTTCTCTTAAACGGAGCTTAGTAGAGGTCTCGATTCTTTTTGCTAACCACTGATACGATTTCGAAGAATATGTAGACAGCATGAATGAAGTCCTAATATTTGAACTTCACGACCTACAGACCTTAAATGCTATGGCCGCGCGGTCGAAACATGGAGAACCGCGCCGCCACGCAGTTCTCTTAAACGGAGCTTAGTAGAGGTCCCATTCTTTTTGCTAATCACTGATACGATTTCGAAGAATATGTAGACAGTATGGATGAAGTCCGAATGTTTGAACTTCACGACCTACAGACCTTAAATGCTATGGCCGCGCGGTCGAAACATACTTTTTATTCGGGTATCACCCGAGGAAAGGCTAGTATGAAATATTTCTCGACTTTTTCTTCATCTACGTCGGTGAACTTGGTTTATTTTTTAGCTCCTTCATAAAGATTCTTTCAGGAAAAGCTACAGATACATCTCCATTAAAACAATACATGTATCTATCACTTTATTCATTACTAGCGTCATACATAACTTACAACAAATAAATTATAACAGCCATCTCGTTATGTACATAAAAGAAAAAAACGAAACAAAAATAATAAAATAAAAAATAACTTTTTATTTTCCAAAAAAATAATTTAATTAACATGATCATTTACTTATATAATATACTGTAACTTGGTAATATAAATCACAATTTACTACATAACATACTGTGTGGCGGCGATTGGAAAGTGTAAAACGTCGCGCGTAGGCCATATGGGACCCATTTGACCCATACGACCCATATGGCCTGAGTTAGACCATAATATCATGTCTCAATATCATTTAAAAATTATTCATACATAGTGGAAGAACTAGGATTGCTGTTAAAACCACCATTTTGTACTGTCAATGATACTTTTATAATTATAATTACGATTTTTGTTCCCTTTCTAATTATTTTGGCGGGTCATTATGGTGACCTTAGTGAGTGGGGACCCCTACCTGTGGATGCAATACCAGGGACATAGAAGCGTCACCATCCCATGGACAAAGCTGAAATATCTCATGTCTGTACTAACCACCAAAATATCGCGATCTCACTCCTTCATCCCAAGTTAAATGGCATCCTATTTACAAGAGTTTTAGGGTACTCTGCGTACCCCTTTGGTAAAAACAGGCGTCATGTTTCATCAGAATTACCAGCAATCCTAGTCTGTTAACCGCGCGACGCATAATAAACTACCTATAAATGTTCTACGTTCACTTTTGTTTCGCTTCTTCAGCCTCCAGCCTCTTGCGCATAGATTCTGGCATCTCTGCGGGTGGGGGGCGGGGCATGCGCAGCCATACCTGTAAGATGCGCGAGAGAGTGAGTAGGTGTGGGTGGTAAGGGTGTAGGGAGATCGGGAGCGTGTTTTCTCATTGTAGATGTGTCTACATGGTAAATCAGTAGGAACAATTGATTTTAAATCATTGAGTTGGTGATTTCAAAAGGCAGCTTAGCAAAAGATTCATACGATACTGAAGGGTGGGCGTTTCGGGGAAGTGTCTTGTGGAATTTTGACGTTCAAATAGTGCTAATTCGCAATATTAGTTGAATAAACGATTTTTGATTTTTACAACCCAATTCTCAAACGACTCTTGATGACATTCAAACTCGTGTGTCGCTTCGATACACGTAGGTGTGTGGCATCACAGCGGCTTCATCAGATACCAGCACAGCGGTGTTCATTTTTTAAATATTGCAGCATTAAGGCTTTTGCAAAACGGGCGCGACACACGATAAAATCGCGCGCGACACAAAGGCACCGCAAGTCGCGTAACGAGCGGTGCCTTTGTGTCGCGCGCGATTATATAGCGTGTCGTGTGTTTTTATAAGGAGTAACAGAGGCTACTGTTATTTTAGAAAAAAGAATTAGGGTTCCGCGCAAAAAATAAAAACCCATGAAAACCAATCGCGAACGGAGTCGCGGGCACAGCTAGTCTTTAGTCAAACGTCATTTATTCAAATCAGGACTTTGCGAACGTCAAAATTACATACGACAGTCCCCCAAAACGCCCGCCCTTCACCACTCCCTAGTGCTTTCGCTGGGGAGAAGTGGCGCAACAAACTCCCCAGCAGCACAGCTGTCTGTTCAGTTAGAAAAACTTGCTTTTATAAATCCATTGCGTCTCGCGTGGATCGCGCATTCGGCATCATCATCATTTCAGCCGAAAGACGTCCACTGCTGGACATAGGCCTCCCCCAAGCACCTCCACTTCGACCGGTTCTGCGCTTCTCGCATCCAACGGGTTCCTGCGGCCTTCACAAGGTCGTCGGACCACCTTCGTTCGGCATACGAAGAGTTAATAAATAATGTGTTACCTTGACGGCATCATAGATGAACCATTGCAGGGCGGTGAGGGTACCAATCATGACGATCCTGGGTCCGAGACCCTTCCAGACGCCGGCCATACCCAGCTTGCCGATGATGCTGCCGACTGTGGCGGTCTTGTCCTGAAAAATTAAGATATCGTTTTAAAAAATGAGATCATCAACATTCTCCTTTTGGGGACGGTGCAACATGTCTTTTTCTTCCATACTTCTCTATTAGTCGTCATCTCGGTAGTCACCTTCTTTCTAACCATATCATCATTCACACATTCCATCCATCGTTTCTTTGGTCTTCCCCTACTCTTATAGCCATCGACATTTATACTCAAAACTTTTCTTTCGCGTTCTGTAGACGTTTAATTACAACAAATCTATTGTTTGGACTAAAGAATTAAAACAGTAGTATTTTAGTATGTTGCTCGTAGAACCCCAAATTATCAAAACTACTCCATATTTGAGTCAGTAATGGAAGATAATAATAATAATAATAATATTATTATGATGTTCTAGCAAAACTTGGAACTGGTAAAAAATCGCTAATTATCTGCGGTGACTTCAATATTAATATCTTAGAGAATAGTTCAAATAGCAGTCGATTATTAAGTCTCTTTAAATCATTCAATTTGTCAAATGTGTTTTCAGAACCAACTCGCATAACTATAAATTCTGCTACATGTATTGATAATGTTTTTTGTTGCTGCGACTACTTAGATAAAGCCATTGTGAACTATCTCCCTTCTGATCACAGCGGTCAAACCGTTGTGTTCAAGTCCAATACACTGTTACAAAAAATTCAGATAAAAACTAGACAAATAACACCAAGCAATCTAAATAGATTTAATAATAACTTAATTAGTAAGTTAGGTGTACCAGGCCATATTAAAAACAATGTGAATGAATTATATGAGGAGTTCTTTTCGATAGTGCGCACCGAGTTCAATAACACTTTAAAGATGAAAACTAAAACTATTTGCCCAAATTTTTTGTTTAGTGACTGGGCAACTAAGGGTATTAGGAAAAGTAGAGAGAAATTGTTTGAGCTGTATGGCCTTAAGGGCCCCTTTTCCCGAAACTTTAGGCATTTTACGCGCTGAGTCGGCTTGCGCCCGCGTTGCACAGGAGCCGTCGCGGTATGAACTCCGGTGACCTATGGCGGCGGACGAGCACGCCACAGTACAAATAAATCAGTAGTACAAATATTACACTAGTTTACAAATTTTTACTTTTTTTCGTTCACAGGACAAAACCGTTGGATTTGTTTTGTGACTACCTTCTAATCAGTAAAAATAAATGTCAATTGTTTTTATCAAGTCTGGTTTTTTTATAACACTCACAAGAAGTTTTGGCTTAATCTGGTTACGTAGTGATCAATTAATTGTCTTAAACTCAAAAAGGAAACATTTAATGAAATTCTATTTTTACCGACTTCACAAAAAGGAGGAGGTACTATGTTCGGGTGATTGTATGTTTTTTTTTTTTGTATGTTTCTTCATCGAATACTCCGCCAATTGTCGACGGATTTTCAAAATTCTTTTTTTGTTCGAAAGTAGATAGTTCTGAGGTGGTCCCATTGTCACCAAGTTAGGATCTGATGGTGGGATCTTATAGAAATCGAGGGCAACCCTCAAATTTTATAGGCTGACTTATTGTTTTTCGCATATTTTATGAAGTATCTTGTGTATTTGTGTATGGTTGTCACCATCTCAGGTAGCTGGGCTGATGATGGAAGCTACAACTCCTTAACAGTAAGAAGTTACTCGAACAGGCAAGGACTGTTTTAGTAAATTGTTTTGATGTTTGATAGGGCATTTGCCACATTTGGTCTCATGATCATCAAGTCATGACCTGATGCTGCAGTCAGGATAGTCTGCAGAGTACCTAACTTCTCGACAAGTAACAGCAGATATATCGTGTTTAGGCTCATTGAAAAGGGCTCGATGTGTGGATAAACGTACTGTTACTGAGAAACACCGAAGACCTGATGCTGAAGCCAGGAGCATCAGAAAAAGTACAAACCTTGAAATTACAGCACCGTACTCGTATTTGGGCTCATTTTAAACAGGACTTATTTTAAGTTCAATGCAATGTTGACATAAGTCTGGCCTGATGCTGCAGCCAGGATTATCAGCATCTAGTCTAAAAACTAATAAAAGGAGAACTCCTCAACAATTAACGTCCCCGCATCGAGAAAAGGAATATTTTATAAAAAGGCGATGGGCAAGTTGACATTATTCTATTGTAACTTAGATAAATTATAAATAGACCCACTAAAAAGCGAGAAATAAAAACTTTTTAACAAAAAAAAAACCGACTTCCAAAAAAAACACTACAAACTGAAAAATAACTTTAATTTCGGAAGTCGGTGGCAAAAACTAAAATACTGATCCCTAAGACACCGACTTCCGAAATTAAAGTTATTTTTCAGTTTGTAGTGTTTTTTGTTGAAAATGTTTTTCAGACAGTGCAAATTAGATCATAACATTTTTTGTTGTATTTACAAGAAAAATATGTAGTAAAAAAAACAGATCGGTTACAGAAGCTATACTTTCGGTAGCAAATTTTAATAAAAAGGGTTTTTCAAGTAGTAGATGAAAAGTACTAACAAATTCGGTAGCAAGAAATAAAAAATACGTGCAATTTAGATTGTCAATTTTGTGGCAAGACCTAACAAATCACGAAACTAGCTGTTATTTTTGCCTAACTAAATATGTAGCCTTTAAAAACCAGAACAAGTGGTGTTACATACAATATAATGATGACCCATGGGTCAAAGAGTGTGGTACTTAAGATAGAAACACGTTTGTATGATACAACTACATACAGAAAGCATGGCTAATAGAAATCTCTATTCCTAGACAGCTCGTTTCGCCGAAAACTTTGTTGATAGAAAACATTGTTCGTAGATATCTCGGTTCATAAGAAGCACTTTTGACAGAGATCTCTGTTCATAGATAGCATTTATTGTCGGAAACTTTGTTCATAGAAACCACTGTTTCACCTTGGTTCACAGAAAGCACCTTTGGTTCACGGAAACCAATTAGATCATTATTTTTTAAGTAAGCTGTATTCCTATTCACTCGCTCTTGCATCCTATGTCGACGGAGCCCCGCTTGGCGGGGCTCCTATTTCTGTGTAAAGGGTTTAAAGTAACCAAACCGAACCTCGGGGTGCCCTTCGCTCGCTCTTGCATCCTATGTTGCGCTTTTTTAACCAAGGGAAACAGTGGTTTCTATGAACAAAGTTTACGACAAGAAGTGCTATCTATGAACAGAGATCTCTGTCAACAGTCCTTCCTATGAACCGTGATATCTACGGACAATGTTGTCTATCAACAAAGTTTTCGGCGAAAAGTGCTGTCTACGAATAGAGATTTCTATTAGCTGTGCTATCTGTATGTAGTCGTATCGTACAAGCGTGTTTCTATCTTAGGTTCCACACCGTGGGTCAAATCCTATGCTACATTCGAAAAGAATGCCTTACCCGATGTTGCCTAGTAGTTTCAGTCAATAAAACGAAGCAAAACCCACAAAATTGGAGACAGAACCTAAGACCCCATTTCGAGCCAGATGTATGATTTTGATTTCGAAGGATCTGAATTGAAGGATGGCAAAGTCAAAGTCAAGATTTCTGGTATAAAAAAAAGTTAGCAGATTACTGTTGGTCTAATTTAAGAGATACTGATACAAATCTGAATTAAAACAGAGTAAAATTTGCAATATGTAATACTTTCACTAAATGGTAATCTTAAAATTAACAAAAAAAAAAGTAAAAATTTTGAAAACTAGACGATCTAAATTTTTTCCACTTCAGAATCCTCTATGCAAACACATGGTTTTCATCTCATGAACAAAAACGCTGTAAACTAGTGTTATTGGCGTTGGCGACAGACACATAAATTCATAAGATTTAACGTGGGAGATAAAAAATTAAATTAAAAATTTAAAAAACCCCCGACAAAAATAAAATTAAGGAATCCCTACAAAAAGCACGAAATAAAAAAATCACACACACACACACGTCAAACTTAGAACACCCCGTTGTTTTTGCGTCGGGGGTTAAAAATTAGATGGGAAGCATTGTATAGTGTTTCTTAAGTTCGTGGTTCTCTTTGTGCTCTTTTTGAAGGTTTCACTTCTACCACGTGTGAATTGCACACATGTTTTTTTTCATACACTTTCAAATTTCCACGCGAACGAAGTCGCGGGCAACAGCTAGTAAATAAATAAATATCGTTCGTTGGCTTGTGTCGTGGACACCAGGTAGTTGATATAATAAATATATACTTTTTTTGTAAATACATAGGTACTTCTTATGTACAAACATCCATGACTCAGAAACAAAATAATGTCCATGCTCATCACACAAACATTTGCCCCTACCAAGATTCGAACCCGGACCCTAAGATCGTAAGGCGGCCTCACTACCGCTGCGCCATTCGGATCGTCAATTTATATAAAAATATGTAAAGGTGAATGTTTCCATTAAAAATATTAAAGATTTAAAACTCTAGTCATACTGACTTCGCTAGTCTGTGTAGAGAACCACAAGTTTTCTTCACTTCAGATGCCCTTTTTTTCTTAATTTTGTTTTTTTTTATTTGCCATTTTAATTACTTCTAATACAACACGTTTTTACGCAGGTAAGTAGGCACTATTACGCGCGCGAAGACGATAATGTGGTTGCGAGCAAAAATTGCATAGGTCCTCCCTCGTTGACGTCCGGCAGGACACTGGTGGACACTGGCGCGGTGCGCGCGACTCGTTTTTCACGCATTTATTTTATATGGAAAAAAATAAGTGCCATATTATTAATCTATCCAATAATATCCCTGTTAAACCTGATTAGTAAATGAAATGTAAAATTTTCATAAAAATTGCGTTCCCCCAAGTCTCATACAACTCAAAATCCTTTCAAAATCGACTTTACTTCTGATTTTTTTTTTATCGAGCAAAATGTTAAATATTGTGTTTTTAACCAAAAAAGTCACTAGATTAAACATGTATCTGTACTATATATTTTTTTGCGAATTTAAATATGGTGATTTCTCTGAAAACAACTCGATCTAGAAACGTAAATTTCGGAAAAGGGGCCCTTAAGCCTTATATTAACTCCGAAACTTTCAATAAATACGTTGCTACCTACTCTAAAACTTTTAGAAATACCTGCAAGACAGCTAAAGCCTTGCATATTAGCAAAAAGATTAAATCAGCCGATAATAAAATAAAGACGGTCTGGAAAATTATAAATGATGAAACTAACCGAAATAAAAGACATAACAGTGATTTCGCACTAGAGACTTCGCGTGGTCTCATAAGCACTAACAAAGAAGTTGCTCAAGAATTTGTAAATTTCTTTACCAGTATCCCACATAAAACTACTGAAATCTTAAATTCCTCGCCTTTACGTTCTATTGATTTATTAAAAGCAAACGTTCCATCCTGCCAGATTGAATTTAAGTTCAAGCATATAAACCCTGAAATAGTAATAAAAGCTTTCAAGCAAATCAAGATCAAATTAACCGAAGATATATGGGGAATGTCTATCAAAGTATGTACCTCCATTATTGAGACTATAGCGCCGTACTTAGCATTAATATTTAATTTGTGTGTGGATCAAGGAGTCTTTCCGGATCTAATGAAATACAGTAAGGTAATACCACTTTTCAAATCGGGGGACAGTAAAGATACCAATAATTATAGACCCGTATCCGTGTTACCAGTTTTCAGCAAGGTATTTGAAAAGGTGATGCTGAACCAAATGCTCAATCATTTTACCACCAATAAAATATTACACGACCAACAATACGGTTTCACCAAGGGACGTTGTACAACTGATGCCGGTGTCACCTTATTAAAACACATATTTACGGCCTGGGAAGAGTCCCAAGACGCCATAGGAATTTTTTGTGACCTCTCCAAAGCTTTTGATTGCGTCGAACACGAAATCTTACTCTTAAAACTTGAGCATTACGGACTGGGTAAACTTGCGCTCAGTTTAGTAAAATCTTATTTAAATGATAGACAACAGCAGGTTCAAATAAATGGTGTCAATTCACTCGGTTTAAAAGTAAAAATGGGTGTACCACAAGGCTCGATATTAGGTCCTTTCCTCTTTTTAGTATATATTAATGATCTACCCCACTTGTTAAAAACCCAACCACAAATGGTGTTATTTGCTGACGATACTTCCTTGGTTTTTAAAATTAATAGACGTGCATCAAATCTTGACGACGTAAATAACGCCCTACTGCAGATCCAAAATTGGTTCACTGCTAATAATTTAGTATTAAATGGAAAAAAAACGAAGTGCATAAGATTTTCTTTACCAAATGTCAAAAGTAGTAATTGTGAAATAGTATTGAATCAAGAGAAACTAGAATTCGTCGATAAAACTGTTTTCCTGGGGATCACGCTCGACTCAAGGCTTCAATGGGGTCCTCATTTAACATCCCTTGCAGGACGGCTCAGTTCAGCAGCATATGCTGTGAGAAAAATCCGTCAATTTACTGATGTTGATACCGCGAGACTGGTCTATTTTAGTTACTTTCATAGTATCATGTCGTACGGTATTTTACTATGGGGACGGGCTGCAGACATCGAGTCTATTTTTATTCTGCAGAAAAGAGCTATCAGAGCCATATACAGCCTCCGCAGGCGTGACTCTCTAAGGGAACTGTTTAAAGATATTAACATCATGACGGTACCTTGTCAATACATCTACGAAAATATCATGTACGTAAGGAAAAATCTACATCTTTTTAGTAAAAGAGGTGAAAGACACAATTATATCACTAGAAATAGGGACCAATTAGTTCAACCAGGTTTCAGGCTGGCTAAAGTAGACTCGTCTTTCATGGGCTACTGTTTAAAATGTTACAATAAAATACCTGCCGACATACTTCAACTGAATGAAACGAAATTTAAATCTTGTATAAAACGCACACTATGCAGCCAGGCATATTATAAATTGGGGGACTACATCGCCGATAAAAGTGCTTGGCTAAACGCTGGTCCTGCTCCATAAGGACGCACAAATAAATTGATTAGCATTGGAAAATACTGTTGAAGCTGCTGAAGATTTTAAAATACACTCTTTGCATTATATAAATTCAATCTCCTAGTATTGTATAATTGCATAGCACATGTGTGAGTACTATGTACATACTATAAAGCTTCCATTTACTGGGTACGCCTTTCATTGACTTGAATGTGCCCTGGCGGCTGAGAGTATGTCATGCTCACTCAAATGTCTCGCTGATGGTGGCGCGTGTGTTGGATCATTTAGCTCCCTATAAAATGGTTGAGCTGAATGGTGCTAATACATGCGTCATGTTCGTGAACGGGCGCCGTCAGTAGGGACTGGTCATCTCTTTGCTGCCATGGCTTATTTTAATTTTATTTAATATTTGAATTGTTTTTTTTTTTCATTACGGACGCTTTTAACGTTCTGCATCGTTCTCACATGCATAATTTTTAACATGAATGATGTAAACAAGACTTTGTAACCATATTATTTTGATTTAAAAGAGTGTCCATGGAGTTTCTTGCCCGTTCTTCTCCATAGGTACCTACGCTTTGGAATGGGCAATCTAGCTTCATCTTTCTGACTGACCGACCCCTTGACAATTCAAAAGTGCCTGTAATTGGTTTAATTGAAATAAATGCTTTGAGTTTGAGTTTGAGTTGAGTTTGAGTAATCTGACAAAAAATCAGAATGATTGTATGTATATTAGTATGTTTTTTATTGTAAAAAGAAAGTTTTTAGAGGTATCTTCATGATTTTTTTCTATCATATCAAATAAGTTGTATTATGTTTTCAACACACTATCTACCTAGCATATATCCTGAAGAATATCATATATTTTTCTGATTTTGTTTACTAAAGTCGATCATATACTTTTATTGTTTCTAAAACTTGCGTTTTTTATGTTTAAGTCCTGTTAGCCCCTAATGTCTTTCCAGATATTTAAACTTCTATGACATTCAACCTTTTTCGTCTCTTAGGATGGGCCATAGTGTACATACCTGGTTAAGCTTCGAGACCACGGTGTCGGCGGGGTGGGAGACAATGGCGCAGAACACACCAGCGATGTATCCGGCCGCGAATGTGACGATCAGCTGCTCGCCCTTCGAGCACTGCTCACGGGGCTTGGGGACGACAAACTGTTGGGAAATAGTTATCAAGTTTTAATATTTAGTAATAATTAGTTGTTCAGCAAAACACCCTACGTTAATTTGCCGCGTTACAGCCGTTTTATTAAACTGTCAAAGAATTACAGTTTTGATATAATAATAATAGCCTCCCGACCGATTTCGGTCACGATGGCCAATGGCCAATCTCAATGGAGATTAGCCAGGTACGCAGGAAATATTATAGTGCACAAGTGTGCGCAGACAAAGGTGCACTCTCTGTTCCTTTATTCTCATAGTCCGATGGGACGGCAATCCGACACGACCGGGGAGAGATCAGCAGGAACAATGGCTTTACGTGCTTTCCGAGGCACCGGGGTATTAAACCACCAACTTCCAAACTTCGGACTGTTACTAAGAAATTCCTAATGGGAAAACCCAATAACACTTTGTCCGACCCGGGAATCGAACCCAGGACGCTTGCAACCACGAGACCAACGGGGCAGTTTTGATATACAAACAATACGACATTATACTAACCACTTATGGACAAAACAGACAGAATATACGGACAATTTGAGTGAATAGTCAATTTGATAAACTATTAATTTCTCTGAATTTATGGCTCGCTTTCTGAATTGAGAGAGAACGTGACAGTCTTCTTTGGCATTACTTAATGTGACGCACCATAAATTTCTTAGCAAAAAAACGTAAGGAATTTTGAATTTCGCAGACTAGTTCCGAACTTCCTGGTTTTAATATAAAGAAGTATAGAACTTACCTTGTACAACAGCTCAACGGTCTTCTCGAAGCAGGCGAACTTCATCATGGTGTAAGGGATCTGCCTACCCCATAGAGGCGCGAGTCCCTTGTACAGGGTGCCGTAGCCTTCATTCTGGACCATTTTGGGCCATGCTTCACGGAGTGTGGTGGCGAAACCAGGCATAGTCTGGATTCTGACCTGGGAAGAGGTGGCTTGGAGTCAGTAAGCTGCTTTTTGATGATGTTAGATTAGAATACACTTTTAAATACCAATTGTTAGTCCTAAGAGCGCCAACGCACTGGCGCCGACCAAACGCCGACCGCGCAGTCGCGCCCTCATCGTTTGTTTGGTTATTTATTTTGTTTTAGAATGAAAATGCAGAAAATAAGCACGTTAAGTTGTGCTCCACAAGATTATACGTTAATATTATTATAAGCGGTAGTTTTACATGGTTTAGTTTACGGAACAGATAATAGTGGCCACTATTTTCCGTTTTAGTGATTATAATAAAACTAAACAATGCAGAAAATAAGCACGTTAAGTTGTGCTCCACAAGATTATATCGTCGTTGATAGTCCAATACCGCGTAACTAACATTATTCAAAACCGCGAATCTACAAAAAAAATCAAAAATGAGATTTCGCGGCTGTAGGTAACTGATTGTGATTGGCGTCGACCCGTGTGACAATTTTTTGAATCGTCCAAAAGGAAGACGAGTATTTCAAAAATAACAATACCGCGGATCTTTCGACGAACAAGTTACGACACAAAAACCGCGTATCCGGGCCAATTTCTATTTGTTTGTACAGTGTCTAAGTGACGCTCCGGGTAAAAATTGTTTTTTTAAAGTAATTACTGGATTATTTTTAAAGTAAGTATGTAAACGATTACCACAATCTCGAAACTGGTGCTACTAAAAATGAGATTGACTTCATTATGTCGACGAAGAAACAAGTATTCAATGATGTCTCTGTGATCAATGCGGTAAAAACCGGAAGTGTTCACCGCATGGTAAGAGGCACATTGAACTTAAATATCAAGCTGGAAAGATGACTGATGAAGTCTACGCTCCGCCCAACACCGATCCAGGTCCAAAACCCCATGAGCTTTCAGCTCGAACTTCAGAATCGTTTCGAATGCCTAGGGAGCTCCGTGGACGATTATAACGATGGGTTCGTGGAAACTGTCCATACGGTCGGTTCTAAGATCTTCAAGATCCGTCTTACGAATACAAAAAAAAAAGCTCTCTGATCCTACTTTACGGCTCATGAAGGAGAGGCGCGAGATGATCCTGCAGTCTTCAGATGATGCGCTCAATTACCGGCAGCTCAATAGACGGATTTCTAAGTCCTTGAAAAGCGATCTTCGCCACTTTAATGCAGACCGTATTAAGGACGCGATAGAGGGAAATAAAGGGTCAAAGGTCGTTGATAGAGATCTGTCTATTGGGCAGAGCCAGCTTACGAAACTGAAGACCGATGATGGCAGGATCGTATCCGCCAAACCTGAGCTGTTGAGAGAGATCGAGAGGTTCTATGGACAGTTATAAACATCAACAAGTAACCCCGTTACGAATCTGGCAAACGACCCAAGAGCTAGATTGACCTGACACTATACCGAAGACATCCCGGACGTCAGCCTGTACGAGATTAGGATGGCTCTGAAGCAACGCAAAAACAACAGAAGAGCGGTGATACTTTTCTTTAAGAAGGGCGACAATGGCCTTCTTAAGAATTATAGGCCCATCTCACTTCTGAACCATGTCTACAAGCTGTTTTCGAGAGTCATCACGAACCGAACAAGCCGGATTCCGTAAAGGCTTCAGCACCGTAGACCACATACATACGCTGCGACAGGTTAAACAGAAGACCGAAGAATATAACCTGCCTCTCTGCTTAGCGTTTGTGGACTACGAGAAAGCCTTTGATTCGATCGAGACATGGGCTGTACTGCAATCTCTTCAACGGTGCCAGATCGACTATCGGTACATCAAGGTGCTGAAGTGTCTGTACGAAAACTACTATGTCTAACCAAACCACTATGTCAGTCCGACTCCAGGGTCAGACCTCGAAACCTATACTTCTGCAACGAGGTGTGAGACAGGGAGACGTTACGAGTACCTCTCCGAAACTGTTCACCGCTGCACTGAGGACGTCTTCAAAGTTCTGGACTGGAAAGGGGCTGGCATTAACATCAATGGCGAGTACATAACTCACCTTCGGTTTGCCGACGATATCGTAGTCATGGCTGAGACTATGGAAGACCTGCTCAATGACCTCAGTAGAGCTTGTATTCTTTGTATTCTTTCATACCTTCATACCCATTATTAATGACTAAAAGTCATTTAAACACTTAATATTATTAAATACATGATTGATTGAGGTTTTGGCATTATTTTATTTCATTTACAATTTCGCGTAAGTACTGTCTATGAACCAGAATCGTTCGAAACTAAACAGCGTAAGTGATTTTGTAAGTAAACTATTGGGAATATTCACTTTATAAATAGTATATTGGATTAAGGAGAACGAAACGGTCCTATATTCAAGTTCGTTCAAAATTCGGCCTATTAGTCTTTTAGAAAATCAGTTTTTTAACCCTCCTGTAAAATTAGCAGAAGTGTACATACGCGGTATTTAACAATGTTAGTTACGCGGAATTGGACTATCAACGACGATATGTTAATATTATTTTATAAACTGTAGATTTACATTGTTTAGTTTATAAAAGAAATAACCAAACAAACGATGAGGGCGCCACTAGGCGGTCGGCGCGGAATTCCTAAGCCCTCAGATCGCATAACCTCATGTTCACCTCCACCACGCGGCCGCCACACAGCGCGGACGCTAAGCGACGTGTGACTTTTTTTTTGGTATGACCACTCGCAGATGCAACTCTAGAACAACCTTTCTGCTTAACCGGACTATCCTGTGGTGGCCAAAAATTACTTTAAGGCCCCCAGCCAGGGCTTACAAACTAGGATTTTAGTTAAATGAACCGACACTAAGGGCACCCCCTGTGGGGTTCGGGCCTCGGCTTAGTGCGTCATTGGGGGGAGGACAGCAATGGTCAGGCTGGGTCTGATTATTATTTGGGGAATTTAAAGCTACTTGCTCAGCTACGCGGGCTGGCTCGTCGAGTAAGGGTCGGGCTGTGATGTTACAGGGGAGTCGCGGAGGGCCTCGGCGGCGGGGCCGGATACGCGGTTTGTATCTGTTTTTGCGTCTAGTGCTGGTTTCCTGGAGAATGGTGATGGGATCGTCGGGTGCGAGGAGGGTATGCCTAGGACGGCGCATCTTGGAGATGTTTGAAGGGGTATATTGGGAGGCTGAAGAAACCAGTGGGTTGGGGTCTTTCTCAGCCCGTCAAAGAAACTCCCAGTTAGGCGTTTCATGAACTGTTGGATGGTTGGGATCTTGAGATCAACATGGAGTTGGTTATTCCTAATGAACCACGGGGCTCCCGTGGCCTTTCGGAGAAATCGGTTTTGGAGGGTCTGCGTCCTATGGAGGTGGTGTGGTTTGGCATGTGCGAACACAGGGCAGGCTTATGTCTGGATTGGCCGAATGCACGCGGTGTAGATACGCAATTTGCAATTAAGTAACAATTTGCTGCGTGCATTCAACACGGAATGGAGCCTGTCGAGAGCGAAAGCGGCACGCGAGCGCACCGTCCTTATGTGCTCCCCAAAGGTCAGGCGTTGGTCTAGGATGACCCCCAAGAATTTGGCTTGCTTCTCCCAAGGGATCGGCTTGCCAAACATGGTGATCGGTTTTGGAGTAGGAGGGAGGGGGTGCCTGGGTCTGAGGAAAAGTACCGCCTAGCTCTTATCGGGATTTACTTCTATTCTGCATCTCCGGAACCAATCGCCTAAGGCTTTTGCGGAGTTTTGGAGAGTCGATGCTATTTGGTTGGGGCTTCTGTCTGAGTAGTAGATGGCTGTGTCGTCAGCAAAATAGGGCTAGTTGGGCTGTCTTACTTTTGGGAATGTCGCTAGTGTATAGCGTGAAGGCTAGTGGGGATATTACCGAGCCCTGGGGGACGCCAGCACGAATCGGATGAAGCGACGTGTGACGTCATAGACACGGCCGCGCGGCAGCATCCCTCGAGCGCGTTTTTTTTCATCATCGGGCAGGAAATTGCTAAATATTGTACTCATCAGAGTGGCAATTTTTAATTCTATAAGGCCTGCCTCACTACCACTGGATATTTAAGATCCAGTTTCTCTGGCAGATAATTGTATTAAAAAAATATTAGTCAACAATAAATATGAAAATAGCGCTTACTGCTACGACTTAAGGTGAATGGGTAGTTGAGACCGCGAAATTCCTATTTTCATACATTTTTTGCAATTTGCAGGTCAGTGTCGGATTGTATTTTGATCAAAATATGATTCGCGACAATAACAGGTACATATTTAGAGAATTATAATCATTAGAATCATTAATATATCTTTCTAAGTTAGATTTCTACCATTAACACTTTTCCATAAGAGATTGGTGGTTGGTGGTAGAAATCTAACTTAGAAAGATATATTAATGATTATAATTCTCTAAATATGTACCTGTTATTGTCGCGAATCATATTTTGATCAAGATACAATCCGACACTGACCTGCAAATTGCAAAAAACGTAAGAAAATTTGAATTTCGCGCTCTCAACTACCCATTTACCTTATGCGATATCAATGTCAAATTTTTACGACGGTGTTAGGGTCGACTTTACTTCGCAGTACACTATGCAACAGAGCCTTAAGGCCGCTTTCATATTAGAACGTTAGCAGCGCGACAGTAGCGCGGCAGAAGCAGAAACCTTCACGCACGCTTCTGTTTATAATATGAAATTCTGACTGGGCGACGGTCGCGTGTCAGTCGCGCTGCTAAAGTCGCCTAAATGTGAAAGCGCACTTATTTCATACAAATCCTTCTAATTAATCTGCCAGATACTACTAAGAAACAGGCCTCTACAAGGTCAACCTAAATTACCTAGCAAAACTTCACAAACATGATAGATATGGATATAAAATCAGCCGGTCTAATCTACAAGGTGTAACAGAATAAACGCAAGTCCTGAAAGTAGTTTGTTCATAATTGATTACTGAATCAATTTCGGTAACATTTAAGATAGGTATTTTTTTTTAAATTATGTATTTTGCCATACTGATCGCCGATTGAGCCAAAGAAAATTAAATCTTATGTCAAGGCAATAAGACTCAATTTTGAATGCATAAAGTAATGATAGGGTCAACACAATTTACTTAATAAAAATAGCTAGCTTTAAAAAAAAATTGTTTTGATCATTGTATTATGCTTTTAACTCAATACTCTAATTGGGGTGTATGAGGTCTTGCGTTCATTATGTTACGCATTGTATATGATAAAAATACATTCTTACCTTAGCGGCCTCTAGGGGTGAAAGGGCGATGTCAGCGAAGAACTCGGCAGTCGCAGACGCAGCGAGGTAGACACCAGTACGGTAGGTATACGCCGTCTCCTCGTCCAGAAGGCCATTGTACGTTACTTTGAAGACTTCATACAGACCGAACTTGCAGAGACCCTGAGAGAGATGGAAATAGCGTTAGTAAGTGTAGGAGAGGGAGAGGGAAGATTTGGGGCAGTTGCAAGTCTCATAGGTTTTGTGTCTTCAGTTGAATTCACTTTTCAGTAGGAACAATTGGATGTTTGTTTTAATCATTGATGACCCTGATGATTGGTGTTACTGGGATTACCCAGTAACTGGGTTGTGGGTATCGTATTAACGATACGCCTTGGTAAGACTGGTTGTCAGACTTTCGGGCTTCTAACTACCCGACTGTCAAAGATCCACGAATGACAGCCGGGACCAACGGCTTTCCGAGGCACGGAGATGTATACTTAGTCGGGCCATAAGTTCTGTCACATAGGTAAAATTTCGAATTTAGAATGCAAACCGAGGAAAATATTATGGACATTCGAAATTTGAATATTTAAACAAAATAAAAACAAAGGGTTTCTGGAATTTTGTTCATTTTCTAAAATGGAGTGGACGCGCAAAGAAGACAGAGTCGCAGTAATTGCATTGCATCGTTGCGGTCACGCGCCAACTGAGATTTTCAAACTGCTGAAAAATTTTAAAATTTCACTGAGATTTATTTATCGTACTATCAAACGATTCAGGGAAGATTCAAGATTACAAGATAAACAAAGGAGCGGTCGACCTCGTACTGTTCGGACTCCAGCGGTCATCAAAGCAATGAAGGCGCGAATCCAACGAAATCCTGTCCGCAAGCAAAAAATGTTGGCTTTGCAGATGGGACTAAGCAGAACTACTGTTAAAAGGGTGTTGAATGAAGACCTAGGACTGCGTGCTTATAGAAAAAAAAACAGCACATCTTCTTAACGCACGGCTGAAGAAAATCAGACTCGAAAGAAGCCGGGTTTTGTTAAGGCGGTAAGCGGGAAAAAAATACCGCGAAATACTTTTCTCGGACGAAAAAATTTTTAATGTTGAGGAGAGTTTCAACAAACAAAATGATAAAGTGTATGCACACTCTAGTGAAGAAGCGAGCAGACGTGTGCCACGTGTTCAGCGTGGTCATCCATCACCCTTCGGCATTCATGGTTTGGCTTGGGGTGTCCTATTTGGGTCCAACGGAGTTGTTTTTTTGTGAAAAAGGAGTGAAAACCAGTGCCCTCGTATATCAAAACACAGTCCTAACAAACATTGTGGAACCTCTTTCACAAACAATGTTTGAAAACAGGCACTGGGTATTCCAGCAGGATTCTGCGCCGGCTCATAAGGCGAAAAGTACCCAAAACTGGCTCACGACCCGTGGAATCGACTTTATCAGGCATGAGGATTGGCCCTCATCTAGTCCAGACTTGAATCCCTTGGATTACAAAATATGGCAGCACTTAGAGGAGAAGGTCTGCGCTAAACCCCATCGCAACTTGGAGTCACTTAAAGCATCCCTGATTAAAGCAGTCGCCGATATTGACATGAATATCGTGCGTGCTTCGATTGATGACTGGCCTTGCAGATTGAAGGCTTGTATCGAAGCAAGAGGAGAACATTTCGAATAATTTTAATGTGGTTTAAATCTGTATTTTATAACCTTTCATTTGATATATAAATGGTTGTAATCCGTAACTCATTGTGTAATTTATTTAACTTTCCATATGTGTCAAAACTTATGACCAGACCCATGTAATAAAGATCGCAGACCAACCGCGGCAAGCGTAGCTTAACCTGATCGATCGACCTGTGCGGCTGTTATTGTTTAGCCACGGACCCCTCCCCCCTCTTCCCAAAGTACAATGGTTCCTATTAACGCCATGGTACTGTACCAACTTATTCAGGTTTTGAATAGAAGCGCCATACCTGTAGCGAGTATCCAATGAAAGTGGGTGCCCATCCCTTGGCGAGTCCCCTCATGCCCTCCTCGGCGACTGAAACCCTGAAGCCGTTGACGACATTCTTGTACTTGTCAGGGTCTACCTGCAGACGGCACTTCACCAGATCGAGGGGTACTACGGCTGTGTGGGTGATACCTGCAGGAGAAAGGGATAGTATTAAAAATCACAGCTCTAAGATAGAAAATAACATATATTTGTACTAAAAGTGACTATATATTCATCAGATAATTTTAACACTGTGCAGTTTAAATCGGCATTTTTTGAGGGTTCTAGTGCTTATAAAAATAATGTATCATCAAAAATGAAAACATAGGACATACAAGTAGCTAATATTTATTAAACAAGGATATTACAAATTAGAGGATTATATCCAAGATAAGAATGTTTGGAAACATGCTGGTCCTGCTCCATAGGACAATCTAAAAGTCTAGACAAAATCAAACTTGTTCCTAATTTAATTTATATATATTTTTTTAATTATGACATCTTATTCTAATTCAATTTTACAATCTGCGACTACAGTGGCTCACACACTTGTTAAAGTTCAACTACTTTTGCATTTTTTCTTTTTTTTTTTTTAAATAACTTTTAAATATGTGAGCACCATGTATCTATCACTTATTTGATTTACCTGTCATTGCTTAATTTTTAATTCTTTTTACCTTTTGTGGTAGACTAATTTTATTATGGGTGCATCATGTTCACATATAATTTTTATTATGTATACAAGACCTTGTAAAACATTTTTAAAAGAGTAACGGTGGAGTTTCTTGCCCATTCTTCTCCATACGAAAACTACCTTTTCGAATGGGCGACTAGAATCATTTCTATTTAGTTTTTTTTTGACGTTCAAAAGTGCCTTTAATGTGCCTATTTGAAATAAATGATTTGACTTTGACTTTATTATTCTGTAAAAAAAATCATTGCTTTATTGTCATTAAGGGGGAAGCGCTAAGGTGGCCCGCGAAATTCAAATATGATTCGCGGCCGTAACAAATATGTATTTACAAAATTATAATCATTACAATCATCAACACAACTCTCCAAGACCGTGTAATCCCCAAGAATGACTATTTCATGAAATCTTGACACTTGGGGATTACATGGTCTTAGAGAGTTGTGTTGATGACTTTAATAATTATAATTCTGTAAATACATATTTGTTACGGCCGCGAATCATATTTTAATCAACGTACAACTTGATACTGACCAGCAAATTGCAAAAAACGTAAAAAAAGTTGAATTTCGCGGGTTACCCTGGCGCTTTCGCCTTAACCAGAAAGAAAACAGGCGAGAGCATTTATATGGAGAAAACGACCACCCGCATTTTATCTTAAGGTTGGTTGTGGAAACCGACATGAGATATCCACCAACCTGCACTGGGCCCGCGTAGTGGGTTATGATCAACTCCCTCTTACATAGAAGAGGCCTGTGTCCTGTCCCAGCAGTGGGAACATCATAGACTAATAATGCTAAGGTTGGCAGTACTCAATATACTTTTACTTTAATCTTTCAACCTTTAACGACTTATGCACGTGGGTGTAATCAATCATTTTGATATCAAATAAAGATTATTCAGTTACGTAAGACTTAGTTAAAAAAAAATGTCACTAAGTACAGTCAGCAAAAGAGATAGGTATGCAGGATCGTCGGATACAGTTGAAGTTTAGTAAGAAACCGATGGATGTTGTCGACTGAAAATTCGATAAATGAGCTGTTTGTTTTCTATTAATAAAATTAAATTTTATTCGAGAACATCCATCGGTTACTTACTAAACTTCAACTACATATATCCGACGATCCGGCATACTTCTCTTTTGTTGACTTTACATTACGAAATCAAATTTATCGGGTTTATTTAGCGCTAATTAAGAGTAGGTAATAAATACCCACTCAAAGAAATAAGATATCGAAAACGAAGAAGAAGATATTTAAAGATATCGAATGCAGACGGATTCGATAAATTGCATGATTTTTTACCGACTTCAAAAAAAAAGGAGGTTATCAATTCGATACGTATGTATGTAATATTATTGGAATTGCATTGTATTCACATATGATGATCTATTAGGGCTTCCAAACAAATATACAAATTTTCATAGACGTATGTATGTATGTTTGTCCACGCATATCTCCGGAACTATTAATCGGATCGTGACCATTTTTTTTTATTGGCTTACATTTTCTTCAACTTAGGGAACAGTGCAAGTTTCATCAAGATCGATTCAGTAATTTTCAAGATATGGACTAATACGTGTAAGTGTGACGGCCTGGCTTATTGATAAGAGCTACGGGTGTAGTGTCAAAGGGAAAACATCTCAAAACCTTGGTGAAATACTAGTGCAAAAACTAAAAATTATGAAATAAAAAGTAATTTAAAAAAATTAAACCGACTTCAAAAAGAAATTAACTCAAAATTATGAAATAACTTTAATTTCGGAAGTCGGTGGCATAAAACTAAAATACAGATCCCAAGACACCGACTTCCGAAATTAAAGTTATTTCATAATTTTGAGTCAATTTCTTTTTGAAGTCGGTTTAATTTTTTAAAATTACTTTTTATTTAAATAGGGATGCGTAATGTCGTCTGTTGTTAATGTCTTAGGTAATCTTGGAAAATAATACGTAGTTATGGATCTTGTAGTTGTCCGAAATAATTCCCGTGTCCCAGCAGTGGGAACATTATAGGCTGTGATTAGATTTGATTAGATACCATAACCATAATCAACCCATAATGTTCCCACTGCTGGGACACAGGCCTCCTCTCAATGAGAGGGAGTGGGCCGTAATCCACCACGCGGGCCCAGTGCGGGTTGGTGGATGTCACATGTCTTTGAATTTTTGGTTCTAGGACATGCCGGTTTCCTCACGATGTTTTCCTTCACCGTTTTGAGAGCAGTGGTGATGAAATAATTTACACAAAGTAAAGCGCCTGTCTGGGTTCGAACCTACGACCTACAACTCGTAAGTCGTGTCCGTGACCACTGGGCCACCACTGCTCACAATCGACCGACACAATCAATCGATCGACCTGTGCGGCTGTTATTATTTAGCCACGGGCCCCTTAGCTGATATGCTTATGCTATTGGGTGTATGGATTTGATTAGATGTTATAATGTAAAGTTAAATAAAATGCAATTTTAAGTCTTTTCCTGTTTTGATTATGTTATGTATGTTTATGAGTACTTGAACAATTCGCGCCCATAAGAATTGTGTTGTATTTATAACTAGCAGCGCCCCGCGGTTTCACCCGCATAAGTGTCGATCCTGTGAGAATATCGGGATAAAAACTATCCTATGTCCATTCCCGGGACTCAAACTACCTCTATACCCATCTAAATCAGTTCAGCGGTTTAAGCGTGAAGAGGTAACAGACAGACACACTTTCGCATTTATAATATTAGTATGGATGGATGGATAAATTGTATTTTAACTTTAAAAAAAAAACTTTCAATTGCAAATTCGAAAAGCTATGCTGCAACATTGGTACCAATGTTTAGTCAAATATTGGCCCAAGACTCGTGATCAATACAAGCTTGTGAATTCATTGGCGTTGTCCCAAGATAGTATGACGTAACATTTTGTAGTTCGGTAGTCGGAACCAAATCCTGGCGGTCAGAATTCTAGCCAGATCTCGATTCAATTTACTAGCATTTATCTTTTCAATTGAAACCAATCTACTGCAGAGACATAATTCCTTGGTTTTAATAAAGACTCATCAACATCATCATCTCTAGCTTTTTCTCAACTATGTTGGGGTTGGCTTCCAGTCTAACCGGATGTATTCTAGCTAAATACCAGTATTTTACACTAGTAGGGTGGTATACATCGACGCACAACCAGCAGTGCGATTTTGTAACCATCTCATCAAATTTGTATGCAGGGGGTCCAGAATTATGTAGGTACTAGGTACCTACTGAATTCATGACAGCCGGTCGATTCTGTAAAAATCTCACCGTGAAAACTTAGAAAAACGTGAGATCCTTTTTCGCAGATAATTAAAAAAAATTTGCCGTTCCATACATGGACACCGGGCAGGTAACTTTTGTAGAAAACAGACGATTTTTACGCAAGTTTTAGAAGCAATAAAAGTATAATATGATCGACTACAGTAAACAAAATCAGAAAAATATGCGATATTCTTCCGGATATCATACTCATTTTAGAGTGTAATTATTAATTAATAATATTTATGAGATATAAAAAAAAAACAAAAATAATACCTTTACTAATTAACAGGTTCTTTTTCAAAGTAGGAAAAAAAAAATTATTTGAACATTCCTAATTTTTATTTTCACTTATATTCTTACAGACCATGGGCTTCGAAAATACTTTATTTGATATAAAAAAAGTTATCAATCCTAGTGTAGAGTGATAAAAGACGGAGCAAAGACTGCGCCCCCCCCCCCACGTGTGGAATATGACCTATGAGTGCCTATGACCTTACAGATAGCAGAACGCGCCTGCGCATCAGTCTGTGTACAATCAAGAGTTTATACCAGACGCAGATTGATTTGACTTACGCAAAATTCAGAAGCGATTTTCTCGTGAAATAACGGTGGCGACTTTGAGAAAAGACCTATCCATCCATACTAATATTATAAATTCGAAAGTAACTCTGTCTATCAGTCTGTCTGTCTGTATGTTACCTTTTCACGCCTAAACCACTGAACGGATTTCGATAAAATTTGGCAGAGAGGTAGATTGCGTCCCGGGGAAGTTTTTATCGACATACCTCGCAGGCGAAGCCGCGGGTGGAAGCTAGTATCGATATACATTTTATGTGCGAGTGGATGATGTAACACTTATCAGACTATCACAGACTCGTCTATCATATTTATTTCCAGCTCAGTTATCAATGTGTCAACATTTGGAGTAAATGTAGTATTAGCACGTTTTCAGTTTTATTATAGAAAAAATTCCATTCATCCATATTTATGAGTTAATGGTCTAACTATATGTATTTACGCCAGAACAAACGTACCTAAGTCGTCGAATCAGACTCGGCTGGGCAGCGTTCGGGAAGCTACGCAATATCTTCTCGTCCCACGTACCGCAGTGTCTCAAGACGAAAGTCTTTGACCAGTGCGTGTTGCCAGTGATGACTTATGGCACTGAAACGTGGTCGCTCACAATGGGCCTTATAAGAAGGCTAAAAGTCACCCAAAGGGCAATGGAGAGGGCTATGCTTGGAGTTTCCCTGCGTGATCGAATCAGGAATGAGGAGATCCGCAGGAAAACCAAGGTAACCGACATAGCCCGCAGAATTGCCAAACTTAAGTGGCAGTGGGCAGGGCACATTGCTCGCAGAACAGATGGTCGATGGGGCCGAAAGGTTCTGAAAAAAACCTCCTTCTTTTGAGGTAGGTCTAAAAGTTTTTTTGGACCAGTCAAAGCGCAACCGGTGTGCATGTATCACCAGTATAGCTATTCACAACCAGTCGATACGGTTCCGTATCGTGTGGTTGTTATCGTAGGAGTCCTCTAAACGCCGCTGTTCACAAAGTCCAAAATCCGAAAATTTTGCAATAGACGACCGCTATTCTTTCGACAGCTGTTTGCTGCCGGGGGCAAGGCAAATCAGGTTATCGATATGTGTCGTTTTAGATACGATAGCCTGTTGGATGGTTGTGAATGATGTATGAACGTAAAGGAAGGAAAAGGAGTATGTTGTAAGGGTCGTAGCCCTCAGCGGGATTGCCCGAAAGGGTTACCGCTGGCCCGGAACATAAAGGGCTAAGGAAGGAACACGGGTGGGTTTTAGTCAGTAAGAGTCTGACACTCCCTTCCGCTCCACCCAGAGCGGGAGGGGTCATTTGATGATTTCCCATCCACAAAAAAAAAAACTGGCCAAGTGCGAGTCGGACTCGCACACGAAGGGTTCCGTACCACAAGGCAAAAACGCAGAAAAAAACACGTTTGTTGTATGGGAGCCCCCCTTAAATATTTATTTTATTTTTAGTATTTGTTGTCATAGCGGCAACAGAAATACATAATTTGTGAAAATTTCAACTGTCTAGCTACCGCGGTTCTTGAGATACAGCCTGGTGACAGACAGACGGACGGACGGACAGCGAAGTCTTAGTAATAGGGTTCCGTTTTTACCCTTTGGGTACGGAACCCTGAAAAAAGGGTCGTAGCCCGTGGCATTCTGTAGTTGAAAAAAAGCGGTAAGTTCATGATGTAAGTGTAAGAATTGCTTTATTAATTTTCTTTGTAATTTCCAATCCATTTAGAATAAGTTAGGATATTAATATAATGTCTTACATAAACTTCGTCTGTGGATGGGTGACCATCTTTACATACCGTGACCCCTCCGTGCCTCGGAAAGCACGTTAAGCCGTTGGTCCCGGCTGTCGTTCGTTACGGGTAGTCAGAAGCCCGAAAGTCTGACAACCAGTCTTACCAAGGGGTATCATATTACCCAGTAACTGGGTTGTGGAGATCAGATAGGCAGTTTATCCATATAAAATATTGGTATTCTGCTGCATCCTGCGGTTAGACTGGAAGCCGACCCCAACATAGTTGGGAAAAGGCTAGGCAGATGATGATGATGTCTTACATAAACTTCCAAATTATCTAAAGCTAGCCATAACCGTGATTGAAGACGTTTTGGCGCGAATCGCGGATAATGTCAAGCACAGATTATAAATATCAGCTGTTATCACTGCTCTACATTATCTTTGGGTTATAAATAATGTAGGTAAATGTTAAAAGATATAGGGCTGTTTTTAAAATAATTAGGTTAAAATCTATTTTTATCTACTTATATTAATATTATAAACAGGTATTTTTTTTTAGTTTGTATGGAGGGGGTAATCTCTGGAACTACCAGTCGGATTTGAAAAAATATTTTTGCATTCAATTTTATAGCCCTATTCTTGAGGAAGGCTAAAGCTTCCCAGAACTCCTTCACAAAGAACTGTAGTGCTATTCTGTAAAAATCTCAACGTGAAAACTTAGGTGAAGGGAGCTGTCAATAGTAATGACAGCGGTGCTATTCTGTAAAAATCTCACCGTGAAAAGTTAGGTGAAGTGAGCTGTCAATAGTGTCAATTCCTAGCAAAAACAAACTCACTTCACCTAAGTTTTCACGGTGAGATTTTTACAGAGTCGACTGGCTGGTCACTTTAAGCTCACTTAACCTAAGTTTTCACGGTGAGATTTTTACAGAATAGCACTACTGCGGTGCTATTCTGTAAAAATCTCACCGTGAAAACTTATGTGAAGTGAGCGTGGAGTGAGCTGTCAATAGTGTCAATTCCTGGCAAAAACAAACTCACTTCACCTAAGTTTTCACGGTGAGATTTTTACAGAATCGACCGGCAGATGCTATAGGAATTGACACTATTGACAGCTCACTTCAACCTAAGTTCTCACAGTGAGATTTTTACAGAATCGCTCGGCTGAACTAATACTAGTATTTAAATATTTAGTTCTAGTTTTACTATGAGTACCTATAGTTCAATGTACACACCACATTTCTTTAGTACTGACCCTTGGCTCCCTGCCACATACAATAGCCATGACAGCTGTTGTTCTCTATTTAAAGATACAAAATAAAACTTTTTTTTTTAATAATAATAGGGAATTCTAAATAGAACCAATGACATTTACGTCTTTAAACTGACACTTGTCTATGCGTTTCAAGGTGGCGCCACTTTCTATGAGAAGCTGTGAAAAATCTGTCATATCCAGTACATTTTATATTAGTTACATATTTCGCCACATGCATAATAAATTATGAAAGTTAACAAGAATTGTATGTATGTTAAGTTTATCTATAGTGATGTTAGTTAATTATAGTGTAGTGTAGCTAATGACACCGTGACACATTGAAGGCGAGGCCGCTATGTGACATTGGATCGATTCTCCCCGAAGAAAAGATAGAGCGTGGTCATTGTTTTTCTCTAAAGTCTATTCAAACTATGTTTCAAATTAATATTATTTCAAGTTTAACAAATATCAACTTTATTTTAATGGTAATTAACTTGATTTCAGTTACAGCACTATTGAAAATGTTATAAAAATGTTTTAAGTTGTAGCGTAAATTGAACTTTATTGTGTAGGATTTAAAGTTATTTTTCCATAAACTCATATTTGTTTACATTTTTGGCAAATAAATCGCGAATGTCTCGTTGTGAAACCGCAATGGTTTACTATTGTTGATTATTTAGCTTGCTTCCGAATTGTGTGCGCTCGCGCTCGCTCGAGTAACTATAAAATCAAGTTTTTAGCTCCATTCTGACCGGCTAGTTTTAGAAACTAAAACCAGTGTATTTCGTTGCTTTCGTACAGTAGGTCTACGGCACATCAGCAAGACCAAGGTCTTATTCTATTGATGAAACTCCGTAGCTAAACTGGGCCAGGTCAAGGTCAAAACCACTGACCTGCAGCCTACTCTAACTAAGCCACTTTACGTGAAATTAATCTGTGAATGAAGCACAGTTTAATCGCACCCTAATAATAATAGGAATAACCATGTCGCCATGAAGTGCAGACTGCAGACCGAAAGCAGGGCAAAAGACTTTTTGAGACAATGAATTATATTTTGCTGTCATAAAGAGCAAAGTTGTTTAAACTTCCCAGGGGTCCTAGAGGGCGCTCGAGATCAGTGATGGCCCAGTGCGGTTGCCACTGAGCCACCACAGATCTGCCGCGGTTTTTAGGTCAAGGCCACGAACCCAGACAGGCACTTTACTTTGTGTAAAAAACAATATGTGTCATCAAAACGGTAAAGGAAAACACCGGTGGGAAACCTGAATTGTTTTAGAACCAAACATTCGAAGATATGTGACATCCACCAACGCACACGGTGGCCGCATTGTTTAAAAAAAAAAACAGTGGCACTCCGGGAGTGCTGACAGAAGTAAAAACAAAAAACACACAGAATACTTTGCAATCACTCACTGACATATCGGATATACATTAAAACAGAGTACATACCGAGGACAACCGAACACATCCGAAGCGGGTATTTTTTTAATCGTTGAGCACGCGCGGTGTCGCTTACGGTAACTGGCGCGATTTCAATGGTTTTTCCCATCTCAAAAAATGGCCAACGCGCCTAAAGAAGTTTTCACTTCAAAAAATGTCTGAACTTACCGCAGGACAGGACTCCACCAAGACCGCACAGGGCGAAGTATTTGGGGGAGGCGAACTCGCAGGAGTCGCCGTCCACCACTGCCGCGGCCGCCATTCCGCTCTGTATGGACAAGGACATAATATATATTAATTACTAGCTTTTACTCGCGGCTTTGCCTGGGTGGAGGTAGGAAACTATTCCAGGAAAACCGGGATAAAAAGTATCCTATGTCCTATCCGTGTGCCAATTTTTATCCATTTGGCAGTTATGGCGTGAACAGGTTGTAGACAGACGAATAGAATTACTTTCGCATTTATAATAATATTATAGTATGGTATGTATAAGTGAACGTACCAATATGAACCTCATTCTCCTAAAATTATGGTTCGTATTCGCGCAAAGCGTAACGTGGCAAAATAAAGTCAAAAATCGATCTAAGCTCATCAATGGAAATGTGACCACATGACAATTATAATTTTATTCCATACCTAGAGAGCATTATACAGGGTTATTGGTAAAACATTAACAACCTCTTAAGAGGTCATTGTATTGTAACAACTTTTACTATGGGACCAAACCTAAAATCGCGAAAAAAATATCAGCTGTTCCCTACATTTATGAAATGAAATGAAATGAAATGAAATGATGATTTATTTGCAAGAATGTAGGTACAAAAATATGGTGTTAAGTAAACGAAGGATCCAGTACATTCTACCGTCAGGCATGCAAAAATAGTTTTTTTTTATAATTATCATGAAACAATCATAAAAAAAGAAAACACAAATATTTAACTAACATCAAATTATTAAATAATAGAAAAATATAAATCATTCAATTTGTAAGTTCAATTATTGGTATACAATGTCAATAATATAATCAATAATTAGTCAATATTACAATGTCAATAATAAGTTAATAAAAATGTCAGTAAATGGTCAATAAATTACCCAATAATCCATATAAAGTCAATAATAGTAAGTTAATAATTAGTCAATAATATAAAGAAAATTAATTAAAATTAAAAACATTGTAGATGATTAAAAATCATATAGATTTGTCATTTAAAAATTCATCAATTGTGTAATAACATTTTTCAAGTAGCAATTTATATAATTTCTTTTTAAATATCTGTAATGTACTATTTTTTATATCATCAGGTATTTTATTGAAAATCCTCGGTCCCATATGCATAATACTCTTTTTCAGCAGTGCTGTTTTAAATTTGCCAGTATATAAAAGATTTTTATATTGCGATCTTAATAATGTTGGCCTTGTTGAGTGATCAATATTTGAACAGAATAAATTTCGATTACTTTTAACAAACAGTCCTATTTCCAAAATATAGAGCGATGGAAAGGTTAGTATGTTAAGGGATTTAAACATAGGAACGCAGCTCTCTGTTGAATTGATTCCAGTCATTGATCTCATGCAATATTTTTGGGCTCTGAAGATCCTTTCTCTCTCACTGCAGTTACCCCAAAAAACTACTCCGTATCTTAAAACAGAAGCAACGAGACCATGATAGGCTATAATAATTGTGTCAGTACTAACTTTTTTTGTCAAATTATATAAAATGTATGCAGATTTGCTTAATTTCTTACAGATCTCCTCGGCTTGTGGTTTCCATGTCAGTTGATGGTCAATTATTATACCTAGAAATTTTGCAACATTTGTATTGTCTACTTTTTGTCCATTATATGCTATAGTCAAAGTGTCAGGACGTATACGCTGGTAAAAATGCATTACTTTGGTTTTTTTCAAATTGATAATTAAATTATTGATAGAAAGCCAATTTATTATATTTTTTAATGTGTCATTAATGTCTGTTTCATAATTCTGTTTTTCTGTACATTTGACTATAGCCGTGCTATCGTCAGCAAATAATACCATTGGCTGTTGAATATGTCTAGGCAGGTCATTTATATATATCAAAAATATTAAGGGTCCGACCACAGTGCCTTGCGGTACTCCGAATTTGACTTCCCTACTATCCGATAAATACTTGTATTGTATCTTACTTGTGGGACATATACTAGTTATTTCTGTCTGTTGTTTGCGATTGCTTAGATAAGATTCAATAAGTCTCAATACGTTTCCTCTAATGCCGTACCTGTCAAGTTTGTGCAGAAGAATGTCATGTTTAACGAAGTCAAATGCTTTAGTCATGTCAGTATATATTGCACAAACTGGTGTTTTGTTGTCAATATTCATCATTATGTTATGTAACAAGTCATAAATAGCCATGTTAATATTCATATTTTTTCTAAAACCTTTCTGCTCATTGCAGAGGATATTATATTTATTTAAAAAAGAAGTTATACATTCATAAATCAGTTTTTCAAGTATTTTAGAAAAAACAGAAGTAAGAGCTACCGGTCTATAATTTGACATTTCCTCTTTACTGTCTTTTTTATGTATAGGTTTAATAATTGTAGTTTTTAAGCTATCTGGAAATGTGCCATCATCATTTATGTTCGTATAACTCCTCAAAATGTAGAGCTTATTTTTTTCGCGCTTTCAGGTTTGGTCCCATAGTAAAAGTTGTTCATAATGATGCGTGCAATTACCTGGGTTGGACCTGCAGACCTGGAAAAGTTTTTATACTTTTTTCTTCTGTCATTTGTTTTCGTAAAGATGACGTAACATAATCGATCATGAATTCGCGATAAGAAACCGTAGTAGTTACTAAGTCAAGGAACTACTTAGATGAATCGTTTAATACATTCATGGAAATAAATGACAACGAAACATGCTTTGAGATGGAATATGCCCACGAACGCATCATCATCTGCCTAGCCTTTTCCCCAACAATGTTGAGGTCGGCTTCCAGTCTAACCGGATGCAGCTGAATACCAGTATTTTATATGGAGCGACTGCCTATTTAACCTCCACAACCCAGTTACTGGGCATTACAATACCCCTTGGTAAGACTGGTTGTCAGACTTTCGGGCTTCTGACTACCCGTAACGACTGTCAATGATCCACAGGACATACATGGATCTTAACAAAAAGTGAAAAATAACTTTAATTTCGGAAGTCGGTGTCGCTGGGTTAGCATTTTCGTTGTTTTCCACCGACCTCCGAAATTAAAGTTATTTTATTTAACTTTAAGGCGAAAGCGCCAGGGTAGCCTGCGAAATTCAATTTTTTTTAGGTTTTTTGCAATTTGCTGGTCAGTTGTACGTTGATTGAAATATGATTCGCGGCCGTTGTGTTGATGACTTTAATGATTATAATTCTGTAAATACATATTTGTTACGGCCGCGAATCATATTTCAATCAACGTACAACTGACCAGCAAATTGCAAAAAACCTAAAAAAAATTGAATTTCGCAGGCTACCCTGGCGCTTTCGCCTTAAACACAACTGGCGAAATGTAGGTGTCCTGATAGGTACACCTCTGCCTACCATTTCGGGGTAAATAGGCGTAATGTTCTGTGATCCATACGAATATTATAAATGCGAAAAACGCCTGAACCGCTGAACCGATCGTTATGAAATTTGACACGTAGGTAGCCTGAGACTTGAAGGAGGACATAGCCACATAGGCAACTTTACATCCTGGATCTAGTACTGTATATTTTTGGTTAAGCCCTCAGCTCTCATAATCTATGGTCACAGGGCAACTGCAGCCGCATCGTGCGCGCGGCCACGTGTCAGTGTCGCCACGACAAGACGACGCGAGTGCGACGTCGACGCGACGCGCACGACACGACCACCCCCCTCCGGCATGAGTTCTCATCATTGGGCAGGAGACATTTAAGCCTAGGTACAATACGACCGACGTAACTTGGCGGGCCAGGGCCTGAACATAGGCACTAAGAACTTTCGCGCATGTTCTCTCACTCGCACTCGCCTCATGTCACCATTTGGTTCCTAAAAAATGTCGTATTGTACGCACGGACGCGTTTTTCCCCTAGGCGTTATGTTATCGCGCACTGGTTTGTTTTGACGTGCTGGGATGGGTTCTGTTGAATTCTCAATGCTCGACTCAACACCGAGAGTTGAAAATCCAATGCGTGATAAAATCACCGCGATATTTTTACGTTAGGGGGCTGTGGTAACAGAGCAGCAAGATTTTTGCAGAGAAATTCGTTGTAATACAGAGTGGCTATTAAACCACCTGCACCTCCTCGTTGAGCTGCACAATGTGACAAAGGCTTGCACTGACTCCACTGATCCACTCAAATCTGTGTGGTCCTCAAAAGACCATTTCAGACACTAATCCACATGGTCCTCACATGATCTGACCAAGATTATGGCCTTTAAAAGAGACTGACCCCCGAGTTTGTTTCTGACTTAGCCTATTTACAGAATAAACAATTTCATTTTTCCCATACCATACCCGTTCTACTGAACCAATTTTCATAAGTAATTCACATCCAATTCGAAAAAAAAACCAACAGTGCACAAACACCCATGTGGTTAATAGTTCAAGGTGAAGAAGTTTAATTGGATTTAAACTCTGTTCATTTTATTATGATCAATAAGACAGTTACAAAAACAATCGATTTCGTTTTTATTCGGTAAACGAATCTTCTAAAATTAGGTCTTATTAGTTCTTTTGTTTATTATTGAAAAATAAAACTTTCAATTTATACGAAACTCCATCGATTCACATCATAAAAACAAAACTCAAAAACTTTTAGCCGACAGTACAATTTTTCTAAAATCTGTGAATGCTGTTAACTATCAAAAAATTTAGGAGAGTCAACTTAGAGAGATAGAAGATAGAATACTCTTTATTATGTACACCATAAAATACAGATTTAAATGTAGCATAAACAGCTGCCTATGTACCCACTGCTGGGACACAGGCCTCCTCTCTGTGGGAGGGAGTGAGCTGTAATCCACCACGCAAGCCCAGTGCAGGTTGGTAGATGTCACATGTCTTCGAATTTTTTGTTCTAGGACATGCCGGTTTCCTCACAATATTTTCCTTCACCAGTTTGAGAATGTTTGAATTATAATGTAAAATATTTTTCTAGAGGTACAACGGGAAAGATACTGCTGCCCCACCCATATCAAAAATCCAGTCTGTCATCATGACCAACACAAAATGAACAGAGTATAATAGCGAAGTATAGTGTTGTTAAGTTACCTGTTCGATGGCGGGTGTGAGTTCTGTAGCCTGACACTGAGCAGGTGTCAGGGGGCTACGGAATGGCGAGTTCCGCGCCAGATCTGCTAGGGACGAGAACATTATTCTGAAACAAAAAACATACTGTTAGGTCAATAAACTCAGCCTATCGCAGTCAACTGCTGGAGTCAAGACATAAGCATCTCCCAAGGTGTAACGGGGAACACACACATGCTGAAATTCAGGCCTGCAGTGTAATTATTTAGAAAGGCAGTAACATGACTGACTGGGCAGGGTGCGGTGGACGTACAATTAGTAAGTCCTGGAGGCTTTTTAATTTTACCTAAAAGGTTGTTCAAAGACAAAGGAAGGATCCATAGTATCTTGTCATGTCATACTGAGTAATAATTATTGTTGAAAGACAGTACCTGCATGATAATTTATTTTATCAGATTGTACTGAGTATCCATTATGTTAGCCGGTCATCGGCCCAATTATTATGCTAGGATATTATATTATGCTATGCCTGAGCATGCCTCAGCATTGGTGCGGGGGAGCTATAAATATAGTGAATAGCATGCCCCCTTACTAATAAACGTTGTATAGCGTCTGTATAGTTACAAAATGCTTTGTCTTCTTCTTTTAAAAGTCAAATTACTGACGGCTGAAAGAGATAAATCGGTGTGTAACTATTTAACTGATATAATAATTATGTTTATTAGTAAGGGGGTTAGTCTTTATATTTACTGAGTTGCTAGTTGTCGTTCTATGTAGTACATACTAGTTCCATGCTAGCTGCTTATAAACTGGGTCAATCAATAACTCCCATAGAGAAGAGAGTATTGACCTGCTGTCAATATTTTTTTTTTATCATGTTTCTTCTTCAATCAATTTACAATGTTATGTTGTGGTTATATTTGATTATTAGGAGTTGCTTAAGGAAAAAGATGTTTTAAAAACAAATATTATTGATTTTTTTCATCATTATTTTAAGTAGAAATTGTTTAATAGGAAAAGTTATTTAAAGCATTGAGAGAATTGAAAAGTAATGGTGTATGCTAGGCATGCCAGCAGAAATTGTTGTATACATAGATTATAGAACATACATGATATTATATGCATGGTCTGTAACACCACAACAAAAAAAGTTATAATCTTTTCTTATAAATTAAAATGAATTGCAAAAATGCAAAATGGATTTCAAAAGTATACATGAAAGACTGCACCGATACTGATTTCAGTTAGACTACTTCGTATTCAGTTACGATAGAAATTCAACAAAATTAGTTAATAATTTCGGTTCAGAAATACGTCACATTTCAAGAATTACGAAACAGTCGAAAATCAATGCCAGTGTCATTTTATGACAGCGTCCAGATGAAGGTTAGGTAACGAAAATTTAAGATTTTCATATGTTTTACATACTCCAGAAATTATGGTAAAAATGAAAATAATTTTCGCTGAAAAATCAAAGATAGTGTCAAAAACACGTAAGCATAGGCTGCTGAACTTTTTATCTAAATCAATACCGCTCAATACAGGCGTGTGTCAGTTTCAGCCCACGAGATTCGATTAAATAGCTAGCACTCACTAGAAGCTACTTGATGTCAATACTATCTGCATTTTTTTGATCAATTTGCTAATGAAATTTAGAATATCAAAATATGATATAGAGCAAGGTCACGTGCAAACATAATTTCATTATCGTTACGTAAGGGAAACACCACCGAGATATTTTCCAGTACGCACTCTAAAATGCCTCTTCAAAAGATATTCTGAAATAAAATGCCTTGCTAGTCGATATGAGACATAATAAAATAATAGTTTCTTTTACTTACATGTTTTAAATCCGATCGAAACTACTCAACACACCGTGGAACACACCGCACCGCACCTGACGCACAGTGCTAAAGGAAACAGTAGTGACAATGCCAGTGCCATAACGGATGTTACATAATCACGTGTACATTTTTTATAATGGCAATACTGTTCCACTTATGTCAAAACGATCATTCGCAATCAAAGAGTATAATAAATATTGTTCGCAATGGTAAGATTGATCGAGTATAGATTGATAGATTGACCCAAAATATCCAAACATATTGATTTGTTTTATCTCAATGATATTGACCGGACAACTGATGACTCAAACTCAAACTCAAACTCAAACTCAAACTCAAATCATTTATTTCAATTAAACCTTGTACAGGCACTTTTGAATTGTCAAAATTAAATAGTCTGTCAGTTAGTCAGAAAGTTGAAGCTAGTTACCCATTCCAAAGCGTAGATCTCTATGGAGAAGAACGGGCAAGAAACTCCATGGACACTCTTTTAAATCAAGATATTACAAAATCCTGGGTACATTATTCTTGTTGCTTCTATATGTGAGAACAATGTAAAAAAGACAGAAATGAAGAAACAATTCAAGACATAAGATTAAAAATAAGCCTTGGCAGTTAAGAGATGACCAGTCTCAACCGACGGCGCCCGTTCACGAACATGACGCGTGGATCAGCACCATCCAGCTCAACCATTTTGTAGGGAACCGAATGATCCAACACACGCGCCACCATCGGTGAGACATTTAAGTGAGCATGACACGTTCTCAACTGCCATGCTATTTCAAGTCAACATCAAAAATCATAATAAACGGAAACATGGTTCTTACATTTACAAAATTAAAAAAAAAAAAGATTCTAAATTATACAAAACTAAAATTAAAAAAGTTATGTTCGTAATGTCAGAAACACAAAAAAAGAAAAAGGGAAGCACCTCTTCCAAATATTGAAATTAACTACAAAGATAGTCTTACAATCTTCAGCAGCTCCAACAATACTTTCAAGTGTCAATCAATTAGTTGTGGTTGTGGAGCAGGACCAGCATTGAGCCAGGCATTTTTATCAGCGATGTAATCCCCTAACTTATAATATGCCTGACTGCATAGTGTGCGTTTTATACAAGACTTGAATTTTGTCTCATTCAGTTGAAGAATGTGGGGAGGTATTTTATTATAACATTTTAAACAGTACCCCATAAAAGATGAATCTACTTTAGCCAGTCTGAAACCTGGTTGAACTAATAGGTCCCTATTTCTAGTACTATAATTATGTCTTTCACCTCTTTTACTAAAAAGATGTAAGTTTTTCCTTACATACATGATGTTTTCGTAGATATATTGACAAGGCACCGTCATGATGTTAATTTCCTTAAACAGTTCCCTTAGAGAATCGCGCCTGCGGAGATTATATATAGCTCTGATGGCTCTTTTCTGCAGAATAAAAATAGAATCGATGTCTGCAGCCCGTCCCCAAAGTAAAATACCGTAAGACATGATACTATGAAAGTAACTAAAATAGACTAGTCTCGCGGTATCTACATCAGTAAATTGACGGATTTTTCTGACAGCATAAGCTGCTGAACTTAGCCGTCCTGCAAGAGATGTTAAATGAGGACCCCATTGTAGCCTTGAGTCGAGCGTGATCCCCAGGAAAACAGTTTTATCGACGAATTCCAGTTTCTCTTGATTCAATATTATCTCACAATCACTACTCTTGACATTTGGTAAAGAAAATCTTATGCACTTAGTTTTATTTCCATTTAATACTAAATTATTAGCAGTGAACCAATTTTGAACCTGCAGTAGGGCATTATTTACGTCGTCAAAATTTGTAGCACGTCTATTTACCTTAAAAATTAAGGAAGTGTCATCAGCAAATAACACCATTTGGGGTTGATTTTTTAATAAATGGAGAAGATCATTAATATACACTAAAAAGAGGAAAGGACCCAATATTGAGCCTTGTGGCACACCAATTTTTACTATTAAACCAAGTGAATTGACACCATTTATTTGAACTTGTTGTTGCCTATCATTTAAATAAGAACTAACTAAACTGAGCGCAAGTTTTCCAAGTCCGTAATGCTCAAGTTTCAAAAGCAAGGTTTCGTGATCGACGCAATCAAATGCCTTGGAGAGGTCACAAAAGATTCCTATTGCGTCTTGGGCCTCTTCCCACGCGTTAAAAATGTGTTTTAATAAAGTTACACCGGCGTCGGTCGTACAACGCCCTTTGGTGAAACCATACTGTTGATCGTGTAAGATTTTATTCGTGTTAAAATGATTGAGCATTTGATTAAGCATTATCTTTTCAAACACCTTGCTGAAAACCGGCAAAACGGATACGGGTCTATAATTATTGGTGTCTTTACTATCCCCGGATTTGTAAAGTGGTATTACCTTACTGTATTTCATTAAATCGGGGAAGACTCCTTGATCCACGCACGAATTAAATACTAAGGCTAAGTAAGGCGCAATAGTCTCAATTATGGAGGTACAGACCTTAATGGACATTCCCCAAAGATCTTCTGTCAATTTGATCTTAATTTGCTTAAAAGCTTTAATTACTGTTAAGGGGTTAATATGCCTAAAGTTAAATTCAACCGAGCAGGCTGAAACGTTCGCCCTTACTAAATCAAAAGCGAGGGAGGGCGAGGAATTTAAAGTTTCAGTTGTTTTGAGTGGGATACTAGTAAAGAAATTTACAAATTCTTGAGCCACTTCTTTGTTATCGGAAATGAGACCGCTTGACGTCTGTAGTGTGTAATCAGAATTATGCTTTTTATTCCTGTTCGTTTCATTATTTATAATTTCTTGACACATTGACAGTCTAAGGTCTCCTTTATGTAGAGACGCCACGCCAGCACGATCATTACTATACTCTATGGCCAGCACGTCATCAAGCTACTACAATCTGTCAAATCAACTTTATTGCTAAATTGTACAGTTCAAGGTTGATTGAGAAAATTTGACAGTTTCGGGTAACTTGAGGTGCTGGCGTCTGTACAAAAAAAATATACATAGATATATATATATTCTAATATATATTTTCGCCTCTGTGGAGTGCCTGCCTTAGCCCTCCTTTGCACTGGCCATATCTCTAAGTAGTTTGTGGCACTGGCCGACTACGACAATGACTTTGCAACCATTGACCAACTTTTACGTTATAATAAACACATCTGCCTTTAATGAACGTATCTGGTGAAATGTGGGGTGTACTATATATACAGACGCCAGCACATCAAGCTACCCGAAACTGTCAAATTTTCCCAATCAACTTTGAACTTTATGACTTGTAGATAAAGTTGAAAATCTATTAAAGAAATTTGACAGATTGTTGTAGCTAGCTTGATGTGCTGACGTCTATACATTTTTGCCTAACCCTTCGGGGAGTACAGCACCTTAATTGCGTAAGCGCTAGGCCACACTGGGGCGTGGGCGCGGGGCGGGCGCGGCGTGGTAAACTCAAACATATGAACTTTCTGTTACATATAGCAACACTACCAGCCTGGGTAGTCTATGAAGAAAGGCACTTGTCTATGCCTGTTCCGTCATGACACCGCCATGACACGCACGCCCGGCCCTTGTACGATATTGTCTAAGTATTATTAATAAACCATTTTCAATAACCGACAATCGTTTATCTTCAATCCAACATGGTGTCAGAAGAAGAAGACGACGCAGTCACTAAGGATGAGGAGAAGAAAAAGTCCTTTTCACGAAGCCAAGATGGCGCACGCTCCGGCACGGCACCGGGATTATCCGTAGGTTCAGGACACCTCGGACCACTAGACCTAAAAAGCCACAACACGGCTGTGACATGGAGGAACTGGATCACGCAATTAAAAATTTACTTGCGAGCTAACAATCTCGAAAACGAGAGAGACGGCCGCAAGGTAGCCATCTTGCTTCACTTTATCGGAACAGAGTCCCTAGCAACATTCTACTCATTCAACTTAGATATCGACGCTATCACGTTTGATGACCTCGTCTCCAGATTCACCAACCACTTCACGCCACAGACCAACGTAACGATGGAACGCCACAAACTATTCAATAGGCGTCAGGGCGCAGAGGAGACAATTGATGACTACGTCACGGATTTAAAAAACATCAGCAGACAATGCGAGTTCAACACTCTAGAGGACAGTCTCATCAGGGATATATTTAGCTGGAATCTCAACCCCCAAAACCACTACATAAAAGAAAGGATCCTAGTCAAAAAACCGAAAACATTGGAGGAGGCCGTACAGTTAGCTAGATACATGGAAACCACTAAAATTCAAGCCAAAACATTAGAAGACACAGCAATGGTCGGCCAAGTACATGCAGGAAGACAGCAACAGCCAAGCAGCTACAGACAACCAAACCGCTCTACACAGACACATAGCCCCAGACAGTCGAACAACTCCAAGCCATCAAGCAGTACCCAACCAGACACGTGCTACCGCTGTGGTCAAGTGCACCGATTCAAGTGTCCAGCCAATGGAGTCAAGTGCAAGAAATGTGGAAAATTCAACCACTTCGCTGTTGTATGTCGCAACAAGCAGGTACAAAATATTGAACTAGATCAGTCCGATAACTCCCTTTTTATGGGATCAATCCACATTAATAGCCTTCAATCTGAGTCATGGTATGCAAACTTATCTATCAATAATGTAAACATTAACTTTATGTTAGACACAGGTGCAGACACTAATGTCTTGTCAGGTAAAACATTCAATACATTGAGTGTTTCACCTGATTTGATCACTAAAAGTACACACAAACTCTCTACTTACAGTGGACAGCAAATACCCACTATAGGTCAGTGTATTCTACCGCTATGTCATAAAGGCCACATCTATAATGTTCTGTTCCATGTAGTAGATATAGATTCACAAAATGTAATAGGAAGGGAGTCATGCAACACGCTCAATTTGATCAAAAGGATACATAATGTCGAGGTGAATACCAGCAATAATATTATGTCTGCTAACAGTGATTTGTTTCAAGGTTTAGGCTGTTTGAAAGATTTTAGCTGCGATTTAAAACTAAAACCAGACGCAATTCCAAGTATAGACGCATGCCGGAGAGTTCCATTTCAATTAAAAAACAGGCTTAAAGCGGAGCTAGATGAACTTGTGAAAATTAATGTTATATGTCCAGTCGAAGAACCCACCGAATGGGTAAGTTCTCTTGTTATAACTACTAAAAAGAATGATAAACTACGACTCTGTATAGACCCTCGCAAACTTAACCAAGCCATAATGAGACCACATTACCAGTTTCCCACTCTAGATGAGATAAAGTCTGACCTCTCTGGAGCCAAATTCTTCACTACACTAGATGCCAATAAAGGTTTCTGGATGTTAAAACTGTCAGATGCTGCATCAAAACTGTGTACTTTCATAACACCCTTTGGTAGATATAGGTACACACGTCTTCCCTATGGTATTTCAGCAGCACCTGAAATATTTTATAGAGAAATGGTAAATAGATTCAATGACATCAAAAATGTTAAAATAATGATGGATGACTTCTTAATCTATGGTAAAACTGTTCAAGAACATGATGAAGCCCTACATAAAGTCTTAGACAGAGCCCGCGAAATCAATCTAAAATTCAATAAAGACAAGTCAGTCATATGTGCCCCAGAGGTCAAATACTTAGGACATATATTCAGTCAGAACGGTGTTCAAGTTGACCAATCAAAAGTCAAAGCAATTTGCGACATGTCCAAACCTACTTGCATAAATGACCTTCAAAGATTCATGGGTATGGTCAATTATCTCAGTCCCTTCATACCAAATTTGTCTAAAGAAAACAGTCTTTTGAGAACACTTTTGTCAAAGCAAACCGAATGGGTTTGGTCAGAACAACATGAAGCAGAATTTAACAAAATTAAAAAACTTATTAGCAGTGCTCCAGTACTTTCATACTATGACCCAAATAAAGATATCACAATGTCTGTGGATGCCTCAAAGGATGCTCTTGGTGCTGTACTGTTACATGATAAGCAACCAATAGCATATGCATCTGCCTCATTAACAAAATGTCAACAAAATTACTCTCAAATTGAAAAAGAACTGATGTCCATACTATTTGGCTGCTTAAAATTTCACCAATACATATATGGTAGGTTAGTCACAGTAGAAACAGATCATAAGCCCCTCATTTCATTATTCAAAAAAGCACTAGTCGATATCCCTGCTAGGTTACAGAGGATAATGTTACGTCTACAGCCTTATGATCTTAACGTAATATACAAACCTGGTCGTTATCTTTACATTGCAGACACATTGTCCCGAGCAGCATTGAGTGAACATACACTACAAGATCTTGAAAAAGATCTAGACTTACATGTTAATTTCATAATGTCTAATTTGCCGGCTAGTCAGGATAAACTTAATCAAATCAAAGACTTGACCTGCAAAGACCCTACTTTAAGCCAAATTGCCCAATACTGTCAAGATGGATGGCCAGAACACAAAAGGTCTGTTGGCCAACCGATCAAACCTTATTTTTCACTAAAAGACAAACTACATGTCATGAATAACATTCTCTTTATGGCAAACAAAATTGTTATACCTGAATCCATGAGAGACTATGTAATAAAAATTACACATGAAGGACATCCAGGAATAAATAGTTCTATAAGATTAGCACAAACTACTGTTTACTGGCCCAATATGAGTAATGATATTGAAAATTTTGTGAACAAATGCCATACTTGTTTAACCTATCGTAGAAATAACAGCAAAGAGCCAATACTAAATCATGAATACAAACATTTACCATGGAATAAAGTTGGTATCGACATGTTCGATTTTGATGGTAAAAAGTACCTAATAGTAGTAGACTATTTTTCTAAATATGTAGAACTAGCTCTTCTAAACTCAGGCTCAAGTGCTAAGCTAGTCATAACCCACCTAAAATCAATATTCGCTAGGCATGGTATTCCAGAGTTCCTCATGTCAGACAACGGTCCTCCATTCTCTAGCATAGAATTCATAACATTCACCAAAGACTGGAACATTAAATTTAACACTTCTAGTCCCTATTTAAGTCGGTCCAATGGTATGGTCGAAAGAGCTATTGGTACAATTAAAAATATGCTGAAGAAATGTAAAGCAGACAACACTGATCCATACCTAGCCTTACTTTTATATAGAAATACACCTAAAAAGATAGGATACTCACCAGCACAACTATCTATGTCTAGATACTTACGATCCAAACTGCCCATCACTGACTCACAGCTGTCTCCAACTTTAGTCAATATTGATTTACTTAAAAAGAATATTGAAAAACAAGAGTCTTATACAACACTATATTATAATAAAAACACAAAACCATTAACAGAACTAAAAAAGGGTGACGCAGTATACTTCAAACATAAACCACATAGTGTCTGGGTCCCAGGTAGAATCTCAGAAGCCAGCAGCGAACCTCGCAGCTTTGTTGTACAATCCCCGGAAGGAGAATTCCGTAGAAGTCGTGAGCATATCCTCAAACCCGTCGCTCCCGCAGCTGAGATGATACCTGTAAACAAAACAAACATTAATAACACTCCAAATGAAAATGTCAATGTCTCTAACAATATCAGTACTAACACAGCACCGAAAATGACGCGCTATGGGCGAATCATTAACAAGCCAGCTCGTTACTGTGATTAATTTTACAAGCAATGTGTTTTTAGCATTTACTGTAAATTAGTTTTAAGGTTATCTGTCAATGTCTAGTTGTAATCAATGTCAGCCTGACATTTAAGGTTTCGTTCAGAAAATTGTAAAAGATTCCATAGCCTGGATACTAGTCTTTTAAGCACATCATTAAAATTAAAATTTATACTTACCTTGTCAGGGTTCTGGAATCTTATTATCGAAAAAAAGGAAGATGTTACATATAGCAACACTACCAGCCTGGGTAGTCTATGAAGAAAGGCACTTGTCTATGCCTGTTCCGTCATGACACCGCCATGACACGCACGCCCGGCCCTTGTACGATATTGTCTAAGTATTATTAATAAACCATTTTCAATAACCGACAATCGTTTATCTTCAATCCAACACTTTCTTTGAAGTGTCCTTGGTCACGCGGGCGCAGTAAGCTGCGCCGCGCCGCGGCGCGGGCTGCTCGGCCTCCGCTAGGAGTAATAGTGTTCTGTGTGCTCGGCACGGGCAGCGCGCGTGATGTGCGCGCTTATATTTTGACAAACACTGGACTGTGACCAGATTCAGTATTTTAATACTTTTTCGGTATATTTTATAGACTTTTCCGAGCATCAGTAATTCAGTATTTTTGTAGATATATTGGCGGAAGTATTTTTGGGTATATTTTGGATAAAAAGCTATGGTAACACCGTAGTGATCCTCCCGGGAACAATGATGTTCAGGGAATTACCCGGATTTAGTCTACTATATTTCATTCGAATAAGATAATCAGTATTTTTTTTAAGACTGCACCGAGCGCACAGTGGCGCCCTCATCGTTTGTTTGGTTATTTCTTTTATTTTAGAATGAAAATGCAGAAAATAAGCACTATAAGTTGTGCTCCACAAGATTATACGTTAATATTAGTATAAACGGTAGTTTTAAATTGTTTAGTTTTATTATAATCACTAAAACGGAAAATAGTGGCCACTATTATCCGTTTTAGTGATTATTTTCATTCTAAAATAAAAGAAATAACCAAACAAACGATGAGGGCGCCACTGTGCGCTCGGTGCGGCCTTAAGGTGCTTCGGTTTTTATTTGGTCACACTGCACTGGACACGACAACACGCAGAACGCAGCCGCGTGTCCAGTGCGGACAGGCAGCATGCGCGCGTTCCCGCACCCGCGCCCCATTGTGGCCACGCGCTAACGGACTGAATAATTTTGAAGGATACTGCTAATCCATTTTTCCTTATGTTCGATAAAATTGTCTGCTCAACAACGTAAATAACGCAATGAATGTTGTTGAAATGTCAAACTTAAAGCAGCCCGCGCCGCGGCGCGGCTCCGCTCACCGCGCCCGCGTGACCACTATGGACACTTCAAAGAAAGTTCATATATTTGAGTTCACCGCGCCGCGCCCGCCCCGCGCCCGCGCCCATGTGTGGCCTAGCGCTTACGCAATTAAGGTGCTGTACTCCCCGAAGAGTTAGGCAAAAATGTATAGACGTCAGCACATCAAGCTACTACATATTGCTACTGACACTGTCTGACAGTGCGTTACGCAATTATCCCGCAAGCTTGATGTTATGTGTAGTAAAGTAAAACGTTGGTGGCTGTGACCAAAGTCGTCGTTGCCCAGTGTGTACGGCCTCTCAGGATTCCTATGCAACTTTCTAACAGGATATGCAACCTACATGAAGTTTTACTAATATGAGTTTTTATACTAGGTACTCTATGTCTGTCATACATTTGTCCATGCTCTGTGCATTTGTCACACAGCTCAAACACAACATGCGATAGAAAGATTTTACGTGAATACCCATAATAGAACACCCAAAATGTTTAATCAATTTCAAAAATGTGAAAAATAAATAAGGACAGGAACCAAAAATGTCAGTTATGGTTGAGTTTTGAAACGGTATCCATTTAATTCACATGTCCTGCAAGAAAAAGGAACAATCATCATGTACGTCTACACCAAGGCTGGTTTTAGAAAGCCTCTCAATCAAAGATATAGCCCAAGCCAGAGCCGACTGTTTAGCGAATTCGCTAAAGTCGCGGAAGGGCTCGCCAAGCTCTCGGAAGGGCTCCGTAAGCCCTTCCGTGCTTGGCCAATACCTAAGCGACCCAGATGATTGCAATCTAGTATATCGCACTTCACATTGGAATAGCTCGGTAAGCCCCTCCGTGTCTGACCAATACGTATGCGACCGAGATGATTGCAATCAAGTCGTACATCGTACTTCATATCGGAAGGGCTCAGTAAGCCCCTCCGTGTCTAGCCAACGCAGCGTCCGAGATGATTGCAGTCTAGGCATATATCGATCTTCACATCACCAATGGCCAGAAAGTAGTAGAACGCGTCCACCAAGTCGAAAGCAATCAAAAACCTGTTCACTATGCGCAGAAATGTCAGCTGTGATTGATGGAATCAAAAATTGCCAAGACGCGATCGGGGCACTTGCCGAAGACGCACAAAGAATCATTAGTGCTGCAAATGGACTTCTAGACGATTGCGTATGTGATAATAAATCAGACCAAACAAAAAAGAAACTTAAAAAGGTCAAAAAGGTAGACAGCTGCTGTCGGCAAATAGTCGGGAAAAAAGGTAGCAACAGAGACACGTGTTGTGTTCCACCATGGTTGAACAATTGCGTCTGCGATGAAGTAGAAACAAAAAATCGACAATCAAACAAAGTTAAAGCAACAGCGAGTAAACAATCCTGCCATAAAATATGTGGGAAGAAAAGTGACCACAAAGTAACCGCTAGTGATTGCGCATGTAAAGAAAAAGCAAACTAAAAAAAATTTCGCGGTTGACAGTAAAACCTGCTGTCGAAAAAAAAGTAGTCACAAAGACTCATGCTGTGTTTTTATTGCACCCAAAGATCTTGCCGACTGCTTCTGTGAGGATGACATGAAAAAGCAACAGATGAAGGTAAAAAAGACAAGCAGTTCATGCAGTAGTCAGAAAAAAATCAAGAAAAAAACTAGTGATAAAAACACCTGTTGTCTTCCACCAATAGTTGTTGACGATTGTGCCTGTGAAAAAGAAATGAAAAAACGAAATAAAAACAAAAAAAGTAGTGGCAAGAACACCTGTTGTGTTCCACCAATTACTGCTGACGAATGCGCCTGCGCTGCAGATATGAAAAAGCGAAATGACAAAGTGAAAAAGACAGACAGCCAGAACTGCTGTAAGAAAATGGAGAAGGAAGGTAGTGACAAGGACAGCTGTTGTATTCCACCAGTAATTGCTGACGATTGCGCTTGTGATGCAGAAATGAGTAAAACCTGCAGGCAGAAAATGGTCCGGAAGAAAAGCAGTGTGAAAGACACGTCATGTTGTGTTCCTATTACACCCAAGGATCTTGACGATTGCGTCTGTGAGGGAGACAAGAAGAAGCAAAATAATAAGGAGATTAGAACAGAGAGTAAACATAGTTGTCAGAAAGTATTCGAGAAAAAAACTAGTGACAAGGAGGCCTGTGTTAAACCAGTAGTTTTTGACGATTGGACTTGTGAAGGGGCAGAAAATAAAATGCAAAGTGTTAAAAAAGATAAGTTGGCCTCTGCAGCGATGACATGTGGCGTTCCTTCGTGTGCCGAGAAGACTTGTACGTGTCGGTTCCCACCAGCGTATAGGAAATATTTTGATTGCACTGGCCATATTAGTGGCAGCTGCCAGTGCGATAAAAATACATAGTTTCAAATATGTTAAATAAATAAATAGGTGACGCATTTAATAATTAATTATACATTTAAATTTAAAAACAATACACAGACGCCAGCACACCAAGCTACCCGAAACTGTCAAATTTTCTCAATCAACTTTGAACCTTATACTTTAGCGATAAAGTTGAAAATCTATTAAAGAAAGACAGATTGTAGTAGCTTGATCTGCTGGCGACTACATAATTATCTTGAATTCTTGATACCTACATAGTATTAAGTACTGTGTTTTATTTATTCAATAGCTTTGCAACGCGGCGTTGCCACCTCCGTAAAAGTTAAGAGTTGAAAAGTACAGAAAAGGAGGGAAAAACTGAAACCTCTTTCGCAAATTAAAAGTTAAAATAAGGCGAAAGCGCCAGGGTAGCCCGCGAAATTCAATTTTTTTTTTTACGTTTTTTGCAATTTGCTGGTCAGTATTAAGTTGTATGTACGTTGATTAAAATATGATTCGCGGTCGTAACGAATATGTATTTACAGAATTATAATCATTAAAAGTCATCAACACAACTTTCCTAAGACCAAGTAATCCCACTGAATGACTATTTCTTGAAATCTTGACATTTGGGAATCATACTAACATAACAAGTTACTGATCCTAATCATTATAATTCTGTAAATAACTATTTGTTACGGTCGCGAATCATATTTTAATCAACGTACAACTTAATACTGACCAACAAATTGCAAAAAACGTAAGAAAATTTGAATGTCGCGGGCTACCTTAGCGCTTCCCCTTAAACGGAATTGCCATTGCAGTCAAAAAAAATAAAGAAACAGATTGGGAAAAATAAATATTTTTAGCCTCCTGCCTCCTGGTAACATCTTATAAGCTGTCAGAACAACGCGCGTATGGAGTACCTTTTACCCATAAAATACGATATTTTTCCACTTAGTTTGTATTGATGATACTTTATTTAACTGTCTGTCACTGATATTTACTTAAGAAGTAGTGTTATATGAATTCGTGTGGGGTACATACAACTAAAAAGTGAATAATAATAAAAACTTTTATACAAAAAATATCAACTGCCTTCCAAAAAAAAAAACTGATCGAAACTTACGCGGGTGAAACCGCGGGGCGCTGCTAGTCCTCTATAAAAGGTTCTGAAACCATAGCGAAGTAACTATTTAGTAATCTGTGACCATAGGGTGTTGAGTTACTTCTATATATTACGTCCATGGTGTTGATACAGTGTTGTAAGAACTCTATGTAAATTCATGGAACGTTTAATTGCTGAGTATCAAAGCTTGTATCGGCCTTGTAGGTCGTAGGTTCGGACCCAGATAGGCGCTTTAATTTGTGTAAGCATGGGTATAGAATGGGCCTTATAAGAAGGCTAAAAGTCACCCAAAGGGCAATCGAGAGGGCTATGATTGGAGTTTCCCTGCGTGATCGAATCAGGAATGAGGAGATCCGCAGGAGAACCAAGGTAACCGACATAGCCCGAAGAATTGCCTTAAAAAAACTTAAGTGGCAGTGGGCAGGGCACATTGCTCGCAGAACAGATGGCCGATGGGGCCGAAAGGTTCTGGAGTGGCGACCGCGTACCGGAAGACGTAGCGTTGGAAGGCCTCCCACAAGGTGGACCGACGACCTTGTGAAGGCCGCAGGAACCCGTTGGATGCAAGGAGCACAGAACCGCTCGAAGTGGAGGTGCTTGGGGGAGGCCTATGTCCAGCAGTGGACGTCTTTCGGCTGAAATGATGATGGGTGTAGAGAAAATAACTTTAATTTCGGAAGTCGGTGTCAAAAAACGAAAATGCGAAACCAACGACACCGACTTGTTTCTTTTTGGAAATCGGTGGTATTTTTTGTGAAAAAGTTTATAAAAATATGCATTTTAGTTAAACAAATCCGTGGTCAACCTCGAAGGTCGATCTACATAGTGTTTCAATGCGTTTTAATATTAATCTGTGCCTAGACCTGTCAACACGTCTTGACCCATTGTCAAGTACAAGTACAAACAGGGTATTTAAGGTAAATAAACAAACAGTACCTATCCAAAGTAAAATGCTTCAAAATTCAATATCAAAAGTGTGTTAAGTTATAAGTAAGAGCCAAATCCAATAGGAATGGTCTAGTTTTGTCATATTGTACAGTTTACTCCCATGCCCTCCAAGAAAAAGCCTCTGACAAAGCCAAAATGCACGATATCATCACGGCATATCTTAAAGAACGTGCCAATCCAAGAGTTACGCCATCCTGCGGGTGCGGACATAGTTCCGAGATCGAAACAGGTCAACGACCCAAGCCCTTCTGAATGTGGTTCGTGCGGTAGTGATGAAGATGTTGGCGCTTCAGGTACATGTTGCTCAGATCCCCAATGCGAAGAAAACACCGCTAGACCGCTTCCAGAACAAGAGCTGAAAATACCAACCTGTTTACCAGAATGCCGAGCTTCACAAGTAGAAGCTATGATTGATGAAATACGAAATTGCCGAGAATTAATTCGGTCTTTAGCGCTAGAAGCAATGGACATTCTCCACCCGGAAAATTCGCAGGAATACAAGCAGGTTCAAGCCCAGCAAGGGCCAGCCAATGGGGTGACTTCATGCCAACATGACGCCCAGCAAGGGCCAATAGCCAATGGGGTGACTTCATGCCAACATGACGCCCAGCAAGGGCCAATAGCCAATGGGGTGACTTCTTGCCAACATAACACCCAGGGGATGACTCCTTGCCAACATGACGATGACTCGGGAGCCAAGTTTATCGAACCAGCCTCCCAAGCGAAGCCAATAGATCAAGGACAAAAAACCGATTTTTCAAAAAAAAAATGCGAAATATCTGAGCTTAGCAAATATTCAGGTTCTGAAGGACAGTCCAAGACTCGTTTATTTCCACAACCTCCCATGCTATCGAAGTCACCTACACTTTCAAAAAAATCGTCAGGCCCTATAGCCCAAACTGCTCATCAGATAAAAGAGAAGAGATTGGGTGAAAATTTAGTCAGAAAGAAACCTACTAGTAACTGTAGCTGCGACGGAGAGAAAATGAAAAACGTCGACTGCAGCTGCGACGAGACAATGAACAAGAAAGCACTAGGATTGAAGCCTAGTGAATGTAGTTGCGACGGAGAGAAAAAGAAAAAGGCTGACTGCAAGTGCGACGATAAACCACAAAATAAAACAGACTGCAAGACTGTAATTTTGAACACATTCGTAAAGAAATCCAGTGAGTGCCGCTGCGAAGGAGAAAAAAATAAAAAGGAAAACTGCAAGTGCGACGACACATTAAAAGAGCGAAATAAAGAAAACGAAAAAAGAGAAAATAAAACAGACTCCAAGAGTTTCTTAAAGAAAACATTCGGGTGGATGAGCTATGACACCACACCCCCTCCTGTTGTTGTAAACGATTGTGTCTGTGATGATGAAGAAATGGAAAAGGAAAAACGTAAGGCGGCGGCGTCTGCATGTCCCATGCCTAAGTGCGCGGCGAACACTTGTACGTGCCATTTCCCGCCAGCGTACAACCAATATTTTAATTGCACTGGCCATGTGAGTGGCAATTGCCATTGTGATAAAAAAGCCTAGTTCATGCAAAGACGTATTACAGTGTACACAATTTTAAGTTGTGTGTTTTATTTATGACCAGTTAGCTACAGTGTAACGTGAGGCTAGACAAAGACCTTTCCTCACAACTTGTGATATCTCAGCTACAATACATATTATGTACGTACTTACATACTTAGCCTTTGTTCGTCCTTACGCGACGTCTTACGTAGGTTATTCAAAGCGCACGCGATCCGATGCGGTGAAACGCGAATTCAATGCGATGCGGCGCGTTCGCGCCTATTCTAGGACGCCGCGTTAAAGTCCAGCCTACATACTATCTAAGTATTTTTCAGTGCTAAAGAATTGACCCGCCCGCCGGACAAATAACTCACAAACTATTCCTCTTTATTATATTCTTATAGGTTACTTGTTGAAGTTAGCGAGCCCGCGAGCCCTCTCCTTCCTAACTAAGAGGGCGCTTAGAATGAAAATGCAGAAAATAAGCATGTTAAGTTGTGCTCCACAAGATTATACGATAATATGATAAACGGTAGTTTTACATTGTTTAGTTTTATTATAATCACTAAAACTGAAAATGTGGCCACTACCTATTATCCGTTATTTTCTGCATTTTCATTCTAAACTAAAAGAAATAACCAAACAAACGATGAGGGCGCCACTAGGCAGTCGGCGTACGTACGATTTATCTCTTTTTTTACCGACTTCACAAAAAGGAGGAGGTACTATGTTCGGGTGTTTGTGTTTTTTTTTTTTTTTTTATGTTTGTTCATCGAATACTCCGCCAATTGTCGACGGATTTTCAAAATTCTTTTTTTGTTCGAAAGTAGATAGTTCTGAGGTGGTCCCATTGTCACCAAGTTAGGATCTGATGATGGGATCTTAGAGAAATCGAGGGCAACCCTCAAATTTTATAGGCTCACTTATTGTTTTTCGCATATTTTATGAAGTATCTTGTGTATTTGTGTATGGTTGTCACCATCTCAGGTAGCTGGGCTGATGATGGAAGGTACAAACTCCTTAACAGTAAGAAGTTACTCGAACAGGCAAGGACTGTTTTAGTAAATTGTTTTGAGGTTTGATAGTGCATTTGCCACATTTGATCTCATGATCATCAAGTCATGACCTGATGCTACCTAACTCCTCGACAACTAACAGCAGATATATCGTGTTTAGGCTCATTGAAAAGGGCTCGATGTGTGGATAAACGTACTGTTACTGAGAAACACCGAAGACCTGATGCTGAAGCCAGGAGCATCAGAAAAAGTACAAACCTTGAAATTACAGCACCGTAATCGTGTTTGGGCTCATTTTAAACAGGACTAATTTTAAGTTCAATGCAATGTTGACATAAGTCTGGCCTGATGCTGCAGCCAGGATTATCAGCATCTAATCTAAAAACTAATAAAAGGAGAACTCCTCAACAATTAACGTCCCTGCATCGAGAAAAGGAATATTTTATAAAAAGGCGATGGGCAAGTTGACATTAGGCTATTGTAACTTAGATAAATTATAAATAGACCCACTAAAAAGCGAGAAATAAAAACTTTTTAACAAAAAAAAACCGACTTCCAAAAAAAACACTACAAACTGAAAAATAACTTTAATTTCGGAAGTCGGTGGCAAAAACTAAAATACTGATCCCTAAGACACCGACTTCCGAAATTAAAGTTATTTTTCAGTTTGTAGTGTTTTTTTGGAAGTCGGTTTTTTTTTTTTTTGTTGAGGATGGTATGTCATCAAATGATCTCGCTCTGGGTGGAGCGGCGGAAGGGAGTGTCAGACTCTTACTGACAAAACCCACCCGTGTTCCTTCCTTGCAGTATGTTACTTGTTCCAGTACATTTTTTTCGTATACGTTGTCAGGTGTATGAGCAGAAACGGACATAGGGTACCTTTTATCCCGAAAAAAAGTGCTGTTTGGCCGAGGCAAACCACAATAACGTTAATAAGATAATAGATGGCGCCACGAGTCTTTCGAACAGCAAGGTAATTGCGTAACACACTATCAGTCATGCGTTTCATTTTGACAGTTCAACAACATTCATTGCGTTATTTACGTTGTTAAGCAGACAAATTATTCGAATATATTATATGAAGCAATGAATTAGCAATTTCCTTCAAAATGATACAGATTGTGTTTTATAGGATACAGGAAAACATCTGTCGTCATATAAACTAGTTAAAGGCGGGAAAAACTGCTAAGCTTGTTTACAAACGGTAGTACAGACGCCAGCACATCAAGTTACTACAATCTGTCAGATTTCTTTAATAGATTTTCGACTTTATTGCTAAAACATAAGGTTCAAGGTTGATTGGGAAAATCTGACAGTTTCGGGTAGGTTGACCTGCTGGCGTCCGTACATTTTATATTTTCCTGGTAATATTGTTCTTTGTATGCGACAGTGGCGCCGAATTTTCGTTTTTAGGGTTCCGTCGGCGTACCCAAAGGGTAAAAACGGAACCTTATTACTAAGACTTCGCTGTCTGTCCGTCCTTCTGTCTGTCACCAGGCTGTATCTCAAGAACCGCGATACCTAGCTAGACAGTTGAAATTTTCAAAGATAATGTATTTCTGTTGCCGCTATACCAACAAATACTAAAAACAGAATAAAATAAATATTTAAGTGGGGCTCCCATACAACAAACCTGTTTCTTTCGGCGTTTTTGCCTTGTGGTACGGAACCCTAATTCGTGTGCGAGTCCGACTCGCACTTGGCCAGTTTTTTGAACGCTGACACCACTAGGATATGCGAATACATGGTGTACACTGTTTGTTTTTTTTTTTTTGCCAAGTTTAGAGGTGATAACTTCGTCGTAATAAAAAATAATTAACAACACCGAAGCCTTGATTCGTTTAATTATTATATTAACATGATCATTTTTTTAAATTCATTTTTCTTGGTCGAACGTCATTTTTACTGCCTACTTTTTCGCCCTTGGATCTTTTTGATGACTTTAATCTGACTTTCTTCTCTTTGATAGCCGGCACAGGGATTGGATCACTCTGTATTGTCACTTTACGGAAACGAGAACGAGACGAGTGCGTCCCAGGACAACTCATGGCTGTAAAATTAAAATGATTTAGTTAGGTTTAGGATAAATAATAAATGATTTTATTTTTGGAAGTAGGTTTGCACAAACACTTTTACACGTCAATCATAAAAATTATTAAAATATCACTGATCTAGATTTTATATACCGCAAGCTTGCCTGATTGCTCGTTGTCTTTGGTGATCTTGGAAAGTAATAGGTACTTGAATTCCGCATAAGCCTATAATGTTCCCACTGCTGGGACACAGCTTCCTCTAGGTGAGAGGAAGTGGGCCGTAATTCACAACGCGGGCCCAATGCGGGTTGGTAGATGTCAAATGTCTTCGAATTTTTGGTTCTAGGAGATGCCGGTTTCCTCAGGATGTTTTCCTTCACCGTCTTGAGAGCAGTGGTGATGAAATAATTTACACAAGGTAAAAGCACCTGTCTGGGTTCGAACTTGCGACCTACACTACAACTCGTAAGTCTGCTCAGAATCAGCAAATTAGTGTCCACAAACCGGATTTTGGAGTGCAAGTCTTCGGATTCCGTTCTGCAGGGCTGACAACCTCAAGATCATTGGTTCGTGGAGGGCTAGGTGTAGGTTTACTGTGTTTTACCGATGCGGATTTTACTACAAAATTAAAAGTAAAATCATTAGTAACAGTATCTTCATTGGTTTTGTTCGAATAATAAAAAAAGACGCTCAAGGATTTCTTTTTCACCAATCATCATCATCAGGAGTAGTTGGAGTCTGCTTCCAGTCTCACCGGGTGCATCTGAATACCATTTATCTGACCTCTACAACCCAGTTACTGGGTAATACGATACCCCTTGGTAAGACTGGTTGTTAGACTTGGCTTCTGACGACCCGTAACGACTGCCAACGTAGACAGAGTAAACTATAGACTGCTGCATATCTTCTTTTTCATTCGCACAAGAAAAAGAGAAATATATTAACGTCGCTAGCAAAGAAAAGAGACAGAGAATGAATATTTCTGTCCCTTACTGCGTGTCGGCTAAGCATATCAATGTGCACAAGTTTGACGTTTATGAATGAAATAATCAAAATTATGAATGAATTAATAAAAACTACACCGCGATTAAACGGAAAATAAGATCTTTTTCGTGCATAATTCAATAATAGTACATTTGAGCAACTGTGAAAATGGTAAGGTGTAGTGTAATAAGCTGTAAAAATTATAGTATGAAGAAGATTGCCGGAATTTGTTGTCCCTTTCGGTGACACGGATACCATGAGTCTATAGATTACTCTGTCTACGACTGCCAAAGATCCACGAATGACAGCTGGTACCAACAGCTTAACGTGCTTTCGGAGGCACGAGTGGGTCTTGATATGTAAAGACGGGACCAACCGCGGCAAGAGTATCATAACCTGCAGGGTAATTGCGTAACACACTATCAGTAGCAATGGGTTTAATTTTGACAGTTCAACAACATTCATTGCGTGATTTACGTTGTTGAGCAGACACATTTTTCGAACATAACTATGGAGCAATGGATTAGCAATATGCTTCAAAATGATTCAAATTGAGAGTAATAGTTGGTAATAGTGTGTTACGCAATTAGGGTGCTGATCGATCGACCCGTGCGGCTCTTATTACTTAGCCACAACACCCAGAACTACTCGGTCCTATGGGCCAATGTCCTGTGATCATTCTGCACCACAATAAAATATGCAGGCCAGCTCGAAAACCACTAATTGGGTGCCCCAATTCGAAAAATCCCCAAGTCCTACTTAGGGATTTTTTAAACTAGTAACACAGGTTGATCGGCCGTTTTTTCTCTATCGATACGTCCAACAATTTTTTTGTTATGATATCCCTAAGTGGGTTTTTGAAAACTATAAAAATTAAAATTGACGATACTTTCAGTTCTGAAAATCCCTAAGTCCTATAAATCCCTTAGTCCGTAAGTTTTTACCGAAAAAGGACTAAATTAAAATCAAAATGAATATACATATACATATACAAAAGAATATAATACAATAATATAATAATAAAATAAATATAATAATAATAATTAGTAATATATAATTAATATATAATATAATACAATAGGAAGACAAAAATATGAACAAAAACAAATTATCTATTTGCTTTGATTTTCAAAAGAATCTGCCATTGCCGGTCACTAATGTAACTGATGAATATTATCTCAGGCAATTATGGCTTCATAATTTTGGTATACATAACTTAAATTTCTGATTCAATGACTGGCGATAACTTTAAAGATTTTTTTTTATATAGAGTAGGTATATCTAGGTATCTTCGAGATGTTCCTGCTGATTGTTATCAAGATGCTATTAAAATTAAAGAAGCTAAAATTAATGACATTAAAAAACTTATTCGATTTGTACCACAAGAAAAAAGAAAATTCTATGAAACTTTGATTATGGAACAGGCTAAATTAAATGAAAGTCAAATTGTTGAGGAATTGGATGACGAAATAGAGTAACTAGCCTAGTTATTTTTAAAGGATAATAGTTATTACTCATTTTTGATTAATAGAATACTGTTGCTAATTTTGTTTTGTTAAATTCCTTAGTCCTTAAAAAGAGGGAAAGATAACCCTAAGTCCTGATGATTTATGATAAGTCCAAAACTATTTTTTTTTAATTAAAGTTATTATAAATGCTTTTTATGTTTTGTTTTATATACTAAAATAAAGAGTATATTGTGTACTATAACTGAATGGTATTTTAATTTCAACATATCCTGTGGTTTGTTTTCAAAAAAAATTAATATGTTTATTTTTTTTATTACCAAAAACTGAAAAAGTGGACTTAGCCATTTCTCGATTTGGAGCACCCAATTTCTGTTTAAACGTAGACAGAGTAAACTATAGACTGCTGCATATCTTCTTTTACATTCGCACAAGAAGAAGAGTTATTATATTAACGTCACTAGCAAAGAAAAGAGACAGAGTAAGAATATTTCTGTCCCTTACTGCGTGTCGGCTAAGCACATCAATGTGCACAACAAGTTTGACGTTTATGAATGAAATAATAAAAACTACATCGCGATTAAATGGAAAATAAGATCTTTTTCGTGCATAATTCAATAATAGCATTTGCGTTACTGTGAAAATGGCAAGGTGCAGTGTAATAAGCTGTAAAAATGATAGTTTGATGAAGATTGCCGGAATTTTTTGTCCCTTTCGGTGACACGGATACCATGAGTCTATAGATTACTCTGTCTACGCGTATAAAACTCACCGCAAATCTTTTGCAACTGTTCTCTCAGTGGTTTTATCATATAGTTCATAGGATTTACTTTGCTATCATTTATGAACCCATACTGGGTCATGTCTATTGAGGCTGTTTTTCTGTAGCAAATTTTTTGAATAAAACCTTTAGTATCTGTTGACATGATATTGTTTTTAGCGGCAGTGGGCTCCTTTGATTTCACAGAGTTGGTCTGACTATCAAAAAGTACTCTGTGCCGACTGCGTAAGTTGACTTCGCCATCATCGAAAGTCGATTTCATTGTCTTATTATTTATTATGAATGTTAGGCCTCCCACAAGTTTGACCGATGACCTGTGATGGTCCGGGTGGACCGATCGATGTGGCGACGCTTGGGGGAGGCCTATGTCCAGCAAAGGATGTCTTTCAGCTGAAATTAATATTTATCTGATACAAGCTGATTACAATTTGGGATTTTGTGTCACTTTGAAGTTTCAGAAATTGAAAGATTGCAGACACTGACCTCTTTAATACAGGTCAGTGATTACAGAAGACTACGGATTACGTGAAATCTCCTTGAAAGAAAAAAAATACTTTTCTATGAGTAGGTAAATCTACAAGAACTATTAATATCATTTTGCATTGCTTATTTATATTAAACCACTGACCTGTATCATACAAGTTGTTTATTACAGGTCAGTGTAGTGAACACTTTGGTACGATCTTTCAACACTTTCAACCATCAACAAACAAGTTTGTATAGCAACATAATATCATATCCATACTAATATAACTCTGTCTGTCTGTATGTTACCTTTTCACGCCCAAACTACTGAACTGATTTCGATAGTAAAAATATCGTCGTTTGTGGCGTAGCGTAGCGTCAGTGTGTCACCGTGCTGTTGCTATACGAATTTAGATTGCATCCCAGGAAAGGACATATTGTTTTTATCCCGATATTCCCACGGGATCGACACTTATGCGGGTGAAACCGCGGGGCGCTGCTAGTTAGCTATAATCGCTCACAGCACTCACATTTGCGTTCCGATATTACAATTATGACAACTGAGGGCTGTCAGTAAATCGGAACGACCGTGATCGCGCTCACAGTGCTCACTCAATGTCAAAACGATACGACAGTATTTTTTGTGTACATACATACCTATACACCAAAAAATTCTTCTTACTGTAGCCAGAAGCAGAATTTCGAAAATGCCACGTTAAAAAATATATGATGCGACTCAAAAAAAAAACAACTACTGTCATTTTTGACAGCGCTCTCACGGTGTTATTGTCGCGGGGCGCATATCATGAACTCATTATGATTCACGGGTCCATCGTTATCGCGCTCACGCTAAAAGCTCCTTCAAACAGGCGCGACACGCGATAAAATTGTGCACTTCACAAAGGCACCGCAAGTCGCGCAACGAGCGAGCGGTGCTTTTGTGTCGCGCGCGATTCGCGTCGCGCGTCGCGCCTGTTTGTAGGAGCCTTAATGCGGTACGGGTTTAAGCACGCTCAAATAGATTACATTCCCAACTCGGAACGCACCCAAGACTTGACAATGACATGGAGATCTAAGATTTTGACATTTGACATTGACTTTTATTCATTCACAAGTATAACATCCCTTCTCCAGTGAACTTATACGCGATTTCATTTTAAAGTCGCGAAAAAGTTTAAAAAATAATTATGTCTACTTTACACGAAGCTTTGGCACCCATTTCTTGGCTGGCAGGACGCTGGGCTACTGAAGAAGGTCGGGGCACGTATCCTAACATCCCTGATTTCCAATATCATGAAGAATTGGAATTTTCTTGCATCGGTGCGTAAGTGAAAGAGAATTTAATTTCTACCTGCGTTTGTTTTTAATAGGAAAATCGCCATGATTCGGTAAACTTAACTTATTCGATATAGTTTTATCCAAAATCTTGTTACATTAAGCTGCCAGCGTAATAATTTTGGTAAGAAACAGTTATGTAAACTCAACTTCTTACATTTTATTTGCACAAATGAATTTATAAATAAAATATTTCATGCCATGAATATTAAGTTGAGAAGGCAGAACTGACTGCCAAGAAATAAAACAAGTTTTATTGCACTCAAATAATAAAAACTGCTACATACAGAAATTATCTAATAAAGGCTAATTTAATTGCTTGACTGATACTTACAGCCCTTTTTAGGGTTCCGTACCCAAAGGGTAAAAACGGGACCCTATTACTAAGACTTTGCTGTCTGTCCGTCTGTCTGTCTGTCAACAGGCTGTATCTCAAGAACCGCGATAGCTAGACAGTTGAAATTTTCACAAATTATGTATTTCTGTTACTGCTATAACAACAAATACTAAAAACAAAATTAAATAAATATTTAAGGGGGGCTCCCATACATCAAACATGTTTTTTTTCGGTGTTTTTGCCTTGTGGTACGGAACCCTTCGTGTGCGAGTCCGACTCGCACTTGGCCAATTTTTCAGATTGATAGTTCAGTACAATACAACAACAAAAATACATCTAAATCGGTTCAGCCGTTTGGGAGCTACGATGACACAGACAGACACACAGATACACCACTCTGTATTTGTCGGGGGTTAAAAACATTTAATATCACCTCCGAGTTTCTGTGTGCCCTTGGTCTCCTCCAACCCATTTCAATTCTCCCAGTTCCTTCCTTGTCTTGTCCATGTGGGTACTTTACCATTATTATATTATTTTATGGGATGATTTTTCAATCAACAGATAATTTTTATTTTTCAATCAACAGATAATTTTTATTTTTCAATCAACAGATAATTTTTATTTTTCAATCAACAGATAATTTTTATTTGTGGAATAAAATTGACGCCTGACAGTTGTTTTGTATTATTATTATTTGGTTAGACACACTAGATCAGTGGTGGCCAAGTGGTAAAGGCCGCGACTTACGAGTTGTAGGTTCGAACCCAGACAGGCGCTTTACTTTGTGTAAATTATTTCATCACCACTGCTCTCAAAACGGTGAAGGAAAACATCGTGAGGAAACCGGCATGTCCTAGAACCAAAAATTCGAAGACATGTGACATCTACCAATCCGCACTGGGCCCGCGTGGTGGATTACGGCCCACTCCCTCTCACCGAGAGGAGGCCTGTGTCCCAGCAGTGGGAACATTATAGGCTGATTATGGTAGACACACTAGCAGCTAATTAACGTGTGTATTGTATAGCTTGGAGATATTTACTCTGTCTAGACGATTCTTGAAGCAGTTCAGTGTGGGAGCCGTCACAACATTTTCCGGGAGCCTATTCCATGCTGTTACAACTCGGTTAGACAAGAATTGCTTCAAGGGCATTTCTTTTATGAGTTTTCCCATAGATTTAGGGAATGCCCACGCAAATGTGTGTTCGCATTCAGTGTGTAAGGCTCAACTCACACCAAAAGAGCGGCGAAGCGCCCTGTAGAGAAGGCGCGCGGATTCCAGCGACTGCCCGAGAAGTCGCTGGAATGCTCGAGAAGTCGCGGGAATCCGCGCGCCTTCTCTTCTTCTTTCATGTGTTTATCGCTGTAATGCCTTGATTTGATATTGTATAGGCAGTCGTACATTTGCACCAAATAAATAAACTTTTCTTCATCCATTTCCATCACTTTTGTATTCGTTGCACTGCAAGGAATGAATGCGAATGCTAGCGCGCAACAGAGGCGCGCGGGGAGCGGGCGCGAGGGGCGGGATATTGCCAGCGGCCGCTCGCGACTGCTCGAGCATTCTCGGGACTTCCCGCGCCTTCTCGCGCAGTCGCACAGCTAATTCGCTGGAATTCCAGCGGCGCCGCTGGCATCCGCGCGACTCGTTCGATTTCTTATGCGATAATAAGTATTATAGTAATGAAAATAAAGTTAAAATTCATATGACACTGAAACTGCGATCCGCTTCGCTGCGCTTCGACGCTCTTTTGGTGTGTGTTGAGCCTATAGATCTTGAAGGCTTGTGTATAAGAATTGTCAAAAATTCAAAATTAATTGTTCGATAAAATTATCTGGCATTGGAAAAATCAGCCCTAATATAATGAAAGAAAATTAGCACCCTTTACAATACTATCTTTAATTTCATGTAAGAATTACACACAATTTATTTCTATGTTTCCAGGTCAGCCAATGTTTAACTTCATATCGAAATCAAAGCATCCTCTGAAGCAGACACCGATGCACCAAGAGCGTGGCTTCTTACGCATCAAGCCCGGCTCCAACGAGCTGGCGTTCACGGTCAGCCACAACTTTGGGCTCACATCACTCGAAGAAGGCACATTCGACGTAGAAAACAAACAATTAACTGTTGAGACGGTTAGCTTGGCTCGGATATCGTTTGCGAAGCCGCCATTTGTTAAGAAAATTAAGCGTAACATTAAATTGTTGGCGCCTGATACGTTAGAAGTTGTGTTGTTTATGGAGACCGATAATACTCCATTGACTGAGCATTTGAAGGCAGTTTATAAGAAAGTTGATGGCTAAATAAGTACTACAATTTAGTGTTGTCTTGTCTATGGCAAATCCATAATTCGCTCAGCGGGGTCAATCTTTTAGTTTTTTTGGCATTTATGGTGCATTTAATTGTTTACCCGCTTCCATTCTGTCTTGGCATTTGCAATTACTATATTCAGGACGGCTACCAGTTGTCAGTTCAGTCCAGTTTCAACGTACTTGACTTCTAATTGTGTAATTCAGGTAAATGATAAAGGATTATTACTATTAGCCCATTCAACTCTTTTTACATGCATTCAAATATCCACCATGAGTGGTCCTCCACAATCTAACCGGATGCAGCTGAATACCAGTATTATACTTGGAGCGACTGCACATCTGCCCTCCACAACTCAGTTACTGGGTAACACGAAGATACCCACTTCACTTATAATTTATTGACCTCCTAGCATAAAAATATTGTATACTAGTTTCTAGTGCTATTTTTATTATTATTTATTATTAATCAAGTTACAAATTCAACTAATTACACTTACTTAAATATTGTTTTGTGTAAGTATAGTCTTTGAAACATAGTGAGATTCTTTAAATACTGATTTCTTAGTGATATTTAATTGTTTAGTTCGTATATGAGCCTAAATGAAGACATATTATACTGTAAAATAAAGACTGAATGAACACAGGTATTGAATTTGTGTAGCTTAATGATGAAATTAAATTTTACTTCTTATGGCGAAAGCGCTAAAGTAGCACGCGAAAATATTTTTTTTTTACGTTTTTTCAGTTTGCTGGTCAGTATTAAGTTGTACGTTGATTAAAATATTTTTCGCGACCGTAACAAATATGTATTTACAGAATTATAATCATTAAAGTCATCAACACAACTCTCTAAGACCAAGTAATACCACTGAATGACTGTTTCATTTGACATTTTACAATTATTATTACTGATCCTGATGATTATAATTCTGTAAATACATATTTGTTACGGTCGCGAATCATATTTTAATCAACGTACCTACAACTTAATACTGACCAGTAAATTGCAAAAACGTAATAAAAAAAATTTCGCGGTCTACCCTGGCACTTCTTTCGCTTTACTGTTCCTAGTTTGTCTTTCCTTAGTTTAGGCATATCTTGTAACGTAACTAATTGGTTTAGGTACCATTTTTATCCGACCGCAAAGAAGGTACCTACTTACAACAGAATTTTGTTATAACTTTTTATTCGTTCTGCATTTGTTACTTATAGCACTTTTTTTCTCTATAATAAAGTATTTCTTCTTGACAGCAGCTTTTTACTAACTTTATCATTTTCTCAGAATACTATGCTAGAGCATGCTCTTGCTGGAGGACACTGGTTCGATTCCCAGGTCCTACACGATGGGGGACAAGATGTCTAGCGATGTTGGGCGACATCTCAAGCGACACATTTTGCGGAACATTATATCCCCTAGTGAATACGAGGCGAGTCTTGTGAAAAAATCCTAATAATTTGAGCTGCTACTGAGATTTCCGTGTCACTGACTGACAGACCCACCATCAGGGATCTTAATTTTGATAACAAAAAATTTGTCGCTAATTAGTTCACAAACTTAAACTAAATTTAAGTTCATGCATCTCTATTCAACTTCTGTTGTTCACAAACATAAACTAAATTTAAGTTCATGCATCTTTTTCTTTTTATTTCATTAAAAAAAGGACAGAAGATAAATATTAGTTTACTCCTGTCAAATTATGATACTCCATAGACAACTTTAGACGAGATTAAAAAATAGGCTACTAAAAATACGTCAATTTACGCCAGGCGCTGACTAATTTGACAGGACTAAACTAATATTTATCTTCTGTCCTTGTCTTAATGAAATAGAAAGAAAAAGATGCCTGAACTTAAATTTAGTTTAGTTTATGAACAACAGAATCGGCGCCATTGAGATCGAAGCGTTCACGAAAAAATTCTTCGACTAGCTCTTGGACTATATCTTAGGTACCTACTAATTGAACTATTATACCGTGATTATACCCGATTAAATCTGTGACTTGGCGACTGATTCAGACTAATTGGCGACAAAAAATATGGGAGAAAACAGAAGGCCAATTCTCGTAATTTAAAACGTTCAAAATCTAGTCGCAGTCTCATCTCGGCGACAAACAAATGTCAAAATGTAGGGAAATTTGAGTAATTTTTGACAGATTGAGACAGATCAGACTGAACGTTCTTAAAATTACGAGAATTAATACCTAATAATAATTGCCCCTCAGATCTTCGCTAGGTGCCCTAGTTTTTGAGATATAAATGTGGCCCTGCTGGGGAGACTCTCCAGATCGGCCACCTATAAACCCTTACCTATATCTTTTGAACCATTGACCGACAAATTCTGATATTTGGCAACAAATTTCGACTAAGTTAGCGACAAATTTTTTGTGTTAAGTAGGTATCAACATTTAAATCCCTGATGGTGGCTCTGCCAGAGTCAGTGACACAATAAGCTCAACGATAAATCAAACAACTAGATACGAGTGCCACTATCATGATAGTTTTTTGTGCATAAGCCAAAGTTGACAACCCCAGCGCGACCGCCGAGCGTTAGGTATGAAAAGTGAAGTACGTACTACGTAGGTACATGTGATTGCCTTCTACGCAATTAGGGCACACAGATTAGAACATAGGATACTTTTTAACCCGATATTCACGATCGAGACATGCGGGTGAACCGGCCGCGGCGGTTAGAAAATCACACTAATATTATAAAGGCGAAAGTTTGTTTGTTGGGGTGTGTGTTTATATGTTACTTCTTCACGCTCAAACGGCTGGACCAATTTTGATAAAATTTTGTATGGAGGTAGCTGACACCCTGGATTAACATATAGGCTACTTTTTATCCCGATATTCCCACGTGATCGAAACTTATGCGGGTGAAACCGCGGGGCGCAGCTAGTAATAAATACAACAAACTGTTTAATGAATCTTTATTTCAAATACCCTTAGTACTAATGATTTTCTTATAACGTGATAACGAGGACATCGACAGTGTGTTGACCATAAACACAAATAACAAAATTAAACTTAAAAATATAGTAAATATTTTAATAGTTACGACTACTTCATTTTAATAGTCATGTCGCCTATACAACGCATAGGTTCTCATAATTATACTAAATAAAAACTAAAAACGTCTTCCTTTTTTAAATTTAGCGAAAAAGTATTGTCAAAAAAAACATAACCCTCCTTCTGATGTTTAAATGTACAGACCGTCAAATTCATTGTTAGTAAATTGACAGACGGCATGTCCTAGAACCAAAAAAAATCGAAGACATGTGACATGATGACATCTACTAAGCCGCACTGGCCCCACGTGGTAGATTACTGCCCGCTACCTCTCATAGAGGGACCTGTGTCCCAGCATTTCAGTCTATCAAAAAGTACTTAGTCAACCTCATAATTCCTTTTACCATGAATGTCAGAAGTGATAATACAATTATGTAGTTACGTTACGAGGTCCAGCATAGCTATTCACAACCATCCGACAGGCTATCGCGGGCTATCGTCTTGAAAATTACACATTTCGACAACCTGCGGGGCCATTGCATTGCGTAACACATCAATCGGAATCGGTTTCATTTTGACAGTTCAACAACATTCATTGCGTTATTTACGTGTTGAGCAGAAAATTTTGTCGAACTTATTAAGCAATGAATTAGCAATTTGCTTCAAAATGATTTAGATTCCGATTGATAGTGTTACGCAATTACCCTGCTGATTTGTCTTGCCCCCGACAGCAGACAGCTGTCGGAAGAATAGCTGTCGTCTATTTGATTTAGGGCCGATTTTTCCAACGCCAGGGGGTCTACTCCGAAGCGGTTAACCACTGTATCGGCCGAATGTTCGGTCATTTTCTACTACCATTAATTTCCTATACTGACTATTGGTCCCGACCAAACTGCCAATCCGAACCTTTTTAGAACCCTTAACCCTTTTTTTTTTAAATTCGTAGTAGGACAACAATATTCGAATCAGAAAATGACCGAACATTCGGCCGATACAGTGGTTAACCGCTTCGGAGTAGACCACCTGATAATTTTATCCGAGGAACATTTTGAATTTTTGACAGTTCTTCCATACAAAATCTGTCAGACGTCATTTTATTCCACGAATAAAAATTATCTGTCCATTGAAAATTCAGCCCTAAATCTGACAATATTTTGGGATTTTGGACTTGTGCAAAGCGTTTAGAGGACTCCGACGATACATTGATTGATGTTCGATACGGTATGGAAGCGAACGGTATGGAACGTATCGAGTGGTTGTGAATAGCTATGCAGAATACAACTATTTTAAAGACTTATTAATGAGATTAGCAATTTAACATTCATCTTAGTTATTTATTTTGTTTAAACATTTGGCTTCACGCAAAAAATAATGTTCACAAATAAGTAGGTAAGTAATGGAGTTTTAAATACCAAATGTTTTTGTGGCAAAAAATTTGTTTTATTATTAAAACTTATGCACAATGTCATCCACGAGTTTAAAAATCTTATGGAAAAAATAGGCTGAGAGCGAATTTTTTGTTCACCAACATAACTTACATTAGAATATTGCTATCTCCTATTAACAAACAGCGTGAGAAAAGGACAGCAACACTTTAGAGCTGTCATTGCTGTCAAACTAGTTTACATCTAAATGAATGCCTTTATATAAGCGCGCAGTTGAATTTTCAACCCTCGGCTTAGCGCCGAAAGTTGAAAATCCAGCGCGCGCTTTTATTTACTTAGTCGTAAGCTAGAGTTTCCAAGTCTGCGGTGGCCGCCACTTAGCGTCCGCAATTTGTCGTCGAATGACGTCACTGAAACGTTACTCATAAATGTATAAAAATATATTTCTTTTACGAAGAACTTTTTTTTTTTGCAACTTGGACTGGAAGGGTGTCTTAAAAATTCGAAGTCCGGCTAATAGGCATGTATTATATGAAAGAGTGCTGTGTGCACATTCTGAAACATTTTTTCTTTTATTTTACATTAGTTCCGCTATCGGTCAAGAGATGGCGCTGAACTAAAACTGCAATATCACTGCAGTTTTAAAATTCTCTCGACGAATATAGGCCTCGCCGATGAAAATTTAAAAACATGATGGAACGGAACCCGCGGTGCGCGAGTCCGACTCGCTGTTGATCTATTTTTTGACACCGTGAAGTTTTATGCAGGCCACATGCGGCCGTTATGTGGCCTCCACCCGCAGTGAAACCGTACCGTACGGAAACCGTAGCTTAGATGTTGCCCACTGCTAGAGATAACAGACACAAGTTCAGTTGGTACACAAATGAACCAGCACCATTACAAAAGTTACTACTTAAGAATATTATATTTCTATTGAAAATCTGATCTGAATGGAACATTTGAAGATGAAATCATCAATCAATTCTAACTTCAGTTACTTTTAAATTATTATTGCTTACTGTTACATTTATGGAAGACCAGTCAATCTAATAAAGTCAAATCAATGCCATTTTTTTTTTTGCTAACTATTAGTTACTTTTCATTAGGATATTCACATATTATATTACTGAATATGCGACCGATTTAATTATGCCCGTAATTTCTGTATGCCCATGTTCACATGGCGTTGAACAGTACGCTAGGCCACACGTCAGTAGCAGAAAAAGCAGCATAAGCTGAGGGGTAATTGGGTAATACGCTATTAGTAGCAATGGGGCTCATTTTGATAGTTCAACAACATTCATTGCGCTGTTTACGTCGTTGAGCAGACAATTTTTTTCGAACATAAATAAAGTCCGCCAGACCGTACTTCGGCCATGGCATCTAAAATATTAATTAATAATGAAAATAATAATTCATTACTTTTTATTTGTGTGAATTTTAAGTTAAAGTACATTGAAGTCGAGATGAATAAATGTTACTTTGCACGAGCTATAAGTGAGCGTTAGTCCTGTTACTGTCGCACAACTGTCAAACTACAAGAGCAAGATAGAGACGCGAATATATCTAAGTCACCGCAGGCAGTTTTCATCGTTTTTGCCCAATCAGCGCGAACCGTCGCCGATAAGCACCGACAAGTTCCTATCGCCGGTTCGCGCTGAATTGGCTATAGGTATGAAAACTGCCAGTGACAACCAGCGCTTGTCAAAGCCGACAAGCGCTGGCATATCGGCGCCGGTTAACAGCATACGCCATAAGTAACATTTATTAATTTCGGCCTGAGTGTTTTTACTTGCGGAGCATTAATGCAGCGTAAACCGCTTAGGCAGCGCTTTTGTCACGGGAATACCCTTAACACGCTATGCCAACACTCACCCCTTTTTAAAATGCTAAAAATACAAAATTTTCTGTCAAATCTCACTTCGACATTAATGTCTTCTTAGCTTTCAGAAACCGGGAGTCAATGTACTCTATCTATTAAAGTACCTACTCTAATCAATATGTATATTTATAATGTAGAAACATCTAGCTAATCGTATCGTTTGGTAAATGTAATATCATAAATGTATATAATAAGGCTATTATGTATTTCACTAACCTCAGTGCTATTTTTTTTTTGTAGAATTTGAAGCGTGAAAGATTTTTAGTGAAGAAACTTTAATACATGTTTTGGTGAGGTATTATAGAGTACTAGAAGAACAGTAGTTGAAAGATAACATCGCGCTTGCTGTCCCCGAAGGGGTAGGCACTGTAGGCAGAGGTAAAGAACATCCACATTTCACCAGTTCTGTTATAAGTCAGATGAAAGGCGATAAGTACGAAATGGCATGTGCAGTCAGTCAGCCCCAAAAAGATGTATAAATCGATAAGAATTAAGAATTCATTTATTTTCCTCTCTGTGAGAGGGAGTAGGCCGTAATCCACCACGCGGGGCAACGCGGGTTGGTTGATTTATTCGAATATTTGGTTCTTGGACATGCAGGTTTCCTCATAGTGTTTTCCTTCACCGTTTTGAGAGCAGTGGTGATGAAATTAAATACACAAAGTAAAGTGCCTCTCTGGACCTACAACTTGTAAGTCGGAGCCACCACTGCTCATACTGGGCCACCGTAGCTCATGAATTCATTTAACTGTCTATAATCCTTGTTCCATTTTTTTTTTATTGTATTAATGTGGCAAGAAGGCTGCCAGGCTCAAGTGGGATTGGGCGGGTCACATCAGCCGCATGCAGGATGACCGGTGGGCAAAAGTTTCCACACAATGGGTGCCTGAAGATGGACGTCGCCACCGAGGTCGACCCAGAAAGCGGTGGCGAGATGACCTGGACGCGTACCGCGAGGGCTGGTTTGAGGTGGCGCGGGAAAAGAGTTCCTGGAAGGACTTGGGGGAAGCCTTTGCCCAGTAGTGGGACAGTATAGGCTAAACAAAAAAAAAATGTGTAGCCAAAAACCATTGTAACACATTGGGTAGGTACTTATTGTAGCTACATAATGATACAGTAATAGTCCTCCGGGCTGTATTCCGGTCATGGCACCCAATCTCAACGGAGACTAGCCTTCGACGCGGGAGATATTAAAGTGCACAAGTATGAGAATAGACACAGGTGCACTCTCTTTTCCCTCACTCTCATAACCCGATGGGACGGTAAACCGACACGACCGGAGAAAGATCAGGCGCAGGACGGGCAAACCAACACGCAATGATACAGTATTATGGAACACAAATTGTAATCAAATCAATTTTTGTCGCCATATTTTTGAGGCTGACCTCTGACTACCCCTTGGGAGGCGAATACAGGTGTGATGTTAAGAGAACATTTTCGCTCCAGCAGTCATTGCAGGCTGCACTACATATTTTAAGAAGAAAAGAGAAGTCTAAAGAATTGCTGCATAGTATTTTGCAGTAAACCATATTAATTAATTTAATGTTAGTCACATAATCATCACCATCGTTTACAATTACATCATAGGATAAACTATATTAAAAGCTTCGCTATAAGTTGGAAGGCTATGACCCTTTATACGCGGGATGGTTTCTTTACATTTACGGTGCGGCGTAGCTGTCAACAAGCCTCCATAGTGATCCATACAACACTGACGACCGTGCCTACACACGGCGAATAAACCGTAGTTTTTCACGGCAAGAATAACGTGTGTACAAAAGGCCTTCAGAAGGCGACCGATCGCAACCGCAGCGACACAACTAGTGTCTATGTAACTCGTTGAAAACGGTAACATGTCACCAACTACGGAAGCGTTTCCAGAGAGTTACATAGAAACCATTCGAATAACTATGGTCTGTCTTTGCAACTGGCGGTCGCGGTCGCATTCGCAAGAACACATATAAGCAACATTTTCAGTGGTACTGGACTACAGTTACGAGATTTCAACCTAAAGACTCCCATATATGGACAGATCTATCTGAACACGAACTCCAAACTACAGCCTGATGCAAACTTTATGGTGGCTCGGAACATGAGGCGAGGCGCTGCGCAGTTAAAAAAATCACGTGTCATTGGGGTGAGGGGTTATAAAGATTGTCGTATAAGTTTTTAAACGTTTCACTTCAAAAAAAAATCGCTTCGGTGCTCGTAAGCGATTGATATTGAGGCCGTATCATCTACAAACAGTACGGATATTGGTCAGCAGGTTGCCGTTTGGAAAATGACACATTTTCAATTACTAATCTGCCTTGCCCCCGACAGCAAATAGTTGTCGGAAGAATGGCGGTCGTCTTGTTGATTAAAAACGGACAAAGTTTTCGGGTTTTGTATTTTTGAACTGCCTCCAGAGGGCTCTTCTGGTAACATTGATTGACGTTCGATTCGGTACGGAAGCGTATCGAACGGTTCTGAATAGCTATGCTGATCAGACAGATCTGTAGGTACAGACGCCAGCAGGTCAACCTACCCGAAACCGTCAGATTTTCCCAATCAACCTTGAACCTTATGCTTTAGCAATAAAGTCGAAAATCTATTAAAGAAATCTGACAGATTGTAGTAACTTGATGTGCTGGCGTCTGTACAATAGGCCATGTATGGTGGCCTTTAATGTAATTTTTAAAAATGTCCGAAGACAAGGTAATTTTATACGCGGGTCGAAAATGATTCTGTAACTGATAATTCAAAGAAAATACTTATAAATATTGAGGATAAAATAAAAATGTCAACATGTCCCATAGTGTTTCACAAATGTCCCAAATAGCGGTAAAAAGTTTCAAAAATGTCCCAACAGTATTTAAATGTGTCAAAGTGTTTTAAATATGCTCTATATTATCTAATTTGACTTATTAAGCACAATCTGCACAATTAGTGCACTGAGATAATTTTCCTTGTCTATGCTATTTGAATGATCAGTAAAATAGATAGGTACAAAATCTTATATTAATAGTTTTTCTCACTGAATTTCAAGCTGTTTCAGGACTAAGGCAAGCACATATTTTATCAATACCTAATTTGTTTCATAAATAATCTTTGCACTTTCTATTGCTGGACTCATATTGCTTACCAAGATTTGTTGGTTAAAAAGTAACTCTCATATAAGTATGCCTAAATCATACATTTACGAGAAGCTTGACATAATTAAAACAGACAGACAGACTGAGTCTCACCATAAGGGTTCCGTTTTACCATTTTGGTACGGAACCCTAAAAACGAGCCATTTTTGGGTACCTTCTTGTTAGCGTGTCGATGGCAAATATAAGGCTCCTTACAAACAGGCGCGACACGCGACGCGAATCGCGCGCGACACAAAGGCACCGCTCGTTGCGCAACTTGCGGAGCCTTTGTGTCGCGCGCGATTCGCGTCGCGTGTCGCGCCTGTTTGTAGGAGCCTTAACACGAAAAAAGGTACCTACGTTATTTTTTAAATTTTGCTTTGCACAAAATCTAGCAATTCGAATACTGTTTGCCGACGCAGCCATTAGGTTCCCATGTGTGCAGGTGACAGCATGCGATGCAAGATTTTTGGGTATGTTTTAAAAGTTTAAAAGTGCAATGTAGCATAAACATTACCAAAAAAAAAACTATTTACATAGGTACCTACAAATTTGTACGGAGCCCTCGGTGCGCGAGTCCGACTCGGGCTTGACCGATTTCTTTTAGTTTAAGTCACCGTTCTTGCCACTGAGCGAAATCTTCATAACATTGCATACAAGACTATGATCCTTTATGAAGTTTATATGGGTTAAAAGTTTACAATCTTATTACAGACTTAGGAATTAAGCATAAGAGAGGTGTCATTATTTTCTAACATTCTGAACAAAATTAGACTAAGGGGTGATTTATCCAACACCACATAATTTTATCTGAGGATTGATTTTGAATTTTTGACAGTTCTTCCATACAAAATCTGTCAGACGTCAATTTTATTCCACAAATAAAATTATCTGTCGATTGAAAAATCAGCCCTTAGTTCCACTATTTGGACTACAAAATTACCCAGTAGCATTATAACGCCTGTAGTTTATACAATTTGTTACTAAATATAAATTATACGGTTTGAGCTGTAACTTAGTCAAGAAAAGCCATAGCAAAGTATGTGCTTACCCTAATATACTCACTAAAAATTACTCTATTATCTTGCAAACGAAGAAGATAAACTCCATGCCAACTGTTATCAGACGAGAACTCCTGTCCTAAAAGCGGCTGCTAAAAGAACAGTGACTACATTTGTGACGATATCAAACGAAGTAGTGAGGCTTCCTTGCAACAATTCCATACTCCTGTAATGCTGGAGCTAAGTCCTCCATAGTCATTACATACTTCTTTTCTTTCGGTCCCTTCTGGTTTTTGGAGACCTGCGTTATTTGGCTCGAGGTCCGCATCTTGCAGTGTTGGAGGGCGTCATTGGCAATGTCGGACAGGAATTTCTGAGATGCCAGCGCTATGAGACGGATCAATCTGGAATGTTACGAGTAATATGTTAAGATTCTGTGGAGTGATTATTAACACTGTGGACAGTTTTGCTACCTGCAAAATTTAACTTGAGACTTTGCTCGGATGACGTAAGCGCGCGATACTGACTTAATATCTTGATTTAAAAGAGTGTCCATGGAGTTTCTTGCCTGTTCTTCTCCATAGAGATCTACGTTTTGGAATGGGCAACTAGCTTTAACTTTCTAACTGACAGACTGTTTAATTTTGACAATTCAAAAGTGCCTGTACAAGGTTTAATTGAAATAAATGGTTCTAGTTTGAGTTTCTGAGGCGTCGGTGGCGACAGCGGTAAGAGCATGGGGAATGGAAGGGGTCACGGTCTCAAATTAACTCTTGCAGGTTGTAAGTATATTTTTCAACCATTGGTAGTCTTAGACAATATTCTGGAAAGCTTGAAGTCTATGGTAGCCATGGGGCTGACAAATCAAGTAATCCAGAGTTGCTGAAGGCTCATAAGGAATTACTTAATCAATAGTTATGCCTATTATTCATGTCTAAACATAATTTGAAATGACCTTCATAAAATAATTCAGTTTTTTTAACTGTTTAAAGAATTTTTAACAACTTTTTCCTTTAAAATTATTGTATTGTGTCCTGGAATGTATAGACTTGGACAAAGCCCACAGGAGACGCATGAAGTACTTATTGTAATTAGTAGTACCATATTTCTATAATTATAAAAAAAAAACAAAATTGTTTATCTGTAACCATGACACTGTCAGATCAGATTTAGTCATAATACTAATGTATATATTATAAAATTAGTTATCTGAATGAAGTCACACCTCATCCTGCTCGACTAAAAGGTAAGTCATGGATGCAAATTGTTTGTATGCAGGCCCAACATTAACTAGAAAAGTGGTGACAGGTTTGCAAAGAAAAAATAACTTTGAAAGGACAAATTTGTGATTTTCAATGATCTGTGTACTTTCTGATGATTAGGGAAAGGATATAAACAGTTACCTAGGATCCTGGGACTCGAAACCAGACATATTCAGGTAATGTGCAACCACTGAGTCAGGTATTGACGGATTGTAGTTCTCAAGTTGGAGGAGAAAGTCGCTCAGAGCGTGGCCAGCGCCTGTGTCGTCATCCATACCGACCGACGGAGAGCCTATGCGACTCATCTGCATGGCGCTGTCAACAATTACATCCAAATATTATTAAATAAACAAAAACTTAACTTCAGGATCACACATTTTTACTTACTCAGCACAGATAATGTAGAATTTTTTCAACAGTTCAATGTCATTGAAGAATGAGGTTGGTCAGCCTGATTACGTTTTGTTTTTGTGATAATTTCTTATTTTTATTTGACCAAGTTATCGTGGTTTATAAATTAAAAACAGGTTAGGATATGATAAAAATTAATAAAAGCTCTTCAACTTAGTAGCCTAAATAGAAAAGAAAAGTCAAAATTGTCTAAAATGGCATGAAATGAAACGTCTTTCGTTTGATTCACAACAGTAATTAAACGTATATTGTGTACGTCATTAAAGTGTTTCCACATTTTGATGGTTTACCCTAATATTGTAATTATTCAAATAATAAGGGTAAGAATTTTACCTATCAAGATGTTTAAAATACCTTCATAAGTTGATGTGAAGATCTATATCATTTAAAAATCTTATTCATGGTTGGTTCTTCATCATTTCATAATTTTACACAGTTCTTTACTGAATAAAGTCCCAAATCATACTCCCTAATGATTTTCTTAATAATGCATTTGTAATATATTTTAGCAAAATGATTTTTAGAGTGATAATCATGCAGTAATTTCGAGTGTAATATTAAAAAACGACCGATTTATTTTTAGAATTTTGTGGAAATTAGATAAATCGCACTGACCACCCTGACCTCGTGGTGCTATTCCGTGAGGTTGGCAACATCTGCCCCTTCCTTCCTTCTTTTACGCCGCTCCTCCGGGCAGAACTGCGAGGGAACGTGATCGATCGAATTTCAAAAAAGGCACACACCTACCCCCTGTGCTCCCGAGATCACGAAATTACTCAAAATCTCCTGATTTTAAATTCAGGGGTTCGTGTTTCGTGATTTATTCCATTCCGTGTGTGTAGATTCCACCTCGACCCGCGAGGTAATTACCAAGTGAGCACCCACCTAATCGAACAAAATGTCGAACCTCGCTGATCCGGTCGCGTTCGCGAAAGATTTCATCGCTGGCGGTGTCTCCGCCGCAGTCTCCAAGACCGCCGTCGCGCCCATCGAGCGCGTCAAGCTGCTGCTCCAGGTCCAGCATGTCAGCAAGCAGATCACCGCTGACCAGCGCTACAAGGGTATCGTCGATGCCTTCGTCCGCATTCCCAAGGAGCAGGGCCCCCTGTCCTTCTGGCGTGGTAACATGGCCAACGTCATCAGGTACTTCCCCACCCAGGCGCTGAACTTCGCCTTCAAGGACAAGTACAAGCAGGTGTTCCTCGGAGGCGTAGACAAGAGAACTCAGTTCTGGCGCTACTTCGCGGGTAACCTGGCGTCCGGTGGTGCCGCCGGCGCTACCTCCCTGTGTTTCGTGTACCCGCTCGACTTCGCACGTACCCGTCTGGCCGCCGACGTGGGCAAGGCCGACGCTCGTGAGTACAAGGGCCTGTTCGACTGCATCGGCAAGATCTTCAGGTCTGACGGTCTCGGCGGTCTCTACAGGGGCTTCGGAGTGTCCGTGCAGGGTATCATCATCTACCGTGCCGCGTACTTCGGCTTCTATGACACAGCCCGTGGCATGCTGCCCGACCCCAAGAACACACCACTCGTCATCAGCTGGGCCATCGCGCAGGCTGTCACCACCGTCGCGGGTATCATCTCGTATCCCTTCGACACGGTCCGTAGGCGCATGATGATGCAGTCTGGCCGCGCCAAGGCTGACATCCTGTACAAGAGCACCATCCACTGCTGGTCCACCATCGCCAAGACAGAGGGCGGTGGCGCCTTCTTCAAGGGAGCCTTCTCCAACGTGCTCAGAGGTACCGGAGGCGCTTTCGTACTTGTGTTATATGATGAGATCAAGAAGCTTCTCTAAATCTAATGTAAGAATTGTTACCATAATTACAATAATTAATTGTGATTCCAAATCACCACTGATAGCCACTCCCATAATCATGTATTATTAGACGCGGAATTAAACCTAGTAACTTATTTTAGTTAAATAAAAGCGTTATGCAACAATTCCAACATGTATTTTGTTTTATTAAATTATTAGGTATTACATAATGCTTGGCTACACCTCGCTGAAAAGTTACATAATGACAACCATGTAGATTTTGTTGAGTTTTTCTAAAAATATTTTGCCTGTGATCGCTCATTCAGCCAGTGTGTGTTATGTAACAACCTCTTTTCATTCAATGTTTGAGGCCAAGGTTGTAAATTGTACCTTTATGCTAAACTGTTGGAATAGACTTCATTTTAGTGAATATATTGTGAGAATAATAGATTTTCACTTTTGTTAATGTGGTTATTTAATCAATACTTAATATATGTGGCATTGGGAGTGAGACCTTGTACGTAAAGAAGTGATCTATGCAGAACGCTGTAAAAATCATGTTTAAAAGCTGTGGAATCCGAAATCATGTGATTGAGAGCTGTTATGTAACAATGCAGTACCTATGTTTAAGTGCTATGAGTGTGCATGGTGACCTTGTAGGAATTTAATTTTAGTTCACTTTTAAAAAGTGCTATGCAGTGTAGTTCAATCCACATATTGTATAACATCAGTACGTAACATCATGTTACTATGAGCAGGTTCACGGAAACAACGGACCTGTCAACCATCTTTCTCGCTCGGTGTGAGTTTTTTGGTGTGAAAAACTCACGATTGAGTTATTATTCTAGAAAATAAATGATAATAAAAATTTCTTGCCTTTTATTGTTATTAAACCTACTAGACTAGCCTCTTTAGAACAGAAATCTAGAGATTAAAATGATACACCTGCATACTTACACATTCTGAGTAACTTCTTGACAGAAAATTAATTTCATTTGCAAAAATTACTACATTTCCAAAATGGAAGTCTCCTCCCATTTATTTGAAGTGTTGAAGCCACCAATAGTGATCATTTGATTTGGGCCTTTTTATAAAATTCAAATAAGGAAAACAAATGACTCAATAGTTCTGGATATGTCCATTTTTTTTTTAATTAATGAATATCCAAACATAGGAGAGTATGATCAATGAAATTTTGAATGTGGATAGGTACCTAACCTACCTGTTACAAATTAATATCCCCATAGGAAAAATAGTGGGCCCATTCAAAAAATTTTAGACGAGTGGAAGTGGGCAGGCAGGGATATTATTTTTTCTAAATCATTCACGATAAGAGTTTAATTAGCCCGCTACTATACTCCAGACATTTAATGACATAGATATTTAATGACGTAGTTATACAACACGTCAAGTTTGTGACGTCATTTAACAGCTGTTACGTAAAGTAGCGATCACGAGGCCGAGGTAATGACATGTAGTGACTGATGTTAGATATTTAAACATCCACTGAAGTTGTAGGAACTACTTATGTTACATTCAAAACGCTGACTGTGATGTGTACGTTACCCCAGCAAGAAAGCACAGTATAAAGATCATATATACTGTGAAGAAAGTGTCTCCTAGAGTTATATGAGTAGAACGTATAATTGGTGCCTTATTTTCTCGCACACCTTAGCACGTCAATGGATCAATGCACATGACAAAGCAACGCTACGAAAAGTAAGTATAAACTTAGGTAATCAAGAAAAAGAACATTCCAAGTATCGCCGATTCGTTGGTCAGTAACAGACATTTTCGTTGGTTAGGTTACGTAATTTTCCTACATAATTCCGCGAAGTAAGTTCAAGGATGCGGTAGTCGTTATCTCTATCTGATCTGCTATACATTACATCTATTATAATTTTGACTAATAATAACTAAATAAAGGCTGAATGCAAAGACATTAAATTATTCTTAAATCTCTTTGGCTGAATGATAGTTTTCCTTTGCGCTATTACTATTACCTACTCATGTTTTTTTATTGAAGTTTTGCTAGTTATTGTTCTCTAATAAATTAATTATGAAATAAAACTGTTAATTAATAAAGTGAATAAAAATTTAATTACAATAGTAGGTTTGTGTATACGTTGTAGGTAGGTATCTACTGTTGCACAGTTTGCATTTGGAATTAATTTTTAGGTTAGGTTTAATTAATGATGAAACGAGCCACCGAGAGCTAACAAAGCTTCATAGTGTTCTCGTTTAAGGCAAATAAAACTCTTCATGGCATAATCACATTTTTACTGACGTAGTTACATACCTACCGATTGTTAGAATGAAATAAGTAGGTAAGTACAAGTAGACAACTATGCACCAGCGCGCAGCGCAGCGGTAACTTAAGTTACAGAAAATAAATAAGTAAGTAGGTAAGTACTCTGAGCTCTATGATAATTGATAATGTACTGTATATAAATATTTTCCTTAGCCATAAAAGTATGTTCTTATTTTTTCGTGTTCTAAATACAAAAACAGCTGAAAAGAATGAGACCTTCCCTGTAGTGTAGGATTCGTTTAACAATACCAGCAGAGTTAAATGACAGTTAGTGTGAAATCCAAACTAAAATCGACCTAATCTGCTAAAAGGTCAAGTTCAAAATCCAATGGCTAGCTATGTTAGCGTTATTAGCTAAATTGCAGACCGGCTAATGTCGTACGTGTAGACTGTAGACTCTGATTCATCGCTTTGTTCAATGCGTATAATGAGTAACAGTTAGCACGTGTTTTGTTACTTCTGTAATAGTTAGAGTCCATGATGCCCGTGTTGGCTCCATTTTGACGTTTGATAAGATAAAGGCAATTAAATTAATGGCCATCTTGGATTTTAGCAAAAAAATGGCGCCCCAGATTTTGGCGCTCCTTTTAAAAGACAGATTTTAGACTTTTGGTTTTGCCTTTGTGCTATAAATACCCAAACAAAGTATTAAATTGTACGTTTTTTACCTTTCAAAGTCTTAAACCATGTAGGTATGTGCTAATAGCCCTCTGATAAACTCCAAAAGATTTTTTGTATTTCGATATTATATAGATCTAATAATCTGCCAAAGACAATTTTGTTATATTTTACTTGGCAGGCAGTGATCGGTCCAAGTATTGATTATGTAATGTAGGTATTCTTTCCAGGTCAAATCGTAGCCGTAGATAGCCGACGTAGGCTTGTAGTTGTAGGTAACTTTTAAACCTGAGATTGTGTAATAAATAGGTCTAAGTAGGTACAGATAGTAAGACTTACGAATGTTGAGGTCGGCTTCCAGTCTAACCGGATGCACCTGCATACCAGTACCTATTTTACATGGAGTGACTGCTAACTTCCACAACCAAGTTACTGAGTAACACGATATTCTTCCTGGGAAAGACTGGCAGGGCCACCATCAGGGATTTTAATTTTGATAACACGAAATTTTTGTCGCTAATTAGTCGAAATTTGTCGCCAAATATCAGAATTTGTCGGTCGACTGATTCCGACTAATTGGCGACAGAACATGGGAGAAAACAGATCTTCGCTAGGTGCCCTAGTTTTTGAGATATAAATGTGGCCCTGCTGGGAAGACTCTCTCCAGATAGGCCACCTATAAACCCTCTTTTGAACCAGTGACCGACAAATTTCGACTAATTTACGTTATCAAAATTAAAATCCCTGATGGTGGCCCTGCCAGAGTCAGTGACACCATAGGCACGGACGGCTCTCGGTATTACCTATGTTAGGGATGAACACCACGGCCCGATCTCGCCAAACGACCCGTGCGGCTATTTCACAGGCTATCTTTCTTTAGCCACGAGCCCCTTTATAGACATAATTATAAAACCTAAAAATATAACCTCCTCCTTTTTGGAAGTCGGTTAAAAAAGAAGGTTGTTGCTAAACTGCATTCACGATTTATTTGCCAAAAATGTAGGTAAACAAATATGAGTTTATGGAAAAATAACTTTAAAACCTGACCAATAAAGTTCAGTTTACGCTGCAACTTCAGATAACTTTTTCAATAGTGCTAGTCACTCTGAAATTCACTTAACTAACATTAAAATAAAGTTGACATTTGTTTAACTTGAAATAATTTTAATTTGAAACTTATGTTTCAATAGACTTTAGGCAGTATTAGATCCTGTCCGTGCCTCCGAGTGTCATTCCACGCGTAGGTATTGAAGTTCATGGCCAACAACAATATGTAGGTAATCATTTATTGGTATAATATTATTAAACCAATACATACTCCTACACAATTAATGGTCGAGGGAATATTCAGTTCAGTCACCTGGCTGTCATCGCGTTCGTCATCTTTGTGACATTTAAACTTCTTTTTAGGGTTCCGTACCCAAAGGGTAAAAACGGGACCCTATTATTAAGACTTCGCTGGCGGACCAACAGCTTACGTGCTTTCTGAGGCAGGGCCTCGATAGGTATGTAATGGATGCCTGGATGGTCACCCATCCCGACGAAACCGACCGCAGCAACCGATTCGACCCATGCAGCTGTTAGCATTTGGTTACAAAAGCAACGACGATGCCGGCGATGTGTCTAACTCAATATATAAAAATTTAGTTCCATAGTATTATCCGTCTGCCGCTTGTCTACCGAAATTACCGAAGTGATAAAAAACTATTCTGCTAAATCCAGTGTAGGTTAGTTAGATCACTCTTGGTCTTGACCGCGCGACAAGGCTTGCATTGACTCAGCTAGTCGGCATCAACCGCACCGTCCATGATGGATGACTTTAGCAGCGGCTTTATAACGTTGCAATAAGGGCGGTTTTCGTAGTTCAACTTGTTGCCATTGACCATTCCACATTTGAAACTGAGTGCTTATTTACACTCACGCGATCCGGCTCCAACCGATTTATTCAAGGTGTCCATTTTCTTCGCGTCAGCGCAGCTGGGTCATTCCAGTCAAAAAGTATGAAGGAATACCAAACTTATTGCAATTAGGTTAAGGCGGATATTTCGATGAATTGTTTTATGTTGTAAGGTGTACCTGCATATTACAAAGGTTTAGAACGGTTCAATGTTCTTTTATGCGTATAAATATCCGGTGTTTTAATAATGATGATGTGGCTGTTATGAGTACCTGAAACCATATTACCACCAGTTTAGCTAGCAGTCTGACAGTCAGCAAGAACGCCAGCCAACACAAGCATTAGTAAAATCCTTTTACCACAGAGTATGTAACACTTCCTTTTACCTTTCCATTGTAGCGTTGTCATTTGGGCCTAGGGTTGTTGTGACTTGTGATGACGTCACGCACGAGACACGACACAGCTGTTGCAGGCATGGCAGCTGGGTGTGAACATAATGGAACTTACTTTTTTTCCTGTTGCTATGTCTATAAGTTCCTGGTTGAAGCATAACTTTGGATATATCTTGCCATGAAAGCTGCTGTGACTTGTTTACAAGCCTGACAACAGGAAGTCTTGATTGTCTCGAATACAAAATGGTCCAAGGCCCGCGTTTAGCATAGTTAAAAATAAAATGATGTACTACTGACTACTGATACTACTGATATTCTAAATTTAAAGACGACTTGGCGCCAATCGTAGTTGGGGCATAGAGACTTCCTCATGCTTATTTATCGCGGCACGTGTAATGTCAGGTTTATAATCAAAGAATGTCAGCTGTGATGATCGAAAAGGTCACAACTTTTATTTTATAAAAGATCAAATAAGCAGATACTTGGAAAGTTCGTTCTCCGGTTGAATGCCGGAATTACAGAAACAATTAAAAACCCATTGTGTCTCGCGTGTATATACGTTCCGGCATACTAAGGGTTAATACGTTTTGTATATTCTTGGAATTTTACTTGTTAAACCTAGAACCTTTGAGTAGGTATGTACAAAAAATTATTAATTTACCAGCAAACAGTTATTTTATTTATTTGGTAAAGGTATAAAGCCAGAGTTTGTTTTTTTGGAATTATTTTTGAAGGTTATAGGCTACTTAACATCAAGCTAGCTAGGACCCTTAGGAGCCGAGCAAAAAGAAAAAGTCGAAAGGAATTGGTTCCTTTCGACTTTGTTCTTTTTGCTCGGAAAAAAACACAAAGTAATAGCTTAGGCGAAGCCACGCGGACGGGTTGGGTCGGGGCGTAGACAGAGTAAACTATAGACTGCTGCATATCTTCTTTTTCATTCGCACAAGAAAAAGAGAAAAATATTAACGTGACTAGCAAAGAAAAGAGACAGAGTAAAAATATTTCTGTCCCTTACTGCGTGTCGGCTAAGCACATCAATGTGCACAACAAGTTTGACGTTTATGAATGAAATATTAAAAATTATGAATGAATTAGTAAAAACTACATCGCGATTAAACGGAAAATAAGATCTTTTTTGTGCATAATTAAATAATAGTAAGTAGGTACATTAGCGCAACTATGAAAATGGTTAGGTGCAGTGTAATAAGCTGTAAAAATGATAGTATGATGAAGATTGCCGGAATTTTTTGTCCCTTTCGGTGACACGGATACCATGAGTCTATAGATTACTCTGTCTACGGGTCGGGGGAACAAGAAATTTCACGCGGACCAAGTCGCGGGCAGAACAATATTAGTAATTTTACCTGCTAAACCTCAAAGGACCTTACAAAAGATGATAATTTAACAGGTAACATTTTATTTTTCGTCGCTGTAATCCTACTATACTAAATCATTCTACTTATAATATTATAAACGCGAAAGCTTGTGAGAATGGATGCATGGATGCTTGTTACTTCTACACGCAAAAACTACTGAACGGATTTGAACGAAATTTGGCAGACAGATTAACACATAGGATACTTTTTATCCCGATGATCCCACGGGATCTAAACTTTTATGCGGGTGAAACCGCGGGGCACTGCTAGTAACTTATAAGAAGAGCTTGAGGCCGTCCAACATTTTCCCTGTAATTAGCATTGTTATTCGATAGATACCTATAAGGAAAATTATTTTAAAATCTTACAAACATTACACCGTCATCGAGCTGTGAGAGTTATTATTGAACATAAATTAACATAACCGTTGGTCCCGGCTGTCATTCGCGAGTCTTTGACAGTTGTTACGGGTAGATAGAAACCAGAAAGTCTGATAAACAGTCTTACCTTAATTACGGGGTATCGTATTACCCAGATGGGTTGTGGAGGCACAGGTAATAATTTTCCTTCTTTAGCGAGGTACCAATTATTTGATGTCTGGTACCAAATAGTACCAAATAGGTAGGTAAGTACAAAAACTTGGTATTCCTCAAACTTCTAAAATCTCTCTTGGTCCAGTCATCCTGACGCAGACCAAATCCAGACTCCGCACGCTCCTGAGAAATTCCTTGGACAAATAAAATAAATAATGAAAACGACATCCATGACGAACTCGTATTTTCTTTATGGTCATAATATTTCCATAATAATTATGCCTGCCAATGCGTGGCTGCCAATAATTCTGTCTATATCGCTCTGTGATATCGCTTCAGTGAATCGCAGACATTGTTCGAAGGAAGCCAAAACACTAATATGGTATTTACGTAGCGCGTCTAAATATATACTAACAATCAACAATAAAAAAAAAAACTTGGTGCCTTGTTGGTTTTGTGGTCACAAGTGCTGCTGCAAGTGCTGGAGCAGTGGTACCTAATGGACGCGATAATGTCCTAGACTCGGAATTCTGTGTCCCCGACTCCCCGCGTCCTTCAGTTGCATAACGTTATCGTGTTACGTAAAGTTACTGCGGAAGTGCGGACTTTGCCCTTTCTGCCGTATTATGTACTCGAAACTCGAAGTTCGTATTTTTTTGTCGACAGCCACGTTCACGAATCACGTTACGTAACTGTAAAGTTTTTGCCAAAAAAACAATTGAATGTGCCATTATGCCTTGATAGTTCTGTGTGGCTAGTCTGTGGAGCGGGCCTTTTATAACATTTTTATTGCATAACAACTTCGATCAAAGCATAAAGAAAGAAAGACAGAAAATACGTACCTACTTACGTGTTTTTAAAATACGTACCTACTTACGTGTTTTTAAAATACGTACATACATACGTGTTTTTTGTTTCCTATGTTTCCCAAATAAAATATTTTTCTTTCTTTGTATTTGCGGTAAAATATAACGGAAAGACAAAAAACTGGCGAAGTGCGAGTCGGACTCGCACACGACGAAGCGTTCCGTACCACAGGGCAAAAACGCCGAAAAAAAAAAACCCGTTTGTTGTATGGGAGCCCCCCTTAAATATTTATTTTATTTTGCTTTTCGTATTTGTTGTTAAAGCGGCAATTACATAATTTGTGAAAATTTCAACTGTCTAGCCATCGCGGTTCTTGAGATACAGCCTGGTGACAGACAGACGGACGGACGGACAGACGGACAGACAGCGAAGTCTTAGTAATAGGGTCCCGTTTTTACCCTTTGGGTACGGAACCCTAAAAAAGAACACACAGGAGGTACAAGGAGTTACTTACAGTGATCTTTATTGACGTTACAATAAGGTTCCTTTTGGGTTGCTGCTGTCAGGGGTACATAGGTACATACTAATTCCATGGTTCAAGCTCAATTCAACTTTTTTTTTTTTATCATTGAGAAATGCTCTGCAGTCTGCATTACCACGTGAAGATAGTGCAGTTATGTGGGACTCTAACCGACTAAAACTCCTCAGTGTCCTCCTCTGCCGCTTACGGGGCGGTAACATGGGCACGCGTTAGCACTCATCCGTGAACCCGCCGCGGCTGTCCGTCACCGGACCCTCCTCTGGGGGGAGTACTCCGCATCACCAGCGCACCAGAACACATAGCACGCCGTGACCGCCCCAGGGACCACACCAGTACATGGGTGCCAGCCGACCACGTGTCTGGGCACCCTTGGTCCCCCTGCGACGGGTCAGGTCATTGGCCCCGCCGCCTGCAAATTTTCCGCCCGCAGAGGATAGCGAGAGCGGCCAACGTCATACCAACACTCCTCGTCCCCTACGGCCCCACCGCGTCCGCCATCAGACGGTGGCGACCCCGTCAAGGCCGCGGAAGGTAGGGAGAGCGGCGCACCACAATACCGGCACTCCTCTCCCGCCGCGGCCTCCAACCCTCAGCCGCCATGCCTCCGATATGACATCGCGGCCCGCCTCAGTTGCGATATCGCCCAAGCGGCACCGCAACCTACTTGTTGGCCGCGTCGTCGGCTTATCGGCAAAAGCCCTGACGAGCGGCCCCTCCTCGGGTTCCTCTTCGCTTCACCGTAGGTGACCAATCCACGGTTACTGAGCCCCTAGCCTCGACAATGCGGGAACCCACCGGGGGGGAAGCTCACTTCACCAAAGTTATCTTTTATCTAAGCCTTCCACTATGTTCAACATCAACTTTTCAAGAACGTCATCGTCAGATTTCGTTCAGTCATGACTGGTGAGGTCATAAAATATAGAAAATACGTAGGTAGAGGTACCGTTAGGTAAGAGCGCCGGCGGGCGGCGGCGCCCGCGCCGCCCGGTACGTTGTCAGCTTATCTGTAACATTGTGCCTCGGAATTTGTACAAAGATTTGATAATTAATTAACTAGATAGCTGTGATAAACTGATAACGTGCAACGTGACTAAATTGTTGTAAGTAATAATAATAATATGTCACACTAATATTATAAAGGCTAAAGTTTGTGAGTGTGTTTGTATGTTTGTTACTTCTTCAAATCTTCACACACAAACGGCTGGACCAATTTTGATAAAATTTAGTATGGAGGTAGCTGACACCTTGGATTAATACATAGGCTACTTTTTAACCCGATATTCCCACGGGATCGAAATGCGGATGAAACCGCGGGGCGGGGCGAGTAGGTATAGTATAAATAACTAGCTTCTGCCCGTGACTTCGTTCGCGTGGAATTCGTTAGATTAACACAATATACCAAAGTAACAGCCACATTTTTATAATACTCGGCCCCCGAGGCTCACCATGTCGCATCGCATCATTCGCATCCCTTGCCCGCGCTGTCACTTCGTTTTCTCGTAGCGATTTTTCTAACTTTTTTTCTATTTGCTTGGCTCCTAACGGTCCTAGCGTGATGTTAATTTGCCTTCCTCAAGAATTGGGCTATCAAATGCAAGAATGTTTCAAATCCGACCGGTAGTTCCAGAGATTAGCGCATTCAAACGGGTGCGCGTATAGAGGTATGAGGAACGGCGTGTAAAGTTCACTCAACCTCCATAGTAAAGGGAGGATCCTCCGACCAGACGGGTGTTGTGTCTGGCGGGCAACTGCCCGATGATTCATGTCGGGCCGTTGTATCTATGTTAGTTGCGCGGTAAACTCTGCTTGCGAGATGCAGGATTTTGCGTGACGTAAGTATGACGCGTTGTTCTCATGTGGCGTTGTAGATACCGCTACACACGTACGCCGGTTGATCTAACCATAGATTATAGTGCCTACTACTCATTGACATAGAAAATTCCTATCTCAATGCTACTACCTATGACACTGCAAGGCATTTTAGGCATTGACAAGTAATGAGGTTACGCCTGGCGCATAGTGTAAAATGAAATTTTATTTATTTACTTTTTGTTTTTATTTGCTAATATTTTACATATTTATTTATATCTGTAACTGCCCGTGACATCACAGCGGGCCCTATCAGAATACCAGCGCTGCGATCTTTTTTTTTTTTTTTAATGTCGCAGCATCATGCTGAGATAGGAGCCTTTTGGCCTCGTATAGGACTTTGTTTCATTTTCCTTTTGTTACTTTTTTTTTTTTTATATAACTTGGATTTTTATTTTACTGTGTTTAGTTTAGTTTGTGATCTTCCTGTACGAGTCGCAATAAATACTTTTTCTTTCTTTCTTTCAAAACCAAAGCGGCAACGATATGACTTCATTTAGGTACCTATTTATATCTTTATTTATTAATTATTAGTGATATATCCAGGCAGGCGATTTACTTTGTGTTAATTTATATCATCACCATTGCTCTCAAAAACGGTGAAGGAAAACATCGTGAGGAAACCGGCATGTCCTAGAACCAAAAATTCGAAGACATGTGACATCTATTACCAACCCGCACTAGGCCCTCGTGGTGGATTACGGCCCATTCCCTCTCACGGAGACGAGGCCTGTGTCTCAGCAGTGGGAACAGTATAGGCTGATAATGTATGATGCTTATTATATCCAATTAGGATTAAGGCATGATTCCGGTACGGGCTAACCTTCCGTGACCCACTTTGAAGTCCCTGAACCACCTCCGAACTCAGGTGGGAAGATATGTAACAGTTTTACAACCTCGTAAACTGCTGAGGCTACCTCGACGGAATGGCAGCAGGGTGAAGTATTGTAGCAAACTACGCTCCAACTCCTATCCTGCCCTATTTGCCCCAAAAATGCTGCCAAAATAGCCTCCGCTGCCACCGTCGACGCCATAGAAGTGGCAAAGTTTTCGGCCAACAAGATCCTGCCTGAAGTACAGTTGTGACAGAAACAAGAAGAATAAGTCACGTCGACAGCGTTAGCACTGGGCCTTGTAAAGGTATTTCATACTGCAGGAGAGCACGACAAGAGGTGAAGCATTGTTAGGTGTGTTGCTCCACATTGGAGTAAGTAAACACACAATCTGGAAAGGAGTTCCATACTTTAGCTAAGCGCATATGAATGTCGAATAGTTTGCAGTGGTTTATACTGTGTGTTGTTTGTCAGTCAGACACGAAACTATTTTATGCTAAAGTCCTCCAGACCAAATTTCGGCCATGGCGACCAATCTTGGCGGAGACCAGTCTTCGGCTCGTAGATATTATAGTGCACAAGTGTATGCGCTGACAAAGGTGCACTCTCTCTTCCCTCAATCTCATAGTCCGATGTGGAGGCAATCCGACATGACCGGAGAGAGACAGGCGCAGGGCCAACGGGCCAACTTCGAAACTCCGGGCTGTTTCTAAGAAATTCACAAACTGAAAGTGTTTTTAGGTTTTTCCATTTATACTACAGAGCACCTACAGTGTCTACAGATAACTCTCATAATCCTGGGTTGTGTGATGGATAGCTCAGATTTGCCTTATCTCGTATATATATATCAATAAGAGTCGTAGATAAATGTTAAGGACATCGTTCGTCTGCGCTGACACTGACGACCGCGACGCGACGGCCGGTTATTTTTATCTGTAGGGCTGAGTTAAAATTGTGCGATCAGCTGATTGGAGAGTTCTGGCATTCGTTCATCAGAGTAGATAAGCGGACGTGTGTTTTTTAGACAATATTCTTGGCCATTCTCAAATATTAAACATGATCCGGTGTTAGTTCTGCACCTTAAGTTTTTCGCTAAAAGTAAATTCATCCAGGGTTTTCCGTGTCTTCTCGTTCCCATCTCCCCTCATTAATTAGCAAAATAACACTTCTCTCGTAGATTCTTCTTCTTCCAGTCTTCTTTTTTAGTAAGTAGACCGTAATTTTATGGGAATACTAGCACTTTGACAGCGACTTTGTCTGCAACACTATTCCCAGTCCCTCGAACCCAAAAGGGCACCTCTGAAGTTTCTAGGTTTAAAATTTTGGGCTTCGCTTTCATGAGTCAGTCAGTGAGTGAGTGAGTCAGGACTTTTCTTTTTATTATTATAATGATTGTTACATCAATGTACACAATTTGTAGTATACTTACACAAGCGAAACGGAATCGCAAAAAGGCCGAGATAGAAGTGCCTATTTTAATATTAGGTCGCCGAGCTGAATCGATCCGATACCAGGGGGTCGTGACCTATCGGCCCACGAGGAAACTACATCACAGATAATACGCACTTAACGTAGTAGGTAGGTATACGCACTCTTTGCTGTTTTCTCTGCGCAGTAAATCGCTATTTAACCTCTGTGGGTATTTCAGGGTTTGAACTGGTTCAATCCTCTTTGGTCAAAGACTCTTTGGAGAGGTTGGGGCTAACCATGGGCTAACTGGTTAATATTGGTAATATTTGGCAGGCAAGTGTGGTAATATTTGGCAGGCTTAGGTGTGGGCTGTTGGACAAATCAGAGTATAGCGATAATCGGAACTAACGTCGCCATCTTCTTTTTAAAGAATAAAAAAAAAATCCGACAGGAGTCCTTATGGTTAGTAACAATTTTATCTAATTTCTAGTAAAATTCAGTGTGGAGCTGCATCCACCTCCGCAACATCGGGGAATCCCACCGATCCGCGAAGGCGAATACCCTGAGAATACTGTTGTTGGCCAGTGCCGCCGACCGCGAGGAAATAAATAAAATATAATGCCTTTTCTGAATATTTAGTGTAGTAGGAGTATGCTTAATTTCCTCTCGCCTTTGATTAAAACACTCATGGACCTTGGTGACAATTTTACTAAAGTCTATTTCAATGTTTGTTTACTACAACTATGCACCTTGAAGATTCTAAATTATAATCTAAAAAAAACGCCGGAATAAACTTCCAATCAAGACCTAACTGACTTTAGCTGAAATTTTCACTTTCAGTAAACATTTTCACGGGCGAAATGAACCGGCCGGCATTTACGTAATTTTTCACGATCAAAAAAATGTTCATACACGGCGCCAAGGTCACTACAGATAAAATATAACTGAACACTGATAAAAAGTTAACTAATCTTGTGATAGGTGACTGAAGATATGACCTAGATAGCGTTCCGCATTGCGCCAGAATATTTGGCAGACTTTATTAGGAGCCAAATTGTAAGTAGGTATCTTACATAACCTCAGTACGCACGGACATGACATTTTTAAATAAAAAAGATGGCGGAAATGCGAGGTCTTTAGCATGTGCGTCATGGCAATTCGACGTTTGAATTTTATTTATCAACTGTCTTTTTGAACACGAAGCTGTTGTGTTGGAATTACACACATCAAAAGTGTCTAGGGATCAAGCATTTTTATGCGGATTTCTTGAGATTGAGATGTGGCTTTGTAATAAATTTATGATTTTATAAATTTATATGGATCCTTTTTGGTGCATTTCATAATTTGAATCAGGAACTGTGAATCAAATTCGAGTAAAAGATGAAAATCAGCTGTCAATATTTTCCCTATAAAAACATACAACGCATTGAAGACATTATTAGTGCTACTGTTTCCCTACTACTGATTAAAACCAACGTTATTATGGAGCGGCGACGTCATTTAAGCAGGGAAGAAATGCTCAGAGCCGTGGGAATGATAGAAGCTGGTTCCCGGCAACGTACTGTGGCTTTAGCTCTGAATACAAGTCAGAGTGTTATCAGTCGACTTTGGACACGTTACCGAAGCACTGGTACCGTGGCTGAGCGCCATGGAGGACGGTATCGCTGCACCACACGGAGACAAGACCGATACATTCAAATCTTAACTCGAAGAGCTCCAACAATAACCGCCATGATGTTAGCCGTGAGGCTTCATCACTCTTCAGGGAACTTAATTAGCGACCAAACAGTCAGAAACCGCTTGCATGAAGTGAACCTTCATTCCCGAAGACCGCTACGGGTACCACCTATAGCAATGCACAATCGTAGGATTCGATATCAATGGGCTCTTGAATACAGAAATTGGGCAGAAGAACAATGGCGTTTCGTGTGCTTTTCTGATGAGTCTCGTTTTGGTATGAGACCGGATACAAGACGTATACGACACTGGAGAACCCCTGGACGCCAACAGCGATTAAAATCCTGCCAGGAAGTCCATCCTTATAGTGGTGGAACCATCATGGTATGGGCGGGTATTTGTATCGGCGGAAGAACTGAGTTGATTTGGATCAGAGGCAACCTCAACGCTCAAATTTATGCTGAGACGATTGTATCAAACGTCATCGTTCCTCTACAAGTGCAAATCGGTCCCTTATTTCAGTTAATGCATGATAATGCACGACCGCACACCGCAAGAGTTGTAAGACAGACTCTCGCCGCAGCTAACATCAATGTCCTGCCCTGGCCTGCTCAGTCGCCAGACTTGAACCCGATTGAGCATGCATGGGATATGCTACAGAGAAGAGCTCTGCCGAATATGGAGGGTATCCAGTCGCAAGAAGACCTTTTTTTGTTGTTGCAACGAACATGGGCGGCCATTCCACAGCGTGATTTGGATGAACTCATTTTGAGTATGCCAAACCGATGTTCTTGTGTTGTTAGTGTTCGCGGTAGAAACACGGATTATTAATTGTTTAAGTTACCCAATAAAATTTTAAAGAAAACTGTTATTTCAGTCTTTTTTTCGAACTTTTGTGTTAGTGGTTCAAATGTCAAAAATCCCTTTATTAGGAAAATGGCAAATTTCTTTATTAATGCAAAGGTGACTTGGTTTATCGTTACTGTGACAAACGAAAACACTTTATTTGATGAATCCTTAAAGAAAATTTTAATTAATATCAATCAGGAGAAAAGTTATTGCAAAAATATATGTTGATCCCTAGACACTTTTGATGTGTGTACTTTCCTCTCCCTAATCATCACCTATACTTATTTCTTTTTTTGAATAGCCTCCGTCCCCCTCCGTGCTTCCGTCGCAAAGGCCTCCCTCCACTCCTTCCATCTTTCGTGAGCCCGCGCGTCCTTCTTTTCGGAACCTATCCAGCTCGGATCGTCCCGCCATCTCCTACGTGGTCTGCCGCGACCCCGGCCCAGGGTACCAGTTCCGTGCTATTTTGGCCCACAGTTTTTCCAGCAGACATGTCTTGCCCAGCCCCATTTAAGTTAGGCAGACTTTTGAGCCAAATGTTTTGGAGCGCAGTATTGTAGTGTTACGAACCCTAGTATAGGTACTGTGCTCTTGCTCGTTGGCAGACCTGCAGTTTGGACTTCTAGATGTTAGTCAAAGACCAAGTCTGTGCACCATAGGTTAAAACGGGAAGCCTGCGTTTCAGTGCCATAGGCAACTCACCCTTGAATAACTAGTTCCTTCATGGACCAGTAGTTTTTCCAGGCGTTTTCCGTTCGTCACCACTAGCTTATAAAAAACTTATTGAATTCTCTAACAACGTACAGCAGCCAATAGAATCACGAAATTTTCTGCACAAGAGTGCCTTACAAAACGAAAGTGAGTACTTAATATGGAAGGATTTTGGAACGTTTGTATGTTTGTGGAAGTTCGTCATTTCGGCCAATAGGATTCCCCATCGGGTTCCTATTCCTACACGGTTACCCGCAACTTGCGCAGTCAAACTCGCTGGCCGCTACGATCTTGATAACTGGCTAGTATTTTACTACCTGTTTGTCAGACTTTATCTGCGTGGATGTTGTATTTTATCAAATATGTATAAAATTCAAAGACTGACTGATATCGACGCACAGCAAGCGTAGCTTAACCTTATGGATCGAGTCGTGCGGCTCTTATTACTTAGCCACAAGCCCTCCAACAGACAGATTAAGTACCTATGGATTTTATTTTACTTCGAGGCGGGTGTAGGCAATTCTTACCTAGCCCGTGCCGATACGAAAGAGAAGACAATATTATCATTACCTAGTTACTACGGGGAACACCCATCTTTAAAGATGGCGGTCACACGATGTCATTAGCACCTAGGTAACAACGTCACAGTATCTGGAAAACTATTAACGCGGTCGGCAAGGCCGTTTCGTGTAAGTCATCATCTGCCTAGAGAGCCTTTTCCCAATTATGTTGGGGTCGGCTTCCAGTCTAACCGGATGCAGCTGAATACCAGTGTTTACATGGAGCGACTGCCTATCTGACCTCCGCAACCCGCAGTTACTGGGTAATACGATACCCCTTGGTAAGACTGGTTATCAGACTTTCGGGCTTCTGATTACCCGTAACGACTGTCAAAGATCCACGAATGACAGCCGGGACCAACGGCTTAACGTGCTTTCCGAGGCACGGAGGGGTCACGGCACTAATAATATCATTGGGTCACTCACGGTATAGCTACTACAATCTGTCAAATTTCTTCAATATATTTTCAACTTTATCGCCAAAGCATAAGGTGATACATTGAAAGAATTTGACAGTTTCGGGTACCTTGATGTGCCGGCGTCCCACAGGGCTACCATTTTCCTGCCTGACTTGAAAGTATTTTCAACACAACATGTCACGATGACAGATGAAGAACTCCGTCATCTAAACGCGTGCACGTGCAACATTGAATAAGGAGAAAATGTCTACGTTTATGGTTCTATAAATAGTTGCTTCGATATTTTCCCGCAAGGTAACTGAAACCAAGGTGAACGGTATAAGTCGGCATATAACCGCATAACTAATGATAAAGAAAATTGTAGTACTTAGGTAGCTATGTAGAGTGTATTATGTAATCAATTTATTGTCTTTGGCGAGGCAACTGTTTCATCGGATTCGGCGCACAATGCCACATTCGCAGATAAAATTAATTCATGTCCGTTGAATTTTAGGGTTCCGTACCCAAAGGGTAAAAACGGAACCCTATTACTAAGACTTCGCTGTCTGTCCGTCCATCCGTCCGTCCGTCCGTCTGTCTGTCACCAGGCTGTATCTCAAGAACCGCGGTAGCTAGACAGTTGAAATTTTCACAGATGATGTATTTCTGTTGCCGCTATAACAACAAATACTAAAAACAAAATAAAATAAATATTTAAGGGGGCTCCCATACAACAAACGCGATTTTTTTTGCCCTTTTTTGCTCGATATCAATAATGGCAACGTAGGCACTTGAAATATTCACAAAATACTCAGTTGTATTTTTACTTTAATAATCTATATATATAAAATGGTAAACTGACTGACTGATTGTTGATATATCAACGCACAGTCTAAACCGCTGGTCCTAGAGACATGAAATTTGGAGGGTGTATTCTTTGTGAAGAGTAGGTATCCACTAAGAAAGGGTTTTTCGAAATTCCACCCCTAAGAGGGTGAAATTTCACACGGACGAAGTCGCGGGCAGAAGCTAGTAAATAATAAAATTAAATAAATATTTCAGGGGGGCTCCCATACAATAAACGTGTTTTTTTCGGCGTTTTTGCCTTGTGGTACGGAACCCTTCGTGTGCGAGTCCGACTCGCACTTGGCCAGTTTTTTTTTTTTTTTTATCCCAACGTCGCCGAAAAAAATGGCATCCACAGGTATTGACTATTGGACGATTCCTACTATAATTAACGGACCGTTAATCATCTCATCATCTGCGGTGCTATTCTGTAAAAATCTCACCGTGAAAACTTAGGTGAAGTGAACGTGCTGTCAATAGTGTCAATTCCTAGCAAGAACAAAGTCACTTCACCTAAGTTTTCACGGTGAGATTTTTACAGAATCGACCGGCAGGATAGCCTTTTCCTAACTATGTTGGGGTCTGCTTCGCCTTCCAGTTTAACGATCCAGAACACAAGTATTTTACATGAAGCGACTGCACCTTCACAACCCGCGAGGTATAATTGCGTAACACACTACTAAGTAGTAGCAATGACTTTTAATTTGACAGTTCAACAACATTCATTGCGTTGTTTACGTTGTTGAGCAGACAAATATCGGTCATATAAGGCAATGGATTGAGTTGTAGGTCGTAGGTTCGAACCCAGACAGGCGCTTTACTTTGTGTTTACGCTTTGTGTAAGTTATTTCATCACTACTGCTCTCAAAACGGTGAAGGAAAACATCGTGAGGAAACCGGCATGTCCTAGAACCAAAAATTCGAAGACATGTGACATCCACCAACCCGCACTGGGCCCGCGTGGTGGATTACGGCCCACTCCCTCTCATTGAGAGGAGGCCAGTGTCCCAGTAGTGGGAACATTATAGGCTGATGATGAAGGCAATGGATTAGCAATATCCTTCAAAATCATTCAGATCGTGATTGATATTGTGTTACGGAATTAGGATGTTGAACTAAGGTACGATACCCTTGGTAAGACTGGTTGTCAGACTTTCGGGCTTCTGACGACCCGTAACGTGCCAAAGTGCCCAAGGCTGGCAGCATTGAAATGTTTTACGGTGATCTATACAGGGACAATGGAATAACACCAACAACCTCTTATAGTCATTGTACTCACGAACAAAAAATCAGCTGTTCCCTACATTTGACGAGTGGGTACGAACATAGTCACAGTTATTGAAAGCGAAAAATAACCCTAAGGCCACGTGGAAGGTAATCAGGAATATCACAAATAGTTATCACGTTAAACATTCGTCTAGTGTGCTGTTAAAATTGAAACCCGATCCAGCTGCCTCTATTAACAACGTTAATAATTTCTTTGTGAATATCGGTAAAGGTCTTGCAACAAAATTCAGCTCTGAGAGTCCCAGCACCGCCTCCATCTCTTCCCCATCACCACTGAACTCATTGGCCATTCCCTTAGTTGATGAAGAACAGGTTATAAGCATAATTCAGACTTTGCGCAGTGAGTGTGCGGTTGGCTGGGACAACATACCTGCCAAAATACTTCGCCAATCCAGTAGGTCCCTCGCTCCTATAATAACTCACATCTGTAACTGTGCTATAAATTTGGGGACTTTCCCAAAAGCTTTCAAGCGCGCAATAGTGCACCCTATATACAAGGCTGGGGCCAGAGACGATGTTTTTAATTATCGACCCATATCTGTACTTAGCGCATTCTCCAAAATCCTAGAACGTATTCTCAATAATTCCCTGACTAAATTCCTCGCAAAAAATAATATTTTATCACCAAAACAATACGGATTTCGAACAGGTATCTCAACCGAGGATGCGGTGTTAGACCTTGTTAACAATTTGGTGGATAAACTGGATAATCGCTTTAAATGCTACGGAATCTTTCTGGACCTCACTAAGGCCTTCGATACGGTCTCAATCCCTAGACTGGTGGCCAAAATGGAGCACATAGGAATACGTGGTTTGGCTCTAGATATTTTTAAAAGTTACCTGAGTGACCGTAGTCAATGCGTAAAAATTGAGGACATCATTAGTAAAGAGGAACCGGTTTGCTACGGCATTCCACAAGGCAGTATTTTAGGGCCCACCCTCTTTCAAATTTACATTAATGACCTCTGCCAATTACCTGTTTATCAATGTGATATTTTCACTTACGCTGATGATACGGCACTTCTCATCTATGACAGTGACTGGTCCAAGGCGGCTGATAGAGTTAAATCTTCATTGCGATGTATAATGGACTGGCTAAACAACAACATGCTGACACTGAATATTGCAAAAACAAAAGTCATACAGTTCTCTTCATCAAACTGGCCTAAGCCCCCAACTACTACAGATATAATTCCACATGTATGTACAGATTCTACGCAATGTAAATGTATTAGCCTCACTTTGGTACCTCACATCAAATATCTAGGCGTCCTTATTGACGAAAAGCTCGACTGGCGAACACACATAGACGCTCTATGTTCTAGGCTTCGTAAGCTTATTTATTTGTTTAAAGACCTACGACATTCTGCGGACAAGGAGACAGCAACAATGGTCTACCGCTCGTTATGCGAGTCTATAATTACCTACTGCATTCCAGTATGGGGAGGGACTTTTAAAACAGCTATGCTTAGAGCGGAACGGGCACAACGGGCAGTACTTAAAGTGATGTCCTTCAAAAAACAAATCTATCCCACTAGACAGTTGTACTCGGAAGCTCAGGTCCTTACAGTTCGACAATTATATATCCTTCGTACTATTCTACGTAGACACACTATGTTACCAATAAGTTCAGATGCATTATGTAGACGCACTGGTTTCCCAGTCTGCAAAGTTACCAAATGTCGCACTACTCTCGCGTCAAGACACTTTTGTGCGTTAAGTTCAAAAATTTACAACCGTGTTAATAAATCTATCTCGATTTATAAGCTTACGTCATATAAGGTAAAACAGATTTTAAGACCTTGGCTTCAATCCTTAAGTTATGACGACACTGAGAAGTTAATATTAACAGTAACATAAAAGACGAGTATAATTTACAAAAAACTTTTAGATACTCACATACATACTCATGTACACGCACATGCGTTCGCTTACTATCGCACACACACACACCCACTCACACCCACACACACCCACTCACCCCCACACACACACACACACACACCCCCGCACACGTACACATACACACGCAATCACACGCTCGCTTTGTTTCTTTTTTATTGTTTATTTTTACTGTCTCAATACCTACTAGTGTTACTTACTATTTGTATTTTATTACATAAAAATTGAAATGTGTATTGATCTAAGGCGGAGGACACTGATTCCTGTAACACAGGTTCGCCTAGCACAGGAGTCAGGGGTTTCACATGTATGGTTGTAATATTTTTATGTCAATAAAGATTATTATTATTATTATATTATTATACCAATGTAGGGAACAGCTGATTTTTTTTTTCGCGATTTCAGTTTTGGACCCATAGTAAAAGTAGTTCATAAAGATGAGTACAAGAGGTTGTTGGTGTTTTTCCAATAACCCTTTATCAAAAGTGGGATCATAGGTACTCATCCGACACCGTTCTAATTTCGTTTGACGCTATTGGTGACTATTTAACACGACAGGATTACTATTGAGGACTACTATTGAGGACGATCACCAGAGGATCCCTATTTTGGTGTTTTAAAAGTGTTGCAAATACGAATAAAATTCCTCTTCATAATGTTTCAAATTCCGCAAAATGTTTGCACTTTTTAAAATTGTGTGATCGATCTGCCTGAATCATGTCAATTTTATTCAAGTCTCCGTAATCCGAACAGGCTGAAAAAATACGTAGTCTCATTATGTCCCAGAAACTCATATTTTCACACAATTTTCCAGACACTTAAACCTACTCAAGCTCATTGACCCCTTTCAGCGAATTTAATCCGTCTCGTGTAACCAGCACGCCCCTGCCCGTCCTGTTACGTCACAGAGCTACGTCTGTATGACGCAATATTATTGATTTTCTTACGTCTACGACTGTCGTAAGTATGTCACAGAAGCCTGGAACACAGCTGGAAAGGAACTTTCAGGAACTTTTATAAGTAGATGGCAGGGAAGCGATGGCGAAGAAATGGTATTCCTCGAAACGCACCAACTTTGAAACGCACCAAAAGTATTCCTCGAAAAAAATAATTAATCATCGTAATAAAAATATTAAGTATAGCTATTCTTCGAAATGCATCAACGATGACACATAGAGAAGAGCATGAAGGATTCGTAATAAATAAATGATATCGATAGACGTTTCATTTGGTGCGTTTCGAGTATACCTTTTCGTAAGTTATCAAAAAAAAAGCAAATTTCTTTGCTGTTTCATAGAAAGTGCAATTGAAACTTTGTTGGTCAAAATGTATGGAAGAGCAATTTTTTTTTAAATAACCGACGCAAGATTTCAACTCGGGGGGGGGGGGGGGGGGGGGGGTGAGGGGTTTCAGAATCAATGCTTAGAATCCATGGTAACGGTTGCTTGTCGATGTCCCTGGCCTACTAACCTGCGGGCTAATTGCGTAACACTATCAGTAGCAATGGGATTCATTTTGACAGTTCAACAACATACATTGCGTTGTTTACGTTGTTCAGCAGACATATTTTTCGAACATAAGAAGTAATGGATTATCAATATCCTTAAAAATTATTCAGATTAGGGTGCGGTATCCGTATAAGTAAACATTTTCATGTTCACTCTTTTCCAACCCGTATCCGACATGTGCGCCGCGCCGCGCTGATGACCGCCGCCGCCGGTCTGGGCTCGACGCCGCTGCCCGTCGGCGTAATCGGCGTGAATGGCGCGAAGATTTCAAGCTATTAACGAGGTCGATAAGTATTTATCGCTACACGGAACTGATCGAGTATCATTTCTGGCTAGCTACACCCGTCGCGTAGTTAAAAAAGAACATTTGTGTTCTCCATCTCCCACATCAACGGTAACGAGCACTGTTCAGGCCGAATCTTCTTCTTCGTCTTCTCGACTCTTCCAACTCTCCTTAAAATATGGAGCTGGAAGTGGAAGCTATTCCGCTGAAGATCAAAGCAATGATTTCATCGAAACAGAGTGTTGGAAATATTTTGCTCGGTGCGATCCCCGCGACTATTCTACGAATGACATAGATGTACTAAAATACTGGAAAGACCGGCAATCGTCATTCCCTTATTTATCAACTTTAGCCAAGGGCTAGCCTTTATTTTGTGTGTTCCAGCGACAAGCACACCCAGCGAACGTGTATTTTCTGTAGCTGGCCTAACAATTACAGCAAAACGATCACGTCTACCAATGTAAATAAAATAATTTTTATACACGACAATTACGAAAAGTGTAAAAAATCTGTTCAAGATATTAATTAGGTAAATAAAGGACTTATATCTTTTATGCACCTTTGTTTAGTTAATATAATTTTGTTGATTTCTTAAATATTTTCAATTTACTCTTAAAGTGGTAATTAGATATGTTACACAGATATTTTAGTATGTTTTTCTATAATCGCGTACCTTAGTTTTAGTTGTGACTGCATTACTTACATTATTCTAGTGCCATTGATTGATTGTTACCCTCAAAAATACTGAGTTTGAAGTTAATAAATATTTTCTAAATTGACGCCGTGTACGCCGCCGTTTACGCCGCCGCCGGCCATTTTTGACCTCTACGCCGCCGCCGAAGATTTTGGCATCGGCGCACATGTCTAGTATCCATACACCCAATAGCATAAGCATATCAGCTAAGGGGCCCGTGGCTAAATAATAACAGCCGCACAGGTCGATCGATCAGGTTATGCTACGCTTGCCGCGTTTGGTGTGTGGATGGGTGACCATCTTTACATACCGTGACCCCCTCCGTTCCTCGGAAAGCACGTTAAGCCGTTGTTGGTCCCGGCTGTCATTCGTGGATCTACGGGTAGTCAGAAGCCCGAAAGTCTGACAACCAGTCTTACCATTACCTACATTACAGGGGTATTACCCAGTAACTGGGTTGTGGAGATCAGATAGGCAGTCGCTCAATGTAAAATACTGGTAATTCAGCTGCATTCGGTTAGACTGGAAGCCGACCCCAACATAGTTGAGAAAAGGCTAGGCAGATGAATCAGCCTGTAATGTGGTTTATGTGGTACTGGAACACAGGAGTGTGGGCCGTAATCTACCAAACGAGTCTAGTGCGGGTTGGTGGATGTCACAAGTCGATTTTTTCGTTATGGGACATGCTGATTTCCTCACGATGCTGTCCACCCAATGCTGAGCAACAACCAGTCTTACCATATCGACATTGACTATTGTGTTACGCAGTAAGTGGGTTGCGGAGGTCAGATAGGCAGTCGCTCTGCGTTAGACTGGAAGGGTGGAAGTCAACCACAACATAGTTGGGAAAAGGCTATATAGGCAGATAGTGATCCACTAATGCAGAGTGAGAGGGCTCCTCCATTGCATACAGATCTTGGCCTAACGTCCACTTTTTCCCTGCTAGGGCCTTTAACATTCCATTCTTTCAAGACCAGGGTCATAAGTCTACCTCATGGATAGCCTGACTAATGCCAATCCACTCAGAGACAAGCATAAATGGAGCTACGTCCTACTTAATCTAATAAGTATTTTTTGCGTAACAGCTGATTGATCCAAGTCAGCTGTTTATTTTCCCACGTCCATGCATCTTTTACATAATAACTGCAGGATGTAAGTTTTTCTTGCAACAATTGATTAACTAATTACTGATATAATGAGAGTCATAATGTTCATTCAACGGTAAAGGGAAACATCGTGAGGAAACCGGCATATCCTAGAATCAAAAATTCGAAGATGATGTGACATCTCAACATTTACCAACCCGGACTGGGCCCGCGTGGTGGATTATAGTCCACGCCCTCTCACAGAGAGTAGGCCTATGTCCCAGCAGTGGGAACGTTATACAGGGTTCTTGGTAAAACATTAACAACCTCTTAAGAGGTCATTGTACTCATCATTATGAACTATTTTTACTGTGGGACCAAACTTGAAATCGCGAAAAAAATTTTTTTTGATGAATTATACGAACATAAATGTAGGGAACAGCTGTTTTTTTTTTTTTGCGCGATTTCATAATGATGAGTACAATGACCTCTTAAGTTGTTGATGTTTTTCCAATAACCCTGTATAAGCTGATTATGCTATATGTATAATGTTCATTGTTAAATTATTGCCGCTAGCACATGAGAAAAATTGCAGTTTGCCTAATTTTTCCTATTTCTTTAGAGCTAGTTATCTAGAAATTGTCCCGAACATACATCTAAAAGTCTAATATGAGTGTGACGTATCATGTAGGTACAACAAGAATAACATTGTCCATTCAATGCAGACAGACGGACGTAAATCATTAAACTTTTCACAAGAGCTCTTCGCACAGAGGCTACGGCGCAGATCGATCGGCAGCCGGCTCAAACGATGTTACTTACGTAACGGTGGCCGGATATAAAACGCTGTTCGTGACCGTGAGGTTTTCCTTGACAAACGTTTCTTTCTGAATTTCTTATCTTGCGTTGACGAAAATGTGAGCAGCCTGGCGAATAGAATAGAATAGAATATATTTATTTGCTTTAAAACATGGTACATTAAGGTCTTATAAATAAATAATGGAATAATGTGTTGTTTCCTACATAATTAAAAAAAAACTACTCATCCATCACCTCGAAATTCGAACTGTGCGGTGTTGAGGAGACACGTCGGTCGAGTGTTATGTCGCGATGTCTAATAAAATGTTTTCCTTTTCGGTCACTTCTTATGTTGTGTGAGGTTCGATCGAAGCAGTTCAAAGTGAACTTTACAGAATAGCCAGGAATAGTCCGTCAGTACATATACTTACCTAAGTAAGGTTAGCGACGTGGTTATTTGTAATAGATAGGTACCTACTTAATATTTTTTTTTTTTAAATTTCATTTAAGTACTAAAAGTAATCAGCCTGAAAATGACCTCCTTTCCGAACTAAACAATAAATGCATCCAACTGTTAATCATGAATGAATACAAATATTCTCCACCATTGACATCTAAGTTCTCCACAATTTAAAATGAAACATGTCATGTCACTGTCTGGCGCCGAGTTACCAAGCTGAAGTGGCCTTCGCAGACTATCTCCTATTACAAGTATTTTTCTCATTACATAACTGTGTCAGCTGGTAGATATGTATTGGCTGTGGCTTGGCTATGGCGCCTGTTACTGCCAATATTGGCCACACTTCAGCGTTTGTTAATTGCATAGTTACCTGGGAAGTAGGTAGGTATTTGATGAAAGTTTTTTTTTAGATTCGGTTTTCAGTTAGTGTAGATAATAATTTATTTGTCAAACATGCGTTTACATAAACTGACTAATCAGACATGCAAGGTATTGAATTAATAGATGTTGTGAGCGTCCAGGTGCTGCCAATAAAAATTGTTCAAATTTTGTAGTATAAAAAAAGAAAAAAAAGAGAAAAAAAAGAAAGAAAAAAAAAAAGAGTGAGTGAGTGTCTGAAGAGTGGGATCAGCGTGCAGCGTGGTAATTGCGTAACACACATAGTTACTTTACTCTTTGCACCACGGAATAGATAAACCTTATTTATCTCTTCCGTGCTTTGCACTAACAGTAGTAATGGATTTCATTTTGTTGATAGTTTGTTCAGCGACATTCATTGCGTTATTTACGTTGTTGACAGTTGTTGAGCAGACATGCAGACATTTTTCGAATTTAGGAAGCAATGCTAGTAATATCCTTCAGCATGATTCAGATTGTGATTGATCTGATAGTGTGTTGTGTGTGTTCCAAGTTCCAATTAGGGTGCAGACGAGCAAAACACAGCATAATTTCAAAGATGAACCGAACCTATTTTATCGTTTCGTTAATTGCTGTCAAACTTCACCTTCTAACAACCGAAAAGGGTAGGTAAGTATAAAAGTATTCTCAAAGACAAGATAAGATATTTGTGGAAATATCGTCTACAATGCCAAAACCAACCGATCAATCGGTTCTTAATTAATTGGTTTAGTTACTTTAGCCAGAAAGCGCGCTTAGCGAGGTTGTGTTGCGCTAAAAGCATGAGTCCCTATGCCCCCAGTTGTAAATTGCAGGGTAGGATGCTTTTTGGCCAGGTGGAGCGACACCTTCACAAGGCAGTAGCGGGAGACTAAGTAGCAATGATTGAGTTCAGTGTCGTGCGATTGGGGAGATCTATTCCAGCTGTAGGCTGACCACATGTATCAGGCAGACGTAAGGTAGAACGCCCTCATGCAGGTGGAACAGGAGAGCAGGTCGTCACCTGCACAAGGTAATAATGATAGAGACACAGAGAGTAGCCATTGAGTTCATGACGTGTGTGGAGAGACCTATGTTCAGCTGTAGAGCCTGTAAATATAGGTAAAGACTGATATTCATATACCTAGCTGTAACGCCGCTGAAATGCTGTGCGATTAGAAAGATCTGCTATGTCTGTCGAGCTGTAGATGATGATAAGAACTCTCCAATCAAACTCCGCCTTTCCCCTGAACTTACATAATCAAACTCCTTTTATTTTAAATTTCGAGTTTGACCCACCACGCGACCTTGAGCTACATAAGAATTAAAGCAACGCCGCTACGCGTAGAATAGTTGGCGTGCGTCCAAACGACGCGCGCAGCTCTAGTATTAAATACGGGACACAATCCGACTTGCCCTTTCTTATGTAACAGGCGACGCGTGATTTGTTCTTGACATCCCGAATAGTTTCAAGTGCGCAGACGCTTGCCAGCGGGCGGTGTTCCGTTTTGACGTGACAACGTCTTAAATTAGGTTGCGACTGGGAGTCACTTATGAAAAAGTGTAACGCTCGGTAACGTTACGATGAGTCACCGAACGAGAGAGAGGCCCGCCGAATGCCTTGCGTCTCTCTCCCACTCAACTATGATCGGATGATCGGTCGTTGTCACGTAAAATCTTCGCCCGTAAAACCGACTTTACAGGCAACCATTTTTTAAGTCCTTGATGGAGTTGGGTTTTGTGATGTTGGTATGACTCTATGAAGGTTGTTCCTAATTCAAGTTTGGTTTTCTAATTCGTGTTTCTAGTTTGATTTCAGTGGGTTAATACTGGCTGTATGCATACGGCAGTTGTGAGGAGAAAAGAACGTTATGGAATGCCGGGCAAGCCTCCCAAAAAGTGATTCTTTTCTCTCCGAGTTTCCGGGGAGATCCTCCCAAAGACTACAATATGATGATCCTCCTTCCTTTAAAAGTAAGTTTTTTTCAATCATATTCTAGAGACGACTAGGCGAGACATCTATTGTTAAAATAGAATTTTTTTAGCACTTTGTGTACTTACCTACAGTTTAATTTACATTGTTCTTTAAGTAATATAGCCGCAAGGGCGCATTGATTAGGTTAAGCTACGCTTGCCGCGGTCCGAGGATGGGTGACCATCTTTATTTTTTCATCCTCATAGCACGTTAAACCGTTGGCCCCGGCTGTCATTCATGGATTTTTGACTATCTTTACGGGTCGTCAGAAGTCCGAAAATCTGACAACCAGTCTTACCAAGGGGTACCTATATACCTATTGCCCAGTAACTGGGTTGTGGAGGTCAGATAGGCAGTCACTTCATGTAAAATACTAGTACTCACGGAGGGGTCTCGGTATGTAAAGATGGTCACCCATCCGCAGACCAAGCGCGGCAAGCGTAGCTTTACCTGATCGATCGACATGTGCGGCTGTTATTATTTAGCCACGGACCCCTCCTCAAATTATGAAGTTATTATTACCGCATCCTTATACAGCATAACGCATGTCCATATCGTAATAATTAATCTATATTCACGTGCATCGATGTGATAACAATAATAAATTGTTCACGTGACGCAGCGCTATCAATTTTCATTGTAGTAAGTAAAGGTACCAATTGATAGTGACACGACTACTCGAGTTTATAACTATATTTAGTCCATTTAACAAAGGAGTTGTAGAGTGCGTAGGTAAGTTTCTTCAGAGGTGCAGCACCCTGAACAACTTTCTGAAGAAATCGCTTAGGGCCCAGCGCACGCACTCTACAACTCCTTTTGGGTTATCCATTGAATGGACTAAATAATCGGTATCACAGACAAACTCAAAAGATTGAGTACCTAAGTATGCTAAAATCCTCAATCTAAAAAAAACTGTTTTTTATTATTTTTATTAAACAGTAAATAAATAATACATGTAAACAGACAAGAAATGAACAGAAAAAATTGGACAAAATATTAAACTTTGACTGCTCTGGGTACGATTCTCGTATCGGGAATTCGGGACAGTGTTACCTACTTGGGTTTTGTGATGTCCCATCAGGAATTTTTTAGGAGCAGCCTCTGGATTTATGCCAGCCTACTAACAATAGACTTGCTTTGTCTACTACTAACCCCCATAGGACTTAAATCATAACTCTGAAGAGTTCTGGCCGAAGCGTGTTGTGTACCGCCGGTTTCGTGGCCGGCTTCATGACACCAGTCAGCGAAACACGGCGCGGCGCAGACACTTCGTGTGTGTTAGTTGTTAGTTTTTAGTGTAAATAATAATATAATGTTGTATGTATATAAAGTATTTTTAAGTAATATTAAAAGTAGTAGTAGTAGTTGTTAGTAGTTTTATTTTTGTTGTTTTTTTATTGTATGTGTTTATATGGGCCTTGATGCCTGAAATAAATGGTTAAATAAATAAATAATAACTGGAAAAACGTGAGTGTAGGATATTAAGTACATTTTACCTACATTTCTGCCAACTCTTCCGAAGAATACCTACAGACGTTATGTTTTTATGTCTACAGTAGAATTTGAGCCTTCAATGGCAGCTATATTGAATGGGAGCGGTCAGTTATAATCACTTTAAGTAATTGGATCTTCGGTATGCGGTGAATATACCCATGAATAAAGGCGCATACAAGCGAGCGACGGGCGAAAAGTCGTGCGGAGTCTACTGACCCGAGGCCCGCCAGGGTCGCGGGTTTTTCGAAAGAGATACCGTGGCCTCTGGCACAGGCAACTGAAGGAACACGGGTGGGTTTTAGTCAGTAAGAGTCTGACACTCCCTTCTGCTCCGCCCAGAGCGGTATTTGATGATTTCCCACCCAAAAAAAAAAAAAACCCGAAATCGAGTTGATAAAACCCAGGATTATAGGTAGTCATTTAGAGTTCGTGATATTTCCTAAATTCTAGTGACTGTTCACTGTTGGTCTTATTATATATTACCTATGGTCTGGTGTGGATCTGGAAATTGAGCATGAGGTCGTGGGTTCGATTTCCAGGTCACGCAGTGTTACTGGGTTTTTTCTATTATATAAGTATGAGGAACAGGGTGTAAAGCACACTCATGCTCTATAGAAAAGGGAGGATCCTCCGACCAGACGGGTGTTGTGTCTGGCGGGAACCGCCAGGGTAGCCCGTGAAATTCAAAATTACTATTTCATGAAATATCAATCAATACGGTTATATGAATGAATGGGTTGTTTAACAATACAACCATCTAAGTCAATTGCAAGACAAAATATACAATCTGACACTGACCTGCAAATTGCAAAAACGTAAGAAATAACACGTAAAATTGAATTTCGCGGGCTATCTTGGTGCTTCTCCCTAAAAATCGGACTCCAAAATCAAGTTTTTTTTTTGTTACAGAAAACAAACAGCCTACGCTCCCCAGACTGTTTTTCGCACCCCGATGCCCAATATGGTTAAGACGGCCGTGCCGGCAGTCTCAACTGCCACTAGCCTACGACTTCAAAATAAACCAATAATACTAACGATCGTCAGGTGTACTACACCCCGCATAGATAACCCAGTGACGTCGACGTGGGACCTAATTTTACGATCTTCTCTAAAATGTCAGAAGTCTTTGAACTTCGCGTTGCCTGTAGGTACAGCGCGTGTGTTGTTTATTTATTAGATTTATTAGCAAAACAAAATAAAAATGCTGGTGTTATTTGGAGGAGGATGATCCTTATTCCGAGTGGGTGGCAAGCTTCAGGAGAGGCCTTTGCAAAGACAATCGGGATACCGGTGTCAAATAATAATTCTTGTAAGTTTAATTTGTTTATTTATACGGTCGATTCTATAAAAATCTCACCGTGAAAACTTAGAAGAAGTGAGTTTGTTTTTGCTAGGAATTGACACTATTGACAGCTCACTCCACGCTCACTTCACCTAAGTTTTCACGGTGAGATTTTTACAGAATAGCACCGCTGTAGTTTATTTTAACCTTAATTTCTGTTTTAGGTATATGATTCTTGAATACTTAAAGGTTATTATTATAATATGAGACGACGACGGGAAAAAAACCATTTTATGTACTTAAGCTAAGCACAGGCGACTCTTTTTGGGGAGGAGTGTCATTGTCATCAAATTTGCGAAGAGACAATGCCCTCTTTGTACCAAATTCTGGCCTTGGTGGTCGGGCAGCGCAGAATGCCTAGTACCTAGGTATTATTGCAGACGCAGCGCAATGCTAGTACAGTTCAGCCGGTCAGTTCTGTAAAAGTCTCACCTTGAAAACTTACTCACTTCCCAGTGAGCTTGAAGGGAGCTGTCAATACTTAGTGTCAATCCCTAGCTTAATGTGGAACGACAGCTTATTTCACCTACGTTTTTGCGGTGAGATTTTTACAGAATAGACCGGCTGATAGGTGATATTCAGTCCTCTCTGATGACTTGCTTGGTTGCTTTGCTTCACATTGTCTACAGCATAGGATACTCGAAGCCACCAAACGTTTAGATATCGCTACGAGAACTGCGAACATCACACAAATACATACTAAAATAGCTACTATCTCTGTAAACCAACAATTTACGTAAAATGATATAGTAATGTTGGGGCACTCTTCTATTTTTAAAAGGCACGTGATTTAAATAATCGTTTTTCGTTGTAGTACGGTTGCCCAATGCCCAGTCGTCTTGTGACAAAAAAAAACTTTCAGAGTGCCAAATATAACTTCGATGTCGCTGCTCGATAACAGAACTGTCAAAAATATGTCAAAACTAGTACATTTTTATATTTAGTTCCATTTTTCGCCGCATCTCAAGTTATTCTGGGCTTTAGTTTTTGTGACTAAATTAGATTGGAATGCGTAGGTGAAGATTCCATAATCGTGCTATGGACGGTCAAGGACGTCTTTCCATAAATACTACGTCCATGGGCTATTTTTGTGATTTGGGTCTTTGGTTCTTAATGAATCATCTTGGGGTGTTCCTCTTGCCGAGAGATTTCAATACTCACATGACTTCTTCTTTCTTCTTCTTTTAACCTGTTTAGATATTATTTGAGCTATGGTTTTACCATCAAGCGAACATCTTTCTGCAGGGTCCAACCTTCCAGTCGAGGGTGCAGCGAATGTACAGACGCCAGCACATCAATCTACTATAATCTGTCAAATTTCTTTAATAGATTTTCAACATTATCGCTAAAATATAAGGTTCAAAGTTGATTGGAAGAATTTGATAGTTAAGGGTTTATAGGTGGCCGATCTGGAGAGTCTCCCCAGCAGCAGGGCCACATTTATATCTCAAAAAAACTAGGCATCTACCGAAGATCTGTTTTCTCCCATATTTTGTCGCCAATTAGTCGGAATCAGTCGCCAAGTCACAGATTTAATCGGGTCTTAGTTTAGGAGCTAGAGTAAAAACTCTTCGATCTAGCTCTTGGACTATACCTTACTAATTGAACTCGCTAAGACCCGATTAAATCTGTGACTTGGCGACTGAATCCGACAAATTTGTTGTGTTATCAAAATTAAAATCCCTGATGGTGACTGCCAGAGTCAGTGACGCCGATTCTGTTGTTCACAAACTAAACTAAATTTAAGTTCAGGCATTTCTTTTTCTTTCTGTAACATTAAGAAAAGGACAGTGACGTAAATTGACGTATTTTTAATTCTCTTCTAAATTGTCTATGGATTTTCTTAATTTGACAGGACTAAACTAATATTTATCTTCTGTCCTATTCTTAATGAAATAAAAAGAAAAAACGCATGAACTTAAATTTAGTTTAGTTTGTGAACAACAGAATCGGCGCCAAGTGACACCTATTCTTGATATAATTTACTCGCTCGAGGTTATGTGAGCCAATTACTTGGTATGAAGTAAAGGGGTAAGTAAGAAAAATTGAGTAAAGAACACAAATAAACTGAAATAAATTTATCTACAATAAAATTAAGAGGATTTTATACACACGTTTTACAGAATTATTCATTGGAATGATAGACCATTGACCATAGACAAGCGATCAACTTTTATTTCTCAAAAAAAGAGTTGATAATACTGGCAATAGAACTGATGGATTGACCAATGCTTTTTTACTTCACTATTTTATTCATGATTGAATTGATAAAGGTTTACATAAATAGTTTAATTTAAAGTTTAGTTAAATAGCATGTTTTGGATTATATCTCGACACAAACTTTTAACACTTATTCTAGGGGATGAGGGATGCTCTCTGTGGTTTACGCGCCCATTTTGTTGCCCTGTAACAAAAAAAAAGGTTAATATTGACAATTGAAATGTCTCGGGTTGGCAGCCGTTGGTCTAGTAGGCGCCTTTAGGCTGCCGTCAGACGGACTGCATCGCAGGAACACAGTTATCTGCAGCCGCGGACCTGACTTGGAGAGAAACCCAAAAGCCTCACAACCACTGTGAGGCTTTTGGGTTTCTCTCCCCGTAACGACCGACAAAGATCTACGAATGACAGCCGGGACAATTGGCTCTATGTGCTTTCCGAGGCACGGAGGGGTCTCGATATGTAATAGATGGTCACCCATCCACGAACCGACCGCGGCAAGCGTAGCTTAACCTTAGATCGACCAGTGCGGCTGTTATCAAACATTTAACTACAATTGTCACTTCCAAATTCGTCATATTAACAGTAAAATGTTAAATATATCCGCAAATATACCACACACGAAACAATTTACAATGACCAAAAAATCCTGATCTTCAAGTGTGGCGCTAGTGTCAAAGAAAACCCGTGGCCGAAACGTCAGATTCAGTACATTTTAGAATTTAGTTCCACATTTCGCCGCAGCCAAGATAAAATGGGTGGTCCACCACGTGACAATATTTTAATGTGATATGTGTCAGGCATGAACGTGATATTTGACCTTGGCCTTTAGAGATAGGGGGCGATAGCAAGAAATAGGTCTCGTTTTGCTTATATAGAGCAGTGTAAGATGCGTAAAACGGCATTTTCTTTGTTATTTACGTGATACATTAGATACATATTATGAGGTGAACACAATTTGTTTTATTTTTGAACTTATTGCGTCGGTAACATTAGATTCGGCAGTATTTGTAGACCAATAAAGCAGACTCGATGCAATTACTACACATATTCGGGTTTTATTCAGCTCCTGACGATCGGCGAACTCTGGTATTTAGGTACCCTAGTTAAAAACGGAACTAACGGCGCGCCATCTTGTTTGGTCAGTACAATTTCTGTGTCAATTTCACAAATGTTTACCAGGGCCCTGTCAATGTCATTCAGGAATTAAATAAAAGATCCTTGCAACACTAGTTGCGGGCACGAATATTATGAGTAATGGCGTCTATAGTAGCTGCCGGCGCAGCGATTCCGTCGAAAATAATATAATTCTGTAAATATATATTTGTTACGACCGCGAATCATATTTTAATCAACGTACAACTTAATACTGACCAGCAAATTGCAAAAAACGTAAGAAAATTTGAAATTCGCGGGCTACCTTAGAGCTTCCCCCTTAAAGAGAAATGAAGCCACGAGTAATGACTTAATTAGTAGGTCATTGAGATAAGGTAAAGCAATATATTGCGATGCGTAGTGACACATTGAACACGCCCATCATAATGATATCTACTGCAGACAGAGCCGGATCTACAGATGTAACGCATTCTGGGTGCAAAGACTACATGTCTGCCCTCTTGCTCCTCGGTACATCCATAAAAGCACTCGTGTGAGTGATTTCATACACTAGATGATAAGTTTACTCTTACTCTCGGTAATTAAGCGTAGGTTTGACCAATAGGCGAAAACATCATGAGAAAACCTCTACAGGGTTCTACACCCTACACACGAAATCCGTAGATTCAGCCGGGGGTTTCCTACTTCCCATCACCTACGGACATAAGATTAGTTCATAGCCCGAACTAAAACTTAATGACAGCATAGAGGTATGAGGAACAGGGTGTAAAGCTCACTCATACTCTATAGAAAAGGGAGGATCCTCCGACCAGACGGGTGTTGTCTTTCTTTTCTTTTTTTAAAAAAAACGTTGCCCCACGCTAGGAATTTCTCCTGTATTGTGGGTGCGTTCACAAACATTGAAACTCACATACACTCTCATGTCTGGCGGGCAACTGCCCGATGATTCATGTCGGGCCGTTGTATCTATGCTAGTTGCGCGGTAAACTCTGCTTGCGAGATGCAGGATTTTGCGTGTCGTATGACGCGTTGTTCTCATGTGACGTTGTAGATACCGCTACAACAGCACCATTGGACATTTATCCTTACTCGTGATGTCTGTTCCATTCGTTCAGTGACGTCCACGAAATTGCAGTGTGCCCGCGTGGTGGATTCCGGCCAAGTCCTTCTCATAGAAAGGAGGCCTGTGTCCCAGCAATAGGAACATTTTAGGCTTAAAATGTTTATTAAAAGATTGCACGCGGACAGAGCCAGCCCCGTAATAACCGTACATTTTCTGTATCTTTGTGAAGACCGCAGGACTCTGCTGGATGCGAGCACAGAGCCGGTCAAAGCGGCGATGCTTGGAGGAGGCCTATGTCCAGCAGTGGACGTCTTTCGGCTGAATGAAGATGATTCATAGTTTCCGGCACAATAAAACCCTTGATATTTTTTGAGAAATTGGCAAACTGTTGACGAGTTTAGTCCGTCAAAAAGATTGGCAAGGATTGTAATTAATACCTTTATTATTATACTAGCTGCGCCCCGCGGTTTTACCCGCATAAATGTCGATCCCGTGGGAATATAGAGATAAAAAGTAGCCTATAAGTTAATCCAGGGTGTCAGCTACCTCCATACCAAATTTTAGCAAAATTGGTCCAGCCGTTTGAGCGTGAAGAAGTAACAAACAAATATAAACACACACTCACAAACTTTCGCCTTTATAATATTAGTGTGATTTATTTTGATTTATTTATATTGTTTTCTATTAACTTATGTATGGCAATGGGTGTTATTTACCTGAAATAAACGATTTTTTTTTATTTACTATCTTCCTCCGTTCATTTAACGTCTATTTAATATAGAAGTAATTTAGCGTTCCGATAAGCATAATGATCGAGAAAATAAGTGGTTTCGATATTAATAGGTTATTACGATAAACGATAATGCGTGTACTCAGTTTATCTAAAATATGACGCAATACACTCTACTTTTAATTGTGTAATACAGGTATATGGTTAGGGATTATTCGCCCATTCAAGCTACATGCTCAACTAGCCACCACGTGTGCTCCTCCACAATCTAACCCATAGGTTCTCAACGTGGGGGAAAACGCCCCCTCGTGGGATTTTGAGACTTTCAGAGGGGCAGTAGTACAGTCAACAGCAAAAGTAGATGATCAAAATCAGAAATTCAATACTAATGAACGGAGTTTGCATCTGTGTGGCGCGGCGTCGAAGTGATTCAAAAGTATGTGATTGTAAATTATACCAAACATTTACTACGAGTACAGCTGCCATATATTCGTGATCAGTTTTGACTCCTATTGAATTTCTGATTTTGATCATCTACTTTTGCTGTTGACTGTACACCCAGAGAAAATTATATGTTACTAGCTGCGCCCCGCGGTTTCACCCGCATAAGTTTCGATCCCGTAGGAATATCGGGATAAAAAGATTTGGAGGTGATTTGGTGTTTTTTTTTCTTAATAGGTGATATCGATAGAAAAATTATGGCTAAACCAAATTACGATTCATATCATGTAGATTACCAACAATTTTTTCAGATGTAATTTCTCTGTAAGTTCCGGAGACAAGCTGCTTCATCTGCACGCTGTTTTGAAGCTTTTTTCGAAAGAGTAGTAAGCGATTGACTGCTGCGCTGCGTGTCGCGGGTTCGATTCCCGCACGGAACAAATATTTGTATGACCTACAAGTAGTTGTTCCGGGTCTGGCTGTTTGTGTATGTGAGCTTAAATGTTTGTAAATGCACCCACAATACAGGAGAAATACCTAGGGTGAGGCAAAGTTAAAAAAAAAAAAATAAGACAAATTGGCAACACGACTTCAAAATGTAACTCTTTAAAGACAATAACAGGGTACACATCGCCATCTATTGGTAAACAGTTTACTTAAAGGGCTTACAGGGCCTAAACGCAAAAAAGGCAAGTTATAGAAACAAAAAAAAAAAAGAAGAAATTAAACCGACTTCAAAAAGAAATTAATTCAAAATTATGAAATAACTTTAATTTCGGAAGTCGGTGTCTTTGGGATCTGTATTTTATAGTTTTAGTTTTTTGTCACCGACTTCCGAAATTAAATTTAAGTTATTTACTTTTTATTTCATAATTTTTAGTTTTTGCACTAGATTTGACCAAGGTTTTGAGATGTCTTTGACACTACAACCGTAGCTCGTATCAATAAGTCAGGCCGTCACACTTACACGTATTAGTCCATATCTTGAAAATTACTGACTCGATTTTGATGAAACTTACACTGTTTCCTAAGTTGAAGTAAATTTAAGCCAATAAAAAAAATGGTCACGATCCGATTAATAGTTGCGGAGAAATGCGTGGAGAAACATACATACATACGTCTATAAAATTTAGCATATTTGTTTGGAAGCCCTAATAGATTGTCATATGTGAATATAATGCAATTCCAATAATATTACATACATACATATCGAATTGATAACCTCCTTTTTTTTGAAGTCGGTAATAAAAGTATTGCAGGCAGGCAGGATCGTATCCGCCAAACCTGAGCTGTTTAGAGAGATTGAGAGGTTCTATGGACAGTTATACACTTCAACAAGTAACCCCGTTACGAATCTGGCAAACGACCCGAGAGCTAGATTGACCCGACACTATACCGAAGACATCCCGGACGTCAGCCTGTACGAGATTAGGATGGCTCTGAAGCAGCTCAAAAACAACAAGGCGCCGAGTGATGACGGAATTACGGCCGAGCTCCTGAAGGCCGGCGGAAAACCCGTTCTTAAGGCCCTTCAGAAGCTGTTTGGTTACGTCATACTCGAGGGTAAAACACCACAGGCATGGAACAGAGGTGTGGTGATACTTTTCTTTAAGAAGGGCGACAATGCCCTTCTTAAGAATTATAGGCCCATCTCACTTCTGAGCCAAGCCGTTTTCGAGAGTCATCCATCACGAACCGTCTCGCGCGCAAGTTTGACGACTTCCAGCCTCCCGAACAAGCCGGATTCCGTAAAGGCTTTAGCACCGTAGACCACATACATACGCTGTGACAGGATATACAGAAGACCGAAGAGTATAACCTGGGGGTCTACTCCGAAGTGGTTGATTGTCGTGTCGGCCGAATGTTCGGTCATTTTCCGATTCGAATATTGTTGTCCTACTACGAATTTTTAAAACAAAAAAGGTAAAATTAGGGTTCTAAAAAGGTTCGGATTGGCACAGTTTGCTCGGGACCTATAGTCAATATAGGAAATGGAAGGTAGTAGAAAATGACCGAACATTCGGCCGATACGGTGGTTAACCGCTTCGGAGTAGACCCCCTGCCTCTCTGCTTAGCGGTTGTGGACTACGAGAAAGCCTTTGATTCGATCCGAGACATGGGCTGTACTGCAGTCTCTTCAACGGAGCTAGATCGACTCGATCGAGGTGCTGAAGTGTCTGTACGAAAACGCCACTATGTCAGTCCGACTCTAGGATCAGACCTCGAAACCTATCGCTCTGCAGCGAGGTGTGAGACAGGGAGACGTTATCTCTCCGAAACTGTTCACTGCTGCACCGGAGGACGTCTTCAAGGTTCTGGACTGGAAAGGGGCTGGCATTAACATCAATGGCGAGTACATAACTTACCTTCGGTTTGCCGACGATATCGTAGTCATGGCTGAGACTATGGAGGACCTCAGTACAATGCTCGATGACATCAGTAGAGCCTCCGAAAGAGTGGTTCTTAAAATTAACATGGACAAAACGAAGGTCATGTCAAATGCCCATGTAACACCCACTCTCATAAAGATCGGAGACGCTACACTCGAAGTCGTGGACGAGTATGTTTACCTGGGACAAACTGTCCAGTTAGGTAGGTCTAACTTCGAGAAAGAGGTCAATCGTCGAATCCGACTCGGGTGGGCAGCGTTCGGGAAGCTACGCACATACCGCAGTGTCTCAAGACGAAATTCTTTGACCACTGCGTGTTGCCAGTGATGACTTATGGCACTGAAACATGGTCGCTCACAATGGGCCTTATAAGAAGGCTAAAAGTCACCCAAAGGGCAATGGAGAGGGCTATGCTTGGAGTTTCCCTGCGTGATCGTATCAGGAATGAGGAGATCCGCAGGAGAACCAAGGCAACCTACATAGCCCGAAGAATTGCCAAACTTAAGTGGCAGTGGGCATGGCACATTGCTCGCAGAACAGATGGCCGATGAGGCCCAAAGGTTCTGGAGTGGCGACCGCGTACCGGAAGACGTAGCGTTGGAAGGCCTCCCACAAGGTGGTCCGACGACCTTGTGAAGGCCGCAGGAACCCGTTGAATGCGAGAAGCGTAGAACCGAAGGGAGACCTCTTAGAATAGAAGGTGTTCCACAGAACGGTCCCCCGACTGCCATAAGAATTTATTTTTAATTAATTATTTTATTTCATGGTTTTTGTAGGGATTCCTTAATCCTACACCTACAGCCACACCGAATTCGTCGGTGTTGCTAGCAGCCGACCGGAACATTACACTAACAAAATATTCAATTGTCATAATGTAATACATATAACAATTTGACCTTGAATGGCAAGGGCAAAGCAAAGCGTACAGTCACGAGCACTAATATATATACATTGTCACATTTTCTAAAATATGTTAACTTCTACCATTCCAGAAATTAGAGTACGATTATATGTTCTAAATTACCTAACCATCAAATTGTGTCAAAACTAGGTATTCATTGGTTTCACATTAATATAAACAAAACAAATTCAGTAATAACTTTACACTTTCAATCTAATTTCTAAGTATCCATGACAATTTCTTTAATATGTATACAATTTGTTCACATGTAATAGAAATTGTCATGGATACATTAAAATGACATTGGAAGTGTAGACCTACTTTTTCCTGTTTTTAAGCGACTTCCAAAAAGGAGGAGGTTTTATGTGCGACTTTATGTTTTTTTTTTATGTATGTTCACCGATTACTCGAAGACGGCTGGACCGATTCCAGAAATTCTTTTTTTGTTTGAAAGGGTATACTCCCGAGGTGGTCCCATTATCATCAAGTTGGAATCTGATGAGAGGATCCCATGGAAATCGAGGGAAACCCTCAAATTTTATAGGCAAACTAACTATACCGATTTGAGTATTTTTTAAAGTAACATGAGCATTTGCTCTCGGAAATCATCATTTGGTAAAGTGGAGCTGATGATGAAGACCACAGATGGCCATCAGAACTACTCAATGACAAATATTTCACGGGTTGCAATTCGATTATTTCTATGTTTCCGTAGGAATCGAATAACATAATAGTTTTAGGAAGGTATACGAAAATAAACAGTCAACCCGTTGCCGCTCGCTGATGGCTACTTACCTTTCTTACTTTAAAATGAACCTTAATTTTTTTATAACATAATATGTAATGACGCGAATTAATTATAAAAAATCTACAAATAAATAATACCTAATTAAAATAATAAATAAATATTCCTGGACAAATCACACAGCGCCATCTAGTCCCCAAAACTAAGCAAAGCTTGTACTTTTGGTAGGTACTAGTGAGGGTGAGCTCAAGATGTTTGAAAAACTGCTGCTTTGTAATTGTTTACATAATTTCGAAACTGAACTGTATACATGTTTTTGAGATTTACTTGGTGACTCCATAATTATGCTACTAAAAGTTAATATTATTTTTTGGTAATCTATTGATAACAATAATTTGATAAAAATGTGTAGTTAAGGTTGACACAATTTAACGTTTACATAATTATTGGTTACAGCATAGCACATTTATTTTTGCGATTTAATGTTGCTACTTGAATTTGAATTTTATGGATGTATCCATGTTATTGCTCGTGACTGTACAATTTCCGCAAGGAAAAGTATTCGGTATTTCGTAGACCCTAGAGGTATGTTGTCAAGAAACTTTTTAGGGTTCCGTACCCAAAGGGTAAAAACGGAACCCTATTACTAAGACTTCGCTGTCCGTCCGTCTGTCTGTCACCAGGCTGTATCTCAAGAACCGCGGTAGCTAGACAGTTGAAATTTTCACAGATGATGTATTTCTGTTGCCGCTATAACAACAAATACTAAAAACAAAATAAAATAAATATTTAAGGGGGGCTCCCATACAAAAAAACGTGTTTTTTTCGGCGTTTTTGCCGTCTGTCTGTCGCCAGGCTGTATCTCAAGAACCGCGGTAGCTAGACAGTTGAAATTTTCACAGAGGATGTATTTCTGTTGCCGCTATAACAACAAATACTAAAAACAAAATAAAATAAATATTTAAGGGAGGCTCCCATACAACAAACGCCTTTTTTGCCCTTTTTTGCTCGATATCAATAATGGCAACAGGTAGGCACTTGAAATATTCACAAAATACTCAGTTGTATTTTTACTTTAATAATAAAATTAAGATAAAATAAATATTTAAGGGGGCTCCCATACAACAAACGTGTATTTTTCGGCGTTTTTGCCTTGTGGTACGGAACCCTTCATGTGCGAGTCCGACTCGCACTTGGCCAGTTTTTGTAATTTTGATGTGGCCTTTAACTTAAGTGGTTAAGGTCTCGCATCTCATGCAAAAGTTCCCACTGCTAGGACACAGGCCTCCTCTCTGTGAGGCAGTGGCCTGTAGTCCACCACGCGGGCCCAGTGCGGGTTGGTAGATCATCACGTCTTAGTTTTGAGGACAAAAAACTCATTTCTTTTATAGTATTTATAGAATGTAAAGAGCAGTAAGCAACGCTGACGGCCTGTCCTCTTTTATACAACAGCAGTGTACGAAACCACTCTGTTTCTTGCCCACTCTTTTCTCGCTCCATGTGTAAACAAATCTTTGTACAAGTACTCACCCAAGTACGTGACATCCAGATGAGTGTTTCGTTGTTAAGTCTGGGCCCAATGAGGGGGTTCATTTGCGCCATGTACGCGCACAGCCAGCTGGAATACACAAGTAGGAAATGGTTAAAATAAAAATGTAAGCTAGCCTATATATTAAACTATTGTTATTAATTTAATTTATTAGAAGAGGAAAAATCTTTATTCTCGAAAACAAAATAGTTTTATAAAAGATTGTGAGATTGGAAAGCTATGTGGAGACCTTTGCCCAGCTGTGGGACAGTATAGGTTGAATGAAAAAGGTTAGGATACATCCAAAAAAATAGGTTGGGTGGTTGGTTGGTGGGAAGGTTGGGTTGGGTTGGGAACCAGGACATTGGGTGTTGTTCATTGTGTTAATCTTTGTTTTCTTTTCGTAAGCTTCCTAGAGAACCAAAATAAATGCACATAAACGATTGATGACCTAGTTCTTCCTGTATTTCGCATTTTAGAACTGATTAAAAAAGAAATTTCTCTATTCTAACATCGCAGATAATTTCTGGGGCAACCCAAATCACGAGGGTATTCACTGAAGGCGATCAAGTGCATACAGCTAGGTTTTAAGGCCCATGACTCATTTTAGTCTGAGAACCTTGTTAAAAGAAAAATACTTACAATAACCAGCAACAAGCAGCAGTTAGCATCAAAACCACCTGGATAATCCTGGAATAGAGTAACGAAATACATGTTTTAAACTTGGAATTGGCCAAAATAGTTTAGAGTAGGAAGGCGCAGTTACTTACCCTCTGTTTGGTCCTTTAGGGGCGAAGAAGGGGCAAACAACGCCCACAAGAAACCAGAACAGGGTGAATACGATGACGGGAACGTAGGAGAAACCCATTTTAAGATAGTATTTAGATAGATTTCTAAATTATAAAATCTCAAACAAACATCAGCTGCATGAAAATGGTGGACACGCTGATTATGTTGGTAGCACTGACATCGATAGTCATATGACATTACAACGTTTCGTTTTACGATATTTCTAGACATTTTGTTGTATAGAGCACGTGAAAAAAAATATTGTGTACAGGTTTCAAAAAACTGAAAAACAAGTAAATTATGTTTTATTCGTAAAATCATATTTTTTTCGGTGATTTAATAACCATAATAACTTCTTGTAGAACTACTTCACAATAACAAATCTTGTATTAAAAGAAAGACCCGGTCTACGTCTCGACTAAAGCACGATCTACACGGTTTAAAACGGTGGTTACAAACCTAAGTTTAAAACAGTGTAGACAATTGGTTTTAAACCAATTTCGTATGACCTTTAAACGTCCTTAGTAGAAACGCCTGCGTTGCAAACCAGTGGCAGAAGAAAATGTTGGTTTTAAACCGTGTAGCAGGCATATCGCAACAACAACAACTTCAAGGTCACCTTGGTTTGTAGACTGGTTTCAAACCGTGTAGATCGTGTTTTAGAGACTTTATGTGTTGTTGTTGTGAAATTATGTAATCTATTGTCACGGCTAACACAGAGTACTTTTTTATATACGGCTAATACCCAAAGTGCGGCTACACCTAGTTTTAGCCGGCCGAAGTGCGGCTAAACCTAGTTTTAGCCGGCCACATGCGTCTCGTGTGTATTTCGGGAGGCGACATAGGATGCAAGAGCGAGCGAAGGGCACCTCGAGGTTCGGTTTGGTTAGGTTCCTTTAAACCCCTTACACAGAAATAGGAGCCCCGCGAAGCGGTGCTCCGTCGATGTAGGATGCCGATGTAGGATGCATTAGCCGTAACATATATACATATAATAAATCTGTAGACGAGGCGTTTCTGTACTTATGAACTATAAAAAAAATAGGTGGGGTGTTAAAGGATAACCAACAGATGCCATTTCAGCAATTTTTGGAATTTTTGTATGTTTGTCTGTTTGGATGTGACAGATTTTTTATTTGAACAGGTTCAACGTAAAAAGTATCAAACCAATATGGTTCATTTTTATACTCAAATACAGGATAATTTTTTATGCATTGCGCAAATTTTCACAGGATGTTTCATACATTTTGGTCGAGTAGGTATTGAACTTTTGTATGAAACAGCTGATTATTTTTTCGTGATTTCAGAGTTGAACCCATAGTGAAAGTTGTTCATATTCATGAGTAGAACATCCCGTGAAAATTTGCGCAATGCATAAAAAATTATCCTGTATAGTGTAGAACTCGGAGTAGTGATTAGTCTTTGTTTCATCGCAATCAGTCTATCAAAAGATATAATCAACTAGCTTCTGCCCGCGACTTCGTCCGCGTAAAATTCGTACTTTCGTCTAAAAATTTCGAAAATGTATATTTTTGATCTTTATCATTTATTTAGATAAATAAGGTTTCGGCCCAATTATTGAGTTTATAGATCAAAGGGATCAGATTTTTCAAATAAACTGTATACCCCGCATTTCACCCCCATAAGGGTGGAATTATGAAAAATCGTTTAGGTTGTGTTCATAACTTCACTCAAAGACCGATACCCATTATCGAGTTAATGGAAGCAAGCAGTAAAATCCACCCCTTAAACTTTATTACCCTTTTCTACCGTGGTAATGATCGATTTTTGAAAAACCCTAAAACAGGGAACAGACAGCGGATTACATATTTTTCTAACTTATCAACTTTGCCACCCCCTAAATCCTCTGTGAGAGGTTTGTTTAAACTAAAAATGACAATCTTTATTATTTACTGAGCCAAATATAGCCAAGTTTCAAGTTTATTAACCAAACGAAAAGATTTTTCATATAAACTGTATCCCCTCTTTTTATACTCATAAGGGGCCACATTTTGAAAAATCGTCTGGGATGTTTCTATAACTTGATTAAAAGATTATTTATACCAATTTTCCAGCTAATCAAGCCACGTAATACTCCCCTGTGAAATTGACTACTACTCTTCACCCCGTTAAGGGTAGATTTTAGAATAACCCTGGTACACTTTATTATTTATTTTGATTTTACATACTGAGTTTCGAGTTAATTGGACCGCGCGTTAAAATTCTTCCATACAAAATTTGACACCCCCAATCTCCCTTTAGGGTAGTATAGAATTCCAAAAAATTACGAACTTTATAATTTACTTAGATATAAGCATTCGTGCCAAATTTCAAGTTCAAAATTTATAATTTTTTTTTCATTCATAATCCCCTTAAAAATCGAATTAACACTTTATCCCCGTCAGGGGTCAATTTCCGAAAACTCCATACACTTATTATTAATTATTTTCTGTCAAAAACTTATTAAAACTGAGTTTCGAGTTAATCGGAACACGCGTTAAAATTCTTCCACACAAACTTTAACACCCCTAAACCCCCTTTGAGGGGTAGTTTTGATAAACTTTATTACTTGTTTAGTCAAGTTTAGTATTCTTGACCAAGTTTCAAGTTTATTAACTAAATGAATAAGACTTTTCATATAAACTGTACCCCGCTGTTTACCCCCACAGGGGTGGAATTTCTAAAAATCGTTTGGGGTGTGTTCATTACTTGACTCAAAGATTATTTATACCAATTTTCGAGTTAATCAAACCACGCAGTATAATCCTCCCCTGTAAAATTAACTACCCCTTTTCACGCAGTTAGGGGTAGATTTTCGAAAAACCCTAATACACGTTATTCTTTATTTTTGGTCTTAAGTATAAATATTGACTTTCGAGTTAATCGGACCGCGCGTTAAAATTCTTCCATACAAATTTTGACACCCTCCAATCCCCTTTTAGGCGGTAGTGTAGAAAAACAAAAAATGCCAGCATAATTTACTTAGATAAGTATTCGTGCCACGTTTCAAGTTTATTAACTCAAGGAATAAGATTTTTCATACAATAAAAATCCCCCCTTTTCATCCCCTTAGGGAGTCAGTTTTGAAAAATCCTTTCTTAGCGCACGCCTACATCACTATAGCTATATGTGTGCCAAATTTCAGCACAATCCGTTCAGTGGTTTGAGCTGTGCGTTGATATATCAGTCAGTCAGTAACGGTTGCCTTTTAAATTAATGTATACATATAATATAGAGTATAGAAGAAAACAAAATGTTATCCCCCTTTTCACCCCCTTAAGGGTTTAAATTCTGACAACCCCGTTGCGTTACCTTCCAACCATAAGCCTAGATAATAAATTTAGTGATTTTTACTTCGAAAATTAAGGACTCTCCACACACAACTTCATTCCCCTTTTTAACCCTTCGGGGGTAGAATTGTCAAAAACGCTGAGACACGTATAAATTCATTTTCAATCCTTAGCCTAAACACAACATTTGAAGATCCTAACTTCAAAACTGACGGACTTTCATATAAACTTCCACCCCTATTTCACCCCTTTAGGGGTATAATTCTCAAAAATCCTTTCTTAGTGGATACTTACTCTTTACAAAGAACACACCCTCCCTCCAAGTTTGAGCTGTGTGTTGATATATCAACAATCAGTCAGTCAGTTTACCATTTTATATATATAGATTTAAAGCATTCTATAACAACTTTTTATTGCAATAAGTGGAAACACGTAACGTCATCTATTGGCGCGATATAGTACTAACGAAAAAATATTGTGATTTTTTAAATATTGTTATGTGTATTATTAACTCTGATCCTCGTCTGTGTTATTTAAAAAAGTAATGATAATGATTAATTTCGTTTCTGCAACTGGGTGTATAAGAAAGTCGTGTTACTTACACTATTTATACTGAAGAACGGCTAAACCGATTTGGCTGAAAATTGGTACTGGGGAGGTAGCTTAGAACCAGGAGACGGACATAGGATACTTTTTATCCGGTTTTAGACGGACATAGTATTTAATACTTTTATTATTTACTTATGGGTAGGAGTAGTGTGGGAGTAGGTTAAGAGGGTAGTAGGGTAGAAGTTGGTTAAGAGTAGTGTAGGAGTAGGGTAGGAGTAGGGTAGAAGTAGGGTAGGAGTAGGATAAGAGCAGGGTAGGAGTAGTGTAGGAGTAGGGTAGGAGTAGTGTAGGGGTAGGGTAGGAGTAGGGTAGGGGTAGGGTAAGGGATAGGACACCACGCGAACGAAGTAGCATCGGGCAGCTAGAAAAATAATTTATATGGCAAAACAACGTTTGCCGGGTCAGCTAGTTTAACATAATTTCACTAATGAACGCCAATTCGATCGTCTAGCAGTCGATCGAAAGTAGGAGTTGAGAGATAACTGATACTGATAATATTAGGTATGGTTTGCGAAGACAAAGCAGTTTCGTGAAAAAAGTTTCTTGTTTATTTACAAAAATAATCATAGACCAAGACGAAACACAACAAAAAAAAACTCCTTTTATGACAATTTTTCTACGAATCGAAATTTTTCCTATCGTACTTATTTTATTTTTTAGAATCACAAAAATGAGATCTACGAAACGACCAAAAGCCCACAAAAAGCCGTATAGACACGAACGAATAAATAAGAAAAGATACAAAAACACATCAAAAAGAAGTTGGGGTTGGAAAGATGATTTGTCCGGACTATTTATTGATGATATTAATGAAGCCATTCGTTCAAAAGTTAGTAACATGATGACTCCGGGGCTTACCATCACCTCTTAAAGCAGGGCAGAAGTTAAACTGTACTACTTTTTTGTACTAAGACGTCGTACAAAAAAGTAGTGCAGTTCAACTTCTGCCCTGCTTTAAGAGGTGATGGTAAGCCCCCAGTACTACTGTCCTATGACAACCCTCTAAACGTCCACCAATAATAAAATAACAACTTCAATCACAATCTAAATCATTTTGAAGGATATTGCTAATCCATGTTTCTTAAGTTCGAAAAATTTATCTGTTCAACAACAATAATTATCTCAATGAATGTTGTTAAACTGTCAAAATGAAAGCCATTGCTACTGATACTGTGTTACGCAATTACCCCACTGTTTACCTGGTCTAGTCAGTCTGACCTGTCTAACATTCTATCTTTTGCTTAATTTTTTTTTTGTCACGAGCTTTGAAGGGCCCATACACTCTATTGCACTGCATTGAAACCAGCAATGAGCTTTGCAGTACCTACATAAAAGGCTAGCACACATTTGGCCGGGCCACCGGGGCTACACCGCAACGCAACGCATTGTAAAATCATCGGGCTTTTTGTTTTTGAATGCGATGTGCTGCGTTACGATGCGGCTGTTAATATATTATGAGCTTGCCTTTATGGGTCAGCAAAGACAACAGAGCAGTAATATTGTCGAGGACTTTTTCATTTATAGAAACGCTACTACGAAGCCTACGACATCGACATCACAGAACTCTTTCAAAACTTTTCTTTTTTTGTTTGGTCCTGAAGAAATCTCGGCGGACAGGAGGAAAAGGATGTTGGAAACTCGTGCCGAAAGACTCCTGCGAAGTTTACAAGGACCGTAAAAACCGTTCAGCGGGTCGTAAAAGGCCAGAATTGAGTTCTGATGAAATGTCAAATGATACCGAAAGCCGCATGGAGGAGGATAAAAAGGAAAACAAGAAAAAGCTCCGTAAGAAATACACGAAGAAAAATATTCAAGGCAAAAAGTCCCTGTCTAAAAATAAGGGCAAAAAAAGGTTAGGTTGTAAGTTGGTTGATATAAAAATGAAAGGCTCCTCACTCCAATTGCTAAAACACACTTTCTTTCACAATCCGAAGGGTTTTAAGGAAATTCCTAATTCATTGCTTCTTAAGTTTGAAAAATTCGTCTCGCGACAACGCAAATAACGCAATGAATGTTGTTGAATTTTCAAGATGAAACCCATTGCTGCTGTTAGTGTGTTACGCATTTACCCCGCTATTAAAGCTGATTTTCTGATTCTGAAATATTTAATTTTCTGAGCCTCAATATCAATGACCTCAATAATTTTATAAACGCTACCTAACCTAATATTTTAAAAAGGACCTTTCTATTTGCAGATCCAGGTCATATTCTGAGTCAGCGTGCTCGTCCACATCTCAATCGACTTGTTACACCGATAAATCGTTTATTTATGAATAGTTATTATTAAATTAATTGTCTAAAAGTTTGTCTACTTGTTTAATTTTTTAACGTTTTTTATGACTCGTTTTCATTGCTCCGGATATTCGTGAGGAAACCGACATGTCCTAGCTAGAACCGTAAATTCGAAGACATGATTGTGGCATTCTACCAACCCCCACTGGTCTCTCACCAAGAGGAGGCGTGTGTCCCAGCAGTGGGAACATTTTAAGCTCATTATGTTTTTCATTGGATAGCAAATAAATTGGGGTACGGGCAGGAGAATGATGATTAATTGTGTAGCGGTATCTACAACGCCACATGCGAACAACGCGTCATACTACGTCATGCAAATCCTACATCGCGCAAGCAGAGTTTACCGCGCAATTATCATAGATAAAACGGCCCCGACATAAATCATTGGGCAGTTGCCCGCCAGACATAACACCCGTCTGGTCGAAGGATCCTCCCTTTTCTATGGAGGTTGAGTGAACTTTACACCCTGTTCCTCATACCTCTATACTGGTGACCCCGACGTAATTTGAACACGCAACCTTCTGATGTGGAGGTTGAGTGAACTTTACACCCTGTTCTTCATACCTCTATAATTGGAAAAAAAAAGTAATTTAAAAAAATTAAACCGACTTCAAAAAGAAATTAACTCAAAATTATGAAATAACTTTAATTTCGGAAGTCGGTGTCTTGGTATCTGTATTTTAGTTTTTTGCCACCGACTTCCGAAATTAAAGTTATTTCATAATTTTGAGTTAATTTCTTTTTGAAGTCGGTTTAATTTTTTTAAATTACTTTTTTTTCGTAATTTTTAGTTTTTGCACTAGTATTTGACCAAGGTTTTGAGATGTTTTCCCTTTGACACTACACCCGTAGCTCTTATCAATAAGCCAGGCCGTCACACTTACACGTATTAGTCCATATCTTGAAAATTACTGAATCGATCTTGATGAAACTTGCACTGTTCCCTAAGTTGAAGAAAATGTAAGCCAACAAAAAAAAAATGGTCACGATCCGATTAATAGTTCCGGAGATATGCGTGGACAAACATACATACATACATACATACATACATACATACGTCTATGAAATTTTGTATATTTGTTTGGAAGCCTTAGTAGATTGTCATATGTGAATATAATGCAATTCCAATAATATTACATACATACGTATCGAATTGATAACCTCCTTTTTTTTGAAGTCGGTAAAAATAGGAACTACCCAAAAAAATAGCACAACATTGTTTTAGCCTTTTGGAAACATGGTTTTGATAACATAATTATCACTTACGCTTATAATATCATTGATTATCACTGCTTTAAGGTCATAGCACACGTATAAAATCGGAAAGGGATCGGCACCGTATCGCCTTTCGCCTCGTCGTTAAACAAGCGTCAACCTAACATAAGCACGTAACCAAAGCGGATCAGAAGCTCCGATACGTCGACTCGGCTACGGCTAGGCGACGCGGCGACGCCGCGCTTACGGCTCGCCGACCGCTGGTTGATTGTGCAGCAGGCAGGCCGGAGGTGTGAGAGGGGCAAGGGTGGACGAAGAGACGTAAGCTCGGGTACGGAGAGACGTAAGCGCGAGGACGACGAGCCGTAACGCGGGAACGACGAGCCGTAACACACCGCACTGCGGTTCGTGAGCTTTTCCCGAGGCGAGGCGATTATGTTACGATTCCGGTTAGTGTGCGTTACAGTAGGGAGTTTCATACAAAGAATACTGAACGGCTCGAGTTGATACAGTGCCGATCCCGTTCCGGTGTGATACGTGTGCTTTACACATTGAAGGGTTAGGCAGACCGCAGACTGATATTAGAGGCGTTTATACCTCGTATGTCTTTTCGCTGCCTGTGTTGTAGTAAGAGCCTATTGCCAGACTCAGGACTAACAAACTCCTTAGGGAAATCCCTAATAACGTTGCTCGACCTGGGGACCGACCCTATAGACTGGATTGAGTCAGCCCGAAGGCACGAACCCAGTACCTAGTATATTAGAGGGCCAGTGCATTTATGCCAGTAGCATGCACCTCTTGAGCGTAGGGTACGCTCAGCAGGTGTGCTTGCGACCACGAGACCAACGGAGCAAACAAAAGTAGTCAATAAGAATTAGTATAAAATCCAACAGTACAATACTTTTTACATCCAACGGCAGTAAAAATCTGGCCTCCTGTTTGCTAGAAGAAGGAAAAATAACTCTCAGTATTGTCAACATGACATGTTTGGTTATAGTAGCAAAATTATAAAGTAAAATAAGTAATATAAAAATTCTAAGTTATTACAGTAATGTAGTGTTATTTGCAATGCTTTCTAAATGTCTGACACAGTGAGTGTAGACTACGCCTTCGTTCTTATTTGGCTAGTGATTTGTTCCTTGTATACAACTTTATTGACGGTTACTGCTCTCAGTGTGGTTTGGATTCTGTAAGTTATTTGATTTGCTATTCATAAACTCATTTCCTTTTCTAAACTACTAGAACTAGAATGCCATATGCTCGGTGCTAGAATCCATACATAGTTTTATTTCGTCCACAATCTCCAGTGGTCCACAATTTCTGGTTGCACAGAGTAATATTTACCTTGTCATGAGTTAGTAAAAACTAGCGCAATTAGTAGCGGCATCAAACCGTAGCACATTGTAATGCAAAACAAAAAGTGTGGGGTGGCCCGCGATTAGTATGCAAAGGTTTATACAAAGTCTGTGAAAGAGAGGAATTTTGATGCGTTGCGTTGCGGTCTGCTTTAATGTGCCCTACCTTTACAAGCATCGCACTTGAACTTTTCTATTACCAAAAGTTCTTTGCTATTGAGGGATTTTCCTTTTTTTTTTAACTCTTCCCTATTCGCTGGATAGATGGCGCTGACCTTGGTAAGTTACTGCTAGGAACGGAACTTCACATAATTTTTTTATTATTTCACTTGGATGTAATTTTGAGATCGAACGTAGTCATTACAACGCCATCTACAGACTTCTTGGAAACTATATTTTTTTTATACTCAAAAAGAAAACCTCTCATTATTGATTTGCTATTATTTAACCTTACATTTAGGCAGTTGGATCTAGCAAGCAATAAAGTGTCATATTCTTGCAATAGTAAACAAAAGTTACACAATGAATACGACGTCCAAAAATTCTCTGTGAAAATCCTAGGCTGGAAATGTGCTGCAGTACCTATAGGCTTACAATGGTTACGAAAAAGACGGCTACTCGGTTACTGGTGCCTAAACTGTGTGCGTTAGGGAGAATTTATGGCACAATATTTTTGTAATACAAGTGGTTTAGTACCAGTAGTTTATTTACCTTTATTGTGTTATGTGATCAATAATTTATAAAGGTCCTTTTAATGATAAAATCTAGCAACACTGCAATACTAAAAAGCCTCATACTCTGCTTTATTTAAAAAATGCCCATTTAAAATAAAAAAAATAAAACTGTCAAAGTCAAATTTTGAATGATCGCAGCCGTTGTGCTTTGAAATCGTATTGTTTGAAAATATAAACAATAATTTAAGTTAATCACAAACTACATTATAATATAGGGAAGTTAATGAAAAGGAACGCTAACTGTGTGAAGTGATGAGTTAAATGCCTTTTTTAGTTAACCGTAGGTAACGAATTAAGTGATAAGATGGATGATACGCAACAAAGCAGGGTTTCTGATGCTTCGGCCGCAGCAACGTAAGTTTGATCATAACTTGATTGCCATTGATATGAAACGGAATGTTGTGGTTTTTGATAGGACAGGACCCTTAGGGCCTGCGCCCACTGGTGGCACGTCACGATAAGGGATTTTTATGCGACGAACAGGAATGGCATTTTAATGATAATACATAAGGACGTCGCGGCTTGCTTGGTTGTACCGCGGCACGTTGCCTTCAGAATGCGCTTGCATGTAGTGACGCCGAAGGATCCCCCTGCCGTGCTATTCGGCCAATGGGCGAAGGCCCTAAAAGAGTCGTCTAAATCTTCATGTGACGCAACGATAGTAATGAATGAGTCTAGAACTTAAATTTTAGTGTTAAAGTTGCTTGCAACGTAACTAATGCATCTGTCAACACATATACGAAGGTCAGAGTCCCGTCACCATGTCGTCAGGGATGGAATACCAATTTATTACCGATATTTCATATAATTTTGATCACACATGGCCTGGTTTGTGCTGTATGGACTCTCCGCAACATGCTTAGATAATTATACATGAGTCCACCCAGAGTACGGGAGGCCCTGACCAGTGCAGATAAATCTCAAATCCTTGTTGTTAGCCTAATGACGAATTAAACCTTATTTTTGTTTATAAACAACTTTATTTATGTTCTTTATTATCTAAGTCAATTTGCTATTTATGTTCTTTATTATGTAAGTCAATTTGTTTATCTTCACAATACTGAAATAAACAAATTATTTGGTTTACTCTTAAATCAACCATTTATAGTGAGGATATACATATATGTATGTAGCATAATCAGCCTCCTATAATGGCTAAATAATAACAGCCGCACAGGTCGATCGATCAGGTTAAGCTACGCTTGCCGCGGTTGGTCTGTGGATGGGTGACCATCTTTACATACCGTGACCCGTCCGTGCCTCTGAAAGCATGTTAAGCCGTTGGTCCCGGCTGTCATTCGTAGATCTTTGACAGTTGTTACGGGTAGCCAGAAGCCCGAAAGTCTGACAACCTGTCTTACGAAGGGGTATCGTATTACCCAGTAACTGGGTTGTGGAGGTCAGACAGGCAGTCGCTCCATATAAAATACTGGTATTCAGCTGCATCCGGTCAGACTGGTTGGCACCCCAACATAGTTGGGAAAAAGCTAGGCAGCAGAATCAGCCTATAATTTTTTCTCTGTAATGTGGTTAAACAGTCGCTAATCACTAATTAGCTTTAAGCAATGTTTAAGAATAAAGGGGATTTTGTTCTAAATACAACCTGACACTGACCTGCAAATTGCAAATAACGTAAGAAAATTTGAATTTGGTGGGTACCCTGGCGCTTTCTATCACTTGCTTAAGTGGTTAAGGGGGAATTGTCTTAACAATATTTTATTTGTGTTTACAGTAGGAAGCGCCGCTCCTCAATACTGAAGAGTCAACGACCTGCACGCACACCCTTTTCCGAGTTGGAATTTAACGTGGCCACGCCCACAGACTCTGCTAAGAGTCGACGAGTCAGTTTCTCACGAAGGACTGGTGTAGCGTAAGTATATCTATGTTTTTATAAAATACAGTTTTCAGAAAAGGCTAAGGCGTCCTGTACTCATGTACAGTCACGAGCATAAGTATGTATACACTTGGCTTTATTCAAAGGCGATTTCCTCCTTTATTTTTGAATGAAATTTTATATTATTAGGAACATAGTATTTTCGAACCGATAGGTTTATGTAAAGTGTCGTATTTCAACGTTGCATTCGTAATTTCGTGAAAAAATCGCAATTGAAAGTTGCCAAATGTTGACATATTAGTGCTCGTGACTGTACAGGACGCCTTAGCCGGCACGGCACGCGGCGCCGGAGCTGCACCGGCGCCGCGCGCCGTGCCGGAGCCGCGCCGGCGGCACCCTAATTTCGCACCTAATTTGAATTTTCTTTTATGTATCTATACCCAATAAAAATAAATAAAATTGAAAGTCTGTAATATCAAAATAACAGCTTTTTACTAAATGCATACGAAAGTATATTTTTTGTTTGTCTGTTCTGGCTAATCTCCAAAACGGCTGCACCAAATTTGACAGGACTTTCGCTGGCACATAGCTGATGTTTTAAGGTGTAATGGTTACTTTTAATTTAGAAAAAGGACATTATTATTTTCTAACATGTGCGCGAACAAAGTCGCGGGCACAGCTAATCGTTAATAAAACAATCACAGAATGTGTCGATTATTCAACTGTTTCCTCGCCATAATTTGCTTACATTTCTGCCCCCAGCGAATTCGTAACGAACGAAGCGACGACAACGTGGAAAAACGTGTACGAAGAACACAACAAGTCTTTAGAATCGTCCAGTAACGATTCCGAGGCAAACGCGTCCCGACAGCCCGTCGGCCATCTTGGAAAGAGAATCTTTGACCAACAATTCGAGGAAGTCGAGGCTGTTGACTTCATCAGCGGTCTCCCCAATGGGTCACTAAACAATGTAAATTTTACTCAGCAATTAGCTTCATTCGAGTGCACAGGAGAGGGAAAATTAACGGCACCCCATAACAAATTCGAACTAAGCGCCTTCACAGAACAAAGCAAACTATTCGGCAATGATTTCACTGCCCCATCGATCGGTGATAATTCTGGCCGAATCGAAGTCAATTTCTCAGCGATACAGCAGATTGAGAAAGACGATTTAGATGAAATTGAAAAGGATTTGGATAGGGGCTCGAGTAACATGGGCTGTCACGGGCCGTTTAGCAACGGACGAAACATGTCAGAGTATATAGAGGTTGATTTGAACATGACAAACGTCGTCAAAAATGACGAGGATTTGTCTATAACGGATACCGTGCATAGCCCGGTGCAGGAAGTATCTAAAAGTGCGTCCTTTGACAAGAAAGTTAGCTTGAATATCGATTGGGTTGCGGACAAAGAGAACATAGCTATCAACCCTTATGATGCTCCTTGTGAGTCCAATTTCGCTGTCAATGAAGAACCCGATCAAGTGTTAGTCTTCGACGGCAAACGGTTGACTTTACAGCCAGATATACCGGAAAAAGATAAGAATTACAGACTTCTTTTGCCTGATTCTTCAGTAGAAACTCCTCAGAGGAAAACCATTTTTTTAAATGTCAATGATGATTTACCGAACTTTATCGATGATATGCTTAACCCTAAATGCGAAAATTCCGGCTTTAGCGGTTTTCATGAAACAAAAACGAATGAAGATGAAATATCAGGTACTGTACCCGATATTAGACCTAAAAGAAAGACAATTCACGATAATACAGGAAATATTTCTATGACACAGGCTTTACCCACGAATATTATCTGTCAAACTGCTGTTATAAGCCATGATGTCAATGCTTCTACGAAGAGAACTATTGCGTTAAATGAAAGCACCACCAACAATACAATGACTGAAACAGTACCTGTAAAAATTCTTAGCAGTAGTGGAACTAAGCCTGAACGTCGTCGTACTTCAGTGTATGAGGACGATACAGACAACATTTCAATCACACAGGCAGTTCCTTCGAACATACTGGTGAATAAGGATATAGAAACCACCAACAAACACAAAACTTTAGTATTTGATAGTGATGAAGACAATATATCCATCACACAAGCTATATCATCGAATATCTTTGAGGAAGCAAGTCGAAGAAAAACTATAGTTTTCGATATTGATGGCGGGAACGTGTCTTTTACACAAGTATTGCCTGCTAACATAATGCTCCCAGACAAGCAAGCACAGGAAAAACGGCGAACTATAATATATGAAAATGATACTGCAGACATTTCAGTCACACAGGCGATTCCTACTAACGTTATTCTACCGAATATTGAACCGAATCCCGAAAGACGACGTACAATTCTATATGAAGATGATACTGGTAATATTTCTGTTACTCAAGCGTTACCGACAAATATTTTACAGGAAAGAGTTCAATTAGATGACAATAAAGAAAATAATAAAGCTGAGGAATTTCCCACTACACAGTCTTTACATAATAATATCACTGTCAAAGACAATGATGCTTCTAGACGTAGAACTATTGTCTATGAAAATGATACCGGGAACATATCTATAACACAGGCCATACCAAATCAACTTATACCTGGATATAACGAAGATAAAGATAATACTTTCGATGCCTTTAACACATCCAGAAAACGGAGAAATAGAAAACGAACAACAATTGTCTATGATAACGACGAAGGCGATATATCTATGACTGAAGCTATACCCGCTAACATAATAGAAAAGGCAACAAATGAACGAAAAACTCTAATCTATAATAAGGACGAAGCTGACATCGCTACGAGTCTAGCTTTATCAACAAACGTTTTTCTTTTAGACAAGCTAGATTCTACAGAAGACTGTGTTAAAAAACCTGAAGATATTAAAGAAGATAAGGAGAAAGTTATTGATTATAAAGTGCATGAAGAAGATGCTCATAATCCAACGGAAGATGGCTTGCAAGACGATCAAAAGTCAATTGTGTTTAATGCAGACGACTGTAATTCTGATATGTCAATGACAATCGCAATACCAAAGATTCAGAGTCTACGAGAAACAGAAAAACGAAAAACCGTCATTTTTGATAACGATAACTGTGACATCTCAATAACTAAACCGATTCCAACCGAACTAATAACTGTTGGTACAGAACTGTTGCATATCTCCAAAAACATTGTGTTGGATGCGACAGAGCCAGATCAGGGAACCAATCCGCAGTCAGATGTGATCGTGCTGCAAGCCTCGACGACCAATAGCAAGCCTTCATTGCATTCAAACACAGCCGAACAAGGCGATTTGAAGAACACCATGGATATATACAGAAATGTGACAAGTGACTCGAAAGACGCGTCATCAGTGAACGTAGTCGAGGACGCGATAACCTCGTCCGTAGAAGACGTCAGTGCAAGCGCGTCGATTCTACATCCTAGATTAGAATTGAAATTGGATCAGTTGAATTTAATGAGTTCTAGCTCTGATACGAATGTAGGCAAGGTCTTCGAGTGTGAAGATGATGCTCTAACACAGACTGAGAGTGAAGATAGAAATACATCAGCTCCTTCGCTACTTACCATGTCTGCAATTAGCGCAGACGTGACAGACAGTGGTACGGAAGATAAAAACTTTATGGCTCGAATAGAATCAAACCTTTCTTCTGATAACGTGCAGCAAGACACTGATATCAGTACTTCGAACGAGAGTATGTTCTACATTACAAAAGACAACGATTACGATGCACAGACAGACAGGGAGACTGACAAGGAGGAAAAGAACGCACATCCTAAAGCACTAACATACAGGCATTTGTCGGCGCTACAACTTGAGTACAAGGAAGAGAAACCATTACGAAACGACGATCTAGAAATGCAGCTAGAGGAACTACAGAATGCTGTCAAAGATAATAATCAACTTTCGAACAGGTTGTTCGAAGAAGTCCACAGTACAGACTTGGAAGATGTTGTGGAAAAAGATGATAATGTCCAGTATGGGAAAGAATGTCATAACTATAAAAAAGCTAACAATACTCAAGAATTGCTTGATATGATAACCAATTTCACTGATAATAGAGATAGTGATGACGATTTTGAGTCGGTTGCCGTCAAGATAAAAAGTCATACCGAGGCTACAGAGCCTAAGCGACTTAGCTTCGCACCTAACAGACAATCAATAGCCTTGAGTAGGGAGGATCTATTAAATAACATCTCAATGGCTCAAGCAGGGTTACAGAAGTCTAGACTAGCGCTAGATGACAGTGACTGTATCGAAGAAGATACAAGAGACGCGTTCGTAGGTATATCTAAGAACTCAACCCGCACAAGCAGTGAAGTCGTCAAAACATTGAAATTTGACGACGAATCGCACAGCGACACCAGCCTCAAATTCGACACGAAATATTCCCCGCTTAAGAAAACAGCTTTCGGCGAAACGTCATACATGAACGAAACAAAAGCCAAAGTCATTCCGACATACTTGAAGGACGTATCCGACGGTCTTAAAGAACTGATGCTGGATCTGGTAAAGCCGATGAACGACAATATGCCTTTTGAGAGCGTAACCATCGACAAAGGCCTAACAAAGATCCCGTCTACGCAAAGCACGCAGATACAGGCTAATCTAGTCACATCCAGTCAGGTAGACTTAGGTTGCCAGCTGCTTTCCAATACCGACACTAATACGCATACAGATAAAGGCAATTCTTTAACGCCTGCCATTAATAAGTCCAGATCTCGATCCTCGCGAAGTCCGGTCAAATTTTCCGGAATTAGCTCGGAAATATCGTCAGAATTTGACATCCCTGAACCAAAGCAGAGGTATTCCTACTCGCCCACACACTCACAAATTCCCGACGAACCTCCATCTGGCGTGCTAGTTTTCGACCATCTGAATCCTTTAAACAACATTATGCTTGCCCCACTTAATTACTCCGGCGTGCATAGGTATAATCCAAAGAAATCTGATGACACTTGTGATCGCAGTCGGTCTAGTGGGAGTCAACTAAATAAATCGTCTAAAGATAATGAGTTTGAGGTGGAAACTGTGACCACTGCGGAGTACCGCATGGCGATGCAAACTCGAGAAAAGCAAGAGGATGTGTATGTCTACAAAAAGCAAGACGACCAATTCAGCATACAATCCACATCATCAAGCAGACCTATTTCCATTGACCAATCTATACATGCTTTTTCAACACAATTACAGGATGATCAGGTAAATACTATGATCGCCATGAAAGGAAACAAAGAATTGCTTGATGCGAGCTCTTCGCTAACGTTAGTGGATGAAGCTTTAGACGGTGAAGGTAGACTGTCACCGGACAACGAAAATGAGAACCGCAGGATCAAATTCTCGACATTGAAACTTCTTGATATAGAGGAGCAAGTCCCGGAGATCGTTGTTGCTGAGTCGCCAGACAGCGTCTTGAGTGAGCGAACCGATAGTCGCAATACGGTAGCGAATAGAACTAAAGGCAAGAAACGGATTTATAGTCCATCGGCGGACAAATACAAACAATATCAGCCCTCCGTGGAAGTGACTCCGAAACCTATTATGAAAATGCAGAAAATTTCAAACAGCCCGAATACAAATAAAGTAACCATAGTCGGCAAAGTAAGAAGCAAAAATATCGAACAGCCTTTGATTTCCACAGATGATGAATCTACACATAACATGGCACCTGAGAAAGACGTTTCGGAACCTAGCGAGCGAGGTAGCGAACAGAATGCTCGCACATCGAACGTTAGCGAGAAGAAGTCGCTCAAAGTTAAAGAGACAAAACAAGGGCCACCCATCACTGTGCAACAATTACTAACAGATTACCGTAACTTGGACAGTGACTTCAAACATATTTCAGAAAAGCAATTGTTGGAGGATTTAAATTTGAACTCGAAATCTGAAAGTTTTACGGCTTTTTCAGAATCTGACATGTCTTTTACGAGTAGTAACAATTTGAATGCGATGAAGGATGCTAATAGTACATGGACGGCCCATCAGTCATCGGCCACGTTGCAGGGTATGCAGTCGCAGGTGGACAGTCATCCCGATCTGATGTGTGCAACCATCTCAAATGTATGCACTTCTGATTCTAGTGTCAATGTCGTCGCCAAGATTGATATGTTGCCTTTCATGGGGTGAGTGAAGTTTTTATTATAAAATTGTTTGTAGGACTTGTGTTCGAATCCCAGGTCTGATTTAGAGGTGATACAATTTATTAAAAAAACAAAACGTGATTCATGGGTCTACAAAAAGAAAGATTGTTTCGAATGAAGGTACACACGCCAGCACATCAAGCTACTACAATTTGTAAAATTTCTTTCATGGATTTTCAACTTTATCGTTAAAACGTAAGGTTCAAATTTGAATGGGAAAATTTTACAGTTTCGGGTAGCTTGATCTTTGATGTTTATTATTCATTCACATACACAGGCCCCTCTTGTCCATTGGGCACTCTGGGCAAGTGCCCAGGGCCCCGCGATCTTCGGGGGCCCCGGCCTGCTCTAATAAAAAACATTCTTTGCAGCCACCATTGCATTCTACGCATTATTAGTAGGTACCCGATTCAATAACAAAATAAGTTATTTGCAGTGCGATTTACAATAAGTGTCTAGCCTCCCAGTTTGGAAAAATATTAGTAAGTTTCTCATAATGTCTCTTACCTACACAGGGGCCCCGTGACCCTTATGTGCCCAGGGCCTCCAAGACGGCCCTGCACATACACTTCTGCTTGCCTCATCATTCAACAGTCGTTAACATATTCTCAAACATTACAGGAGCCACGAATGCGAATGGGAGTCATCATCTGCCGATACATGGTCATTCCGTCTGCTGCACGGCCGGCTGAGGCTGACGGCACGACTTGCGCACCGACATGACAACGGGATGAGGACACGAGTTCGAGGAGACACTCCTGTGCTGGATGTAGGGGTGGAGATTGTGCAGCATGGTATGTATATATAGTCCACTCCTCGAATCTACATATACCTATCTATGACGGAGAAGGTATAGTGTGTCTCGTTAACATCAGCCATATTTTAACTACTGTGGGCGTACTATTGGGTAGTGTTGGTTATTGCGCAATAGAAAAACCGTTTCCAGTTCAAATCTGATTATAATTTCACGAACAATTTAATCACAGTAGCAAATCAGACACTGTAGGTACACGATACAACCAGATACGGAACGCGGGACAGTTTCTGAGCACATGTTGTTCGTACGATGTCCAATGTCAAAGCTCCACTTCGTTCTGTCGAGCTGTCGTCGACTCCCACGAACTCAGGCTAGAATCTGTCAAACGCCACCAGATGGCGCTAGCGTTCCGAATAGTCAAACGAATGACCGGATGCGACATCTATATCTATATATCAGTGTCCGACCTGTACAATAAACAGCTGGATCGCTAGTAGAGGAGAATACGCTAGTAGACAGTGCTCGCAGCAACTCTCCACTCAATCACTTTCAGGGGAAGTTTTAAGTATACCATAATCAGCCTATAATGTTCCCACTGCTGGGACACAGGCCTCCTCTCGGTGAGAGGGAGTGGGCCGTAATCCACCACGCGGGCCCAGTGCGGGTTGGAAGATGTCACATGTCTTCGAATTTTTGGTTCTAGGACATGCCGGTTTCCTCACGATGTTTTCCTTCACCGTTTTGAGAGCAGTGGTGATGAACTAATTTACAGAAAGTAAAACGCCTGTCTGGGTTCGAGCCTACGACCTCCAACTCGTAAGTCGCGGCCGTTACCACTTGGCCACCACTGCTCACTGCTGGAACAATATTACCCCGCTGATAAAGAATCTTAATTTTCTTGGTACCCAGTTCAACTACAGCAGTTTCTTATCGCCTCGCAGAAAAATCTAGGGATAACTGCTTCGAATACTTCCAATACACAGGGTTATTGGTAAAACATTAACAACCTCTTAAGAGGTCATTGTACTCATCATTATGAACCACTTTTACTATGGGACCAAACATGAAATCGCGAAATAAAAATCAGCTGTTCCCTACATTTATGTTCGTATAACTCGTCAAAATGTAGGGAACAGCTGATTATTTTTTAGCGAATAATGACGATAATGTGGGCAGGGCACATTGCTCGCAGAACAAATGGCCGATGGGGCCGAAAGGTTCTGAAGTGGCGACCGCGTACCGGAAGACGTAGCGTTGGAAGGCCTCCCACAAGGTGGTCCGACGACCTTGTGAAGGCCGCAGGAACCCGTTGGATGCGAGAAGCACAGAACCGGTCGAAGTGCAGGTGCTTGGGGGAGGCCTATGTCCAGCAGTGGACGTCTTTCGGCTGAAATGATGATGAATGATGATAACAATTTCTCTTTTTTATTACACCTCAGACCGCAAGAATCCCGTGGCCACAATAACCGTCCACTTCGCGTGTGAAACCATGCGTTACATGATGTCGCGCTTGTTGCGTGCAGCATGTAACGCGAGCGACATCCCGCCGTTGTTGCGACGTTGCGCCGCAGTGGCGCGCCTCGCGTTACGCTGGGGACGCGCGATGCATGACGCGAAGCTGAATCTAGCGTATAAGCTGGATAATGACGGGAACCTTTCGTTGAAGGTATGTAGGAATTTTATGTATTCATTTCACGGATATCGAGGGATATGGCATAGAGGCGTGGCGCGTGTCGCCTGGTGAAGATCAACCTGACCATGTGTTGCTATGCGCGACGGGCGTGGCGGCGATAAACACCGATGTCATATGTTTGCATCGGAACGTGTAGTGTTAATTCGTATTTTTACAAAATGCCGAATTGTTCCGTCCTTATTTGCAAAAATAGAGCAATCACAACAAACCTTAAGACAAGCGGCGTGTTCTACCACCGGTAAGTAAAAAATCACTGCACTAATTATAATATTTATGGATTTTACCAATATTTCATTGAGAAATATTTTTGAGATAACATGAAAAAATTGCCTAGCAACGGACCCATGTCAAATAATGCACTAGTGATGCGTAGCGCTTAGATATGAATATCGATAATTGTTAGTTTTTCTAAATACGAAATTATTTTAAGAACCTATTTTTCAAGAATTAATACATTTTATTTCAGTTTCCCAAAAGATCCAGAAATTAAAAATAAATGGATAGATGCAACAGGCAGGGAAAATAATTGGTTTTCCTCAAACCAAACTGTAATTTGTTCTGTACATTTTAAAGAGGATTGTTTTATGTCGTCCGCGAAAAGACACATGCTTTTTGAGTGGGCTGTACCTACACTCAAATTAAGATACGTATATGAAACCGTAAGTTAACAATTATTAGTACAGCCACGTACAAAAGTATTATGCATATTTACTAAAAAAAAACACAAAATATACTGTGGGAAGATCCTGATCCTGATGATGACCTTAATAAGCTTTATGAACAAGCTTTATTTGACGAGGAGATAGATGTGCCCACACGAGACATCACAGAAACAAATTTACCGGTGATAGCATACACGGCTGGGTTTGTGGCACATGCGCTTGTCAAGAAGTTGAAGTGTAATATCTGTGTATCGGCGTTGCTAGCTACCGAAATAAATCACCATCACCGATTTATTAAACATAAAGACAGAGATGGTCTTGTTTATCCCTCTGAGGATGTAGTAGTAATTTGTAAGAAGATGGAAGGGGTTATAAAGAAAACTGTTTTACCTAAAAATAAATTTCGAGTGACTTCAAAGTTCACAAAGTCGTTGCTAGTTCCAAAAGCTCTTAGACACTTTGTCATCACCGATGGTGGCGCGTGTGTTGGATCATTCGGTTCCCTACAAAATGGTTGAGCTGGATGGTGCTGATCCACGCGTCATGTTCGTGAACGAGCGCCGCGGAAGGTTGAGACTGGTCATCTCTTAACTGCCAAAGCTTATTTTTAATCTTATATTTTGGTTAGATTAAAATTGCTTGGTAATTAATTATTAGGAAAAGTTAAAAGTTTTTTTTAATGTTCAATAGGATAATTGAATTTTGGTTTTAACGATAGTTAAATAGTTTTAATTTTACGTAAGAGAGAAACTGAAGAAACTACTTATTTACTTAAATGTCATTTGTAAACAAATATAGTTTATATTATTACGTGATTTGGTTTTATTTGTTTTAAATACACCACATTGAAAAGCAGAAAAAATAAACAATACTAAATACACTGAAAACCCAAAAACACTTCTCTTTTTTGTAGTTGATTTCTATCGATATTTTTATCGATCAAATATTTCTATTAACCCATCTTCCCTAGCTGATGCTAGAATTGCATGTGTGCATTCAGTGACTCTATCTATACTTTCCAGTGCCCGCCCCTTTTGAGCATGTGTGCAATAAGATATCACAAAAGTGTTACGCTTGTTTTCTTGTGTGCGTGCGAAAAAAGCCGCCCCTTTTGATAATGTGTGCCGTTTCTATTTCTTTTGTTTTTGTGGGAGTTTCCGAGGCGGGGAAAATGTGGCGACACTTGAACTTGAACAAATATGCAGTGAAGGCATATCTCCGGATATCTATGATTCATTTGAATTTATTTCTTACTAGCTGCGCCCCGCGGTTTCACCCGCGTAAATGTCGATCCCGTGGGAATATCGGGATAAAAAGTAGCCTATATGTTAATCCAGGGTGTCAGCTACCTCCATACAAAATTTTATCGAAATTGGTCTAGCCGTTTGAGCGTGAAGAAGTAACAAACATATCGTGGGCTTATTGCAAGAAGTCATTATGTGACATATTCACTATTCTGAGATAAACGGTATTTTAGTTCGATCATAATATTAGACTAATCGAAAACATCTATATATATAAAATGGTAAACTGACTGACTGATTGTTGATATATCAACACACAGCTCAAACCGCTGGTCCTAGAGACATGAAACTTGGAGGGTGTGTTCTTTGTAAAGAGTAAGTATCCACTAAGAAAGGATTTTTGGGAATTCTACCCCTAAAGGGGTGAAATAGGGGATGGAAGTTTATATGAAAGTCCGTCAGTTTTGAAGTTAGGATCTTCAAATGTTGTGTTTAGGCTAAGGATTGAAAATGAATTTATACGTGTCTCAGCGTTTTTGACAATTCTACCCCCGAAGGGTTAAAAAGGGGAATGAAGTTGTGTGTGGAGAGTCCTTAATTTTCGAAGTAAAAATCACTAAATTTATTATCTAGGCTTATGGTTGGAAGGTAACGCAACGGGGTTGTCAGAATTTAAACCCTTAAGGGGGTGAAAAGGGGGATAACATTTTGTTTTCTTCTATACTCTATATTATATACATTAATTAAAAGGCAACCGTTACTGACTGACTGATATATCAACGCACAGCTCAAACCACTGAACGGATTGTGCTGAAATTTGGCACACATATAGCTATAGTGATGTAGGCGTGCGCTAAGAAAGGATATACTTATCTAAGTAAATTATGCTGGCATTTTTTGTTTTTCTACACTACCGCCTAAAAGGGGATTGGAGGGTGTCAAAATTTGTATGGAAGAATTTTAACGCGCGGTCCGATTAACTCAAAAGTCAATATTTATACTTAAGACCAAAAATAAAGAATAACGTGTATTAGGGTTTTTCGAAAATCTACCCCTAACTGCGTGAAAAGGGGTAGTTAATTTTACAGGGGAGGATTATACTGCGTGGTTTGATTAACTCGAAAATTGGTATAAATAATCTTTGAGTCAAGTAATGAACACACCCCAAACGATTTTTAGAAATTCCACCCCTGTGGGGGTAAACAGCGGGGTACAGTTTATATGAAAAGTCTTATTCATTTAGTTAATAAACTTGAAACTTGGTCAAGAATACTAAACTTGACTAAACAAGTAATAAAGTTTATCAAAACTACCCCTCAAAGGGGGTTTAGGGGTGTTAAAGTTTGTGTGGAAGAATTTTAACGCGTGTTCCGATTAACTCGAAACTCAGTTTTAATAAGTTTTTGACAGAAAATAATTAATAATAAGTGTATGGAGTTTTCGGAAATTGACCCCTGACGGGGATAAAGTGTTAATTCGATTTTTAAGGGGATTATGAATGAAAAAAAAATTTATAAATTTTGAACTTGAAATTTGGCACGAATGCTTATCTAAGTAAATTATAAAGTTCGTAATTTTTTGGAATTCTATACTACCCTAAAGGGAGATTGGGGGTGTCAAATTTTGTATGGAAGAATTTTAACGCGCGGTCCAATTAACTCGAAACTCAGTATGTAAAATCAAAATAAATAATAAAGTGTACCAGGGTTATTCTAAAATCTACCCTTAACGGGGTGAAGAGTAGTAGTCAATTTCACAGGGGAGTATTACGTGGCTTGATTAGCTGGAAAATTGGTATAAATAATCTTTTAATCAAGTTATAGAAACATCCCAGACGATTTTTCAAAATGTGGCCCCTTATGAGTATAAAAAGAGGGGATACAGTTTATATGAAAAATCTTTTCGTTTGGTTAATAAACTTGAAACTTGGCTATATTTGGCTCAGTAAATAATAAAGATTGTCATTTTTAGTTTAAACAAACCTCTCACAGAGGATTTAGGGGGTGGCAAAGTTGATAAGTTAGAAAAATATGTAATCCGCTGTCTGTTCCCTGTTTTAGGGTTTTTCAAAAATCGATCATTACCACGGTGGAAAAGGGTAATAAAGTTTAAGGGGTGGATTTTACTGCTTGCTTCCATTAACTCGATAATGGGTATCGGTCTTTGAGTGAAGTTATGAACACATCCTAAACGATTTTTCATAATTCCACCCTTATGGGGGTGAAATGCGGGGTATACAGTTTATTTGAAATCTGATCCCTTTGATCTATAAACTTAATAATTGGGCCGAAACCTTATTTATCTAAATAAATGATAAAGATCAAAAATATACATTTTCGAAATTTTTAGACGAAAGTACGAATTTTACGCGGACGAAGTCGCGGGCAGAAGCTAGTTATTTATATTATTTAGGATAATATGGGCAAATCAACATAACCACTAACTAAATCGAACTAGAATGCCGTTTATCTCAGAATCACACTAATGCTAATACATATTATAAAGGCGAAAGATTGTGGGGGTTTGTGTGTGTGTGGGAGTGTGTGTGTGAGGGGGTGTGTCCAGCCGCCGCGGGAGACGCTCCGGGCGTCGCCGTCGGGAGCCACGGGACGACTCCCGGCCACCGTAGGCGCGGGCCTGCGGACGGAGAGTAATGGGTAGCTCACCGTCCGATCAGGACCAGGCCCGTGCCGGGGGGCGCGTACGTGTTCCACGCGCGCCTCAAAGAGATGTCAGCATCGAGGAGGGGCCCCATAGGGCCGAAGCCTGCCGGGTCAGTGGGATTGTCCGAAAGTGTTACCGCTACCCCGGAACATAAAGGGCTAAGGAAGGAACATGAGTGGGTTTTAGTCAGTAAGAGTCTGACACTCCCTTCCGCTCCACCCATAGCGGGAGGGGTCATTCGATGATTTCACATCCGGAAAAACAAAAAAAAGGGGGTGTGTGTGTGTCAGTGTGTGTGGGGGTGTGTTTATATGTACTATTATAAATAATCTACAATTATTTGTCCAGGTCGCCAACTTCCCCCTGCGCTCGGTGTGGGAGGTGACGATGCGCATCGAGCTGGTGCTGGACAACAACCACGGCGAGCCCTGGCCGCTCGCGAGCGATGTGCGCGTGGCGGGCGTCGTGAGCGATGTGCTCGTGTGCGACGCAGACGTGGCGCGCGAGCTCGCGCACACGCCGCGCGACTGGGGACACGCGCCCAGGACCATCTGGTGAGACATGTAGCTACTTTTATAGATAGACTAGCTTTCACCCGCGGCTCAGGTCGCCAACAAAAAAAGCGTTATGTCTCCTCCATGCGACTGATACGACGAGAGAAAATAATAAGAAGAAAACTATCTGTTTTCATGGGTGCTGAAGTCAATAACTATAGTGAGGTCAAAATGAAAACCCAAGATGACTACAAAAATATTCAAATTTTTACTCTGTAATTCTCTTGCGAGAAATCGCATACCTTTTGACCCTATGTGTTTGGCCAGACTGGCAGCGCGGGTGAAGGGCGGGCGCGGCGCGGCGTACTCAAACATATGAACTTCCTTTGAGTCTTCATATTGGGCACGCGGGCGCGGTGGGCGGCGCGGGCTGCTCGGCCCGGGGAGCGCGCGGGCATCTCACGCCATAGCTCGTTCATACAAGTGGCCGCAGTGGGTAAGCGGCGCGGGCGGCCCGCGCGGGCACCGGTGTTCTCAAACTTGTTCAAGCTTTTTTCTAGTAAAAATAAGCCTTCTTCATCCATTATTATATTTTGACAAACACTGGACACGACAACACGCAGAGCGCAGCCGCGCTCAACTTCGGACAGGAAGACCGCGCGCGTCCCGCACCCGCGCCCGCGCCCCAATCTGGCCAAACACTAAACGCAAAAGCTCCTTAAATGTTCCTTCGTTTGACAAATTTCAATGCAATTTTAATATTTTATCGTTTTATTAAAAGCCTGTGTTGTCCTTCTGCAGTGCAAAGGCCTCCCTTCCCTTTTTCCACTTTATTTATATTTATATACAGGGTTATTGGTAAAACATTAACAACCTCTTAAGAGGTCATTGTACTCATCATTATGAACAACTTTTACTATGGGACCAAACCAGGAATCGCGAAAAAAAATCAGCTGTTCCCTACATTTTGACGAGTTGTACGAACATAAAGGTAGGGAACAGCAAATTTTTTTCTCCCTCACTCCCTACAACCTCACAAACGTTACCTCTTTATAATATTATAGTATAGATGATTATAACATAATAATATTTTAATTGGGCTGTTTGGTGGTTTGCGTGAATTCCGGGACATGTTATACTTCGTTCCATAGTCATTTTTAACCCCCAACGCAAAAACGACGGGGTGTTATAAGTTTGACGTGTCTGTGTATGGGGGTGTGTGTGTGTCTGTCTGTCTGTGGCATGGTAGCTCCCGAATGGATGAACCGATTTTGATTTTGTTTTAATAACATTTTTTTCTTTTTGCCCACAGGAAAATTTTCAGATATCTAAAGCACAAAACGAAAGATGGCGACCGCCTACTAGCATGATAAGAAGTCTGTATATACCGTATTTGTATTGTTGTTACAGATAACATAATTCACGAGTGAGCCCCTATGTCACTGCAATATATATTTTTTTATAAACCAGACTGTTATTACACTGCAAGGCAAAGGTTTTATCTCAAACAGAACGCACGCGCATTGATCACCACGCTTGCCCAAGACGGATTGACGAATTCAGACTTATATTGACTACTAGTTTCTTCGTCCGCGTAAAATTTCACCCTCCTCCCATTCACCCTCTAAGGGGCCATCTCCACGAACGGGAGAATCGCGGCGATATTATCGTCGTGCCACGTATTTCTATACTCTCTTAGAACGTGTCTCCTCGCGGCGAAACTTTGATGGCACGGCGAGATTATCGCCGCGATTCTCTCGCTCGTGGAGACGGCCCCTTAGGGGTGGAATTTCTAAAAACTCTTTCTTAGTGGATAACTACTCTTCACAAAGAACACACCCTCCAAATTTAATGATTTTAGGACCAGCGGAATAAGCTGTGATTTTTCAGTCTTTGCTTTGATATGTCAGTCAGTCAGGACAGGACTTTGAATTTTATATATTCCTATAGATAAGTCCAGGTTTCCTCACGATGTTTTTTAATAATAAAAAAAGGTAATAACACATGAAAAAAAAATGAAAAAATGTCTGAGAATGTGCAAACTGCGCTCTTTCATATGATACCCCACATGCCCTAGTAGGCCCCACTTCGAAATTTTCAGACCACCTTTCTAGCATTGTTGCAAAAAAAAAAATCTTTCTTATTTGCAAAATAGTTGGGCAAACGTCATCTAAACTATTCCAAATTTCAAGTTGATAGCATTAGTAGTTGTGACAGACAGACTGAGTCGCACCATAAGGGTTCTTTTTTATCATTTTGCTACGGAACCCTAAAAATAACAGTCGAAGAATTAACAAGCGATAACCACTAGCGGTTATATAGTCCTCTTCACCTTATCCGGCGACAGCGACCCCGACTATTTCTCTTTCCTCTCGTGAGCTCTCTGATGACTTGCAAAGCCAAACTTGGTCTTGAAAACCCGGTCACACCGTATACAGAAGAGTTGATCAGCATCGTTATATGTATATGTATAGGTAGGCTTTGGGCGGCTTTTGCGCGGAGTGGGGCGCGTCTTCGTGGATGACACTGTCTGTATACTTCAATGGACAGAGGGACTACTCTAAACAGCGGTGGTATTCTGTAAAAATCTCACCGTGAAAACTTAGGTGAAGTGAGCGTGGAGTGAGCTGTCAATAGTGTCAATTCCTAGCAAAAACCAACTCGCTTCACCTAAGTTTTCACGGTGAGATTTTTACAGAATCGACCGGCTGCTCCATTTTATTGGATAGGTAACTTTACAATAGATTATTTTATTATAAGACTGTGGAATTCCCTTACATCCCGCTAGCTTTATAATAACTTCTATTAGTTTAATATTATTGGCTCAAATGATAAATTTGTATGTTCTGTGGCTCAAAAATGTGGTTTACCGGTATTTTTTTAATAATTCCCGTTTCTATAGCAATGACAGTTGTTTAGCTTATTGCATATTCAAATTCTTGTTTCCAATTTATGGTAAACAAATATCAACTTTGGGACAGTGTAAATTAAGTTGATTTCAGAATGACTATTAAAAAAGTCGTAAAAAACATTAAAGTTGCAGCGTGAACTGAACTTTATGTGTAGGTTTTAAAGTAAAATTTACAATTGAAGCTACATTTAATAGCATGTGTATTCCTAGCGTATAGTTTCTATGCGGCTTATTCACGAGTACTGTAGGGTAAAACAATTTAAACCTTAACGTTACTGCTATAAGGGATATTTTAGTAAAGAATGGTAGACGAAATTTTTGGACCATTGAATTTGTTGTTGTATCGTCCTGTTTTGTGGAGGAAGGGGGGCGGGGGGAGGTATGTATAATGTAAACCTTTATAATTATTATCTCTACTATTGACTAACAAGATTTCATTGTCATAACGACATGACTGTAACTTCTAGCGTAATAAGCTGTACACCTCTGCTTATCATTGTACAGGGATTACAGGCGTGATGATCTGCGTAAAGTCTGCAAATTTTTACCTTAAGAGCCTATACTACCTCAAATGGCTTAACATGATCCTCCGTTATGTCGAAAATTCTGTAGCATTAATTTTGAAATAAATATATGCTAAAGTTGAGGATTAATGTAAGGTCTTATGTTAGACGAAAACACGATTACATAAAATTTTCTCGATAGAAAAAAAATCTAAAGTTACCTCCAAACCGAACAATAAACCGCTGGTATTCAAAAAATACTTCAAATTAGATCATGAAACTTTGCATACTAACTGAACTAACTATAAAGCAGGTCTTATGTTAGTTAGTTTTTTTGAAATACCTTTATTTTCACCGTAAAAAGCAAATACCTAAACTATTGGCGCTGCCTCCCGCCCAGCACCGCACTCTGTCTCGCTTTCACACAGTCCGCGAGCAGTATCGTGCGAGCGAGATAAAGAGTGAATTTTAGCTGAGGTAGTATAGGCTCTTAAAACACAGTAAAGTTCACAAACGAAGTTTGATGCTGTCTCTTTTACTTTCAGGTGTATCGTTGAGACGGAAAAACTTCTAAAAACGTTATAAAGTTATGTTACGACAAAAAAAATTGGGGCCGATTCTTCATAATTAAAGCCACTAGATAGTGTGTACAAAAAACGTTTAAATGTAAAAAAAAAATATGGGGCTATCTTCATAATTATAATTTTAGTGTTGGTACTCTATAAGACCTCTCGCTCTCCACTCGCCATATTATTACTATCTATACATTATCAATAAATGGTTAAAATTTCTTGAGTATTTGTCAAGTAATGTCATGTTTCCTATTGCATACAAATTATTATTGGAACAAAAACATAATTCAATTTTTGAAATCTGCGTTAGTAAGTCCGCGCGGAACTATTTGCCCGCGTCTTAGGTACAGTTCGCGTCAAATAACTTTGCCGCTCTGAAGGTAGGCTCTTTCCTAGCCGCGCCAATCCGCGCCATGCGCGCTGCTGTTTTATTCATAGGATTAACTACTGCGCAGTGATTTGTTGCCTACTTCAGAGCGGCAAAGTTATTTGACGCGAACTGTGAGCGGTGGGACGGAGGGGTGGGGCCGCTTTGTTATTACTCAGTACGTGGGTTGCGAACAATAGGCAACTCCGCCGCCCTCGCCCCCGTCCCCACCCAAGGCGCGGCCAACTAGTTCCGCGCGGACTATAGTCACTGTGTCCCAGTTATTAGCGCGCACCCCACACCGCTGAGTTCCAAAACAATTATGGTTATACTTATAGGTAGAAACTAGACATAAACATTAATTAATAATAATAAAACTAGACATTTGTTAATAATTGTTGTAGCAGTATAAAGTCTGTGCGTGTGTATGCGGAGGATGTGGTATGAATATATGTAATTTAGAAGTTTGTTTGTTAACATAACGGGCTGCTGTCCGCAACCCCATGTCCAAACGCGTATTTTGTTTATTTGTTTGAACTGTATGGTCTTACAACAATGTTTTTTTATGATCAATGAATATTATATAGTTATTTTGTGATTTTTATCTGTGTTTTATTTCGTTGAGACAGACGGACGGACAACGTGTGTTACTGTTGTCAATTTTGGTAAGTATAGAATAAAAATATCTCAACCATTAACATAATTTAATATCCAACCAAAAACAGAAGATTACAACAAAATTAATTATACATGAGTGTTTTCCTAAGAGAAGCCGACGATCTCTTAGCTAGTTCCGTGTTGGTCGCGCCGCTCACCCAACGACCTTCCACTTTCCGCCGGGTGGACCAGATCTCGACCACAGGGCGGAGACTGAGCGCGTTGCCTAGCTTCCTGATTATATTGTAGGTACTGCTTGGCCGAATTACCTGAGGGTACGAAAAAGATCGGCAAATTCATTACTGACTCGTAGTCACACCAGATTGTAACACCAGTGTGACTAACAGGAATTTTTCATTACTGACTCGTAGTCACACCAGATTGTAACACCAGTGTGACTAACAGGAATTTTTTTCTAGATTGTCACACCACTGATTTTTCCACACCATTTATTCCTAACTAGTGCTGTCCTAGTTATACTACTTGGTGTGACTACGAGTCGGTAAAGGATTTTTCCAACGCCAGGTAATTTTATCAGAGGAATAATTTTGAATTTTTGACAGTTCTTCCATACAAAATCTGTCAGTCGTCAATTTTATTCTATGAATAAATATTATCTGTCGATTGGAAAATCAGCCCTTTACGGTAGATCGCCCTCAGGCTAAATATCAGAATTTGTCGGTCACTGGTTCAAAAGATATAAGGGTTTATATGTGCAGGTATAGTCCCAAGAGCTAGATAGAAGAGTTCACGAAAAAACTTCGATGTTCTCCTAAACTAAGACCCGATTAAATCTGTGACTTGGCGACTGATTCCGACTAATTGGCGACAAAATATGGGAGAAAACCGATCTTCGCGAGGTGCCCTAGTTTTTGAGATATAATAAATGTGGCCCTGCTGGGGAGACTGTCGCCAGATCGGCCACCTATAAACCCTTATATCTTTTGAACCAGTGACCGACAAATCCTGATATTTGGCGACAAATTTCGACTACATGGCGACAAATTTTTTGTGTTATCAAAATTAAAATCCCTGATGGTGGCTCTGCCAGAGTCAGTGACACGGGTATTGGAAGATCGGACTCAATGAAAATACCTTTTGGTTGCCATTTGGCTAGGGTTCCCAGCAAGGCTGACTTCTCAGTGTGGGCTCTGTCTGAGGTTCGATCTCCGGGCCGGGTAGTACTGTTGTGTTCATTAGAAAGTTTTTGGTAACCGCCGGAGTCAGGTTGGGCCTGGTCAAAGGCGTTAAGCTCTCCGTCTCCTCATCTTACATTGGAATAACTGACCTGGTGCATATGTATAGACTAATCACCTCTACCTACCCCTTCTGGGAAAATACAGGCGTATATGGAATGTATGAAGTGCTTACTCTGCCAAAGACAACGTTGCGTAGATCCAGCTGTGGGAGCGGCTTGAATGTGATGTTGAATATGCCACACATCTCATCGTCCACTGTTACTCGCATTGACAGCAAACCTGTGGAAAATAAACTCATAAGGCAATGAAGACAATTTAATATGATGAAATGATGCAATCCGACCGATTTCGGCCAGGGCGATCGCTTCAACTCCGCAGTAGCTACCTTTCGTGCGCTCGCATGTGGCTTAAATATGTAGCCAATCTTCTTCAAGAAAACCCTCGCACAATGTGGGCACGTGAGCACACTATCTATGAAATTATAGTTAATTGCCGCAGGTGGTCGGGCTTTCAATCGGTCACGCTTGGCATCAAGCTCAAGGCGCCGCCGTAGTTCAGTCATGAACTTTGGTTTACAATAATATAAAACTACGACAAAGGCCGCTTCTATGCTCGGTAAGAGAGAGATCCTGTGTTCATCAAAAGCTTTGGTTTCCTTAAAAAAGCGGTATCGGACATACAGAAGTTTTTTTATGGTTTCGTACCCAAAGGGTGCCTACGGAATCCTATTACTAAGCCTCCGCTGTCCGTCCGTCCATCTGTGTCAGCGGGCTGTATCTCATGAACCGTAATAGTTACAAACGCCAGCACATCAAGCTACTACAATCTGTCAAATTTATTTAACAGATTTTCGACTTTATCGCTGAAGCATAAGGTCCAAAGTTGATTGGGTAAATTTGACAGTTTCGGGTTTATTGAATTTTTTATATTGTGTATTCAGACTGGATGCGGAAGGCGGAGGGCAGGGTGGTGTAGCACAGCGTGGGAGAGGCCTATGTCCAGCAGTGGACTGCGATAGACGGAGTTGATTGCGGCTATATCAATAAATAATAAAAAAAAATAAAGGTGGTCTCCATAAAGGAAACGTGTTTCTTCGACGTTTTTTGCGCTGTGTCATGGTCATTGGAGCAGACGAGTCTTTTAAGTGGAGACTACGAATCGGTATACTGACGTGGAACTGCCCCCAATTAGATGGACCGGCGATTTTCTCAGGGTGGCCAAAAGCAGCTAGATGCAACTAGTCGAGGATTGACTTAAGGGTAGTTCTTCGAAATTTGATTCTTTGACTGATCCATATGGCCAAAATTTAATTTCACTTTCAGCTCTGTAACACATGTTCATATGAAAATAGGTATACCAAATAACATATATTTGAATGAGGGACTCGTTTTTATAAAGTAGTTTTCAAGATATTAATTTTGTGCCCAGATGAATCAGAATGTGTTACATATTAATCAGAAACAGAAATAAAAAGTAATAAATACACCGTTAGTTATGAATGTAAATTCTAAACAATAATTATTAATTCTTAAATAGGACTAAGACATATCAAAAGTATCATATTTAGAACAAGATTATACTCCTGTCATTTTTTTATTATTCAAAAGGTTATAGCTAAGTAAATAATAATAAATAAGATTAAAACTACTGACTTGTACACGGTCAAAAATTGGACAAGGAGAATTACGCAACAAAAGCACTCCTATCGTGCTGGAGAGGGGAAAAACTAATTTATTTTATTATTCATATGGGGTTTTGACCATACGAATCAGGCACAGATGAATCAGGATTTTGCCTACAATCATGCATAACTCATCGTACATACAAACTTCATTATTTTCATTTTTCTACACGAATCTATAACCCAAAAGCATCACACGAAACACAGATTGAAGTTTTAAAACAATAAAATAAATTTTATAAAGTAGGCATTGTAATCAGGATGCCACCTGAACCAAACACAGATGAATCAGGTATTTTCCTTCGTAACACCGGATCTAAGCTAACCAGCCGCACGTCCACCTTCTAGGTCGTCCGTTGCACGACTGGCTTCCCCCCGCGCTGGAAGCCAGACTCTCATTATTATTACCCGACCAAGTACGGTCAAGCGCAGCTTACGCCACATTAATCAGTATTATACGCCGGACACTTCTTTTTTACTTATTTATAAACAGACTAACGTAGTTATAACTAATACACATTTTTTTTGTAAGAGGACAATTCATTTCCTTTCGATATAATTATAATTTATATTGATGTATCAAAGGGAAAATGCGACATCGACCATTTTGTTCCGGAAAATGGCTAACGGACGCGCTATATGAATCAGAAGAACGACCTTCAAATATTTTTATTTTGTACCTAGACAGCAATTATTAAAAAAAAATCATTTGTCCCAGTAAGGGATAAAGCTAAACTGTACAAAAAAAAATATTACATGCCGTTTTTTTAGTTGGTTACAGAAATATACCCACAGACATCGAAAATTTTGTCCCTGAAGAATTACCCTTAAACAGCGCGTGATTGGAGAGCTAATGTGGGCTGCCTAGGGCACATTACTAGCAGAACAGATAGCCGATGGGGCTGAAAGGTTCTGGATTGGCGAACGCGTACCGGAAGACGTAGCGTTTAAAGGCACCCACAAAGTGGCCTTGTGAAGGTCGCAGGATGCGGGAAGTACAGAACCGGTCGATGTGGCGGTGCTTGGAGGAGGCCTATGTCTATCAGTGGGCGTCTTTAGGCTGAATGAATGTCCACCAGAGGACTTCTGTAGGCTGATAATGATGATGAATATTACCTGGCATCGAATGAGGGTAGTGGAAGTTCTCAGCACCGATGGGCACATCTCGGCCACGTTGCGCGTAGCACCCGAATCCGTTATTGTAGATCACGTCACCACCGCTCCAGTATAGGCGAGGAACTTTCCTGGACGTAGAGACGTAATTATAATTACGACCCAACAGACGTGTCCGGTCCAAATTTCAATTATTTATACAAAAATCTTTGTGTAAATTATTTCATCACCACTGCTTTCAAAACGGTGAAGGAAAACATCGTGAGGAAACCGGCATGTCCTAGAACCAAAAATTCAAAGACATGTCGCGACATCTACCAATCCGCACTGGGCCCGCGTGGTACATTATAGCCCACTCCCTCTCGAAGAGAAGAGGCCTTGTCCCAGCAGTGGGTATACTAAGGGCTAATTATCTTCTTATACATATAAAATTCAAAGACCTGACTGACTGCTAAACTAACCGCTAAACCGCTGGTCCTATAGACATGAAATTTGGAGGGTGTGTTCTTTGTGAAGAGTAGGTATCCACACTAAGAAAGGGTTTTTCAAAATTCCACCCCTAAGAGGGTGAATGGGTGAAATTTCACTCGGACGAAGTCGCGGGCGGAAGCTAGTGATGATACAAAAATCTCATAAACGCACGGTTATACCAAACTTAAAAAAAAAAATCGAGAATCGTTTCCATAGCCAAATCAGTCCAGCCGTTCTCAAGTGATGCGCTTACCAACTAACAACATTTCATTTTTATAGACATAAAGTACTTAGTAGCTTTATACGTAGGAATAGCTAGCACTTTCTGAAAGAGCTCGTCATGGGGAAGTAAGTACTACTACCATACCTTATTTCTGCCGCCAAGCGATGGATGGCGACATATCTACGACAACTCTGCTGGTTTTGCAGTGACCAGGACCTTACCACAGAGTACTTTGATAAGACTAGTAACAATCCGGTGGGACGCACAATTGTTTAAAAACAGGTGCCGACAACTGTCGACGGCAGCCGTCGACAACGGCCGCTCGTGTGTATGAAGACTTATAGAATAGGCTAAGTAGAAATAAATAAAAGAAACACGTTACCAACAAAAAATTTAATCAAAAACAAAGCGAATAAAAAACAAAACATTCAGTTCCTCTGCCGAGAAGTTGAGGGTACATTCGTGGTATTCTCCCGCCTTTCCTCTGAAAACTGGTTCACAGCTAGGCAGTACTTCTCCGAATGGTAGGTCCTCGAAATCTGCGACAGTAAAGGACTCCCGTGAGGAGAGTTTAGCCATAATGACGCACTGCCAGTCTGCCCGACCATAGCTATGAACGCAATCAGCATTCTTGTATTCAGCAGACCACGCTGTATATGCGGTTGTTTTAGCAACGTCTGTAAGATCAAACCATCAGGTAAGCCATTGACAAGTTCGAAGATGCTAGAACCTCTTTCTCCGATCAAATAAGAAGCAGCGGCGGGCACATTACAGCCCGTAAAACGCAGCGCTTTATCAGCTTCTTCGTATGTAAACCCAAGGTCTTTCAATGCGCCAATGGATTCAGGACTCGGTGGTTCAGCAATCTTACTCCTCCATTCCCGGAATTTCTCCAGGAATCCTTGTAGATGTTCCGCCCGACGATACAACTCGCTCCCGTCTGTTTTACGAATTCCAGGAGTATCATCCATTGCCGTATAATCTGTAATGTTGAGTCTCGCTGCTATATCTTCGGGAGTAATGACCTGGATGACGGCTGGTTGCTGGGAGCGTTGCGGTTCGTCTAAAGCTGCCGTCAGTTGGGCTAGAGTCATCTCGTAGTTTCTCCCTGAAGCGGCGAGACGGGCTCCGGCTTCTATCAAAGATATTAAAATCTTCCTCAATTCATAAGACAGTTCATTCGTAGACAAAAGAGATTGGAGATTCGGCTGTCGTATAGCGTTCGTTGGGGTTGGTAAAGAAGCTGTAGCTGCTGCGATGGTCCCATGTTGTGGTGCCCTGACCGTACCAAGGTCCCATAAGGTCCCAGCCTCAGGAAGCCTTCTCTCAACGAGTAAGAGCTCTTCTTGCATCATGACCTGTTCTTGAGACAAAGTCAGGAAGTCATGTAGAGTGGTAGTATCGAAGACGCGTACGATTTTGTAGCGACTGGCGCCTGTCTCTCCCGTTGGGTAGAAAAAATCAATCGCGCGGTTTTTAACTTCCTCAATAAGGGTATCTTCGGCGAAAAAAGCTGTAAAAGTTTGACCCTCTGGGCTGACGACTTTGAGGAAGATCTCGTTAGCCCCGGTTATCCCTGAATCGGATACCAACATCTTTCAGCGCTTGCTCATCGATTCTCAATGCGCGCCAGGAGTGAAAGGTCAATGATCTTCATAGAAATCAGGATAAGGAATAATATTATGCTGCTAAAAAAAGTTGCGAAACACCAAACGAGTTTTAGCATAATTTTGACATGTTGGACACATTTTTGACAGATTTTTTGACGTTTCTTTTGTTTTTAAACAGCTGATATTTATGGTTTAAAAAAAGGTTTTATTAGGTGCAAAAAGATCTAAAAAAGGCTAGGCTAAATGGACTAAATTGCGTCTCCGTGGCAGTGTCGGTCTCTAATGGCTTTCTCAACAGTCTAATTGAGTAGTACCTAAAATAAAAGCAACCCTGTACTACTTAAACAACAAACTTTATTTGAATGGCAGACATCAACACAGTCTCTACCCACTGGGTGGGATTCCTTACCACAGTCATAACAGCAGTCTCACCTGAAGAAGCAAGTGTTCACGTAGCCATATCCGTGGGAGTCTCCATCCACCAGCTCCAGGAACAGGCGACACGTGTTAGGACACGTGTCAGTGAACAGCTCCACGCATATCTCGCCTATCACTGCGCCGTCTCGCATACCCAGTTTTAGATACACCCTGTTTAAAGTCCCGGATGTTAAAAGAGAGACTTCAAGAATTATAATAGTATTTGTGATAAGTAGTAGGTACTTACTCAAAATAATACAATAGAAAGCGGTCAAAGTTGCAGTCTGTAGATTTGTCTGTAGCAGTTGTGCTGCTGGGGAGTTTGTTGCGCCACTTGTTCTCCCCAGCGAAAGCACTCGGAAGTGGTGAAGGGTGGGCGTTCCGCGTTTTGGGGGACCGTCTTATGTAATTTTGACGTTAAAAAAATGCTAATATTTTCTCTCAGCCTAATTTGAATAAGTGACGTTTGATTTTGATTTTATGAGGCCTACTGTAACTTAGTAGCTAAAATAAAACCTAGGTCAGAGAAAACCTCAATTATTTCAGACAAACGTTTTAAATTATTCAAGTTGCGGTCCCCGAGTCTGCCTACCATGCGATACTTAGCTGTTTCTCTCACTCTAGGTACATATTATTTTGGTAGCCTGTTCTATCCCACTCCAGGACAAAAGTCTGCATTGCTTCAATTTATTGCAACCGTTAAAAAGGCCTCTGAAACGAAGCAGTATCCGAATCCGTCCAGCGACCGCCAGTCACTGCAGAACTTCATCGAAAAAAAAAAAATGTGCTTCTATTTACTTACATATAATTAGGACTAAATATTATATTTATGGTTTTTTGCGTCCCTCTATATTAAAAAAAAAATATTCCTCAATTTTTCATAATAGCACCTACCTACCACTGTTTGTCTCTGAGCTGCATCAGCCATCACCCAAAGGTTGACTGGTAGAAAATGCCTAAGTCCACCTCTGTATATTTATGTGCTTATCTAACTATATTTCAAACTTTTAAGTGAGTAATCTAGGAATGTTCGCTACCTAGGCCTCTTCACATCCGGTGCAGCTCGAAAGGCCAGGTCTTCCATCTCTTCATGAGGAACAGGAGGAAACAGCACGAACGTGGCGCTCGCTTGCGCCACAATCTTACGTTTATTTTGCTGCCAATCGCGGTTCAGCTCTGCTGCCGTGTCTACGCGCGCATTCTGTATGGTGGAACATAGAACTGTTATTTACGAGTACATACCTAGCTTAATTACTAGCAGCCCGCCCCAGATCCGCAAGGGTACAATTTTTTTTCTCGAATTTTCAACATTTTCTTTCATACAAAACCTTGTCCTGGCAATACCAACACAACAAAGAGTTCAGAGTTCATTTATTTGTCAGAAACATGAGTATGCAGACAAAGCATGCAAGATGTTAACTACATTACAGAAAGGATCACAGTCATGTTTTACCTTTACGGCGTACAAATCATTTGTATGTTGTAACTATTAATTATTAAAACATATTAAAAAAATACAATTAATTGAAATTCATTTGTTAAAGATTACAATAAATTACATTCGCAAACATCAATTAAATTATATAAGTAAAAGAACAGAATATCATTGTCAAAATTACTTCAAATGTCAAAATAAGATAAAAATGTAAATATTAAATTATGTAAATATTAAATCATTAGTCCCAGATAAAAACAATAGTCAACAGAACCAAACTTCGCCCCCACATTAGAATTAGTATGTTTTCTCTATTAGAAACTCAGCAATACTAATGTAGAAACATTTGGCTGCTAAGTAAATACTCTTTTAGTTTTTTTTTAAATAAGTTAGTACCAGATAAATCTCTGAGTTCCTGTGGAAGGTGGTTAAATATACGCGGTGCCATGCAGAAAACACTTTTTAGAAGGTATGCTCCGGCGATTTTGTTTTATAAGCAAGGATTATAATAATTAGGGAACAATACTACGGTCTCGTGGCAAAATTATAACAGCCGCACGGGTCGAACTTTAAGGTTAAGCAACGCTTGCCGAAGTCAGTCATTGCGGGATGGGTGATCGGACCTCTACAACCTAGCTAGGTAATAGGTCTGTAACGTAACACGATACCTCTTAATAAGACTGGTTTTCATGTTTTTGGGTTTCTGACTTCCCGTAACGACACACGCACTTGCCTTGTTTTACTAATAAGAGCTGATCAGCATCAGTGCTCTTCTGTGCACGATGTGACCAAACAAAGTCAAGACAAAAGGGATTGAAGATTTTCTTAAGGAGCCTGGCATAAGTATGTGTCGCGCCATTTGGTTTTTTTTTTCAAAATGGCGGTTACGCATAAAACGTAGGTATATAAATCGATAGTTGACTGCAATGCAAACGGAAAATGTAAAAGGACCAAACCCCGTAAAGCGCCACGTTTCCGAGATACGAGATCAAAATGGCGGTCAGGTAGGTATACCAAATCTTCAAACCCTAGCTTTGCTAGTCACCAGAGAGATCACTATAAAAAAGAAAATGTGTCTGGGTCACTGTCGCCGGATACGGCAAAAAGCACTAAGTCTATTGTATTACTAAATTAACTTACTGTACTCAGTATTCTTTTATAAAGCGCAAGATTTTCTCTCCGCGTTATCTTGAGGAAGTCGACTCTATGCTGGTAGTATTGCATGACAGGAAACGGCTTCTTACGCCAGTGACAGTCTACGCGGCCCTTGAAGTACACAATACTTAGTGAGGGTTTTCAACATTAAAAAAAGCCCTAGTGTGCAGACCACTGACCTGTATTATACAAGTACGTGTATGTTAGAGGTCAGTGGTGCAGACACACGAGCGACACGCATCGCAGCCGAGGCAAATGCAGCCGTCGACAGTCGTGGACGGCTGCATATGTGTGTAACTCGAGAAGGACCTACAAGTTACGAGTAAATGGCCCAGGTTGTACCGGACCGTCGCGTCGCGTCGTCGTCGTCGGGATCGTCACTCAGCCCGATTCAAAATTTATGGCGGTTCTGCAGTGGATGGATTAGCAATATCCTTCAAAATGAGTCAGATTGTGAATGATAGTCTGATAGTCTGCTAAGCAATTAGGGAGCAGTGTTTAAGCCTTGTTTCTAAATAAAAAGATCAATTACCCCCATGTATTGCGCCCGTTTGATAGACATCAACAGTTGTACATTCTGGATTAACAGTGCATCGAGGTGATTCCGCCATTGCTCCAACTTGCGGACCTTTGTCTCAGGGTCGTAGCCTGGAGCGGATGAGTCTACTTTTGCTTTGACGTGGGCGTACTGGAATGTTAGCGGGTCAATGGACCAAACAGACCAAACTAGGGCAAATTGAATTAGTTGGTGATCGACTCGGCAAACGTAGTGTGGGACGCCCTCCGGCCAGGTGGGATGACGATCTGCGAAAGACTGCAGGCAGATGCTGGATGCGTCAAGCTAAAGAGAGGGCGCTATGGCGCTCATTAGGGGAGGCCTATGTCCAGCAGTGGACTGCTATAGGCTGATGATGATGATGATGATGATGATGAGGCGGCATCTATTCCGCCACATGCGAACTACGTATGACACTGACGTCACGTAAAATCCTGCATCGCTAGCAGAGTTTAACGTGCAACTATAGCATACCACGTCCGACATCAAGACGAAGCCCATCTGGTCGGAGTATCCTTCCTTTTCTATAGAGGATGAGTGAATTTTACACCGTCTCTCTTACCACTTCACAGATGTACCGAGATGTCGATCATCGAAAATCAGGCATAAACAACAAAAGATAACGGTGTCACCGACTCTGGCAGAGCCACCATCAGGGATTTCAATTTTGATAACACAAAAAATTTGTCGCTAGTCGAAATTTGTCGCTAAATATCAAAATTTGTCGGTCACTGGTTCAAAAGATATAGGGTTTATAGGTGGCCGATCTAGTCTCCCCAGCAGGGCCACATTTATATCTCAAAAACTAGGGCAAGGTACCGCTATCATAAACTCCCTAGCCTCTTCCTATGTTGGGATCCGCTTCCTGATGGGAATCGAACCCAACACCTTGCGCGCAGTCAGCATGAACAGGCTGCGTGATCAGCGCGTCATCGGCAAGCTGAGGCGCGGCGCGAAGGTGGCACGGCTTGGTCCGATGTCCTCTCGCTTCTACGGAATCCACCGAACTGAAATTATTAACTGTTTGTCTGGGAAAGTTTATATTTGAACATCAGACGGTATTAAACCATTGCTCATTAACAGTCTACTATTTTATTGTTCCCCGCGCTGACACTTCGTCTAACTACCACCTATCTGACCAACAGCTACCATCATACCTTATGTACTTTCTTTATCTTAACTTCAGGAACAGACTCGACTTCAGGTGGCGGGGAAGAATATTTTCCGTCGTCATGAGGTTTCGCTTTCAATATAGCGTCTACTAGAGTCATTTTACTTCAGGAATTTTGCAGAAAATATTAAAGAAAACGAGAAATTATTAGGGTTTTAGATCAAATCTATGTGGCTTTGTTATTTTTGTCATTGTGACAAATTATAGGGGGCAAAAAGGTTATCTCGTAATCAGCTTCGCTTTCTGTGGCAACCAGCACAGAGGCAACCAGCGAGCGGGTACGACCAGTAGAGTAATTGCGTAAACAAACTCGGTAACAAAATGACTCAGATTTTGATTGATAGTGTTTGTGGGTGGGGTTCTGTAGTTAGTTTCCTAATATTTTTTTAGGGTTCGTACCCAAAGGGTAAAAACGGGACCCTATTACTGACTTCGCTGTCTGTCTGTCACCAGGCTGTATCTCAAGACCCGCGATAGCTAGACAATTGAAATTTTCACAAGTTATGTATTTCTGTTGCCGCTATAACAACAAATACTTAAAACAAAATAAAATACCTAAATATTTACGGGGGGGCTCCCATAGGACAAACGTGTTTTTTTTTCGGTGTTTTTGACTTGTGGTACGGAACCCTTCGTGTGCGAGTCCGAGTCTCACTTAGCCAGTTTTTTTTATTATTTGTGAGGAAAGACATTGAATTTTTTGATGCCCAATGAGCTCCTGTCTTTTTCTTTCCTTTTTTTATTATATACTTGTACATAATTATGTATAATTTTAGTGTTAAATTGTAAAATAGGTTAAGTGTGTTAGAAATAAATTATATTGGTCGAGGTTTAAAAAAAAAAAAATTAAAGACACATTTTCGTAAAAAAGTTTTTATTTATTTAATTCAAATAATATATTGCACAAATACAAGTGATATCACAAAAAAATACATAGCGTTCATATTTGTGCCTCTTTCATAATACTGAAGAAATTAGCTAAAGCAAATAAAAATATAATTAAAACTATAAAACATTACTGGAATGCGACTAGCTACGTTGAGGTCAGTCCTCTAAATAGATTTATTTTGCTGCCATTTACAATATTCAACCATTTAAACCATAAAAAAAAAAAAAATGGAGTGGTGGCCCAGTGGTAACGGCCGCGACTTACGAGTTGTAGGTCGTAGGTTCGAACCCAGACAGGCGCTTTACTTTGTGTAAATTATTTCATCACCACTGCTCTCAAAACGGTGAAGGAAAACATCGTGAGGAAACCGGCATATCCTAGAACCAAAAATTCGAAGACATGTGACATCTGCCAATCCGCACTGGGCCCGCGTGGTGGATTACGGCCCACTCCCTCTCACCGAGAGGAGGCCAGTGTCCCAGCAGTGGGAACATTATAGGCTGTTTATGGTTATGGTATTTTACAGTCTAACACCTGTCAGTGCGACAATTTTAGTAGCTAATAGAGATCAAATTCGCAAAACACGTAGGTATTCGTTTGTATGAAGCTGACAGGTCAAGGACTTTAAATTCGTTTTTCGTGAAAATAAAATTAAGATATAAAACTAATTGAAAAACAATATCACAATCAAGCGTGCATAAAATCATGGAATTTTGTTGTTTATTTAGATTTTTTAATACTAATTTCTAATACATTAAAAAAATACAAAATAATTTGATTATAAAGTTTAATAGGAAAAAAGGTTAATTAATTTAAAAATAATTCCTTTTTTTTTTGGTAAGTGCGCATTTTTTTGTTTTGAATATATTTCGAATCGTACTAATAGTCTAGAAGAATATACTCAATAATATTTATTTCTGATGCTGCTGTTAATATTTTTTAATTAGTACAAAAATACCCAATTATTCTTCTACGTTAACTTATCTGTTAGATAATTTAATACAAACTCCGGTCCTGTTTGTAATGTAAGTAATATGGCGAAGACAGTCGGTGTTTATCTTTTTTTCGCTGCACTACGTAGGTATAATCAAAGAGATTGGATTGGATTTGGATCGGATTGATTGGTATTTTAGCACAGACAAAAAAAAATGACTGAAAAATGCTTCACCAATGGGATTTGATACGATTAACTTAACGGTTAACTGTCCATTATGTTATCCTTTTATGATTCTGACAAAGTGGCCTTTTTTAGGCCCCCTGATCTGATTTTGACAGTAATACAAAATCAGAGTTAATAACATAGCTGTAAACGGACCGTACCTACATGGGTTACATTTTTTAGCTATTATTGTGTATGCTTTTAGATAATAAGATTTTTTTTCAAGTTTTTTTTAGTTAATTTTCCTTTTACAACATATAAATTCATTCCTCATTCCGTCCTTCAAATACCACACAAATTGCACAAACAGTAACGACTCAGTTCTGGTTTACTTAAAACCTCACTCAAGTGATCGTACACAATTACTAGGTGCCAAAGCCAAAACGCTTGGAAAAAAAACATTGCGTCACGTCACATACGCTCGTTGACTGACACTTTCGTTTGCTGTCGTTTTACGATCTCAAAATTACATCCAAATGAAATAATCAAAAAATTATGTAACGTTCCGTTCCTTGCAGTAACTTACCAAGTTCAGCGCCATCTATCCAGCGACTAGGGAAGAGTTTAAAAAAAAATAAAAAGGAAATCTCTCATAGCAGTAACTTACCAAGTTCAGCGCCATCTATCCAGCGACTAGGGAAGAGTTTAAAAAAAATAAAAAGAAAATCCCTGATGTTTATTAACTTTTTGACACGTCAAAAAATCAAAAACGTGCCCTCGGCGTCAAAGTCTGTCATGTAGCCGAACCGTGGCTTGTGGGTTATATTTTGGTTTGTCATCTTTAGGTGACTGTGGCGGTCAAAAAGTTAAACAATCCTAATCATGAAATGCTGACAAAAACTAGGTTCCTCCTTCAAAAGATCGTCCTACTATATCCATGTTAATACGATCATCATTTACTAGCAAAATATAGCCATATTTTACTCCGCTGCCTACCGCTTTTAAAGACCAAACAAGCATGATCATCTACTGTCGCTGCCGCAGTGCGGTATGCGGTCGCGGCACTGCGGACGTGTGCGGGCGAGCGAGGCGCGTCGCCGGGCGACTGCTCACGTTGCCGTACGACAGGTAGCGGTCGGACAGGTCCGGGGGCTCTATCTGGAAATAAAAGAGATATATTTTAATTAGCTTCTGCCCGCGACTTCATCCGCGTGAAATTTCACCCTCCCCACATTTACCCTCTTCTTTTCTTCAGGATGGGTAATCATCAAATGACCCCTCCCGCTCTGGGTGGAGCGGAAGGGAGTGTCAGACTCTTACTGACTAAAACCCACCCGTGTTCCTTACTTAGCCCTTTATGTTCCGGGCCAGCGGTAACCCTTTCGGACAATCCCGCTGATAAGGGTTTTTCGAAATTCGACCCCTAATTCACCCTCTTAGGGGTTACCAAGTTCACCGCCTTTATAATATTAGTGTGATATCCTAGATCAGAGGGGCAATTCTCGTAAGTATAAGAACGTTCAGTCTGATCTCAGTCTCAATCTGTCAAAAATACGTCTAATTTCCCTACATTTTTGACATTGATTGTCCCTGAGATGAGATTGCGACTAGATTTCGAATGTTTTTAATAGGCTATTTGACAATGTAAAAAATAAGGTCATAATTATTGACACTCGTATAGATTATCGCTTTTAAAATCGATTTGCATTAAATTTACTACAAAACAATGTATTATTTATAAAAAAAATCCCGAAAAAACTTCATCTTTTTAAATCTGGCGCCACGTAATCGAAAACGGTCTGGATTGTCTGAACTTAAGATGACGTCATGATTTAGTAAATTTCTGTCTATCGTTGACAGAACAGTTTTTAAAAGAAATACATTATGCAATTTGAAGTAATAGGTTTTTGTGGGCTCGTTAGACACCATTAAATAATCTGAGATGTTTATCAGAAACCAGTCAAATAGCCTATTACGGGAACTGGCCTTCCCTTCTTATCTCTTATCCGTAGGATAGAATCTAAATCAGAATCGGATAAAGATGTCTGGCGTTGCTAAAACCAGCCCTATATGTGACGCACTTGACTTGCCACTCTATTGTCATTGGCATAGGGTTCAAATTGCAGTGATACGTACGTGTTTGGTGTGAGTGTGCTGCGTCGCGTTGTGACGCGGCGCGCTCATGTTGTTGCCAGTATAGGCGACGCACTTGACTTGCCACTCGCCTAACTACTCGTTCCAGTGCACGTACTGTTCTATTAGAGTCTATTGTCATTGGCATAAGGTTCAAATTGCAGTGATACGTACGTGTTTGGTGTGAGTGTGCTGCGTCGCGTTGTGATGCGGCGCGCTCATGTTGTTGCCAGTATAGGCGACGCACTTGACTTGCCACTCGCCGAGCTGCTCATTCCAGTGCACGTATTTTTCTATTAGGGCCTGAAAATAAGTAAAATAAAGTTAAATAAGTCTGTAAAAAAAAACCGGACAAGACCGAGGGTTAAGTACAAATTTGTAGGTATGTAAATAGATTTTCACGGGTTTAAAAAAAAATGTAACTGGTCTTGCCAAATTTCATGATTCTAGGTCAACGGGAAATACCCTATAGGTTTTGATTCCGTTTGATTCCGATGCCAAATGAAAACATATCACTCCTTTTTTTGGGCAGTCGTGTAAAAAGTGGTTTATTGCCTCAGTCTAAGATTGAAATTCGTTTGCACGTCATAAAACAATTGGCATGCATTAAATAAGTAATTCACTATGCTTTCTAGGACACCGAAGACAAAAAAAAAAAAAACCAGGTTTGATCCACGGTACCTGATACTCTACGTTTAGTGATCTCTTTGTGAGCAGTGGTGACCCAGTGGTAACAACCGCGACTTACGGGTTGTAGTGTAGGTCGTAGGTTCGAACCCAGACAGGCGCTTTAATTTGTGTAAATTATTCCATTACCACTGCTCTCAAAACGGTGAAGGAAAACATCGTGAGGAAACCGGCATGTCCTAGAACCAAAAATTCGAAGACATGTGACATCTACCAACCCGCACTGGGCCCGCGTGGTGGATTACAGCCCACTCCCTCTCACCGAGAGGAGGCCTGTGTCCCAGCAGTTGGGAACGTTATAGGCTGATTACGTACCTGATACTCCTTCGGTATATACGAGTCCAGGACAAGATCAGCCAGCTGGATCTCCCTCTTCAGCGCCCTCACACTGTCCAGTATGCCCTCCATCTCCCTCTGCTGCTCGCGCTGCTGATCAGCCAACTCTGCCTTGGCGGAGTTCAGGAGTTGTACTGCTCGCTTCAACTTCCGTGTCTTGGCTGCATTCTCTTCTTGGAGACTGGAGTAACGTTCTTCTAGGTCCAAACGTTCCGCCTGTAAAAGTTGAGTTTCTAAGGGGCCGGCGCGGAGCATGCGTAGTTCATACAGACGTAATACCAAAATAATTTGTAAATCAAACATATTCATAATGTGTGTATTTTTATTCCGATTGAATTACAGAATATAACTAGGTTCCCAAATATATATTTTGAATGGACACTGATTTAGAGACAAATTATGAGAAAAATAAGTTTTCTATTGAAATTTGAAATTCCTCATATCTCGTCTTTTTAACAGAGTCCTTTCAAAATATATATTTGGGAACTAGATATTCTATAATCCAATCGGAATAAATACACACTACCTTAAGAATATGTTTGATTTACAAATTATTTTGGTATTACGTTTGTTTGTAGTTCGCCGGCCCCTTAATATTACAATGCATGATTTCCAAAAACAAGATTCGATTGCTGTAATGTAGACACAGAAAATTCACTTGATGCATTGGGCCCCCGTGGTGGATTATGGCCCACCCCCTCACAGAGAGGAGGCCTGTGTCCCAGCAGTGGGAACATTATAGGCTGATCATGCTACATATATGTATATCCTCACTTTAAATACCTTCCTTCGTTCATTGATTAGGTAAATTCAAAACTCGGTTATACAAGGTGTAACAGAATAAACGCAAGTCCTGAAAGTAGTTTGTTCATAATTGATTACTGAATCAATTTCGGTAACATTTAAGATAGGTTTTTTTTTTTGACGTGACAACGTCTTAAATTAGGTTGCGACTGGGAGTCACTTATGAAAAAGTGTAACGCTCGGTAACGTTACGATGAGTCACCGAACGAGAGAGAGGCCCGCCGAATGCCTTGCGTCTCTCTCCCACTCAACTATGATCGGATGATCGGTCGTTGTCACGTAAAATCTTCGCCCGTAAAACCGACTTTACAGGCAACCATTTTTTTTAAATTATGTATTTTGCCATACTGATCGCCGATTGAGCCAAAGAAAATTAAATCTTATGTCAAGGCAATAAGACTCAATTTTGAATGCATAAAGTAATGATAGGGTCAACACAATTTACTTCATAAAAATAGTTAGCTTTAAAAAAAAATTGTTTTGATCATTGTATTATGCTTTTAACTCAATACTCTAATTGGGGTGTATGAGGTCTTGCGTTCATTATGTTACGCATTGTAGATGTTAGGAGTAAGTCAGTATTGCGAAATTCAGTAAGTTGACGTATAAGGAACGTGACAAAAATATCCCAAATACATGTTTTTGACAGTAGGAGAAGACGAAAGAAACGAGGGATGGAATGTGTGAATGATGATATGGTTAGAAACGGGGTGACTACTGAGATGACGACTATTAGAGAAGTATGGAGGAAAAAGACATGTTGCGCCAACCCCAAATAAATAGGCTATTTGACAATGTAAAAAATAAGGTCATAATTATTGACACTCGTATAGATTATCGCTTTTAAAATCGATTTGCATTAATTTTACTACAAAACAATGTATTATTTATAAAAAAAAAACCGAAAAAACTTCATCTTTTTAAATCTGGCGCCACGTAATCGAAAACGGTCTGGATTGGCTGAACTTAAGATGACGTTATGATTTAGTAAATTTCTGTCTATCGTTGACAGAACAGATGACTTTTGTCTAGTATCTCGACCGTTTCAACGTTTGTTTACGTGAATCGTGACGTCACGACGCCATATTGTTAAAGATAGCGTTTTGGCGGCTTATTTAAACAGTACATTTTTATTTACTATTTTTTTAAAGAAATACATTATGCAATTTGAAGTAATAGGTTTTTGTGGGCTCGTTAGACACCATTAAATAATCTGAGATGTTTATCAGAAACCAGTCAAATAGCCTATTGGGATAAGGGCAGGAGAATGAGGACTTGTTTGTGACAACTACCTACCTCTTTCTTCTGGAGATCTTCTTGCAGTCTCAGTTCGTTGAGTTTCCTCAACTCGAGCTCCCTGGCTGCCTGTTCCAACAGTCTTCTCTGGGCGTCAGCCTTGTCCAGAAGGTTCTCTCCACCGACCAGGACTTTGGATTCCAGTCGTTGCAGTTTGTCTTTCAGTTCTTCTTGTTGTTTCCTAGGAAAAAGGGTTATACAGGGTGTTTGGTGCATCGTTTGCCAAATTGAAATGGTCGACTGAAGGGGTCATCTGCTAGCCTTTCAGACCCCTTAACACCCCTCATGCCCTGTGGATTTTTTTTTATCGGCTTTTTATTGTTTTACTAAAAAAAGACCCAAATTTTACATTAAAATACAAATTAAAAAAAATATATAAGGCGTAGACTCTGAACTTTAATTTTATTTCGATGTGTATTGTTTAGGAGTTCTTTTAAATACAAAATTAGTGACATTAGTCACCTAGTTTTTTTTTAATTCACTCGCAAAGGTAAAACTTAAATTAAAGCTGTAGATGTTACAGCTGTTTATATGGCTACAAAAAAAAAACCAAAAGCGACCGGGATCTTCCAACTCCCTCATTAATTCTCCAGTCTATCCTCTTGCTAATGATGTGCCACATGCCATAAAAATCTTTTAACAACTTTGTGAATTCGCTAGAATTGTGAATCAAGTCACATAAGACCACATTCCAAATTCTAATGAATTTTTTTTTATTGCGTAACTGTTACTTGAGAAAGAGGTAAAATTTGTTTTCTCACTCTTGCGCAGTAAAATCTATCTTCTATCCGTTTCTTGCATACCTTAAATCGGTTTGAACAAATCAAGCACTGCCGCCGATCCGTCATTTTTTTAGTCGAGACATCACTGCCTCTGCTACCTAACGTGTGTGCTAGTTCACCGTACTCCGCGATTCTTTCATTTTGTTACTATCGATGAGTTTTGTTGGTTCTTGTTACGTTTTTTTAACTTTTGTTGTTATTGTTAAACTTTGTTGAGTTTTTTGCTATTGCAATGGCGACATTCTCTAACGAAGAATATGCGGACATCATGATGGCTTACGGAGCCGCCAATGGTGTCGCTCGTGCATCGCAACGACTTTACCAGGAACGCTTTCCTGGTAGACGATTACCTGGCTGCAGAGTCTTCCAAGACACATACCGACGCATACGCGAGACTGGCAGTGTCACTTTTAATGAACCAAGGGGCCATATTATGCGACATAATACGACTTCGTACAACAACTGTCGAAATACGAAACAGATGTCGGGCCTGCATTCGCAACAGAGGCCAATAATTGAAAATGAAATAATTGTTAAAAATGCAATTTTGTTTTTTTATTTCAAGTAAATCCCACGAAAAGATAGAGATACGAGACAGATTTTACCTTATAAGAATGAGATAACAGATTTATAGGTTTGTCAGGTATCATTTAAGCAAAAATATTTGTTTAAATCATAGTTTTGAATATTAGCCTTAGGTGACTCGATTCACAATTCTAGTGAATTCACAAAGTTGTTAAAAGATTTTTATGGCATGTGGCACATCATTAGCAAGAGGATAGACTGGAGAATTAATGAGGGAGTTGGAAGATCCCGGTCGCTTTTGGTTTTTTTTTTGTACCCATATAAACAGCTGTAACATCTACAGCTTTAATTTAAGTTTTACCTTTGCGAGTGAATAAAAAAAAAACTAGGTGACTAATGTCACTAATTTTGTATTTAAAAGTACTCCTAAACAATACACATCGAAATAAAATTAAAATTCAGAGTCTACGCCTTATATATTTCTTTTAATTTGTATTTGAATGTAAAATTTGGGTATTTTTTTAATAAAACAATAAAAAGTCGATAAAATAAAATCCACAGGGCATCAGGGGTGTTAAGGGGTCTGAAAGGCTAGCAGATGACCCCTTCAGTCGACCATTTCAATTTGGCAAACGATGCACCAAACACCCTGTATAATTATTAGACCCATTTTTTTTTTAATTTCATTAAATGTTTAAAAAAAATTATGTGCTTTTTTATAGCCTTTCAAACAAGATCTGTTTTGTAAAAATAGTGAAATATTACAGTAAATAAAAAAAAAACGATTAATTAGATCTTCTTAATTTATGTAGTAATTTGCAGATTTTTTGTGTATATTTCTATTGCCGCTAAAACAACAAAATATAATAAAACTAAAATAAAGTTTAAAATTAAAGGAGTCTTACAAGAATGTGATTTTTTTTGGCGTTTGTGCCTTGTGGTACGGAACCCTTCGTGTGCGAGTCCGACTTTGAATTGGCGCGTTGTTTTTACTTCGTGTACAGACGCCAGCACATCACTACCGGAAACTGTCAAATTTTCCCAATCAACTTTGAACCTAATGCTTTAGCGATAAAGTTGAAAATCTATTAAAGAAATTTGACACATTGTATAAGCTTGATGTGCTGACGTCGGTACTTCTCCACAGCATAAGATAGAAGCGGAACATAGCATGTCAAACTCACTTGGTTCTCTGCAGCTCTGCCTTCTTCTCCTCCAGGACCTTGCGCGCCAGATGAGCCTTCTCGCGATTCAACTTCTCCTGGACGAAAAGTAACCACTACAGACATTGTTACATGACGATGTGTTTTATCAAAAATCAAAATCAAAATATTTTATTTCACATAAGCCTACATGGGCACTTATGAAACGTCAGAAGCTAGGTGCACGGTTCCAATTGGTCGTTTCCTATGGAGAAGAACCGGCAAGAAACTCCACGCTTACTCTTTTTAAAAATAATTGGCTTTTACAATATTTTCAAATTACAGTAGGTATGGGAGGATAGCGATTAAAGGCACACATATTAAATGCAAAAAAAAAAAAAAAAATAAGTAAATATAATAAAAAAATATATATGCAGGGTTATTGGTAAAACACCAGCAACCTCTTAAGAGGTTATTGTACTCATCATTATGAACAACTTTTACTATGGGACCAAACCTGAAATCGCGAAAAAAAAATCAGCTGTTTCCTACATTTTGACGAGTTATACGAACATAAATGTAGGGAACAGCTGATTTTTTTTCGCGATTTCAGGTTTGGTCCCATAGTAAAAGTTGTTCATAATGATGAGTACAATAACCTCTTAAGAGGTTGCTGGTGTTTTACCAATAACCCTGTATATATATATTTATTTATACAAAAAATATATATATATATCAAGTCGGAAAGGGATCGTAACCGTTTCGCCGCGATTCGTGAGCTTGTCCCGAGGCGAGGCGATTGCGTTACGATTCCGATTAGTGTGCGTTGCATTAGGGAGTTTCATACAAAGAATACTGAATAGCTCGAGTTGATACGGTGACGATCCCTTTCAGAGTTGATATTATGTGCTATGACCTTAATGCGTAAGCATCAGAGTAGGCCGCGAAATTTGTTTTTTTGTTTTGTTTAAAAAAAAAAAAAAAGTTGCCCCACACTAGGAATTTCTCCTGTATTGTTGGTGCGTTTACAAACATTTAAATTCACCTACACAAACAGCCAGACCCGGAACAACTACCTGTAGGTCATACAAATATTTGTTCCGTGCGGGAATCGAACCCGCGACACGCAGCGCAGCAGAATTGAATTTTTCTTGCGTCTTTTGCAATTTGCAGGTCCGGAACAACTACCTGTAGGTCATACAAATATTTGTTCCGTGCGGGAATCGAACCCGCGACACGCAGCGCAGCAGAATTGAATTTTTCTTGCGTCTTTTGCAATTTGCAGGTCAGTATCAGGTTGTATATATATTGTAAAACTTTTTAAAAGAGTAACGGTGGAGTTTCTTGCCCGTTCTTCTCCATACGAAAACTACCCTTTGGAATGGGCGACTAGAATCAATTCTATTTTATTTATCGTAATTTTTGACGTTCAAAAGTGCCTTTAATGTGCCTATTTGAAATAAATGCTTTGACTTTGACTTTATATTGGTCTAGATATGATTTGCGACCATGGGCTGATGGCCAAAAGCCTCGATCAATCTCTCGAAGCTCTCGTTAGGCTGTTGGATCAAGGGCCATTCAGAAGGCAGTACTCCTTGATACGGATTTCATTGTGAGGAGGTTCCTGTCTCTGGAGCCCTAACCACCGGTAGCTTGAACCCTGCTTCCGATACCAGCGGACTACTATTTTTTATATTTGTTCTTTTATAAAAATATTTCGTGTCGCCTAAATGTGTATGAAAATGAATAAACTTATTTTTTTTTTTTTTTCGTGAATTTTTCCCATGTTTCAATAGTTATTCTGCTATTCGGGGCGGAGAGAAATCCAACAAACCAGAGATAATAAAAATCGGTCCAGCCGTTCTTGAGTTATAAATGGTGTAACTAACCCGACTTTGATGTATTTATTGTCTATCCATACTAATATCATAAATTCGAAAGTAACTCTGTCTGTCTGTATGTTACCTTTTCACGCCTGAACCACTGAACGGATTCCGATAAAATTTGGCAGTGAGATAGATTGCATCCCGGGGAAGGACATAGGAAAGTTTTTATCGACATACCTCGTGGGCGAAGCCGCGAGCGGAAGCTAGTATAGATATAGATTTAAAATGTATTTATCAAGTACATAAATAAATAAACGAAATAACTTCTGGTACCTTCTCCTCCCTTCTAAGCTTCCTTCTTATCTTCTTCTCTACTGGGTCGAGGTCGTCTGACTCGGGTTCTGTTAGAGTGTCGTCTGATAACTCCTCTTCTGATAGCTCTTCTTCTTCCCCTTCTTCTTCTACCTGTTCTGATGAGCGTAATATGCGATTATTATAAGAAGTAAACAGCGGGGTAATTGCGTAACACATATAATGACAACGGATAGGATTTTTTTTCATTTTGACGTTCATTGCGTTATTTACGTTGTTGTACGTCGAATTTATTAAACCTATGAAGCAGTGGATTAGAAATATCCTTCAATACTGTCGGATTGTGATTGAAACTGTGTTATGCAATTGTAACCTGCACCCCAATTGAAGATCTTTCTAGCACTGTAGAAGATCTTTCTCTGAAGATCTTTCTTTGTTGAAGATCAAGCGCCAAAAGATCTTTGTAGCACTACAGTGCTAGAAAGATCTTTTGGCGCTTGAGTGATATTGACACTGTTGACAATATTGATCATATTGGCGCTGCTGTTCGTAATCGTAAACATTTGTGCAATTGTATTGAAAAACAAGATGGCGGCATTAGTTCCGATATTGGCCACGCGCTAAAAGATAAGCAAAACTATTTTAGATTATAGAGGTATGAGGAACAGGGTGTAAAGTTCACTCATAAAAGACCAGACGGGTGTCGTGTCTGGCGGGCAACTGCTCGATGATTCATGTCGAGCCGTTGTATCTATGCTAGTTGCGCGGTAAACTCTGCTTGCGAGATGCAGGATTTTGCGTGACGTCGTCATAGTTCGCATGTGGCGTTATAGATGCCGCTACTAAATATTTCTCATAATTAATTAATTTCTTACCATTAGTGCAGTCGTCCAATTGTTTTTTAAGCTGATCAATCTCTTGTTGGAATCTGTAATAAATGTAAAACAAACGTGCTGCAATTAAAATCAATAAAAAGTTAAATGTTATTATACTGTAGATTTTATAAAATTTATAATTTTTAATATTTCATGTGCAATAAACATTTGATGTAATTTTTTAAATATTTTTTAAGAAAAACTGTTCAACGTTAGTCCTTCACCGCCCGGGGGTTGTCCTTGGGTGCACTTGCATAGTGCGAACTGGACACGAACAGCGTCGGTTGGTGTCGCATTTAATTAAAAACGTCTAACGGCCTCTGCGAGTTGGTTTCGGCCCCTCGTATGCCTTCCAAAGGTCCGGGACCCCAGGGTCCCGCGAAATGTCAAGAGAGATTCGAAATTATATTAATAATGCGAAGGTATATAGTTTTTTTCTAATAATCACTAAGCCAAAGACAAATAATTCATAAACGACAAACGACAACGACGATAATTCATAGACGACTCTGCCTTGGAGTGTAAATGTGGTGCTGTTCCACAAACGATGGGACACTTAATATCGTGTCCTGCGTGTCCTGTCAGCTGCACGTTACAGGAACTGGTGGACGCTGGTGATGGCGCCAAACAAGTAGCCGAATTCTGGGTCGAGTCCATTTAGATTGCTATCGACACGCTAAGAAGAAGACTAAGCCAAGATTGTTGGCAAGCCATGGCCCCATGAAATATTTATTTGGAAAAAATGGCACGTAGGTGTATAGACGTCCGCCATCCCTGTCCTATGTAATAGGGGCGAGCCTATTCCCATCAACTGGGCTGTTACTGAGAAATCCCTGACGGAAAAACCGAATAACACTTTACCCGTCCTGGAAATCGAACTCAGAAACTCATGCTCAGTAGTAGTATCGCTTGCGATTACTAGAGTCATCATTTCAGCTGAAAGACGTCCACTGCTGGACATAGGCCTCCCCCAAGCACCTCCACTTCGACCGGTTCTGTGCTTCTTGCATCCAACGGGTTCCTGCGGCCTTCACAAGGTCGACGGACCACCTTGTGGGAAGCCTTCCAACGCTACGTCTTCCGGTACGCACGGTCGTCGCTCCAGAACCTTTCGGCCCCATCGGCCGACGAAGCTGTCATAACATTATAATCTTTATCAAGGCGATTTTAACTTTTTACAAGCTTGTTTCGAAGCTTACCGAGTAAGTAGCGCATCTCCAGGCTCGCTGTTGACATGCGTCTTGTTCTCGATGTTCTTCGCGCGGTTGGCGTAGCGCAGAGTACTGATCGTCTCCACGTAGTTCGTGTCCGCTGGACCGATTGTTGCGATCTGTGAAAGGAATATGATTATTCATTAAAAAAACATGAGATTGACACGGGTAATATAAAAAAAAAGCTCCACTCGTGATAAAAATCTCCATTAATCGAGGAAGTATTTAGCAATGTATGCTTTGTATTTTTGGTAATTGCAGTGCTTTTGGCCACTTCCGAGGGTTCCGTACAAATCTGTAGGTATGTAACTACAAACTTTCACTTGTGCACTATAACAGTGTTTACATATCATCTGTTTTTGGGCGACTGACGCCAGTAGGTCGCAAACCCGTAGACTCGGAAAAGTCTACAACATTTTTTGGATATCGGACTCCCGAATCTTTGGTGTTTTCGGGCGTCGGATACCCAAATTTTCCGAGTGTTTTCAGACACCCAAATATTCCGAGTGTTTTCAGACACCCAAATATTCCGAGTGCTTTCAGACACCAAAATTTTCAGAGTGTTTTTAGGCGTCATACTCCCAAATCTTCGATTCCATTCTGGCGACTAACTTCCAAATTTCCGACTGTCTTCAGGCGACGGACTCAACAAGTCCGCCATCTGCAGGCTACACCCTATAGCGATCGGAGATGACGACAGAAGAAAGAGGGAGAGGATACAAAGATGTATCCTCTCCCTCCCCCCTTTGAAAACCTTTTTCTCTTTCCCTTACCATGACAGTCTTGGAGTTGCCCCCAAGTGAGTCCTGCAGCAGTCTGGTGAGCTTGGAGTTCCTGTAGGGGATGTGCGTCGACTTGCCGTCAACCAGCGCGGAGATTACGTTGCCCAGCACTGAGAGGGACTGGTTTATCTTCGTCGCTTCCTTCAGACGAGTGCCTGTGGCTTGCGTCTTGCTTTGGCGTTCTGAACCCTGTTGGTAGAAGATTCAACATTAATTACAGTTTATAAGATTTTATTTAAAGTGTTTCATCATTTATTTATAATGTTCCCACTGCTGGAGCTCAGGCCTCCTCTCAATGAGAGGAAGTGGGCCGTAATCCACCACGCGGGCCCAGTGCGGGTTGGTGGATGTCACATGTCTTCGAATTTTTGGTTCTAGGACATGCCGGTTTCCTCACGATGTTTTTCTTCACCGTTTTGTGAGCAGTGGTGATGAAATAATTTACACAAAGTAAAGCGCCAGGGCGCTATGGCGCTCATTAGGGGAGGCCTATGTCCAGCAGTGGACTGCTATAGGCTGATGATGATGATGATGATGATGACGAAAGCGCCAGTCTGGGTATTTTAAAGTTTTTACATAATTTTAAAAGCTAACAGTCTTATAATAATAATATGTACAAGTATATAAAAAGGAGGGGAAATAATCAAAGGGCATCTAAAAATTCGTCCTCATTTCTGTCAAGAGGAAACGTGCCCAAAAGGCTGGCAGCATTGCCACGTTGTATGGCAATGCTGATTCATTGCCACGTTGTATGGCAATGCTGATTCTTTGCCACGTTGTATGGCAATGCTGATTCTTTGGCCAAAAAATAGGCCAGCCCTTTGGTCACGTGAAGAGTCGACTAAAGTTTCTAAGACTAAAAGTTCTCAAATCTTTAATAGAGTTAAAGGGGTTTTAAAATTTGGAAGATATAAGTCATCATTGAATTACGTTAGGAATTTTGCGAACAAAACAATTGTAAAAAGTTATTTTATAGCTTTTTTTGGAGCCTCCTCCTTTTTGAAGTCGGTTAAAAAGAATTTTATAGCTTTTTTTTGGTGCCAGTGTAAAATGCAGGCACATGAATTATTTCAGTTTTTTACCTGTTATGGCAAAGTATCTGATGCTTGTGCAAATACTCCGGCGTCGTACTAAATATCGTAAATACATTATGTGCCACTCAGAAATGAACCTTACCGCCAAATCAACAAGGTGCAGTTTCCCCATCTTGACATGCATCTTGTTGTCGTTCCCTCTCTTGCTGCCCTACACCGTTATGGAGAACGTCACGTGAGACCGCTAGTTATGTGCCACTGAAAAATGAACCTTACCGCCAAATCAACAAGGTGCAGGTTCCCCATCTTGACATGCATCTCGTAACTGCCGCGCTTGCTGCTCTTGACAGTTATGGAGAATATCGCGTGAGACTGCTCGTTATGTGCCACTCAAAAAAGAACCTTACCGCCAAATCAACAAGGTGCAATTTCCCCATCTTGACATGCATCTTGTTGTCGCTCCCTCTCTTGCTGCTCTCAACCGTTATGGAGAACGTCACGTGAGACCGCTAGTTATGTGCTACTCAAAAAAGAACCTTACCGCCAAGTCAACAAGGTGCAGTTTCCCCATCTTGACATGCATCTTGTTGTCGTTCCCTCTCTTGCTGCTCTCCACAGTTATGGAGAATATCGCATGAGATCGGGAACTCTCGGTGTTCATCGCCGTAGCTCCGATGTGACGGTTCTTATTGCCAACCGCCATTATCTTTTCGAGTTCGTCTGCGTTGTGGACTACGTAGCCTGGGGGATAAAGTAGGTTGTTGTATGTTTGTAACATCATGTTGGTAATGTTGGTATACTTTAATAGGTTATTTGACTGGTTTCTGATAAACATCTCAGATTATTTAATGGTGTCTAACGAGCCCACAAAAACCTATTACTTCAAATTGCATTATGTATTTCTTTTAAAAAATAGTAAATATAAATGTACTGTTTAAATAAGCCGCCAAAACGCTATCTTTAACAATATGGCGTCGTGACGTCACGATTCACGTAAACAAACGTTGAAACGGTCGAGATACTAGACAAAAGTCATCTGTTCTGTCAACGATAGACAGAAATTTACTAAATCATGACGTCATCTTAAGTTCAGCCAATCCAGACCGTTTTCGATTACGTGGCGCCAGATTTAAAAAGATGGAAGATTTTTCGGGTTTTTTTTTATAAATAATACATTGTTTTGTAGTAAAATTAATGCAAATCGATTTTAAAAGCGATAATCTATGCGAGTGTCAATAATTATGACCTTATTTTTTACATTGTCAAATAGCCTATTTAAAGCAGGGACTTGAAAACGAAACGAATTTCGTTCCGTTACCACTAATGTTATCGTATAACGTTACAAAATTTGTAACGATACTATTAAAACTTAGAAATATCAATAACGTTACAAAAGAAAACGTTATAGAATATCATTTTCGTAGAACAATATTATAAGTAACGTTATAGGTATCAGTAACATTAAGCTTATCCGCTTGTAATAACGTTACAGGAGAAACGTTACTGATTCATTTGTAACGTTATTCTTCATAGGTACTTTTTCGTCATCTTATAAGTCATGAAGCCGGCAAAGTTGAGTATCGAAATGAATAACGTTATTATATCGATAAACTAATAAAAAATATTATCAATACTCTCTGTATTGATAATATTTTTAATGAACAGTTTAAGATTTCGTTCCGTTTGTCAGTATCGTTATAGCCAAGGAAATAATTTTGTTACGATCCTGGTGGAACGGCACAAATTATCGTTACCGGAAACGTAACATAACGTTATTTTGAGTAACGTAACGTTATTTTTAGTAACGTTTCAAGTCCCTGGTTTAAAGTATGGTATAGGTGTAAAGTACACCCAAGTTTTTAGGGTTTCGTACCCAAAGGCTGGCAAGCGGGACGCTATTACTAAGCCTCCGGTTTCCGTCTGTCTGTCAGCGGGCTGTATCTCATTAACCGTTATAGGTAGAGTGTGTATAACCGTGTAGCCCAGACCTGAATCCTGATTCATATTCTTACTGTCTGTCCAATAGACCTGCACCTACATGAGACGTAGAACATTAAAAAAAAACTGGCCAAGTGCGAGTCGGACTCGCACACGAAGGGTTCCGTACCACAAGGCAAAAACGCCGAAAAAAACACGATTGTTGTATGGGAGCCCCCTTAAATATTTATTTTATTCTGTTTTTAGTATTTGTTGTTATAGCGGCAACAGAAATACATTATCTGTGAAATTTTCAACTGTCTAGCTATCACGGTTCATGAGATACAGACAGCGAAGTCTTAGTAATAGGGTCCCGTTTTTACCCTTTGGGTACGGAACCCTAAAAAAAGCTTTGCTCAAAGACGACGACGTTGACATTGTCATTTCAGTACCTAGTCGGGTTTTAGTTTTTAAACATTTTTTAACCATACATTTTTGACGTTTAAACGTCACTTAACTTTAATCATCGTTTATAAATAAACCCTATAGTCTCCACCATTAAAAGCCGCATACCTGTCAAGTCCTTGACGAACACGCCGATATCAGGGCGCTCCTTGACCTCGAGGCTCTGGTGAGGGTTGTTGCCGAGGAGGTCGCGAACTTCCTCGTTGTAGATCTCCAGATAAGTCACGCATACTAAGAACCTGGGCAACAATGAGGATACATATGTTAAAAAAATAAAAATCAAAATATTTTATTTCACACTAGCTTATGCCCGCGACTTCGTTCGCGTGAAATTTCACCCTCTTAGGGGTGGAATTTCGAAAAACCCATTCTTAGTGGATACCTATTCTTCACAAATAACACACCCTCCAAATTTCATGTCTCTAGGACCCGCGGTTTAGGCTGTGCGTTGATATATCAGTCAGTCAGTCAGGACTTTGAATTATATATATATAGATACTTTTCCGGGATAAAAAGTAGGTACCCAGTGTGGTGCCCAGGATATTAAAGAATAATTATACCAAGTTTCATCGTAATCGAACCGGTAGTTTTTGCGTGATGCCTGAACAAACAGACAGACAAAAATTTTTTTAATCACATCTTTGGTTTCGATGTCGGTCTAGTAAATTTTTTTTTTTTTTGATATTTTCAATGTACAGAATTTTCACTTCTACAGATTTATTATAAGTATAGATAGATAAACCCTAGAAGATAAATTTTAGCTTAGTCCTGTCAAATTAATCAACACCTGACGTAAATTGACGTAACTTTAGTAAGCAAGTTTTTAATCACGTCTAAACTTGTATGGAGAAGTGTCAGGCGCTGATTGATTTGACAGGGCTAAACTAAAATTTATCTTCTGTCCTTTTCTTAATGAAATAGAAAGAAAAAGATGCCATAATCAGCCTATAATGTTCCCACTGCTGGGACACTGGCCTCCTCTCGGTGAGAGGGAGTGGGCCGTAATCCACCACGCGGGCCCAGTGCGGATTGGCAGATGTCCACATGTCTTCGAATTTTTGGTTCTAGGACATGCCGGTTTCCTCACGATGTTTTCCTTCACCGTTTTGAGAGCAGTGGTGATGAAATAATTTACACAAAGTAAAGCGCCTGTCTGGGTTCGAACCTACGACCTATAACTCGTAAGTCGCGGCCGTTACCACTTGGCCACCACTGCCACTGAACTTAAATTTAGTTTAGTTTGTGAACTAGGGAATCGGCGCACCATTATGGGTTAGGAGTATTCAATTCAATTCAATTCAATTCATTTATTGCATCAAATATGGTAGGTACATTAAGTTCTTATAAAAAAAAATATTAAGTAACACACATTTGGCCAATATTTAGCATGTAATCAGCCTATAACGTTCCCACTGCTGGGACACAGGCCTCCTCTCTTTTTGAAAGGGAGTGGGCGCACGCCGCGCCGGCACAGTGCGGGTTGGCGGATGTCACGTCTTTGAATTTTCGGTTTTGCACGATTTTGTTATAATTCTATTCATTTCAAAGTCTTGTGTTCTTTATTTTAGTTTATTTGTGTAGGTGTAAGTACAGGAAAAGTAAAAATAATAAAATAAGAAATAATTAAAAGTGTTTATTACAAACTAGCTTCCGCCCACGGCTTCGCCCGCGAGAAGTCGATAAAAACTATCCTATATCCTTCCCCGGGATGCAATCTATCTCTCTGCCAAATTTTATCAAAATCCCTTCAGTGGTTTTGGCGTGAAAAGGTAACATACAGACAGATAGAAAGTCAGAGTTACTTTCGAATTTATAATAGGTATTAGTATGGATTCAAGTCATCTCAACTCCACCTCGATTCAAACGACATGATAGTACCTATACATATAATTCTCGCTTGCAATTTCTGTCCTGTAACTAGGTCACGCCGACGACAGGACGACTGCGATCGCCCATCGATCCGGCGGATTATTAAGGGAAGGGGGGTGAGGGCTTTACTTTGTGCTATATAGAGCAAATTCCTTTGTTTTTGTGCTTTAAAAATACATAAGTTTAAGCCTGTATTCCCGCTACGGGTTAGTTAGAGGTATATCTAAAACATTATCTTTAGTATATGCGAAACTTTTTATGTATAGAATCTATGTACAAAATTTCAAAACTGTATCATGAAAAATCGCAAAGTTATATTGTTATGTTACCTGTTTGTCCGTACAAAACCATGCTCACCCGCGCCGTCTTGCGCTCATTGATAATAGTACCTAGGTACCTAACCGTTCGGCGCGGAGATTGGATAACCTACTTAGTGTCGCTCGGTGTTCAACTTTTAACCTTTTTAAAATATTTTTGTGACAAAATATAACATGGGGTAAAAAATATTGGAATCGATTCAGTTACTTATTCTGAACAAACTATATTCAGGTTTCGCATATACTAAAAAAAAACGTTGTATAGTAAAAGTGCGCAGTGCTGCACACTCCCACCCTATTTCAAGTTAAACACTTATCAACTTTATTTCAGTGACAATTAAGTTGATTTCAGAGTGACTAGCACTATTGAAAAAGTTATAAAAACGTTTGAAGTTGTAGTTTGGGACCAGTGATCTATAATTACTTACTTCTCATCCTCATTAGCTTTAGCAATATGGCTAAAGATATGCGCGAAGGAGTTCGGTATGATCCCCCGCAACTCAGGCGCAGTGTTGCTACCGGCCATAGTGTATGTCTTGCCTGTACCGGTCTGCCCGTACGCGAAGATGGTCCCATTGTAGCCTTTCAGGACTTGTTCTACGATCGGTGACGCCGTTTGTACGTAGATGTCCATCTGAGGAGAGAAAGAGGGAGATTCTGGTAAAGGTACCGACATTTTTAGCTACGCACGGCTACATATTAAGCTATATATTTCCAGTAAAAGCCGCCCTGAAGAGGTCATTGTACTCATCATTATAAACAACTTTTACTATGGGGCCAAACCTGAAATAGCGAAAAATATCAGCTGTTCCCTACATTTTGACGAGTTATGCGAACATAAATGTAGGGAACAGTTGATTTTTTTTTTTCGTGATTTCAGGTTTGGCCCCTTAGTAAAAGTTGTTTATAATAAAGATGAGTACAATGACCTTTTAAGAGGTTTTGGGTTAATTCATTAACACCTTTTATACTAATAATAAAAATTGTATAACTGGTGAAAATGTGTTTACAATACTTAAACCTCTGTCTACCACTCCAGAAAATACAGTCGCTATATTATAGCATTTTAACCCTTTGAACGCGATTGTCACATATACGTGACAAGCAAGCGCGTGCCCTGTACGCCAGTCGTGTGTGCGAAAAAAAATCAGCATTTTGACGAGTTATGCGAACATAAATGTAGGGAACAGTTGTTTTTTTTTTCGTGATTTCAGGTTTGGCCCGATAGTTAGTAGTACCTTTTAAGAGGTTTTGGGTTAATTCATTAACACCTTGTATACTAATAATAAAAATTGTATAACTGGTGAAAATGTGTTTACAATACTTAAACCTCTGTCTACCACTCCAGAAAATACAGTCGCTATATTATAGCATTTTAACCCTTTGAACGCGATTGTCACATATACGTGACAAGCAAGCGCGTGCCCTGTACGCCAGTCGTGTGTGCGAAAAAAAATCAGCATTTTGACGAGTTATGCGAACATAAATGTAGGGAACAGTTGTTTTTTTTTTCGTGATTTCAGGTTTGGCCCGATAGTTAGTAGTACCTTTTAAGAGGTTTTGGGTTAATTCATTAACACCTTGTATACTAATAATAAAAATTGTATAACTGGTGAAAATGTGTTTACAATAAACCTATGTCTACCACTCCAGAAAATACAGTCGCTATATTATAGCATTTTAACCCTTTGAACGCCATTGTCACATATACGTGACAAGCAAGCGCGTGCCCTGTACGCCAGTCGTGTGTCGCCTATCCTATTACGAGCGACATAAATATGTGACAAAAAAAGCGGTGCACTTTATCACGAAATAAACAATTAAATCATTACTTTTGTGTGTTTTTAAATGTATACCTTAAATATTTAAAATTGTGGCTTGGCGTGGAGGGCACGAGCGTGCGTTTATGCTCTGGCGTTCAAAAAGTTAATGAGCAGAGCATTTGAAATAGATTGTATTTCATTGACAGCACCCACGCCGGTCGTTATAACTTCTGAATCGGGTTACTGGGTCAACCAACTGAGGGGACCAACGCCCCTTTATAGACTAGGATAGTTGGATGGCACTTCGAATTATTATTTTAAGAATTAAATGAATAAACACTCGCAGTCTTAATAAAAAACTAGTTCTAACTTTAGACCTAGCGACCTACGCGACAGTTACTATATTTTAAAAGTTTTTCGACGAGCGTAAAGTTCTTAATGCAAAATTGACAACTTAGTTGTAACAAGAACTTTAACTTTGTCGGATTACAGTTCGAAATTTAAAAAAAAACAGGCCAAGTGCGAGTCGGACTCGCACACGAAGGGTTCCGTACCACAAGGCAAAAACGCAGAAAAAACACGTTTGTTTTATGGGAGCCCCCATAAATATTTATTTTATTTTGTTTTTAGTATTTGTTGTTATAGCGGCAACAGAAATACATAATTTGTGAAAATTTCAACTGTCTAGCTATCGCGGTTCTTGAGATACAGCCTGGTGACAGACAGACAGCAAAGTCTTAGTAATAGGGTCCCGTTTTTACCCTTTGGGTACGGAACCCTAAAAATGGCTCGATGGTTTAAACTTCGGTCTAAAGATAAACCTTGTTCTGTAATAAGGCCGTCGTCGGTCTGTATTATAAAATGAAGTTAAGGCGAAAGCGCCAGGGTAGCCCGCGAAATTCAATTTTTTTTAGGTTTTTTGCAATTTGCTGGTCAGTATTAAGTTGTACGTTAATTAAAATATGATTCGCGGTCGTAACAAATACGTATTTACAGAATTATAATCATTAAAGTCATCAACACAACTTTCTAAGACCATGTAATCCCCAAATGTCAAGATTTCATGAAATAGTCATTCTTGGGGATTACATGGTCTTAGAGAGTTGTGTTGATGACTTTAATGATTATAATTCTGTAAATACATATTTGTTACGACCGCGAATCATATTTTAATCAACGTACAACTTAATACTGACCAGCAAATTACAAAAAACGTAAGAAAATTTGAATTTCGCGGGCCACCTTAGAGCTTCCCCCTTAAAAGTAATCTTGATTTGAAACTTCCGGTTGACGTCATCACGTCAACGTCGGCTGTCACTGAAAACCAGCGCTGGGGTTCTGTCTCGCATAGTATGAGACTAGCTTCTGCCCCCGACTTCGTCCGCGTAAATTTCTTTGTTCCCCCGACCGACCCCGTCGCATCATCTGCCCGCGCTATTAATGTTATTTCTAACTTATTGTTTTGCTCGGCTCCTAAGTGTCATAGCGTGATGTTACATAGCCTATAGCCTTCCTAAAGAATTGGGCTATCCAATGCAAAAATATTTTTTCAAATCCGACCGGTAGAGATTACCCCCTACATACATACAATACGTATAGAAGCATAGACCAGGCCTTTGTCTTGCAGTAGGACAATAATAGGCTGGTCTTATATTTATCTGAATGAATGTAAATAAACATTTGAAACCCGCTTTCAAAGCAAGAGTGAACATGCATCTTCTGGGCACCCTCGTTCCACCATAGACCTCATCCGTCGCTTTCCGTCAGGCGTGACTATACAGCAAAAAAAAAAAAATGTCAAAATAAAAGTCATTTATTCAAAAGGCTGAGAATCATCACTTTTTGAACGTCAAAATTAGATACGACAGTTCCCCAAAACGCCCGCCCTTCATCACTTCCTACTAATAAACGTTGTATAGCGTCTGTATAGTTAGGTACACAATGCAAATCAAAAGTCAAATTACTGACGACTGAAAGAGAGAAATCAGTGTGTAACTATTCATCTGATAATAATATATTTATTAGTAAGGGGCCATTTATTAGGGGGCCCAAGATCGCAACACAGTGCTGCATTGATCATTACTACGTAGGTAGGTTGTCTAGGTAAATATGTACATAAATGAATGCAGTATGTACTGTATTCATTGCCACACTATGTACAAACATAATGTACTCGAAAACGCGGAAATGACTATCTGATTATTATTCAGTTACACACTTCCTGATGCCGTAAAAATGTTATCCATTTCAATAGTTAGATTAATGTAGTATTACGCTTGTTTACCTACTCCTTGTTTTTATTTTTTTAGGGTTCCGTACCTCAAAAGGAAAAACGGAACCCTTATAGGATCACTTTGTTGTCCGTCTGTCTGTCAAGACCCTTTACGTCGGGAACGCGTGGAGCTATCGAGTTGAAATTAAAAATATATACTCAGGCCTACACTCCCTTGAAGCTGTGAAAAAGTCAAACTTCAAAGTTAACGTAAAAAAAATATACGGCCGTTTATGCCGCAAAAAACGTATATTTCGACACTCAAGGGAATCAAAATTTATAGGGTACTTCCCGTTGACCTAGACTCATGAAATTTGGCAAGAAGCAATGTCATGTAGCACAAGTAAAGGAAAGAATCCCAAAACCGACATGTCCTCGAACAAAAAATTTGAAGACGAGACATCTGCCAAACCGCACTGGGCCTGTGTGGTAGATTACAGCCCACTCCTTCTCACAGACAGGAGGCCTGTGTCCCAGCAGTGGAAACGTTATAAGTAGGCTTGTTTATATAGGTACCTATAATTTTTATAGGCTGACTAAGCTATATAGGTAATTCGAAATATATTCGACTTATCAACCACATGATCACTTTATCGATTTACCTGCAGTTAATTTCAATACAACGTAAAAACCAAAGCGTAGATTATGTAGCTACAATTTATCTTTTACTCTTTAAACAAACATTAAAATTATTTCTATCATAAACACTGTCCTTGATACTAGCATTGGCAACCGTTTCTGACGAAACGATGACAAAACGCGACGTTGCCGCTCCGTCGTATTACGTTGTAGCTAACGTAAGCCGCGGAACGGCAACCACGCTCGATTGCGTTATTTTTTTTTCCTTCATTTTTCAGCAACGGTTTACGCTCGACGACGATGCACGATACATGTGTAAAATTATATTCTTAATGCAATTTCGGTGTAGATTTTAATCTTTACTGACATGTGTGGAAATCAGTTGTCATGGTATGGGGCATGTGATGCGAAAGAATGAGGAAAGTTTTAGTATGTTTGGATGGCTATAAGAGTAGGGGAAGACCAAAGAAACTATTGATGGACTCTGTGAATGATATGGATAGAACCGGGGTGACTACCAAGATGACGGTTACGCCGATCCCAAATAAATTGGGATAAGTAGAAGAATGTTGATGATTTACATAAAAAAATTGCTAAAGAGTAACAGACCGGGTTAGGAATACGACCATCCGTTCCATCACAAAGATAACTGAATGTCACTTGGAAAGCTGCCACGCTAAAATCGAATTGGGCTGGAAACATCTGCCGCATGTAAGACGACCAATGGGCCAAACTTGGCGACATCGCGGCAGGCCCAGACGGAGATGGCGGGATGAGCTGGACTCCTTCAACAAGAACTGATTCTTAGCAGCTTTAAGCAGAGAATAAAGGCCTAGAGGCCCTTGCCTAGCAGTGGGACATTACAGGCTGATAATAATAAAGAGTAACGCAATGTTGTTATAATTCTGTTATCAAAAGTGCAAAATTGAGTTATTTTTATCAGCAAATTGTAATTACGATTATGACTAACTGAACTTCGATTTCCGCATCAATTTTGTCATTTATTACATTACTCGTCTTAGTTTCTTTTTTTGGTTGAAAATAGTTTAGGTAATTTAATGTTGTGTTTCGTAATATTAACTAATTCGCATACTTACCTAATCAGACAGCTGTGCTGCTGGGGAGTTTGTTGCGCCACTTCTTCTCCCCAGCGAAAGCACTAGGAAGTGGTGAAGGGCGGGCGTTTTGGGGGGCTGTCTTTTGTAATTTTGACTTTCGAAAAGTGCTGATTCTCAGCTTCATTTGAATAAGTGGGGCATTTCTAACGCCAGATAACTATCGAAGGAATCGTTTTGAATTTTTGACAGTTCGTCCATACAAAAACTGTCAAACGTGAATACACGCTGGTGTGGTAGGTATGCAATTCCGCACTACAGTGTTCTCTCGTTCGCTCCAGTTGGATTAGATTCAGATTCCTATCTCGTTGCAACGCCTAGGCTAAGGCTGCAGTCTCATTAGGGCGCCATCAGCTTGTAGCATAAATCAAAATTGCATAAAATCTACAGTACTCAGCTACGCAACAATGACCCCTTTTTCATTAAAAAAAAAGATGTTTTTTTTCCATGCAATTCGAAATGAGATTACGGTGAAGCATTTTTCAGTATTTTTTTTTGTCTGTGTTAAAATACCAATCAATCCGATCCAAATCCAATCCCAATCTCTTTGATTATACCGTAGTGCAGCGAAAAAGGAAAAACACGAACTGTCTTCGCCATATTACGATTCATAATTATTGGAAATGTTGGATTTCACTTTATTGGAAATGTCAAAATCTCTGAGAATCGAATGGATAATAATAAGAATGTCTGCAAATTTTCTGTGACACATGAAACAAAAAAAAAAAATCTAATACACAACACAACATCACGCCTGCAATTTCCAAACGGTTAGGCAGAGCTGTAAACAAAGAAAAATGTACCTACTCCAACCGGATGAATCGACGACCTAAATGGATATCTAGGGCAAGTTGCAGGGGGTGGGAGGGGGATCCAATGTAAGTAGGGACTGGCGCAACTTGGGATCCCTTTGTCCGGTTGTGGACTGCGATTGGCTGATGTGGCTACATACTCATGAGCATACGCCATAGCCATAGGTAACCTGCGTTCGCGGTTTATTTGCCAAAAATGTAAACAAATATGAATAATTGGAAAATTAATTTTAATTCCTACACAATAAAGTTCAGTTTACGCTACAACTTCAAACATTTTTATAACTTTGTCAATAGTGCTCAGTCACATCTTCGAATTTTTGGTTCTAGGACATGCCGGTTTCCTCACGATGTTTTCCTTCGCCGTTTTGAGAGTAGTGGTGATGAAATTAAATACGCAAAGTAACCGAGAAAAGTGGAAAGAGGGAAGGGAGGCCTTTGCCCTGCAGTGGGACAACACAGGCTCATAATAATAATAATAATAAAGTAACCTGCCTACCCATGTTCGAACAAACTACAACTCGTAAGTCCGGGCCGATACCACTGGGTTACCACTGCTCACCAAAGAGTGCGACCGACGACGTAACTTGGCAGGCCAGAGTTTAGCCTTTGCGAACTTTCGCGCATGTTCTCTCACTCACACTCGCCTCATGCCACCATTTGGTTCCTAAAAAACGTTCGTGCGCAGCCTTCTGAGCGAAGTTCAGGCCCGCAAAGTTACTTCGGTCGTATTGTACAGTCACCTGCAAAAGTCCATGGGTACCCTAATGTCTATTTTCCTGTGAACGTTTGAAGTTCAAGTGTGAATATCAATTTATTAATAGGTAGGTACCTACCTATTAATAAATTTATATTCAATTTTAACATAATAGGTTAATAATTAGGAACAATTTTCTTTAAAAGAAACTATTAATTATAAATTGTTTGAATGTTTGAAGAGACAAAAAGAACACCGTCATTTCTTGATTCATAGGATTTTGAATCTGAACTGCCCATCCATTTTTGCAGCCGACCCGTACCTACCTATAGTAAAAGTGCGCAGTGCTGCACACCCCTATTTCAAGTTAAACCAATATCAACTTTATTTCACCGATTATTAAGTTGATTTCAGAGTGACTAGCACTATTGACAAAGTTATAAAATTGTTTGAAATTGTAGCGTAAACTGAACTATATTGTGTTGAAATTAAAGTTATTTTTCCATTAATTCGTATTTGTTTACATTTTTGGCAAATAAATCGCGAATACACGGTAGGTGAACCGTTCTAAATGTCATCAAAAAATAATATTGTTGCTATCTCCCTATCTTAGGAATATTACGTCTAGTGCTAACCATGACAAAAGTATCTAATAATTTATCCATCTACAGCTACAAACTATGTCATATCAGGTCGCGGCCTTACACCCCCTACCCCCCCACCCCCAGGAGGTGTGGTGCGGGGTGCGGGGTTGCAGTGAATCCACTTGGGCATCCAGGTTATTAGGTCATTCCGGTGTTGGCGCATTTTAGCTATAGCCCCACAATTGTTGTACTGCTATTTGTAACATAACAAACAACACGCCTGTACTTATTTATTTAATAATAAAAAAAACGGTTATTATGGTGGATGGCGGTGGTGGTGGATGTTGGTTACGGTTATTAAAACGGTTTACAAGAATCAAAGACCCAGTGTGTCAACCAAACATTAACCTAATGGCAACGAAAATAAAGATCACTGTGGCGCAAAATCAGAGATAGTGCCAAACCCCATTTACATATTGATGACCCACATGATGACCTTAAGACTCTGGACTAGTTTCCACAGCACAAGGGACAGGCCAAGATGACATAATTAGATCCTTATTGACTTGACTACATGATAAATATATCGACGGTTAAAAGGAAGTAGGGCATAAGCGACATTTTGGTCAAAAATGAGTTATATATGCCATCCTACGTAAAATTTTCCGCTCTTTCGAATGCGCTTACTCCCATGGCTCTACGTTGACTTTTTTGGCGTTTATGCCCTAGCAAAAAAAAACATTTTCCTAGTATTATTTTTCGTAACCGACGAAAATTCAGGTCATTTTTGCTATAAAGGTGCTTGTACCCCTACAAAAATAATTTATTTTGGGTTTGTTGTCGGTAATGCTTCTTTACTTCATAAGGGTGTCGAGCTTTCGGTTGTTTATAGCCTACTTCCATTTCGTAATTTAACATAGCTATGGCGCTTGTACTCTATATACAAAATTCATTTTCATATTACTCTGTCGGTTATACCCTATTACCATTCAGTACTTTATGACAACTATGTAGTTTATGCCCTATTACCTTAATTTATTTTAATATCACACTGTTGGTTATACCTTACTTCCGTTTACAATATAAATACATTTTTGTCGCTAATACCATAATACTTAAATTAAATTAGATATCATGGTGTCGATTATAACCTACTTCCACGTTCTACAATCATACTTATACGTCACTTAGACTGCAATACCCAATAAGAATTTAATTACGAGTCGGTGCTTATGCCATTTGATATCACAAAAGTATGTTTTAAGCGCGTCGCTTATTCGAAAAACACTGCCGCGTGCTGCCGATTCTACGCCAACAGTCTCAGAAATAAGTCTGCCTCCTACATCGGAATTGCCTCGATGTAATAATAATTCACCATCAGTGAAATTGACAAAAAAAAAAATACTCGAAAATCGAAGCAATCCGTTGACGTTTGTCCAAGTACATCATCGGCAACCGATGATACCACAAATGCTCAAGCCTATAAATTGAGAACAGCCCATCCTACAAAGAAGTCCGCTTATTTAGACTACATGTCCGATGATGAGGTAGCTTTGTTAGGTGCCTTTGGCGATGTTGGAAGCTCTGACAAGTAGGAACCGAAAGTAAGTGGCAAGAAAAAAAAGAAATTATCAGTTGACCCCGAAGACGAGACTGTGGGCGATAGAACGGAAAAAAAAGGTGAATAAGAGAAAAGACACTTCTCAAAAGCGAATATCTGGACAGAGTTACACAAAATCAAATGGAAAAAATCCTTTATTCCTATGTTTCTTTGAATGCTGTTGTTTGACATAGATACCATGTTATGTTTAACAATTCCAAATAAGTCTTAAGTTTCGAAGCTTTTTATTATTTTCTATAATGTTTGTTACTTTTTAACCGACTTCATTTAAATGTTTAATATTACGGATACATACCATTATCATCATCATCATTTCAGCCGAAAGACTTCCACTGCTGGACATAGGCCTCCCCCAAGCACCTCCACTTCGACCGGTTCTGTGCTTCTCGCATCCAACGTGTTCCTGCGGCCTTCAAAAGGACCACCTTGTGGGAGGCCTTCCAGCGCTACATCTTCCGGGACGCGGTCGCCACTCCAGAACCTTTCGGCCCCATCGGCCATCTGTTCTGCGAGCAATGTACCCTGCCCACTGCCACTTAAGTTTGGCAATTCTTCGGGCTATGTAGGTTACCTTGGTTCTCCTGCGGATCTCCTCATTCCTGATTCGATCACGCAGGTAAACTCCAAGCATGGCCCTCTCCATTGCCCTTTGGGTGACTTTTAGCTTTCTTAAAAGGCCCATTGTGAGCGACCACGTTTCAGTGCCATAAGTCATCACTGGCAACTGGCACTGACTTAGAGTGTAGCGTCTGCGATCTTTATGAGAGTGGGTGTTACATGGGCATTTGACATGACCTTCGTTTTGTTCATGTTCATTTTAAGACCCACTCTTTCGGAGGCTCTACTGAGGTCATCGAGCATTATACTGAGGTCCTCCATAGTCTCAGCCGTGACTACGATATCGTCGGTAAAACCAAAGGTGAGTTATGTACTCGCCATTGATGTTAATGCCAGCCCCTTTCCAGTCCAGAACCTTGAAGAAATCCTCCAGTGCAGTAGTGAACAGTTTCGGAGAGATATCGTCTCCCTGTCTCACTACGCTGCAGAAGGATAGGTTTCGAGGTCTGATCCTGGAGTCGGACTGACATAGTGGCGTTTTCGTACAGACACTTCAACACCTCGATGTACTGATAGTCGATCTGGCACCGTTGAAGAGACTGCAGCACAGCCCATGACTCGATCGAATCAAAGGCTTTCTCCTAGTCCACAAACGCTAAGCAGAGAGCCAGGTTATACTCTTCGGTCTTCTGTATAACCTGTCGCAGCGATGTATGTGGTCTACGGTGCTAAAGCTTTTACGGAATCCGGCTTGTTCGGGAGGCTGGAAGTCGTCAAACCTGCGCGCGAGACGGTTCTTGATGACTCTCGAAAACAGCTTGTAGACATAACTCGGAAGTGAGATGGGCCTATCATTCTTAAGAAGGGCATTGTCGCCCTTCTTAAATAAAAGTATCACCACATCTCTGTTCCATGCCTGTGGTGTTTTGGTCTCGAGTATGACGGAACCAAATAGCTTCTGAAGGGCCTTAAGAACGGGTTTTCCGCCGGCCTTCAGGAGCTCGGCCGTAATTCCGTCATCATCCAGCGCTTTGTTGTTTTTGAGCTGCTTCAGAGCTATCCTAATCTCGTACAGGCTGACGTCCGGGATGTCTTCGGTATAGTGTCGGTTCAATCTAGCTCTTGGGTCGTTTGCCAGATTCATAACGGGGTTACTTGTTGACGTGTATAACTGTCCATAGAACCTCTCGATCTCTCTTAACAGCTCAGGTTTGGCGGATACGATCCTGCCATCATCGGTCTTCAGTTTCGTAAGCTTTCTCTGCCCAATAGACGGAATAGACGGATACATACCAAGTTTTCGTAATTGATTCTGTTACCTACCTACTAGCTGCAGTATTATTGTTTTCAAAAATGATTAGCAGGTTGATACCTACCCACTCTTTTTAAGTAGCTTTGATTTTTCTTGATTAAAAAATATTAACGAAAATGTCTTTATTTATTTAAAAACATCTTACTATCCGCTTGTTAGTAAATAGGTAGGTTGGTGACATGAAAATAAGTATAATTGACGAACTATCATCTTTTAAACCTACAATTTAGTGTTTTGAATTACTTGAATGGGTAGGGTATACTGAAACAGGCCCCTAAGACTAAGGATCCTTAGCCTTTATCTATGAAAATCGACTCCCTAATACTTCTAAGTTGTCTTGTTTACTTCACCCTATTTTACTAGTTAGGGACTCAATTACAGTGTAATGTAATAGAACTTCTACCCGTTTTAGCTCATATCCTGATGAAGGATCGTGTTGGTTGCGCTACTTCATTATTTTTGGGGTGTCTTTTCATCCATATTTCCATAGACTTACGCAATGCCAAATGTTGATTATCCTTCTTTTCCTTTGCTTTCAAGCGACATTGTGTGTCACTAATGTCTTATATCCTGGTATTGTTTTGAAAGCCGACTGTTACTTGTGCTCTATTAACTTTTATACAATCACTGTGAAAAGTACCTTATCCTTCTTTTCCTATAACACTCATTGAACTGTCCAGTCTCTTATACCCTTTTACCTTGCGATGTGAGAAATCGGCATGTCGCTTAGGCTTCTTATCCTTTAATATTTTACTATGTCATTTGTATCTTATGCCATATTTCCTCTTTGGAAAATTAAAAGCTATTGTTATAAGCGACAAAAACTACTTTAAATAGCGTCAAATCATTAAAACTAAAAATACCGGTAACTGCCCCATTTTTTTCTGATTTTATAACTGTTTTAGTTTTCACGATATCTTAATAAATGACAAAAATACGTCAGTTTTTCTAAAATTTAAAACTTTGAACGGCTCTCCTGAACATTTCATTTTTTGTCGCTTATACCCTACTTCCTTTTAACCGTCGATATATACAGTGTGAGTCTTCATAATGTGCACATAACGAAATGAGGGAAACATAGCTTAATTTTATAGACGGAAAAATATTTGAAAAAATAAAAAAATATTTAAAAGGATCTTTACCTGCTAAAGTATGGTGATTGCAAGGCCTTTCTTTAACAGTTGATAGGAAATGTTGTGATTGAGTTATAAACATGGTATTTTTACGTTTAGAAATCTGATACGGTGGAGAATAATTTAAAGTAATCAAAAAGGATAGGTAATCGGGGCTTTTATTGAGTAATTTTACAATTATTGTAAAAATTTATGAAAAAATATCAGATTTTTGTTAAAAAAAAACCATAATTTTCAATTGAGGGGCGATTGTTTACACAGGGGTCACAGCAGCGAAAAATAATTAAAAAAATACTATTTTTTTTCCATCGTTAAAATTAAGCTTAGTTTCCCTCATTTCGATATGTGCACATTATGAAGACTCGCACTGTATAAAATATTATATTTAAGTATAGTATTTATTCCTCAATTTTTCATGATTGCACCTACCACTGTTTGTATCTGCATTACCCAAAGGTTGACTGGTAGAAAATGCTTATGGCATTAAGTCCGCCTCTGTACGGACGCCAGCAGGTCAACCTACCCGAAACTGTCAGATTTTCCCAATCAACCTTGAACCTTATGTTTTAGCAATAAAGTCGAAAATCTATTAAAGAAATCTGACAGATTGTAGTAACTTGATGTGCTGGCGTCTGTACATTTATGTGCTTGAAGTATTAAATAAATAAATATAGGGCAAAAACATACTTATTGCCTGCATGCAGCGATTGCGATCATAAGACCCTGGACTAGTTTCCACAGCTGAAGGATTTACAGGCCTTGAAGTTGTTATCCAAAATTAGTTTGCAAGAATCCATACTTACTAACAAGTGAAATTAAATATTCATTGTAAATAGTCAGGTCTTTTTAACCGACTTCAAAAAAAGGAGGAGGTTCTCAATTTGGATGTTTATTATGATGTTATGTATGTTTGGGCATAACTCCTTCATAATTTTATTATATAGACGCATTGTTTTTTTTTTTTTTATATTTATAAAGTATGCCTCGATTTCCCATCCGCCAACAAAAAAAAAAAAAAAAAAAAAAATATAGTAAAGTGAGTAGTTAAAAAAGTGAGTTAGCTTTAATAATACCTACGAATTTTTACCATTTCGTTTATATTGATGCCAACCACCAATCTCTTATGGAAAAGTGTTAATGGTAGAAATCTAACTTAGAAAGATATATTAATGATTCTAATGATTATAATTCTCTAAATATGTACCTGTTATTGTCGCGAATCATATTTTCATCAAGATACAACCCGACACTGACCTGCAAAATGCAAAAAACCTAAGAAAATTTGAATTTCGCGGTCTCAACTACCCATTCACCTCAAGAACTTATGTTAGCTACCTATATTCTCGCAAATAAATATATCATTCATTCATTCCTGCATATTCTCGTTGTATGCCAAATGATGACCCAGCCCACACAGCTAACAGACCAACAAATGAGATCTGAAGACCCTGGACTAGTTTCCAACGCTCAAGGTGTCTCAGGGTTGTTTACTTGAGCATAGTACTAAGGCACATGGCAACTAAAAATCAATAAGGCTGACCTAAAAACCCAACTTGTTTTCTACAAATTGTCGTTTACAACGTAGTTGTTAACCGATGAAAATGTATAAAAGTGAGGAGTACCTTAAGGGGCTTACATGACCTAAAGCGCGGTCACTGTCTGTCGAATTGCATAGAAAAGAAAGAGAAGCGCGATGACACAACGCTGGTAATTTATTGCAAAATATGAAGCAATTATTTAATTACAAAAATTCTATTGTTTGGACTAAAAAATTAAAACACCTAGTATTTTAGTATGTTGCTTGTAGAATAATCTGACCAAAATCAAAATGATTGTGTGTATATTAGTATGGTTTTTATTGTAACAAAAAAGTTTTTAGAGGTATTTTCATGACTTTCTTCTATCGTATCAAATTAGTTGTACCTACCTATTATGTTTTCAACAAACTATCTACCTAGCATAATATAATTATCCTGAAGAATATCATATATTATTCTGATTTTGTTTACTGTAGGTAGTCGATCATAATACTTTTATTGCTTCTAAAACTTGCGTTTTTTTGCGTTTAGGTCCTGTAAGCCCCTTAACCATTAAGTACTTTTTAAAACTTTAAGAAACGTTTATAAATAAACTTCTTAATTTTTAAGGGCTAGTTTTCTCGTCATCGCCTTCGTATTGTCATAATATTCAAACTCGCATTTCACCAGTCCACCACCACTACCATCACCAGTAGTCACAAGTACAGCAGTGCAGTAGTGTGTCACCAGTAGTTGCGACTGGTGAAATGTCAAAGGGACCCTGACCTCTGCTTACCCCCTACGAACACAGGCGTGATATCATATCGATATTTTAGTGTAGTTATTGATAGACTTGTTATTTTTAGGAAGAGTATGGCAATAGATAAATGCGGGTACTTTCAAGCTGTCAACCACATATCTGGCGAAATGTGGGTGGACAATATTAGGTCCACCTGGGTCCACCTCTGCATAACAGGCGTGAAGTTATGTGTTATAGAATTCAGAAAGCTGGTGCAAAAATAATAATAGCTAAAAAATAAAGTCCTCCAGACCGTATTTCGGCCACGGCGGCCAATCTCAACGGAGACTAGCCTTCGGTGCGGGAGATATTATAGTGCACAAGTGTGCGCACAGACAGGTGAACTCCCTCTTCCCTCACTCTCATAGTCCGATGGGACGGCAATCATCCGATACGACCGGAGAGAGATCAGGCGCAGGGCCAACGGCTTAACGTAGCTAATTCAGGTTTTGAGGACACTTTTAGAATGCTGCACTGCACATTCAACATTTCAGACGTGCCTCGGAAAGCACGTTAAGCCGTTGGTCCCGGCCTCCCGGCTGTCATTCGTGGATCTTTGACAGTCGTTAGATAAGCAATGTAAAATGCTCCATGTAAAATACTGGAATTCAGACTGGAAGCCGACCCCAACATAGTCAGGAAAAGGCAAAGCAGATGATGGATGGAAAAGCAGAGTCAATATTCCACAACAATGATGACACTGCACAATGTAGAGGCTAAACCTGTCCTGTAAAAAGCTTCAATAAAACTTGCTGTCTTTCCAACAGTGTTACCATACGTCAGAAGCCCTCAAAACTACACAATAAAATCGATATTAGTATCCGCAACTCGTTAATAATTCAGCGACAGTTGCAGTACTCGCCTATTCCTTTGTTCGAGGCAACTCGAAGCTTCGGAGGTAGAAGTGCATTGTGCCGTATTGCTGAGAATCAATTGTGGCTTGGAATTATTCAGTGGCTGCGGAATTACAGGCCTTGTGGGGAGTTCAATATTGCAAATATATTATGTAGTTACGTAATAATATCTTTGTATTCTAGTTTTTACTTCAATATTAGCGAACCACCACGAGTCCACGAGTCGATCGATCAGGTAAGCTTTGTGTGATGATGATCTTTAGATACCGAAACCCCTCCGTGCCTCGAAAAGCACGTTTAGCCGTTGGTCCCGGTCAGCGGGATTGTCCGAAAGGGTTACCGGCGCGTACGTGTTCCACGCGCGCCTCAAAGAGATGTCAGCATCGAGGAGGGGCCCCATAGGGCCGAAGCCTGCCGGGTCAGCGGGATTGTCCAAAAGGATTACCGCTGGCCCGAAACATAAAGGGCTAAGGAAGGAACACGGGTGGGTTTTAGTCAGTAAGAGTCTGACACTCCCTTCCGCTCCACCTAGAGCGGGAGGGGTCATTTGATGATTTCCCACAAAAAAAAAAAAGCCGTTGGTCCCGGATGTCATTCGTGGATTTTGACAGTCGTCACATAATTATAATAGTTTTATTTATGCTTCAGTTTACAAAAAGGGTTTTTAGTGTTTGGAGCCTGGGTAGTCAGAAGCCCGAAAGTTTGACATCCAGTTTAAGGTACCAAAGGGTATCGTATCGTGATACCCAGTATCGGGGGGTTGTGGAGGTCAGATAGACAGTCGCTTCATGTAAAATACTGGTATTCACCTGCATCCGGTTAGACTGGAAGCCGACCCCAATATAATCGGGAATAGGCTACGCAGATTTATTGACTAGCGAACCAAGGGAATAATGGCAACATTTAAAAACATCATGGTTTCTTTGCTAGTGCCCGATGGGATTAAACTGTCATCCCAACTCCATTAGGGGATGAATTTTCAAAAATACTTCAAAGTGCTCCATAATCAGCCTATAATGTTCCCACTGCTAGGACACAGGCCTCCTCTCTGTGCCTCTCACCACGGAGACCCAGTGCGGGTCCCAAGTGCTCACTATCGTTATAAAAGGAAATCTTGTGCTCCTGACCTAATGGTTTAGACACTATCTGGCAGTGAATTAATTTAAGATTCCCTTTGTTATCTTTGTTGTTGGCTAGGTACCTAGCCAGTGGACTTATTTTAGGAATTGTTCTTCTTCGTGTCTCTGGCACGACAATTATTCAAATTATTTTGGCCCAATTTTCGCCACTTCCGCAGAGAATTCCATTCTAGCAATTAAAATTAAGGTAAATCAGATCGGTCTTGGCTCATCTGTGCACTAACGGACACAGTGAGGCGACTCGCTCTTGACCGCTTTTTCAATAGTAAGCTGAGTATTGTAGTATATTGCGGTTTGACAATTTTTGTGCTGTCAGATTTATTCTTGATTATTGTAAAATCAGCCTGAAATTACACTGCGATATAGATAGATATCTAAGTAGGAAGAGTACAAACGAGACAGCACGCACCACTGGCTTCGTCTGCAGACACCCTAGTTCTATAAAGGCCTGCCAGACGACGGACTTTTTTGTCCGCTAAAATAGATCGCTCACAATTGTATCGAGTAACGCAAACGAGGGATTAAAAGTACCGCGTACAAAGCGATCTATTTTAATTCCGCGGACTAAAGTCCGTCGTCTGCGCAGGCCTTAACACTAGATTACTCCGACAAAGGAGATACTGTTTAGTTCTACCAACAATGCAGAAAGATCTCTATCAACCGTTATCCCAATATTAACCCCTTTCTCACCGTATCATTCACACAATTCATCGAATCTAGTCAAAAACTAGTTCTTTCACAGACATAATTATTATAAAACATCTTCAATATCAAAGGAAGGGTACAAACGAGACAGCACGCACCACTGACTTCATCTGCAGACACCCTAGTTCTATGAAACTAGATTACTCTTACAAAGGGGATGTTTCTATAGATCTGCATACCATAGATTATTCGCAACCCTATAGGGCTCTATAGTTTTGAATAAAAGAAACAATATTTAAATCAGCTGCCTTTCTTTCGGCGAGACGGAGGGGTCTGCACAAAGGGTGGTCTGGTCTATAAACGGCGAGTTTGATTTTGGAACTTGTATGCCATAATTGCGGAGTTTCAACTGTTGATTATATTGTCGTGTTGCTGAGAGAATCTTGTAAGGGGTGAAGGGCTTACAGAGCCTACGAAATTCAACTATAGGTACGGACGCCAGCACATCAAGTTACTACAATCTGTCAGATTTCTTTAATAGATTTTCGACTTTATTGCTGAAGCATAAGGTTCAAGGTTGATTGGGAAAATCTGACAGTTTCGGATAGGTTGACCTGCTGGCGTCTGTACATACAACAACAGACAAAAACTAATACAAGTTGAAAGGGACTTTGATTCGCCAACTATCACAATGAATTCAGCACATGATTTTAGAGTACAAATACTAGGTCGGTCATCAAAAAAAAAATTGCTGTTTCGTAGAAAACTGCAAAATTAGGCTAAAAAACTCGCCAAGTGCGAGTCGTACTCGCACACGAAGGGTTCCGTATCGCAAAAACTCCGAAAAAAATAAGTTTGTTGTATGGGAGCCCCCCTTAAATATTTATTTTATTCTGTTTTTAGTATTTGTTGTTATAGCGGCAACAGAAATGCATAATTTGTGAAAATTTCTACTGTCTAGCTATCGCGGTTCTTGAGATACAGCCTGGTGACAGACAGACGGACGGACAGACAGCGAAGTCTTAGTAATAGGGTCCCGTTTTTACCCTTTGTAAAAATACTGTTCCATCATTTTGACCGCGTAGGTATTATTATTTTTCCTCTCTTGATATTTCTCGGGACCCTGGGGTCCCGGACCATAGGAACGAGGGGCCGAAGCCAACCTCGCAGGCCCGTTAAACGTTTTTAATGAAATGAGACACCAACCGACGATTATCCCTGTACGCCAATGCAAGTGCACCCAAGGATAACTCCCGGTTGGTGTAGGACTATTGCAGGATATGGAAAAATAAAAAGTTGGACTATGGGTTTGGGTGGGTGGGTAAAGTGGACTGGTTACCAAGAACTATGGAAGAACTATGACCCCTGCTTGATCAATGTTTTATATACAGCGTTATTTGTAAAACACCAGCAACCTCTTAAGAGGTCATTGTACTCATCATTATGAACAACTTTTACTATGGGAACAAAACTGAAATCGCGAAAAAAAAATCAGCTGTTCCCTACATTTTGACGAGTTATACGAACAAAAATGTAGGGAACCCTTTTCAGAGCATACTGCCAGTCTTTTTACCACGTGCAGTCTGTGGGTCAGGTACACGCTGAGGGCATACAACGCCCTGCGTGTCCAGTATAACAATGTGTTCAGGATGCTGTTGGGGCTACCACGATTTTGTAGCGCTTCCGGGATGTTCACCGAGGCCAGGGTTGATGGTTTTCATGCCATTATACGGAAACGGTGCGCTTCTACACTCGGTAGAATGCGAGCTAGCTCCCACAGCATTCTGAGTGTGTTGTGTGATAGGTGGGACAGCCCCATGCTGGCTCACTGGATTCGGCTGCACACGTAAGTGTCAGTCATTTCAATTTTGTGTTTTTTTTACTAACATTAGGTTAAGATTTTTTACTAACAGCTTATTATTATTGTTATTATGGATTTTTAATCTGAAATAAATTTATTATTTTTTATTATTATAATGATGAGTACAATGACCTCTTAAGAGGTTGCTGGTGTTTTACAAATAACCCTGTATACACGGATATATTGGCAGGGGGTGACTTGCACACTCAATAATGGGCCCCCGAAAACGGTCGCTAGCACATAGTGTCGCAGCGACACGGGGCAACATGTCCTGAGGTGCTTATGAGGAGTGGAGAGGTATTCCACGGCTATCAGGACAATTCCGGAAGTACGGTCAAGATCCCTACCAGCATCTTTCCTCCGAGTACGTTTGCTCTTGCGAATCTCCACTCAAACCGGCCAACAAAGGCAAGAATGAGGTGGGAGCTCTGTTCCCCGTCATTGTTCACTCCAGCCGGCCAATAAAGGCAAGTCAGAGGTGAGGAACAAGACTTCTCCCGAGAGATAGGGTCCATGGGGTCCGCTACTGTCCAACAGCTCGCAACATTATTACACTTTTTTATGAAACAGCAACTTTTTTTTTTATCCAAGGGTTTTATAGAATCATTTGCTGAATTCATGGTTAGAATTTGTGCGTCTGATACTCTGTATGACATGTAAAAGTGATTCGGATACCCTATTTACAAATCAATTTCGTTTCATATTCTCGGTAGTGTCAAGTAGTATGTAGTTAAAGCTAGAATGTTAGTATCCATTTCTGTTATCTATGCAAACGCGAATAAACGCAGCTCTTTGTTCAGTCTATCACACTAATATTATAAAGGCGAAAGTTTTTGAGTGTGTGAGTATGTCTGTTTATATGTTTGTTACTTCTTCACGCTCAAACGGCTGGACCAATTTTGATAAAATTTTGTATGGAGGTAGCTGACACCCTGGATTAACATATAGGCTACTTTTTATCCCGATATTCCCATGGGATCGACATTTACGCGGGTGAAACGTGAAAATGGTGAAAGATTTTTAAATTCGATAAAATCCAGTCCTTCTTACCCAATTAAACCATCATAATAATCATCTTTAGATATACAAATAAACTAATTGAATACATTCGAAGCCATTTTCTAGGCGTGGCAAGGGCGCGCTGACAAAATGGGGCAGTGGGGCCGCGCGCATGCGTACTCCGCGCTGCGCTATTGATCCACTGCAAGGAACGCCACGGAGTAACGTGCGTGACTGTACCGGACTGTATGTATGTTGGTCCTAGGGCGCGGAATATGTACCTACTACCAGTACCTACCGTCTGGACACGAGATGTATTTTTGTTCCATTTTCTGTATTTTCCAAGGATATGAAGAGTCGTCGAGTCGTACGGATCGGAGAGGATTTTGGAAATGCGTGAATTTTAGTCGCGATTTTCTTTGTAAGGCGCTGTTTTGAAACTTTTAATCCATACTAAGATTATGAATTCGAAAGTAACTGTCTGTCTGTCTGTATGTTACCTTTTCACGCCTAAACCACTGAACGGATTTCGATAAAATTCGGCAGAGATATAGATTGCATCCAGGGGAAGGACATAGGATAGTTTTTGTAGACATACCTCGCGGGCGAAGCCGCGGGCGGAAGCTAGTTGAAGATAAATTACGTTTAGTAATAATCTGAGGGTAGGTTTAAACTGTTGAGTGTCACAGCGGTAATTTGGCACGTTTTGAAGTGATTGTGCGATTTTTTCTTTATTTGGGCCATAGGGCGGGCACTGCTATAAATTATAGTATCTTTGCCCTATGCAGGAATATTTTCCAGGCCATTGTTTTACGATGTCACATTACAATTGGATATTATTTCAGTGTGTCAAATGTGTGCTTTATTATAACGACGACTCAGTAGTTACTGGTAGGCAATTACATATTAAACTTTCCAGTATATGCTGACTTTCTCATTGTACGAAAAACCCATACAATGCAAGGTCAGCTTAAACTGGAAATGTATAGCTTGATATCTTTTAAGTTGGAAACAAGTCGTTCTTTGTTCCAATGAAAATTGATAAGCGACTCTTGGATACATGGACGAATTTGATATACCCTAAAATAATCGTGCAATTGTCACAAAATTAAGAACAAGTATTATATTTAACACTAGCAGCGCCCCGCGGTTTTACCCGCATAAGTGTCGATCCCGTGGGAATATCGGGATAAAAACTATCCTATGTCCTTTCCCGGGACTCAGACTATCTCTATACCAAAATTTCATCTAAATCGGTTCAGCGGCAGCGTGAAGAGGTAACAGACACACTTACGCGAAAAGAAATACTTCATCTACTTTAAAAAAATATGATTGATGTGTAAAAGTATATTTATACAAATCTGATTACAGAAATAAAATCGTTTATACCTGCCTAGCTTTTTTTGGGGTCCATTGGGGTCGACTTCCAGTCTAGCCGGATGCAGCTAAATACCAGTATTTTACAAGGAGCGACTGTAATTACAAAGATTTTCGAGGGTTTATTCTCATTAACTACTTCACGGTTTTCGGATTTTTTTCCTTTATTTGTGCTACTCGTACATGACATTGCTTCTTGCCAAATTTAAATTTCATGATTCTAGGTCAACGGGAACCATTCTATAGTTTTTACCGATTTCAAAAAAAAAGGAGGTTATCAATTCGACACGTATGTATGTAATATTATTGGAATTGCATTATATTCACATATGACAATCTATTAGGGCTTCCAAACAAATATACAAAATTTTATAGACGTATGTATGTATGTATGTTTGTCCACGCATATCTCCGTAACTATTAATCGGATCGTGACCATTCTTTTTTATTGGCTTACATTTACTTCAACTTGGGGAACAGTGCAAATTTCATCAAAATCGATTCAGTAATGTTCAAGATATGGACCAAGACGTGAAAGTGTGACGGCCTGGCTTATTGATACGAGCTACGGGTGTAGTGTCAAAGCGAAAACATCTCAAAACCTTGGTCAAATTCTAGTGCAACAACTAAAAATTACCAAATAAAAAGTAACTTAAAAAAATTAAACCGACTTCAAAAAGAAATGAACTCAAAATTATGAAATAACTTTAATTTCGGAAGTCGGTGGAAAAAAACTAAAACTAAAATACAGATCCCAAGACACCGACTTCCGAAATTAAAGTTATTTCATAATTTTGAGTTCATTTCTTTTTGAAGTCGGTTTAATTTTTTTAAATTACTTTTTATTATTGATTCTCTTGCGAGTGTCAAAATTTGCGGCATAAACAGAACATAAACGCCCGTATCTTTTGATTGCGTTGACTTAAAAGTTTGATTTTTTCAATGCTTCAAGGGATTTCAGCCTTGAGTATTTGTTATTAATTTCAACTTGATAACTCCAAACGTTCCTGAGAAAAAGGGTCTTGACAGACGGACGAACAACGACGTGATCTTATAAGGGTTCCGTTTTTCCATTTGATGTACGGAACCCCAAAAACACAATACAAATATCTGCCTACCAAAAACTACATCCGTTTCAATTGCATAAAGTAACAACAAATAATTACGAACGTAAATCAAACACATTCAAACGCAAACGTGTAATATAACTAAACGCAGCATAGTCAGCAGTGTCGCGTTTCGTTCAACCTCGAGTTTCGCTCGATATGCAATGATTACATCAAGCTACCCGAAACTGTCAAATTTACCCGATCAACTTTGAACCTTATACTTTAGCGATAAAGTTGAAAATCTATTAAAGAAATTTGACAGATTGTAGCAGCTTGATGTGCTGGCGTCCGTAACATATTTTGTTTCTATGCAGAATTGTGTGCGAATATAGTCTGTATGATTTTACGGATAAACTATAACAGTGTTCATAATCCCAGATTATTTAATCCCATCGCCACATAACAAGGGGGTCTACTCCGAAGTGGTTGATTTTCGTATCGGCCGAATGTTCGGTCATTTTCTGATTCGAGTTACAATCTGGTGTGACTACGAGTCAGTCATGGAATATTGTTGTCGTACTACAAAAAAAAAAAAAAGGTAAAACAAGGGTAAGGGTTCTAAGAAGGTTCGGATTGGCACAGTTTGGTCGGGACCTATAGTCAATGTAGGAAATGAAAATGACCGAACATTCGGCCGATACGGTGGTTAACGGCTTCGGAGTAGACCCCCAGTTGTCTACTTTAGTACAATGTATTCTAAATTTCTAAGTTTGAGTGACCATTTGTAACAAAAAGGTCCTAAGTTATAAGTTTTAGAGTGCAATGGAATTTGAACTTTGTTAAATATGACATTCAATTTGTTGTTCTATAACTTGAAAATCAATATCTCAAATTCCTGGCTCTAATATAGTAATTGGTTTTAAGGTCGATAATTGCTTGCGGAACTTAGGACCTAAACGCAGCGCAGTGACAAAGGACCAGATAATTTAATCCTTTATCTTTCACTAGCTTCTTCACGCGACTTCGTCCGCGTGAAATATATCCTATACCTAACACTCGGCAATACAGCAGCTTCCTGTTACCGAAATAATTTTCGGAATCAGATCAGTAGTTCTGAAGATTACCCCATACATACAAACTCACTTTTACCTCTTTATTTATAACATTAGTCGACTTGGATTGACAGTGTTCAAGTCAAAAAAGTATTACAATTTACATACGATGACCTTACCCATAATTTGCCGCACAGGTCAATCGATCAGGTTAAGCTACGCTTGCCGCGGTTGGTCTGTGGATGGGTGACCATCTTTATATACCGTGACCCCTCCGTGCCTCGGAAAGCACGTTAAGCCGTTGGTCCCGGCTGTCATTCGTGGATCTTTGACAGTCGTTACGGGTAGCCAGAAGCCCGAAAGTCTGACAACCAGTCTTACCAAGGGGTATCGTATTACCCAGTAACTGGGTTGTGGAGGTGAGATACAGTCGCTCAATGTAAAATAATGGTATTCAGCTGCATCCGGTTAGACTGGAAGCCGACCCCAACATAGTTGGGAAAAGGCTAGGCAGATGATGATGATAATAACCTTACCCATAATTAGATCTTTTGGGGAGATTTTTACTTTATAAAAGTAATTATATTCAAGTATTGTTACGGAAATTAACCCGCGGGGCAATTGCGTAACACATTTTATCAATCGGAATCGGTTTCATTTTGACAGTTCAACAACATTCATTGCGTTGTTTAGGTGTTGAGCAGACAATTTTTTCGAACTTACGAAGCAATGGATTAGCAATTTGCTTCAAAATGATTCAGATTCCTATTGATAGTGTGTTGCGCAATTAGGGTGCGGACTATGAATGGAGTTACCCCTGTGAATATTAAGCGCGCATTTGTGTTGTATTCACCTTGCATTAATTCATTCGCGCATCTGGTCAAAGTGGAAGCTGACCCCATGAATATATCAGACAGAGGACTAGAAATTCTTGATAATAAAAATAAAATATTAATATTAGCACAGCAAAGGCGATTTGAACTATGCATAATACGAAACCATGACAATTTACATGTAGTCAAATACCTACTTTAGCGTTATGTACTCTTAGTTGATTTTTGATTGAACTTATGAAATATTTAGTTTGCAATGGAATTTGAACTTTGTCGTGTTTTGACATTGAGTTTGTATTCCCAAAACTTAATCATTATCCGAGATTCTGTATTCAAATATACCTAAATACCGACTATTCTTTGATGTCAACCTAGTACCTAAATGAATAAACGACTTAATATTGATAGGGACAAAGGACCAAAAAATGTCTCACTCTTGATCTTACACAATGGCGGACCTTTGCCCACAAGCACAGTTCTTGTGCCACAAGACATGAAAAAGGCAAGAAATGAAATGTTGTTATGGTCCTAAAAAATCTAAGAAAATGCATAAATTCATCCCTTAGTCAAGTTGGGCTTAATATAGCTACTTGCTGACACCAAATTTTTTGTTGGTAAATGTTGTTATGGTCCTAAAATTTCTAAGAAAATGCACAAGTTCATCCCTTAGTCAAGTTGGGCTTAATAAAGCTACTTGCTGACACCAAATCTTTTGTTGGTAAATGTTGTTATGGTCCTAAAATTTCTAAGAAAATGTTCAAATTCATCCCTTAGTCAAGTTGGGCTTAATATAGCTACTTGCTGACACCAAATTTTTTGTTGGTAGATGTTGTTATGGTCCTAAAATTTCTAAGAAAATGCACAAGTTCATCCCTTAGTCAAGTTGGGCTTAATATAGCTACTTGCTGACACCAAATTTTTTGTTGGTAAATGTTGTTATGGTCCTAAAATTTCAAGAAAATGCACAAATTCATCCCTTAGTCAAGTTGGGCTTAATATAGCTACTTGCCGACACCAAATTTTTTGTTGGTAATTGTTGTTATGGTCCTAGTTTCTAAGAAAATGCACAAGTTCATCCCTTAGTCAAGTTGGGCTTAATATAGCTACTTGCTAACATCAAATTTTTGTTGGTTTTCCTGCAAAACATTTTCTAAGTGGTCCACCCGTGTGTGACTGACTACAAACAAATACATGCCGAAAATTGATGAAAAAGAACAATAATTAGAGATAATGACGAATATGACGATCACCATGCAACCTGTCACCAGTCAATGATCATTTTGTACTCTTAAATCCTACGGAAGTAGCTCTGGTCACCTCTGGTTACATATAAAAAGTTTGATTCAAGGGGGAAGCGCTAAGGTATCCCGCGAAATTCAAATTTTCTTACGTTTTTTGCAATTTGCTGGTCAGTATTAAGTTGTACGTTGATTAAAATATGATTCGCGGTCGTAACAAATATGTAGGTATTTACAGAATTATAATCATTACAATCAGTAATACAACTTGTTAAGTTAGTATAATCCCCAAATGTCAAGATTTCATGAAATAGTCATTCTTGGGGATTACTTGGTCTTAGAGTTGTGTAATACTGACCAGCAAATTGCAAAAAACGTAAGAAAATTTGAATCTCGCGGGCTACCTTAGCGCTTCCCCCTTAAGATAGTAAAAAATATGAAATAAATCGGCAAACAGCATCTCCCACAGCAATCTACAAGGAAAAGTGCATTCATTCAATCAGAAGCAACGTTCTGTTGAGCATCGGTTGTGCTGGTCCTTCACTCCGAGAAGCATACATTTATGGCATAAAACAGGAACAGAGCTAAAATGGAACGACATACAAAGGAAATGTGACCTAATTACAGTAGTTAAAAAGCTTTGTTTACTATACAATGGTAGGTTGTAAATTAATTACTACAAAAATTTGCTGTTTGTATTCACAACAGACTACATCTGCACATCAATCCAAACAGTTTACATAATAAAATTGAAAGAAGACAAAGAAATAATCCTAAAATTTCAAGTCACTATTCTTCAGGTCTTCATCCAGCCGATGCCATCAACTCCCCGATGCACTACATTATGTTTCTGAATGTCTTCTAATACAGTCAGCGCGGTATAAACAGACAAAGTCTACGCGCGACGTACTACAAGATGCATTAAGAATCTTACGTCACAGACACAGCTCTGATATATTCCAGAACTGTAAGAAACGTTACAACATCATTCGGGTAACGTTCTCATTCTATTTTAGTTTTCGTAAACTACTAAAATTAAAATTGGCGTGAAGGAAAAACGCGATGGTGTTGAAATTTGTAACCCGAATTATGTTTTTCTTCTTTGTGTAGGATAGATTACTTTGTTGCTCAGTCTTCTATCCATCATAGTTCGAAGTCAAACCTTACAAATGCTAACAATAATTTGTCATTCGTGAAAGCACTTCAAAGTCGTCGCTTGGTATATTGGAAATCAATGATTGGTAAGTAGGTCAACCCATAACAAAACTAGGCCGCGGCACGTGCCGCATAATATTCCACAAGAGAGGCGACTATAAAAGATTCTTTCAAGACTGACCCAAATACAGACACTTATGAATACACTTTTCGTTACACAATACAAAAACTCATGCAAAATATTAAAATAACGAGAACATTTCGAGTTTAACTCGTCTAAAACCGACTCTAAACGCGATATATTCTCACAGAAACAATTAAAAAAAAAACACAAAAAATGTTACAACAAAGAAGTCTTCTTCATCTTCTACGACGATTCTTCTTTCATGATGTTAGAACACAGATCCAACCCACCATTCGACAAGACTGAGGCGATAGGCAGCGCCAGTCGAGACGAAAGATGGACTAAACCCACGAAATTGTCAAAAATTCTTCTTTTCTTGCTGTTATTTATTACTAAAAACACGACAAAAGAACACTGAAATACTACAATAAAGCCTCGAAATCACTGCAGAAATATTGTACGGTAATATTTTTTTTTATATTTTAGTCGGAAGCGCTCCCGACGAGCTCGCGGTGCGGCGGTGCGACTTGGGTTAAGAGCGCAATAGGACTGGTGGACTGGTAACAGGTTGCACGTTGGTTGATCGGTAGCAGTCGGATTTTTATGTGGTGCTGTGCTCGGCTTCGGGTCGTGGCCTAGTTTCGCGGTACCCGCCCCGGGAGCTTCTCCACCCCGTTGCACGAGATATTATTCACGTTATAAAATACTATAGTACCGTGTACGTTGAAATTGCAATTGGAGGGGCTAATACATTTTTTTCTATACTCAGACATGTTTTGTTCGAAGAATTATATGGACGTTTGACTGTTTTGCTATACAAATTATTTTTCGATTAAGTTTTGAGACGATTTAAATACATCCCCATAAAAAAAATTGGGCAGTCTCGTCGCATTTTCATGCAGACAATCTCAGAAAGGACAGAGAATCAAATAGGAAGTAGTTTTCAAAGATTTTACTGAAAAATCTATAACAAATGATCAAAAACAAGATGTTCAAAAAGTCGTGGATCAAACGAAATAGGGAGATGAAGTAGGTCATTTCCAACGCTTTTAAAGTGAGGAATATTTTTTTTTATTTTTAATTAAAAGAGTTGGCCTACTGTTTTAATTTTAAAGTGAAAAACGTTCGTGGAAAAATGTTTAATGAACAGCTGTTTAGTACAATACAACAGAGAACTACTAATTGTAGCATAAATTAACTTAGCCTTGAGAATTAATTAGGTATTACTACAATGGCGACTTTGTTGGGTTGTTTCACAACAGTATCAGTAGTACCGAGTTCCGGTTGACTTATCTACCAGTTTTATACAAATTCTTGTTTTACTACTGAATTTGTTTTTTGGTAGATAGGTACTCGACTTTTTCCCTGCCAAAGCACTAGGAAGTGGTGAAAGGCGGGCGTTTTGGGGGGACTGTCTCATGTAATTACTAGCGGCGCCCCGCGGTTTCACCCATAAGTTTCGATCCCGTGGGAATATCGGGATAAAAACTATCCTATGTCCTTTCCCGGGACTCGAAACTATCTCTATACCAAATTTCATCTAAATAAATTACATTAATAAATTCGAAAGTAACTCTGTCTGTATGTTACCTTTTCACGCCTAAACCACTGAACGGATTTCGATAAAATTTGGCAGAGAGATAGATTGCATCCCGGGGAAGAATATAGGATAGTTTTTATCGACATACCTCGCGGGCGAAGCCGCGGGCGGAAGCTAGTCTTAGGAGCCGAGCAAAAAGAAAAAAGTGGGCAATGCGATGCGACTCAGTAGGCCCCATGTAATTTTTCTACACAACGAAACTTGTGGAAGATTCCCATTTCCCTTCCCGGATAGGAACAAAGGAAAAGTAAATTCTTTCACTTAGCTACTCACCGACGGAAATAGAAGTGACGTCATTATTATAAGGCTGATGTTACAGTCAGAATAGGGGTTTCTTTTATTGCTTGCCTACAGTAAAATGACTCCATGGCTTTGTAAATGAAACTAGGTAAATACTGGTACCTAATCTGAGTCTGCGATTTAGATTCCAAACGTGTAAATAAATACATAGAGTTACATTAGAAAAATAACTTTAATATACCTACACAATAAAGTTCAGTTTACGCTACAATCAACTTAATTTTCACTTTGTTTAAACATCAATTGGAAACATTAATTTTAATATAACTTAGAGACATTGTTCTAAAGAAATTCCATTATTTCTTTAAATTTTCTTACGTTTTTTGCAATTTGCAGGTCAATATGAGGTGTTGATCTAAATATGATTTGCGGGCCATCAAAAATATTTATTTATAGTGTGTAAAAAATATTTATTTGCTGTGCTACTGGGGAGTTTGTGGTCTGGGTTCGAACCCAAAGGTTGACTGGTAGAAAATGTGTAAGTATTAGACATTATGTCCGTCTCTGCACAATTGTGTGCTTAAAATATTAAATAAATAATCCAATAACTAACCAATACTATTAACAAAAAAAACGGGCAAGAGAGAGTCGGACTCGCACACGAAGGGTTCCGTACCACAAGACAAAAACACAAAAAAAAAAAAGTTTGTTGTATGGGAGCCCCCCTTAAATACTTATTTTATTTTGTTTTTAGTATTTGTTGTTATAGCGGCAACAGAAATACATAATTTGTGAAAATTTCAACTGTCTAGCTATCGCGGTTCTTGAGATACAGCCTGGTGACAGACGGACGGACGGACAGACAGCGAAGTCTTAGTAATAGGGTCCCGTTTTTACCCTTTGGGTACGGAACCCTAAAAATGTAATGTGATAAATTGATAATTAAGTTACAAAGAACAAATCTAGGACTCACTGAAACGCTATGCGTAACGTGAAATTACTAACGGGGGTAAATCGAGTACATAGTAGTACGACTCCCTCCTACTCCGCTAGTATTGTACGCGAGGTGGGGGGGGGGGGGGGGAGGAGGTTAAATCGATCAATCAACCAACCTCTTCTAATATTAAAAGTGGTTGTACTGCAGTCTGTAATGACGATTATTATGAAATTTTAATGCGCTAGGCAGCCTTATTATTGAGTCTACAGATATCGATTGGTCCTTCGAGCTTCGGGAAGAAACGATGGGCTCGGTTTTATTACTTTTATGGGACGAAAAAATTAAGAAAGTTTTAAAAGTACTTTGTTTTAGATCGTCAATGGGTGATCAAAGTATTTTAGAACTAGCTTCTGCCCTCGCCGCGTGAAATTTCACCCTCCCCCCATTAGGGGTGGAAAACCCATTTCTTAGTGGATACCTACTCTTCACAAAGCACCCTCCAAATTGCATGTCTCTAGGACCAGCGGTTTAGGCTGTGCGTTGACATATCAGTCAGTCTGGACTTTGAATTTTATAGATTAGGCTAATACGTAAGTAATTTACCTACTTTTTTATTTTGTGGCATTTCGCAAGTCAACCTAAGAGATTGTCGGCTGTTCAGCGTCTTGCCTGTGGTAGCCTCAATAAATTAATGCCTCCATGTCATTACTTCCCAGAATTTGATACTTATTAGGGAAACTATCGAGTGGTGTAATACAGTGTTTTTTTTTCAAAATCAAGAGGCAATTCCCGGCTAGAAATATTGATTTTTCAAAAATCCAATCATGCAGTTTTAGTATTCATCAAAATCGAGCCCGACCATCCATTGAGTACTTTTCGCTATTCCTCACAGTTTCGGATTTGGCCATCCACGCCCACTTGAAAAATTCACCCTGTATAGCAATACTTTACACCTAATTGTGCGACAAAAAACTGAGCGTTTTACGGTGTAATACGTTCGGGCAGCACCTTCAAAATTAGAAAGGAGACTGTAACGTCACTGCATCGACACAAAAAGTCGCCGTATGCAACCCCCTAAGATGACGTCACGAGTTTCTGCTCCTAAGGACCAAAAAAAAACATACCTGGCTAGTGTTGCTGTCGAAGACCGCATCGTAAGCATACACCCTCGGAGGCTCTGCAGCAGTGACGTTGTTCTTCGTCACAGCCACGGTATTGTTCTGCCCGTCGACGGAGACGCAGCTGTAGGATCCGTCCAGCTTCTCTCGCTGGTCCATCGGACGGACGCGCACGACCACGCGGACATTCTCGACGGTAGGAGCAGTTAGTTCCGCGTCCTGTTGGAAAAGAAAAATGCCTGCTTTGAAAAAAATCTGTTGCATCCCTGAGTCGATGGTTTGCCTATTACAGGGGACTTACCCTATTCCCAACTATGTTGGGGTTGGCTTCTAGGTATAACCCTGAATCTTTTTGAAGGATATTGCTAATCCACTGCTTCATACGTTCGAAAAAATTGCCTGCTCAACAAAGTAATTAACGCAATGAGTGTTGGTGAACTGTCAAAATTAAAGTCATTGCTACTGATAGTGTTACGCAATTAACCCGCGGATGCAACTGAATACCAACATTTTACATGGAGCTGTAGCGGTATCTACAACGCCACATGCGAACAACTCGTCATTCTGACGTCCTGCATCTCGCAAGCAGAGTTTACCGCGCAACTAGCATAGATACAACGGCCCGACATGAATCATTGGGCCGTTGGTTGCCCGCCAGACACATTTATCAAAATCAAAATATTTTATTTCACATAAACCTACATGGGCACTTATGAAACGTCAGAAGCTAGGTGCATAATCTGGCCGCCACGATCCAGTTACTGGGTGACACGATACCCCTTGGCAAGACTGGATTTTGATGTGGGTGTGCTATGCACCTATTCCTCGACAGAGTACAGTCACGAGCACTAATATGTCAACACTTGGTAACTTTTAATTGTGTTTTTTTCACGAAATAACGAATGCAAAGTTGAAATACGACACTTTACATAAACCTATAGGTTCGAAAATACTATGTTCGTAATAACAATAAATTTAATTCAAAAATAAAGGAGAAAATCGCCAATGAATAAAGCCAAGAGTATACATACTTATGCTCGTGACTGTACCTATATATGCGTAATGTTTTTTTAATAAATAGCTCCTAAAGGTGAACGAGTATTTGACCTCGCCACCTAGTACTTATGAAATATTTGACACTGTTCAAATACTCGTAAGTATTGCACCATCTAAGAAGTATTTTGTTTAATCCCTCGAGTTAATGGCGTAACATTTTTTTTAAAGTAAGGAAGCTTCATGATTATTCAAATGAAGCTAGTGTATTTTAAACACGCTTTTATTAAAACATTGCTTCATTGTTGGTTAGTGTCGATCTCCTTATAAACTCCTATCTGATGATCCTATGCAACTTCGCACATTACCAGGGTTGTGTAAGCCGCAATGCGGAATATGGACTGTTAAAATTGCATTGCACTAAAGCATACTAATTTGACTGACTGCAGGTAAAGCATGTTTTGGGACTCAGAGGGCAAGATACAAGGTGGAGCATGGTTTGCAAAACAGCTCTACAGTCACACCCTGCTGCCGTTTCGTCGAGGTAACCCCACTTTACCAGTTTGGAGTTACATCGTCCCACTTATGTCCGGAGACGGTTCAGGGACTTCCAAGTGGACCATGAAAGGCTACACGATGAGGGTACAATGTCTGATAGTGGACGGCAATAAGACGAAAAATATTACCTAAAGACCTATAGAGGTATGAGGAACGGTGTAAAGGGAAGGGTGTAAAGTTCACTCATACTTGATAGAAAAGGGAGGATCCTCCGAACAGACGGGTGTTGTGTCTGGCGGGCAACTGCCCGATGATTCATGTCGGGCCGTTGTATCTATGCTAGCGCGGTAAACTCTGATAAATTGTGATAAGGGCTGGATAATGATGTCTGCAAGATTATTTTTCAGAATAGGTATTACAGTCAAAGAAAAATACAAGGTGGCAGTGACATCCACACAACCTATGATCATAGACCACACATTCAGTACATGATGCTGAACCTCCTTGTGTTCAAATTTTTTGTCAACATTAACATGACAACAACATTAGAAATTGTTTGAGCATAATATTTACACTGCTGGGACTTACAATTTCTCTGAGGGAGTGGGCCGTAATCCACTATTAAAAGAGTGTCCATGGAGTTTCTTTAGGAAACTATACTACCCTTTAGAATGGGCATGTAATCAGTTAAATTAAATGTTTTGAGGTTGACTAAGTTACAGTGGTCATGCGGAGGCCTATGTTAAAGTATTGATGCCCAGTAGACTGCCTAATGATAGTGCTTGACACAAATTTGTGATCAAAAATATGTAAGTATTTATAAAAGGTATCTCAAATTGTGTATTGCAATCCATAATGTACAATTACAGGTTGAAGCTATGCTTAGGGCAAGCCCATATCCAACAGTGCTCATTTTTAGGGTTCCGTACCCAAAGGGTAAAAACGGGACCCTATTACTAAGACTTTGCTGTCTGTCTGTCACCAAGCTGTATCTCAAGAACCGCAATAGCTAGAAAATTGATATTTTCACGAATTATGTATTTCTGTTGCCGCTATAACAGCAAATACTAAAAACAAAATAAAATAAATATTTAATACAACCCCCATACAACAAAAATGTTTTTATCGGCGTTTTTGCCTTGTGGTACGGAACCCTTTGTGTGCGAGTTTTCGCACTTGGCCAGTTTTTTTTTCAACTGATATTATTCCAATGCTAATTAACTAACTTCAAAATGCAAAAATATTCAGGAGAAATCTACCTGAGTACCTATTTAGACATTATTTATAGCCTTTTCTCAAAATGATAATTGTAGTACAAAATGTTCAATATTAGTTGAGTCTCCAAGTGCGCTATAACAAAGGCTTATGCCAAACCCCTTCTAATTGTCCCTGCTCCCTGCCTGTCTAGTCCACGTCTTTCCAGCTGTCCTCACCAAGTCATCCTGCCATCCGTTCAAGGGTTTTCCTTTCTTTCTCTTCCATAGGGTTTGATTTAGATTATGTACATTTAACAATACATGATGGCTAAACCAGGAGATGTGATGTGCTATTTAGGGAGGAATGAGGGCTAGATTCCTCTAAATACCAACATTTTTATGTTGGATGAAACTCAATTACCTATTTCGCCGTCCGATTTTTCCTATTTCATGGCGAACAGTAAGTAGACAAGAAAATTATAGTAAGTAGGTTCTTATAAAGATGACGCGGGCGTCTAAAAATATCAAATCGACAAAACGCGGGCGGTAGCAACAGCCACGTTTGGTAGCGTCAAAAACTCAAAATATTTAAAAAAAAGAGTTCCGAATAGTTTTCTCTACAAATCTATGGAAAATTTAAACAGCCATAGACTGAAAATACCAAACAGATGGCAGAATAAATTACGAAACAGCTAAGCTAATGCGTAGATTGCGTAGGTAATTTTGTAGGTACTTAAACACCACTCGAGTTGGAATGACCCTGACACGAATTAAAATATGACTCACCATCCCAACTAGTGCGATTGAACTAAAATATGAATAAAAACTAATTTATAAAAAGGAACAAGGAAAAGTTAGACAAAACCAAAAAATATTAGTAATTCAAAATCGATAAAATCGGAGTTCTAATAGGAATCCATCAAATTCCGGAAATCACATGATAACGTGGTACTTACGGGCATTTTTCTTGAATTCTGGCGCCGCTATCAGGAATACATGTAATTTGTTGCGTTGAACAAGGAAGAGCTGCTTCTTTTGTTTGTCCTGTCGATTATTGTAAAAATCAATACTGACGACACCGACACGACCTACTTTTCCGTTTCCATTTCTTTGACGAACGAAATGGAAATGACATGACGTTTTCTTCTAATGTTGCCAGTAGCATCGGTAGAATTAACTACCATTCTTAAAATAAATTAGGCACTTCCGGTTGATGAGGTTTTCTCATTTCTTCAGAAAATTTTATTTCCAACGTATACCATTTTCATTTTAACTATTGTTCTTTAACCTACAACCGTAGACAGAGTAAACTATAGACTGCTGCATATCTTCTTTTTCATTCGCACAAGAAAAGGAGAAATATATAAACGTCACTAGCAAAGAAAAGAGACAGAGTAAGAATATTTCTGTCCCTTACTGCGTGTCGGCTAAGCACATCAATGTGCACAACAAGTTTGACGTTTATGAATGAAATAATAAAAATTATGAATAAACTATTAAAAACTACACCGCGATTAAACGGAAAATGAGATCTTTTTCGTGCATAATTCAATAATAGTACATTTGCGCAACTGTGAAAATGGTAAAGTGTAGTGTAATAAGCTGTAAAAATGATAGTATGATGAAGATTGCCGGAATTTGTTGTCCCTTTCGGTGACACGGATACCATGAGTCTATAGATTACTCTGTCTACGCCTACAACAATAGTCGTATTGCTTTGGTCCTTGACCTTCAGAAAAACGGCAGAAAGTTGATGATTCAAAAATAAAAACTCCCTCACAAAATGGAATCATGGAAGAATGCGGTAGGTCCACAGTCTATTCATTATTTTATTGTCATATTATAATCATCATACCTTTATTTTATAGAGTAAGTAATACGAATAATACCTAAGAAGAAAGAATGAAGTTATCATGTAGGTAAAGAAACATAAAGTCTGGACTTTGTTTCTTTAAATGATTACTTCATTCTTTAAAAAAAAAATCGCCAATTTTTTACGCGATGATTTTTTATCGCACTCTGAATATTCAACTTTTAATATTGAGACGAGCATTGAGAATCGTGTCTCGAACTCTCGACTCTGCGTGATATAGGTACGCACGCACGGCTACACATCATGTTATAATTATTATCCAGTATTGTACAAAAAACCTATACAATGCGAGGTCAGCTAAAACTGGAAATGTATAGATTAATAGCGTGACCGTGTGTACATATTTGCATGTGACCTTGAGCTTGAGTTACATTTCTTCACGTATGATTTATAAATCGTAGCTGTATTCCGTGCAGACCGTGCATTGCACGTTCATTGAATTCAGCATGTATCATTTTGATTTAAATATTTAAGCTCTGTCCAATCCCCATATTGTGGTCTGTTTATAAAATTAAGCTCAGTATTTAAAATAACTTCAGATACGGCAGTCGCTCCAATTAAAATACGTGTATTCAGCTCCATCCGTGTAGACTGGAAGTCGACCCCAACATAGTTCGGAAAAGGTTGAGTTTGCTCGTGTGGGATGATTCGATTTAAAAATTACCTTTTTGTAACGAACTTGTAGTAAATGGATATTCTACCAAAACATTTTATTTGTAGCAATATTGAGATTTCTGCGGAGTGTGGAAGACATAAAATCAAGAAGTATTTTTATAATGAGAATATTATTTTATATAATTTATTACGATTTATTTTAATGAATGGATAAGCATAAATAACGGGCGCATTTAAGTAAGTTGTTTTGGCTAATTTATAATTTGCAACATTTTATATATCAAAGAACTGGCCACCCTCAATCAACAAGGAACGTCAAACACTGCTGATGTTTATTTTTATAAAAAAAGTAACAATAATTTAGTTTCTTCGTGGCTTATTTGTTCATGATTATAAAATTAAATAAATCAGATGATAATTAACAAGTGTTTTAACCGAAAATGTCGACGGAATTGGAAGAAAACGGGATCCATATTGAGTCTGTTGACGTCAGTGAAAAAGTGAAAGATACTCAAGAAAATGGATCAATGGTTGAAACTATTTGTGATTCCGGGCTGGACACGTTAGATTCGTGTTCTGCCGCGTTCCCAGCCTCTGATTCCGAAGTATCCCCGATTAAAAATGTAACTAACGATGATTTTCGCAATGGATCATCTACAGACAGTCTTTCAAATGAAAGTAGTCTTTCCAGTCCAGGGTCTGAGGATGGCGTTACTGATAATTTAAGCTTCGAATTTCCGCAAAAAACCGATATTGATTTAGCCAAAGAATTGATAATAAATTGTATAGAGAGTATGAATGTAAGTGAGACACAAGGAAAAAATGAGCAAACTGTTGAAATTACTGATTTTAAACAGACAGATTATAATAATATGAATAGGCCTTTGACTACCTCGACTGTAAGCTTGAACGAAAATAAGTTAACTGAAAACAATGTCATCTGTAAATCGCCTTTCAGCAAAAGTGCTGAAAATATTTCAAACATATCATATAACAAACCAAATGAAAATGCTAGTTTAAATTCTAGTGATAAAGAGCTTAATGCTGACAAGATTCTCTCACAATTCTCCAGCCAGAAATCTAAAGCTAGCGCTGTACAGAAAATACCAGAAAACGTAGCCCATACAGATCAAAAATACACAAGAATACCTAAAGAATTGCTATCCCAAGATATAGGTAACATAGTTAAAAATGTTCATGGAATATTTTCCTCTGTAAGCGGTAGCTTAAAAAGTGCCTACACACACAGAACCGTATATGCTCAAAAACCAGTAAAAAATTCCAAAAATCTACCGAACGGTAAAGTTATGAATGATATATTTGAGGATGAGAATGCGGACCAAAAACCTGAAGTCGCTGATAAACCAGAAACAACTGACCATCAAGAAATAATTCCAAATTCAAATGCAGAATTAGCGGTAACAAAATTACCAGAGATGGAAAGTTCAGAGCCTTGTGATACCAAAAAGGATGTATTGCGGTTTCAAATAGAGACTTTAGAACGGGTACTGGCTGAGCAGAGAAAGGAGAATTTCTCTTTAAGGGACAGGGTCAAACAACAGTGCGATGAGCTGCAGCAAAAAGATTCAACTTTCAAAGAGTTGGAGGCTAAATTGGATATGGTGTGTATCTGTATTTCTATCTATCTAGCCTGTATTATTGCCCTGCGGCAGGATAGTACAGCTGTCCTGTTTTATGCTGCTTACTGCTAATGCACACCAGTCCATTGTAGGATTTTATGCTTTTACACCTAAATTAACCACATTTAAACTATTACATTTGTTATATATACACACTTCGATCCCGTGGGAATTTTGGGATAAAACCTATTCTATGTTCTTTCCTGAAACTATCTATACCAAATTTCATCTAAATCGGTTCAGCGGTTTCAGCGTGAAGAGGTAACAGACAGACACACTTTCGCCTTTATAATATTAGTGTGATAGTATGGACTAGCAGCGCCCCGCGGTTTCACCCGCGTCAGTTTCGATCCCGTCGGAATATCGGGATAAAAAGTATCCTGTGTTAATCACAGAAATGGCATTATGCGTGATTGCTGTTTGTGTATGTGACTTTAAATGTTTGTAAACGCACCCACGATACAGGAGAAATTCCTAGTGTGGGGCAACGTTTTAATTAATAATAATAATAAATAATAATAATAATCTTCACAAACTTTCATATTTATAATATTAGTAGTATAGTTAGGAAGAACTATTATGGGCTAGATACTAACAAAAATAAGCGGCAAAAGGCGGGGTTACAGACAACAGCTTGTAATGGTAAAAAAAAAAAACAATAATTATGTGACAACAATATCTTTCATTGTAGAATTATCTTATAGAAATCTACTGAAAGCATTATCTCGTAGCTTTTTATTTGAAATGTTTATTTTATCAACTATGAATAATCTAATGCTATCTCTTAGTTATCATTATAAACAATACAGAATAGAGGTCCTTTAAAAGTACTTATGTGCCTATAGTCTATTCCAAAACTGTCTGATAAAAATGTAAACAAACCCTGTTTACGTAAAATTCTTACGCAATCACTCATTAAAGAGAATTAGTAATGTATTCATCTGTATTTAGTAGGTTTCAGCTTCATATCTCACCATTTTGTCCAATAATTATTGTTTGAATAACAATATTAAATTGTAATTTAAGAATCGTTTGCGGAAATTAAGGTCCATTGCCAAAAGAAAAATACTATAAGGCGATTAAAAATTAGAACTACAGGTTTAATTATTCAAGGTATCTTTTCTAATCCATTTGTTTGTGTGCGGGACAGTGAACAATAGTGTATATAGTAAGATAGTTTATAGTGTTTCGTTAATACCTTAGTTTGAAATCTTATTTTGTCACTTTGATAGCTTGATAGTTTTTGTGCGGGACAAGTGAACAATAGTGTATATAGTAAGATAGTTTATAGTGTTTCGTTAATACCTTAGTTTGAAATCTTATTTTAATTTGTCATTTTGATAGTTTGATAGTTTTGTTTAACATGATGTTCTGATTGTTGCTTATCGATGTATGTTATGTTTAGTTTTCATGTTGAATTTATTTTTTATAGATAGAAATAAGATAGTAGAATAAGAAAATATATAATTTGTCATATGTTTTCATAGAAAAACTTAGCGAAAAACGCAAATATTGTCACGCGGCTCTCTTTACGGTAAAGTTCTGCCGTACTTAAGCAAACTGCGTCGAAACCGCCCTTTTTCTGATTGGTTAAAATTCGTGCGTTCTGATTGGTCGACCAATCAGAGACTTTAGATTTTCTTATGAAATTTTGTATAAATATCGGGTGGGTTTTCGCTTTCGACACAGTCGGCAGTCGGCAAGCAGCAGTACTAGAAGAAACACTAAAAGAAATAAACTTCAAGAAAACTTCTCAAGCGGTTTTATTCCTCACCAATCCAGCGGTAGCAAATGTGTCCTGCACATTTAATGGTCCTGTCGAGTCCGGATTTTGTGGGGAATACTGCATGAAGATCGAAGATAGTGCTACAGTGAAGATAACTTGAAGAACGTACTACGTGTTAGTGTTTGTGTGTCATCGACCTTGAAGATCAGCTGACATCATGCCCGTTACGCGCTCCGAGGGAAGGGGCCGTAAGCCGTCGAGTGAACAGAAGCCGTCATCGTCCGAGGCCACTCCAGGGACCTCTGCGACCGGTACCAGCACGGAGGCCACATCCGAATCGACACAGACGGGGACGACTGCTACGGAGAGTTCCGAACAGACCTATACCTCCGCGACGACCGACCCAACCACCGTGACCTCCGCCGCCACCGCCTCGACCGCCGCCTCCGCCTCAGCCGCCAGCGCGCCCACCGCGCCGGCAGACACCGCGCCCCCCCCCTCGGCCGCCAACGCGCCCTCCGCCTCGCACCCCGCCGGCGTCGTCGCACCTTCCGTTACCCCCTCCGCCGCGTCGACGCTCACCGCGGGTGCGAAATCGAAACAGCTGATGAAGCCGCCCGCCGCTGTCGCATCGAAAGAAAATCGCCGTGATACTGACGCCTCGACCGTGAAACAACGAGTTGTCAAGAACGCCGCCGCCGGTACGTCGAAACCAACCGGCCCACAGCTCCTCCGCCCCCCTAGCATGAAGGGGGGAGGGGGGGGATCGACGCGTAGCAAGACGAAGATACAGAAAATCGCCAAAGCAAAGGAAGATTTGCTCCGCCTCCAAGTTGAACTAGCTGCTGCACGCCTGGCCGCGCTAGAAACGGAGGACACCGACAGAGAAGATGAGGAAGAAGAAGATGAAGCCTCCCTCTACTCAGAAGTCAACGCCCGTGTGGACAACTGGTTGGATAACCAGGTGACTCGCCCCGTCCTAGCCATCGCCAACGAGCCTCACCGCCCTCCGTCCGAGCCATCGATCGTCCACGAAGAACCACCGAAGCAAGAAGAGGTTCATCGAACACCGGCGGGAGGTCAAGGGGACCTCGCCCTCCTAGCTGAAGCCATCACTCGGGCTGTCAGCGCCGCCCAGCGACCCAAATTTATCGAATTGCCTTTCTTCAGCGGGTCGCATCAGGAGTGGCTACCCTTCCGCGCCGCCTACTACGAGTCTGAACCAACGTTCAGCGCCGTCGAGAACATCAACAGATTACGAAGAAACTTGAAGGGGAAGGCCAGAGAAGCAGTTGAAGGATTGCTCATCACCAACGCGCACCCTTCAGAAGTAATGAAGACTTTGGAATCAAGATTCGGAAGACCAGAGTCAATCGCGATGATAGAAATGGAAACGCTTCGAGGTCTACCACGTCTCTCCGAGTCGCCGAGGGACATCTGCATATTCGCCACGAAGATCTCCAACGTCGTAGCAACACTGAAGACATTGGGTTGTTTCAACTACATGTACAACCCCGAACTTGCGAAGACATTGGTGGACAAGCTAACGCCGACGCTCCGGTACCGCTACTACGACTTCTCATCGACGCAACCCAAAGAAGATCCCTGCCTCATCAAGCTGGAGAAATTCTTCAAGAGGGAAGCAGAACTGTGCGGACCCTACGCGCTACCTGAACAGGTGGCAGCACCATCAACAGCCGCACCTCCAAAGAAGACTCAGCGGGTCACCAACGTCACAGAGAAGAGCAACACACCGAAGTGCTTCGTGTGCGACGAGACAAGCCACACCAACGCGACGGAGTGCGACACATTTAAGAAGATGGAAGCCAATTCAAGATGGGATGCTGCAAAGTCCAAACGCCTCTGCTTCAGATGCCTACGTTATAGGAGCAAGACTCACAACTGTCGGACGAGGCCGTGTGGTATCAACGGGTGCAAGTACACGCACCACAAGCTACTTCATTATGAAAAGCAGATAGAACAGGCTGAAAAGACAGAGAAGACAGAAAACGACGAGAAAACTGAAGTCATCAATTCGACGTGGACAGTAAAAAAGCAATCCTATCTGAAGATCCTGCCGGTCCAGGTGAAGGGGCCAAAAGGAACAGTCAACACATTCGCATTGATGGACGACGGATCAACGGTCACACTCGTCGACGACGACGTCGCTGCGAGCATCGGAGCTACAGGACCCGTAGATCCACTGAAGATAGAAACCATCAACGAGTTGAAGACTGCGGAATCGGCATCAAGAAGAGTGACCATCGGGCTGAAAGGGGTCAACGAACGTGAAGAGCAAATTCAAGCAAGAACAGTGAAGAACTTACAAGTCTCCTCTCAACGGGTTCCACACGAATTAGTGGAAGGATGTCCACACCTATCGGATATCAAGGGACATCTCACATACTCCAATGCGAAGCCACGCATCCTCATTGGGCAAGATAACTGGCATCTCCTGCTGACTGAAGAAACCAGAAAAGGGGACAATGACCATCCAGTGGCATCTCTCACGCCGCTCGGATGGGTACTCCACGGAAGCCAAACGAACTCCTTCGGTCAGAAGATCGACTTCGTGTCCCACATGAAGGAAGCTGAAGATAACCTCGAGGACCTGGTGAAGAGATACTTTGAGATGGACGTCCTCTGCATCAACCCGAAGAGACCGAAAACCGACCCAGAAGAGAAGGCACTTCGAATACTCGAACAGAAAACCGAGAAGATCAGCGAAACGAGATACCAAACCGGCCTCCTCTGGAAGAAGGAAGACATCAAGTTCCCGGACAACTATGAAAACTCACTGAAGAGGCTCTTCAACATTGAAAAAAAGATCGATCGCGACCCAGCCCTCAAGAAGAAGTACGTCGAACAAATGGAAGCTCTTATAGAAAAGGGCTACGCCGAGCCAGCGCCGCCGCAGAAGACGCCTGAGAAAACGTGGTACCTGCCTCACTTCGCGGTCATCAACCCCATGAAGCCAGACAAGCTGCGTGTTGTGCATGACGCCGCCGCCAAGACTAGAGGGGTGGCTCTCAACGACATGCTCCTCAAAGGCCCGGATTTGCTTCAGTCACTGCCGGGTGTCGTCATGCGCTTCCGACAGCATCTCATCGGGGTCACAGCGGACATCAAAGAAATGTTCATGCAGGTCAAACTGCACACTGAGGATAGAGACGCACTGCGGTACTTGTGGCGCGGAGATCGCCGCGACAACCGACCTCCGGAAGAATATAGAATGACGTCGCTAATCTTCGGGGCATCGAGTTCGCCGTCTACAGCAATATACATAAAGAACCTGAATGCCAAGCAGCACGAAGACACTCATCCGGAAGCCGCAGCTGCCATCGTAAACAAGCACTACGTTGATGACTACCTTGACAGCTTCAGAAGCCTGGAAGACGCAGTGAACGTGACAACGAGTGTGCGCGAAGTACACAAGAAGGCCAGTTTCGAATTAAAACAGTGGAAATCGAACTCAGCGTCACTCCTGGAAGCACTGGGAGAGGAAAACCGAACCGAAGACCTAGAGCTATACAAAACAGAAGAGCAAACTGAACGAGTACTGGGTGTCATTTGGAAAATGAACTCGGACGAGCTGACATTTAACCTCAACATGGCGAGAATACCTTCAACACTCATCGAAGGAAAACAGCCAACGAAGAGAGAAGCCTTGCGCATCGTCATGTCACTCTTTGACCCATTAGGATTCGCCTCGCCTGTCACCATCAGGGCGAAACAACTACTTCAGGAAGTCTGGCGCCGAGGAACAGCGTGGGACGACCGCATTGACGAAGATTTAGCGGAGCAATGGGAGTCGTGGATGGGACACCTGAAAAGTCTCCACGACATAACGATCCCGCGACAGTACTTGTACTACAGCGATGCCGCCTCCCTAGAACTTCATGTCTTCAGCGACGCCAGCGAGTCGGCCTACTCGGCGGCCCTATTCTGGAGGGCAGTAACACCGGACGGTGAAGTGGGAGTGTCTCTAATCATGGCCAAGGCAAAGGTGGCTCCGCTCAAGCTGACAAGTATACCAAGGTTAGAGCTACAAGCAGCAGTTATGGGCACCAGGCTCGCCGAAGCAGTCATTGAAGAACACGAAAGAAAACCCGACAGAAGAGTGTTCTGGACCGACAGTAAAACAGTGCTCACATGGATAAGGACCGGGTCACGTTCCTACAAACCATACGTGGCTCACCGTCTCGCAGCAATAGAAGAGAGCTCCAAGGTCAACGACTGGCGCTGGGTTCCAACGAAACAGAATGTCGCTGACGATGCAACACGAGATGTACCAACCGCCTTCGACAAGAATCATCGATGGTACAAAGGGCCGGATTTCCTCTACCTGACAGAAGACTCCTGGCCAATAGAACCTGTGAAGACCACAGAAGAAGAACCCTCCGAAGAAGAGAAGACGCATCACATGACCAGTAAAAGAAGACTGAAGCTAGCAGAGGGTCTGCCTGATCCAGCGAAATTCTCCAGTTGGGATCGCCTTCGGTACGCGACGGCACGCGTTCTGCAGTTCATCAACCTCTGCAGAGCCACCAGGCAGAAGGTCAACTACCGACGAACTAAGAAGAATAAAGAAGCAGATCCCACATGGAAGAAAAATAAGCCTACCAAAGCAAAACAACAGGCGCCCACACCGAAGAAGACATCGACACTCAACCTGCTTCCAGTCACAGCCGAGCTCCTCAAGAAAGCCGAAGAGCTCCTGATGCGTTCTTCACAAGAAGAGGCCTTCACAGAAGAGATAGAGTGTTTGAACAGCGGGAAACCGGTGGCCAAGGAGAGCCGCCTTCACCAGCTCAGCGTCGAATCAGTCAACGGCTCACTCCGACTTCGGAGCCGTATCCAAGCAGCCAAAGACATTGAAGAGAACGTCAAGAGCCCGCTAGTCATCGCCGGGGAACATCCGACAGTGAAGTTATGGATACTGGCAGTTCATCGGCAGCTCCATCACGCCGGCGTCGAGGCGACCATCAACGAATGTCGCCAACAGTACTGGGTACTAAGATTGCGCCCCATCACACGCGCAATCCTTCGACAATGCCTCTTCTGCCGCATGAAGACTCAAGCGCCGCCACACCCAAGAACCGGCGACCTGCCAGCGTGTCGCCTAGCACATCACAAACGACCCTTCACCTTCACTGGGGTCGATTACTTCGGACCTCTCATCGTGACCGTCGGACGCACCAGACAGAAGAGATACGTGGCCATCTTCACGTGTCTCACGACGCGAGCCATCCACCTCGAAGTCGCCGGCTCGCTCAGCACCGATTCAGCAGTAATGGCGGTCAGACGTATGATCGCACGACGTGGCTGCCCAGCTGAAATTTGGTCGGACAACGGCACCAATCTAAAGGCTGCCGACAAGGAACTACGACAAGCAATCGACGCGGCGACAGCAGAAGAAGCAGCGAAGAGGACCATCTCCTGGCGTTATATCCCGCCTGGAGCTCCGTTCATGGGCGGCGCCTGGGAGCGTATGGTACGCTCCGTGAAGACCGCGCTCGCAGCAACACTGCACGAGCGCTACCCCACCGAAGAAGTCCTCGCCACTCTACTAGCTGAAGTAGAGTACACCGTCAACAGTCGTCCGCTGACCCACGTCTCCGTCAGCACAGAAGATCCTGAGGCCCTGACTCCCAATCACTTCCTACTGGGGGGTCCCGGGCGCGTGCCACAGCCAGGCACATTCTCCGAGCAAGACACCACCTCCCGGTCCAGCTGGAGAGCTGCACAGAGGCTCGCTGACGTCTTCTGGCTCCGCTGGGTGAAGGAGTACCTTCCCGAGCTCCAACACCGGCGGGAGCCCCACGGACGAGGTCAAGAGGTCAAGGTGAATGACCTCGTGCAGATCGTCGACCCAAACCTGCCTCGCAACGTGTGGATACGAGGACGAGTCATCGCGGCGTATCCTGGCCCCGACAGCATCGTGCGGATAGTGGATGTGCAGACCAAGGGAGGTGTCCTGCGCCGGCCAGTGAGGAAGCTGGTGATCCTGCCCCTGTCTACGGACGACGTGCCCGCACCGGAACGAGATGCGACGCAGTCGCACGGCGGGAGTGATGTGCGGGACAGTGAACAATAGTGTATATAGTAAGATAGTTTATAGTGTTTCGTTAATACCTTAGTTTGAAATCTTATTTTGTCACTTTGATAGCTTGATAGTTTTTGTGCGGGACAAGTGAACAATAGTGTATATATAGTAAGATAGTTTATAGTGTTTCGTTAATACCTTAGTTTGAAATCTTATTTTAATTTGTCATTTTGATAGTTTGATAGTTTTGTTTAACATGATGTTCTGATTGTTGCTTATCGATGTATGTTATGTTTAGTTTTCATGTTGAATTTATTTTTTATAGATAGAAATAAGATAGTAGAATAAGAAAATATATAATTTGTCATATGTTTTCATAGAAAAACTTAGCGAAAAACGCAAATATTGTCACGCGGCTCTCTTTACGGTAAAGTTCTGCCGTACTTAAGCAAACTGCGTCGAAACCGCCCTTTTTCTGATTGGTTAAAATTCGTGCGTTCTGATTGGTCGACCAATCAGAGACTTTAGATTTTCTTATGAAATTTTGTATAAATATCGGGTGGGTTTTCGCTTTCGACACAGTCGGCAGTCGGCAAGCAGCAGTACTAGAAGAAACACTAAAAGAAATAAACTTCAAGAAAACTTCTCAAGCGGTTTTATTCCTCACCAATCCAGCGGTAGCAAATGTGTCCTGCACAGTTTGCATTTTCATCTGATACTTTTGGAATAGACATTAATAAAGCTGCTTGGTAAATAAATAATAACGCAGTTAATGGTTGTTCATAAGCTTGTGCCATTCCTATAATACATGCAGCTAAGACGAGAATACAATAAAAAAAACAGTTTAATCTACATAGACATATTTGCAACAGAGGTGGCCCAGTGGTAACGGCCGCGACTTACGAGTTGTGGGTCGTAGGTTCGAATCCAGACAGGCGCTTTACTTAGTGTACTTTATTTCATCACCACTGCTCTGAAAACGTTCTGAGGAAACCGACATGTCCTAGAACCAACAATTCGAAGACATGTGACATCTACCAACCCGCACTGGGCCCGCGTGGTGGATTACAGCCCGCTCCCTCTCGAAGAGAGGATGCCTGTGTTCCGTACCCGAAGGGTAAAAACGGAACCCTATTACTAAGACTTCGCTGTCCGTTCGTCCGTCCGTCCGTCTGTCTGTCACCAGGCTGTATCTCAAGAACCGCGGTAGCTAGACAGTTGAAATTTTCACAAATTATGTAATTGCCGCTTTAACAACAAATACGAAAAGCAAAATAAAATAAATATTTAAGGGGGGCTCCCATACAACAAACGCGATGTTTTGCCCTTTTTTGCTCCATATCTATACTAATATTATAAAGCTGCAGAGTTTGTTTGTTTGTTTGTTTGAACGCGCTAATCTCTGGAACTACTGGTCCGATTTGAATGATTCTTTTAGTGTTGGGTAGTCCATTTATCGAGGAAGGCTATAGTGCATATTTTTATTTTTCAAAATTAGGGATCCGTAATAAAATTGCTATTTTGTAACACAAGGTGTAAAATCGAAAACCTATTTTTGCGTGCGCTGCAAAAACTATTGACAATAGAACAAAATAATGTACTACGGGTTTGTAGAGCCCATTAAGACCTACAAAAAAGTCCGCGAGAACATATATCTAGCTATCATGGTTTAATCACAATAACCGATTTTGTGTTCAAAATCATTATTAAATCGTCTGAAGAAAAAAAAACTACGTTAAATATGTATCGTAATATTAATCTTTATCGAAATTAAGCATTATATTATCAAGAGTATTTATGAAGAAGTAAAATACTTTTTGTTTCATCTCAATCGGATATTTCGTTTAAAAGTTATCACGTGTGTAAGATGTTAAGAGTTGGTACCTATTAAGGAGTTATGGGCCATAGAGTTTTTTATCAACATATAAAATCCTGTAATAATCTTTTTCGAAATATATTTGTTGATGATTGTATGTATAAGATCTTTGAAGAGTATAATAAATACATTTCTAAAATAACTCTGCTAAGGAAATCCACGCGCGCTTGATGCAAGCAAGACAAGACGCTGGCGGTGCGGCGGCGGGCGAGACGAGGAGGCGGAGCTTGCTGGCCGCCTGTCGCTCCCCCCCCGCCGCGCCGCCCGCGCTTTTTGGTTTACAAGGTACCATGCCGCCTAAGAAGGTGAACGCGGGGAAGATGAAATTTCACGCGGACGAAGTCGCGGGCAAAAGCTAGTCAATAATAATACCAACAGGTAGGCACTTGAAATACACACAAAATACTCAGTTGTATTTTTACTTTAATAGTAAATAATAAAATTAAAATAAAATAAATATTTAAGGGGGGCTCCCATACAACAAAAAATTAAATAATTACGACTGTAAAAAGGTTATTCTGCAATTTTTACTTAGCATATCATACAGTGAGACTGATGAATTACTCGTTGTCTGTAAATAAAACATGTTAGTCTTTTAAGTTAATGTTAGTTTATAATTAGTTTTCTCAGTTGTTAATTATATATTTTAAATTTCTAAGCACCTTTCTAGCCTGAAACACAGGTCCTACCTAGTTCAGGCAAATGAGCAACTGTGTTCTTTATAATTTTTAAGATAAGTTATTGTAAATCTGCACCATTTTTATAAATAAACGATATTATTATTATAAAAAAATATATTATTATACAACAAACGTGTTTTTTTCGGCGTTTTTGCCTTGTGGTACGGAACCCTTCGTGTGCGAGTCCGACTCGCACTTAGCCAGTTTTTTCTAGACATAATTTTGTGCTTGCCAGTATCTGATGAAGACCAAAGCTTCCATTTCATTAAAAACTCCTTGATCCTCAGATGGGCAAGCGCGTAGATCACGCGGAACGTGAAAAAGACGCCGCAGTGATGCGGTACGCAAGCGTCGAATGCGCTGCTATTGAAGCTAAGCGCGCGGCTGAGAATGCAGCCAAGGCTGAGAAGGCTGCTCAGCTGGAGGTGGAACTCTTGAACGGCAAACTTAGGTCAGCACATGCGGAGAAGCAGAGGATCTGTCAGATGTATGATGATAAGGTATGTCACAAAAGAGCTGCTCCAATAGTACAGATAGCGCCATCGATTTATTCCAGAAATCCTCACCGACAAATCCCCACCAGTGGGGATTGTTATTTTTTTTTTCCAGAAATCCCCACTAGTTAAATAAGCTCAGCCTAGTGGGGATTTTTGGAAAAATAAGTAACAATCCCCACCAGATGTTGTTTTTAAATTATTTAACAAAAAATGCGTTAATCAATACGTTTAATTAGATAAGTCAGATAGGCAGTCGCTCCATGTAAAATACTGGTATTCAGCTGCATCCGGTTAGACTGGAAGCCGATCTCAACATAGTTGGAAAGGGCTAGGCAGATGATGTCTCGTGTAATATAGGGTGGCCTCATTGCTGATCATCCCACTAAGAAAGGGTTTTTTTGAAATTCTGCCCCTAAGAGGGTGAATGGGGGGGGGAGGGTGAAATTTCACGCGGACGAAGTCGCGGGCAGAAGGTATGTTGGGGATTCTTGAATGAAAACACGACACAGTAATACAATTCGAGACAACTTACTCCATTTATTGTTCCTTGTTTACATGTTGGCCGACGACTTGCTGATTAAAAACTAACTTTACATTGCAAAAAACGCTCGACCTTATACAATTTTACATAAGCGCAAGTAGTGACGGTGGTGCGCTTTCTTATATTTGAAACGCCAATTACAATAATCTTTGTTCGTGCCCAACTCTCGATCCGCCAATCACAGCAGTTTTGCCGTCGTTTAAGTCTGGACAAGTTCAAACCTGTCGAGAGTGGAGCACGATCGTATCTAAACATACATATGTATAGAGACTTACGATACTAAACTGATACGCTAGCACATACGCACAATGACACTTATTTACTTTACGTTACCGTTTATAAGGTATATATAAGAGATAAATAGGTACCTTTAACTCTAAACGGAGTTGGAATTCTCTCTGATGACGGTGCCAAGGGGCAGAAAAGAGAAGTTAACACTGGTCGCGCACAATAAAGTCTCTATTATGAGTCACTTGTTGCACTTTCACTTTAGTCTGTTTTTTAGCACTGAATGTCCGTTCACAACGTTGTAGCTCCGCAGACGGCGGCGGCGTCGCCAACAGTCTCCCCCTCGGTGCCTTGCACCTCAGCTTGCAGGGGCGACGTCGCTGGCACTATTACGACCAGCCGGGATGCTGGCCGCCGCAGTACGCCCGCCGAGGTGCGGACGTCGACGATCCTGGTTCTTCCATCTGGCCCGGGGTAGGTCGCGCTGATCTCGCCGCGTGGCCACGAGCAGCGTGGCAGGGTGTGGTCCACCAGCAGGACGAGGTCGCCGACGGTGGGATCCCGGTAATGGGGACCCTGGAAGTAACGGGGCGAGAGCGTAGGTAGGTACTCTCGCACCCATCTGGCCCAGAAGTGGTCGGCCAGGCGCTGGGACGTTCTCCAGGAGGGAGAACCGATGAGCTCGGCGTCGTCGAATGAACCAAATATGTGGGCTCCGCTGGACCTCCCGATAAGGAAGTGGTTGGGGGTCAGTGCTTCTTCTTCATTGGGGTCAGTGTCCACGGTAAATAGTGGCCGTGAATTGACCACATGCTCTGCTTCAAGCAGCAGGGTGTGCAGGACTTCTTCTTTCGGTCTTCTTTCGTGGAGCGTTGCTGCTAGTGCGGTCTTGACGGTGCGCACCAGCCGTTCCCAAGAGCCGCCCATGTTTGGGGCTCCCGGGGGAATGAACCTCCACACTATGCCGATCTTGTTGGTAGCCGTTTGAATGGCCTCTTGCAGCTCGCGACTTGCACCTATGAAGTTGGTGCCGTTGTCGCTCATGATGACTTTGGGAGTGCCTCTTCTGGCAATCATTCGCCTTAGGGCCAGCATCATGGAGTCGGTCGTCAGTGATGCGGCCAGCTCCAGGTGAACTGCGCGTGTTGTCATGCACGTAAATAGGGCGCCCCATCTTTTCTCGACGCGCCGTCCCACGGTGACCAGTAGTGGGCCGAAGTAGTCCACGCCCACGCAGGTGAAGGGAGGGCTTGTTCTTGACAATCTTTCTTGAGGTAAGTCGCCCTGGGGTGCCAGTTGTGGTGCCTTCTTCCTTAGTTTACACCACCCGCAGTCTCTTGCTGTTGCTTTGACGATGTTTCGCAGGCCAGGAATCCAGTATCGTTGCCGCAGCTCGTTCATAACTGTCTGATGATTCCCATGGTTCAGACGCTCGTGTACATGTTTCACTAATAGTCGAGTGATCTCGTGGCGTCCGTCCAACACTATGGGACTTTTGTAGGCGGCCGTTAGGTACTTAGCCGCGCCTACACGGGTCGATAACCTCATCATGCCGTCTTCAAACTTGATGGCGAAGTTCTTGAGCTTGTGGACTTGGTCGCTCTGTCTTCTTAAGGCGGCCAACTCTTCTGGGTAGCTATCTTCTTGAACTCGTTGAATTAAGAGTCGCTCGGCCTTTTCTACGTACAATGCAGACTTCTGGCGAAGGTTCAATTCTTCGCTTCTTTTCTTCAAGACGAGCGGCTTCTTGTCTTTCTTCTGAGCTCTCTTCCAGGCTGGATCGACTTCTTTCTTGGTGATTCTTCTGGTGCTGAGGGTTTTGTGGGCAATGCTTCGTTTGAAAGCGTCCACAACTTGCAGGAACCTCGCTGTCGCGTGCAGCAGTCTAGTCCACCGTGAGAACCTCCCTGGCTCTGGAACGATGGTGGGCGCGACTTTTCTCACGCTCAACGTGACGGCGTTCGGCTTTTCTTCTCCAGTGTTCTTGAGGGGTTCTTTATCTTCCTGTGGCCACTCTTCTTGGCCCTTGTAGAGGAATGACGGCCCCGTGAACCACCGATGTTCTTTATTGAAGTCCTTAGGCGCGTCTCGCGTGGCATCGTCTGCGACGTTGTGCTTGGTGGGTACCCATCGCCACTCTTTATGTCTGGTTAATTCTTCGATCTCGGCGAGTCGATGCGCGACGAATGGCTTGTATCTTCTGGGGTCAGCCTTGATCCATGCTAGCGCCGTCCTTGAATCTGACCAGAAGTATCTTCCTATGACGTGCAGGTCCATTTCTTGTTGCGCGTTCGTGGCGAGACGACTGCCCAGGAGACAGGCTTGCAGCTCGAGTCTGGGAATCGAGGTGGGTTTCAGCGGTGTCACTCTTGCTTTCGCCGCCAGGAGTTTTACTTCCACTTGACCGTTGGTACGTTGCGTGCGCCAGTACACCGCGCACGCGTAGGCCTTCTCGCTGGCGTCGCAGAACGTGTGGAGCTCCCCCTCGTCGGTGTTTCTTGTTAAACAGCGCGGGATACCCAGGTTCTCTAACTTCTTGAGGTCTTGCAGCCACCTGGACCATTCTTCTTCTCTTGCAGGAGGTACTCGCTCGTCCCACTCCACGCCGCTTCTCCAGAGGTTTTGCAGCATGATCTTGCCCTGGATCGTGATGGGGGCGGCTAAACCGAGCGGGTCGAATACTGTCATGACCGCGCTCGTTGCTTCTCTCTTCGTGGGAGCGCGCCTGCCGTCGATTGCTTCTTCTGGCGTGTTTCTTAACGTCAGCGTGAAGTGTAGACTATCTTCTTTCACGTTCCAGTTGAGCCCGAGTGTCTTCTCCACCTGGTCCTTTTGCTCACCCAGTCGAATCGTGCCCGTGGTGTCCTCGGCTAGGAGCCCTTCTGTGACTTCTGGATGATTGCTCGCCCAGCCTCGTAGGACGAACCCTCCTTTCTTGTGCACCGAGTCGACTTCGCTGGCGATTCTTCTTGCTGTCGCCGCGTCTGGATAGCTTGCCAAGTAGTCGTCCATGTAATGGTTGCGTGTGATTGCTCTCGCAGCCTCTGGATGTTGTGCCTCGAACTCGCTGGCGTTCTTGTTCTTGACGTATATCGCCGTACACGGAGATGACGCAGCCCCGAATATCAATGACGTCATCCTGTATTCCTTGTCTTGCCACAGGAATCGTAGACTATCTCTGTCTTCCTCGTTGATTTTCACGCGCAGGAACATTTCTTTAATGTCTGCCACCACTGCTACTGCACTTTGACGAAACCGTAGCAATACTCCGAACAATGATTGTAACAGGTCGGGTCCGGCTAGTAGCGCGTCGTTGAGTGATCTTCCATTCGACTTAGCCGCGGCGTCGAAGACCAATCTCATTTTCTTCTTCTGCGGGTGGACGACTGCGAAGTGTGGCAAGTACCAAGTCCTTGCGGAGGTAGGTTCTTCTCTGGCTTCCTCTGCATACTCGCTGATGATCAAGTTGTTGATCTGCTCTTCATATTTCTTCTGAAACTCGCTGTCTTTTGTGAATCTCTTCTGTATTCCTTTCAGGCGTTGCGCAGCTGTTGTCTTGCTTTCGGGTAGCCGCTCGTCTTCTGTCTTCCAGATGAGCCCTGTGCTGAATCTCCCGTCGGTCAATCTCTTCGTAGTGGCGTCCAGGACTTGTAGCGCTCGTTGATCTGTCGTTGGCTGGCTTCTTGTTGGAGATTCCCAGCGCTTCGATGGCGAAGTGATCCCTTATGAGCTTCTCTAAGTGATCGTCCTTGGCGTCGGGTTGTGTGACGAGATGATTCACGACTCTGACTGGAGTGTTGCTGCTGAACCGCACTCCGTGTAGCACCCATCCCAGCTGCGTTTTTGAGGCGACTGGCTTGCTGCGGTGACCATGCTTGACTTCTTGTGAGACGATTAGATTCCAGTTATCTTGACCGATGAGCACCGTTGGCTTCGCGTTGGGGTACTTCAGCTGGTCTCGTATCTCTTCTAGATGTTCGCAGCCTTCCAGGTCCTTCTCGTTGATTTCTTGAGGCGACAGGTGCAGGTTCTTCACAGTGTACCCGGTTAGCTTTTCTATGTTACGGCCGAACATACCGCGGATCTTGATTTCAATTTTCTTAGACTTTTGATCCATACGGTGGCCGCCCACGCCTTCTATTCGCAGCTCTTCTTCTGGTCCCTGTGCCCCGATTTGCTTGATGACGGAGTCTTCAATTAATGTGACCGTAGAGCCTTCGTCCATGAGAGCGTAGACGCTGGCGTTCCCTTCTGGCCCCATTAATTCCACAGGAACAATCTTCAAATAGGCTCTTGATACTGTGCCCGCTGCGTTGACCGCGGAGCTTATCAGAGCCGTTGTTTCTTGCGTCGGCGGCTTCGCTGTTTCTTCATAGTGCAGTATCGTGTGATGACCCTTCTTGCATTTGCTGCATGGCTTCGCTTTGCATCTGAAGCCTCGATGTCTTCCTTCTAGACACTTGTAGCACAGCCCGGACTTCTTTGCTTGATCCCATTTTTCTTTGATTGACGCTTCGTTGAACTTGCTGCATTTCAGAAGAGTGTGTTCGCTTTTGCACAGCGGGCAGGAGCTCTTCTCATGTTCCTTCTTGTTATCTTCTTTGCAGGAACACACCTTAGCTGACTTTGTCTTGCATTCGCGTTCGCCTTCAGAGTCTTCTTCTGATGTGTCGGCTTCTTGCTTCTTCGCTGCTCGAGTGGTGTGCACGCCGCGGGAGCCCCCAGTACGCGTCCGGAACTTCGTGCCTTCTTTCTTCACTCTGGATCCTACACACTCGTGCATCTCGAATTGATCCACCATGTTGTTGAAGAAATGCATGAGGCTCAGGAGTATTGGCTCATCTTCTTCTTCTTTCTTCGCTCGATACTCGTACCACTTGAAACGTACCAGCGTACACATCTTCTCGATGATTCTACTTGAGATATCGCTTGAATGCAGGTAACTTTGTTTCTTCATTAGTCTCACGATGCTAACGGTGTTGGCTACTGCCCCGGCGTAGCGCACCAACTCTCTTGCGTCTTCTGACATGGGGGGAAGCTTCTCTATGTTTTCTATCTCGCTTCTAATGAGATAAGTCGGACGTCCGAAGCGGCGTTCCAATGCTGTCATTACTTCTTGCGGGTCGATTTGCGTGAACAATAGCGATTTCACGGCTTCCTTTGCCTTGCCCTTGATGGCTCTTCTTAGCCTTCCCATGTTCTCTATGTCCGAGAAGAGCGCACGGGTATCTTCGTATGTTGCCTTGAAAGCCATCCAATCGCAGGCGTCGCCTTCAAACTGGTGTAACTCGCTAACGTACTTCGGTGCGCGTTGCACGAACGATGACGTCTTACTTTCCGACGCGGACTTGACTGCTTGAAGAATAGCTTCGGCCAGCTGGTTGGTGTGACTCGGTGCGGCGATCGCGGTCTCTGGGGCGGGCAGCCCATTTGGCGGCTCCCCCTCGTTGCGCTCCACACTCTTCGTCGTCTTCACCCATGCCGCAGTCGCTTCGGCTGCGGCGGCTTCGACTTTAGCGTCTTCTTCCTCTTCTTGGTCACTCAGGTCCGTATCATCTTCTGCGCGCGCCAGTTCCAACTTGGTGCTAGCGAGTTTCGTCTTGATTCTTATTTCTTCTAGCTGCAGCTTTTCGAGCTCCAAACGTGCTTCTAATTCCTTTTTCTTGTTAGGATTCTTCTTGGAAACCGACTTGGGCTGCTTCTTGCTTTTCTCCACAATGGTGGCGTCGGCGTCTTCGATCATGGTCGTGTCTTCGGCCGTCGCGGCGCTGTCGGTCACCGTTTCCGACGTGGCGCCTGACGTAGTTTCAGTCGCCGTTGTGTCGCCGCCGCTGGTTTCTTCCTCCGTTGTCGACTTCGTGCTATCTCCTTTGCGGCTTCGCGTCATCATCTCTGGCTTCGAGAAGAGCGTCTTCTTAGCTCTTCCCAGCAAATCCCGACGAATCTTCAATAGGAAATCTTCCTGCTTCCAAGTCGCGACTCCCTAAGGTACTTTTTCTTCTTAGCGCAAGTAGTGGTGGGTCCGCTACCTTAGTCGACGCAAAGTACCTTATCCTAATGTCGTGCTCGAGCGTGGATTCGACGTAGGTTCCGATGAGATGATGGACGCAGCGATTTGTCTGGTCGTGTGCGGTCGTGGTCCTTAATGCGAGCTATACGTGTGTGGTCCCTTTGTTTTTGACTAATTCTGTAACGTTTTGACGATTCTGTACGTTTTTGACTGTTTCTGTAACGTTTTGACTATTTCTGTAACGTTTTGACTAATTCTGTAACGTTTTTGACGAATTCTGTATGTTTTGACCAATTCTGTTAAAGAACAGACCACACGTATCGCGACACTGCTACCTAACCCTAAACCACACGTTTCACTGACCAGACGATAGCACTTGTCTTCAAAATACAGCGGCGGAGTTCTTCAATTCTTCAATGGCGGCGAAACTGCATTTCTTCTGGCTTCAGGCTTGAATCCGGCTCACGAAGGACCATGTATTGTTGGGGATTCTTGAATGAAAACACGACACAGTAATACAATTCGAGACAACTTACTCCATTTATTGTTCCTTGTTTACATGTTGGCCGACGACTTGCTGATTAAAAACTAACTTTACATTGCTTTTTTTTTGAAAAATGGCATCTCGCAGTTCAACCATAGGGGTTGTCGACTGCTCAACCGGACTTTCCTGTGGATGCCACAATAAATTGGGCCTCCAGCCAGGGCATAAAAACTTAAAAACTAAGCGACTACACGCTAAGGGCACCCCCCCGGGGGGTTCGGACCTCGGCTTAGGGCGTCGCTGGGAGAGGACAGCAAGGGACAGGCTGGATCGGAATTATTATTTAATGGGGACGAATTTAAAGCTACAGGCTCAGCGGCGCGGGCTGGCTCGAGCAAGGGTCGGGGTGGACATGGTACGGGGTGTCGCGACGGGCCTCGACGGCGAGGACGGAAGGACGGATATCGGGACTTGTACTTCTTGAGAGTACTGGTGGACTTACTACTCTCCTGGAGGAGAGTAGTGGCGTCGTCGGGGGTGGTGAGGGTATGCCTTGGTCGGCGAATCCTACTTATACGGGAGGGAGTGTAACGGGAGGCCGCCGCAATCAGGGGATTGGGATGCTTCATAGCAGAGTCGAAGTAGCGCTTGGAGAGGCGCTTCATGAACTGCTGGACGGTGGGGAGTTTGAGATCTACGTGGAGATTCACGTTTCGGACATAGAAGGGGGCACCCGTGACCTTTCTAAGGAAACGGTTTTGGAGGGTCTGCATTTTATGCAGGAAGCGAGGGTTGGCGTGCGCGAAGATTACGCAAGCGTACGTCATGATGGGACGGATGACCGCGGTGTAGAGGCGCAATTTGCACCTGAGGGACAATTTGCTGCGGGCGGTCAATAAGGAGTGGAGCCTACCGAGAGCGAAAGCGGCGCGCGAACGCGCCGTCTTTATGTGCTCTTTGAAGTTGAGACGGTGATCGAGAATGACACCTAGGTACTTGGCTTGCTTACCCCAAGGGATCGGCTTGCCATACATAGAGATCGGGCTGGGGAGGGGGGTGAATTTACGCGGCTTTGAGAAAAGTACCGCCTGACTCTTGTCGGGATTGACCTCGATTCTCCATTTCCGGAACCAATCGCCTAAGGCGTTTGCGGAGGTTTGGAGCTTGCGAGCGATAGAGCCCTGATTGGGACCTGAGCAGTAAACGGCAGTGTCGTCGGCGAAGAGAGCCAACTGTGCCGAATTACTTTTGGGGATGTCACTGGTGAACAGGGTGAAAATGAGGGGGGATACTACGGAGCCCTGGGGGACTCCGGCACGGATCGGGTGGGGGGGGGAGAGAGCACCCTCGATGCGGTAGCGGAAAGTGCGATCCGACAGAAAGTCTCGAAACTTTACATTGCAAAAAACGCTCGACCTTATACAATTTTACATAAGCGCAAGTAGTGACGGTGGTGCGCTTTCTTATATTTGAAACGCCAATTACAATAATCTTTGTTCGTGCCCAACTCTCGATCCGCCAATCACAGCAGTTTTGCCGTCGTTTAAGTCTGGACAAGTTCAAACCTGTCGAGAGTGGAGCACGATCGTATCTAAACATACATATGTATAGAGACTTACGATACTAAACTGATACGCTAGCACATACGCACAATGACACTTATTTACTTTACGTTACCGTTTATAAGGTATATATAAGAGATAAATAGGTACCTTTAACTCTAAACGGAGTTGGAATTCTCTCTGATGACGGTGCCAAGGGGCAGAAAAGAGAAGTTAACACTGGTCGCGCACAATAAAGTCTCTATTATGAGTCACTTGTTGCACTTTCACTTTAGTCTGTTTTTTAGCACTGAATGTCCGTTCACAACGTTGTAGCTCCGCAGACGGCGGCGGCGTCGCCAACAAGGTAGTTGTACATATTTTTGCGCTAAATTGAATTAATTCGCCCCAAAACTTTTACCTAATAGCTCATTTAGGAATGAACCAATAGTTTCGCTCTGTGTACCCTGCAATTAAATGTAATTAAAAAGTAATTTTAATTAATTGTTTATTTCTGTTTAAACAGTGTCACGACCTAATGAACAGCGAGCGTGAACTAACGAAGTTTCGCGAAGACATGCGCGAACTAGACGGACGGCTGAAATGGACGCAGAGCAAGTTGCGCGTTGAAATGGATGCTTATAAGGTAAGCACTAGTGAAAACATAACGTAAGATTACTCTTGAATTTCCACTCTCCAGTAGACATGGGTAGGTAGCTCGTGAGCGAGTGATAGAAAAGAGCTAGCTCTTTTAGATTGACGTCGCTCTCGCTCACTCACTGACTCGCTAAGTGCGCTTTCACATTTAGGCGACTTTAGCAGCGCGACTGACGCGCGACCGTCGGTCGCCCAGTAAGAATTTCATATTATAAACAGAAGCGTGCGTGAAGGTTTCTGTTTCTGCCGCGCTACTGTCGCGCTGCTAACGTTCTAATGTCAAAGCGGCCTAAATAGCTCACTAGCTCAGTTAGCTCACTCAGACTCACTAGCTCAGAACCATAGATAAAATACTAAATGTACAAACTTCAGCGAGACACCGATGACTGACCGAAGTAACCGGCCGAACGGCTCATTCGGCTCGCTTCGGAATACTCAAACTCAAAGCATTTATTTCAATTAAACCAATTACAGGCACTTTTGAATTGTCAAGGGGTCGGTCAGTCAGAAAGATGAAGCTAGTTGCCCATTCCAAAGCGTAGGTACCTATGGAGAAGAACGGGCAAGAAACTCCATGGACACTCTTTTAAATCAAAATAATATGGTTACAAAGTCTTGTTTACATCATTCATGTTAAAAATTATGCACGTGAGAACGATGCAGAACGTTAAAAGCGTCCGTAATGAAAAAAAATCGGATCGTACAATACGTCATAGTAAACATATCATGAGACATAAACCACTGTAAATTTATCTTTAAGGTCATTGACTTAAAGTAGAAAATACTTTGGCACATTATAAAAGGAACCGCATCAATTTTACAACAAAAATTAATTATGTTATGATACAAACTATAACAAATACTAATACGACCGTTCTTACTACTTATCAAAAACCGCCACAAAAAAAAAACAAGATTTATTTATCGATATCTTATTTTTAGGTTTCCGTACCCACAGGGTAAAAACGGGACCCTATTACTAAGGTTCCACTGTCCGTCTGTCCGTCTGTCACCAGGCTGTATCTCATAAACCGTGATAGCTAGACAGTTGAAATTGTCTGTTGTCGCTATAACAACAAATACTAAAAACAGAATAAAATAAATATTTAAGGGTACAACAAACGTGTTTTTTTCGGCGTTTTTGCCTTGTGGTACGGAACAGTTTTTCTCCGTGTTCTGTTTACTCTATCCTCTTCGGTTGTATGTTTAAAAAATGTGATATATTCTTTAACAGGACGCTTCAGAACGCGCCGAGAAATTAACACAGCAGGTGGCTGAACTAGAAGTGGCAAAAGAAGCCGCCACTGCTAACGCTACCGACTCCGCAAGGGCCAAGCAACTGGGTTAGTTGATGTTGTGCATTATTTCGTAGTAGTGTGGGGCCATTCAAGTATTACATAAGCCTTACAGGGGGGCGGGAGGTAAAGACCCCCCCGCCCCCCATCCCCCATGGTCATCAAAAATAAGCATCGTATGGGGCCATTCAAGTATTACATAAGCCTTACAGGGGGGCGGGAGGTAAAGACCCCAGCCCCCATGTCATCAAAAATAAGCATCGTATAGGGCCATTCAAGTATTACATAAGCCTTACAGGGGGGCGGGAGGTAAAGACCCCAGCCCCCATGTCATCAAAAATAAGCATCGTATGGGGCCATTCAAGTATTACATAAGCCTTACAGGGGGGCGGGAGGTAAAGATCCCAGCCCCCATGTCATCAAAAATAAGCATCGTATGGGGCCATTCAAGTATTACAGGGGGGCGGGAGGTAAAGACCCCAGCCCCCATGTCATCAAAAATAAGCATCGTATGGGGCCATTCAAGTATTACATAAGCATTACAGGGGGGCGGGAGGTAAAGACCCCCGCCCCCCATCCCCCATGGTCATCAAAAATAAGCCGGCCATTCAAGTATCACATAAGCATTACAGGGGGGCGGGAGGTAAAGACCCCCGCCCCCATCTCCCATGTCATCAAAAATAAGCATCGTATGGGGCCATTCAAGTATCACATAAGCATTACAGGGGGGCGGGAGGTAAAGACCCCAGCCCCCATCCCCCATGTCATCAAAAATAAGCATCGTATGGGGCCATTCAAGTATTACATAAGCATTACAGGGGGGCGGGAGGTAAAGACCCCCGCCCCCCATCCCCCATGGTCATCAAAAATAAGCATCGTATGGGGCCATTCAAGTATTACATAAGCATTACAGGGGGGCGGGAGGCTTTGACCCCAGCCCCCATGTCATCAAAAATAAGCATCGTATGGGGCCATTCAAGTATTACATAAGCATTACAGGGGGACGGGAGGTAAAGACCCCCCCGTCCCCATCCCCCATGGTCATCAAAAATAAGCATCGTATGGGGCCATTCAAGTATTACATAAGCATTACAGGGGGGCGGGAGGTAAAGACCCCAGCCCCCATCCCCCATGTCATTAAAAATAAGCATCGTTATTATGGAGGCTATTGTTAGGGTATAATAGTCAGCAAATCGAATTGTTGTGAATAGCACTGCAGGTTGAATCACCCCTTTAAGGGAAGGGAACTACATGACCTAAACGCAAGTTCTATAATGCCTAAAAGTATATGATCGACTACAGTAAACAAAATCAGAAAAATATATGATATTCTTCAGGATATATGGTAGGTAGATAGTGTGTTGAAAACATAATACAACTAAGTTGATACGATAAAAAAAATCATGAAGAGTGAGTCTAAAAACTTTCTTTTTACAATAAAAACCATACTAATATACATACAATCATTATGATTTTTTGTCAGATTATTCTTCAAGCAACATACTAAAGCACTAGGTGTTTTAATTTTTTTAATCCAAACAATAGATTTTTTGTAGATTGATTCATATTTTACAATAAAATACCAGCGTTGTGTCATCACGCTTCTCTTTCTTTTCCATGCAGTCAGACAGTGACCGCGCTTTAGGTCATGCAAGCCCCTTAACTATTGCAGGTGATTGAACGAACAGCTATTATAATAATAGTCACGTTTTTTCAACAGAAGCGGAACTAAAGGAAAGCCAAGCAACGTTAATACTTTGTCGCCATGAACGAGACGATCTAGAACGACGGCTAACATCTAGCACACAGCAACTGGATACTTGTACGCGAGAGAGAGATACTGCTAGCGCCGCTCTAGCTCGCTCTACCGCTGAGGTGAGTGACGTCACCAAGAACTTGACGCCTAACATCTAGCACACAGCAACTGGATACTTGTACGCGAGAGAGAGATACTGCTAGCGCCGCTCTAGCTCGCTCTACCGCTGAGGTGAGTGACGTCACCAAGAACTTGACGCCTAACATCTAGCACACAGCAACTGGATACTTGTACGCGAGAGAGAGATACTGCTAGCGCCGCTCTAGCTCGCTCTACCGCTGAGGTGAGTGACGTCACCAAGAACTTGACGCCTAACATCTAGCACACAGCAACTGGATACTTGTACGCGAGAGAGAGATACTGCTAGCGCCGCTCTAGCTCGCTCTACCGCTGAGGTGAGTGACGTCACCAAGAACTTGACGCCTAACATCTAGCACACAGCAACTGGATACTTGTACGCGAGAGAGAGATACTGCTAGCGCCGCTCTAGCTCGCTCTACCGCTGAGGTGAGTGACGTCACCAAGAACTTGACGCCTAACATCAACGCGACCCTTAAGCGCGCTTCGGCCCTTAGGGCCGAAGCCTGCCGGGTCAGCGGGATTGTCCGAAAGGGTTACCGCTGGCCCGGAACATAAAGGGCTAAGGAAGGAACACGGGTGGGTTTTAGTCAGTAAGAGTCTGACACTCCCGTCCGCTCCACCCAGAGCGGGAGGGGTCATTTGATGATTTCCCATCCGAAAAAAAAAAGACTAATACAGGAAGGTATTTTTTAACACAAAGTTAAAAATACTACTAAAATTACAGTTTGTAGACCTTTGCCCAGCAATTTTTGGTCGAAATTCAGTCCCACTGCTGGGCAATTGTCATATCCTTCTATAAGTTCTGCGACTATGTGTGTTAATCTAATCATTCTGATTTTGCTAGGTGGAGCAGCTGAAGGAGAGTAACCTTCGTCTGGAAGAGGAGGCGGCGGAGTTAGCAGCGTTGAGGGCTAAGGCAGCACTTGCGGACACACTCAGTGCGCAGTTACAGAGGTACGTATTATACAGGGTTATTGGTAAAATATTAACAACCTCTTAAGAGGTCATTGTACTCATCATTATGAACAACTTTTACTATGGGACCAAACCTGAAATCGCAAAAAAAAATCAGCTGTTTCCTACATTTTGACGACTTATACGAACATAAATGTAGGGAACAGCTGATTTTTTGACAGAACTTTATTGTGTAGGAATTAAAGTTATTTTTCCATAAACTCATATTTGTTTACATTTTTGGCAAATACATCGCGAATGCAGCACTCCATATTTCTCTTTACCAACAGAGAAACAGAGCGAGCATCTCAAGCGGAAGAAGCGTTGTCGGTCGAGCGAGCGGTCGCCGAGACTTGCGGCCGGCGGGAGGCCGCCGCGCTGGAGCACGCGGCCAAGCTGACGGCCACACACGTCGCCGTCAGCGCCGCCGCCAGCCGGTACGAGGCCGAGGTATGGAACTGGCCTGAACTCTGCGCAGAAGGCTGCGCAGTAAGATTTTTTAAGAACCAAATGGTGACATGAGGCGAGTGCGAGTGAGAGAACATGCGCGAAAGTTCTTAGTGCCTATGTTCAGGCCCGCCGCTGATTGCAATTTTTTGTCACCGTGACTTATTGTTAGGGTCTCCCCACATTTATTTATTTTATTTGGGAAACAAACAGATGCAATAACAAACATAAGTATACAAATAGTTTAAACACAATCCAGAAACAGTTTCCACAGATTATTATACAATTAAATAATATGTACCCAAGTGTAACAACAACCAGAAGTTCACACCGTTAAAATTTACAGAATTTACAATTTAATACTATATAATTTATATAACATTATTATTATTTAAATTTCGATTTATCGACGCGGAATTGGCTTAAGCCGAGTGCGTATCATCACAATACTCGACTTATCGCTCGTTTCCCCGTCGGTCGGCGTCGCGACGCGTCGTCCGAGCCGAGCCGATGCGAATGGTATTAGAAACACCCTTATTACGTAGACGTAAAGGCTTTTTTGACCGGTGTTAGCCGATTCCGCGTCGATAAATGTGGGGAGACCCTTACTGTCACCTCCTGTCACCCACGATGCGCTCACTGAATCTGTTCTTGGGTAACAAATCGCGTTCATTTTTGTAATGGACTTCAACGAGGTTGCCGTGACTTGTGCTCTTGAAATACGTAGAAGAAAAATGAAACGGAAAAAACGCTACTGGGTGCATCCTATATACACGGAAAGATTATTTAAAGGAAAATTCTACACTATATATATTCTGAATTACGTCAGTATCCACCAAAGTTTTTTAATTATCTTCGAATGTCTATAAACTCTTTCGATGAGTCGTCGTATTGTACAGTCAACAAAGGAGATAAGTATACAGGAGCGTCGGATATAGTTGAAGTTTACTAAGAAACCGATGGATGTTCTGGACTGAAATTTAATTTAATAAATGAGCTGTTTATTTTCTCTTAATAAAATTAAATTTTATTCGAGAACATTCATCGGTTTCTTAGTAAACTTCAACTATATCCGACGCTTCTGTATACTTATCTTCTTTGTTGACTGTACATAGACACTGGTGCCGATTCCCTTGTGCTCAAACTAAACTAAATTTTATGTTCAGCGCATCTTTTTCTTTCTATTTCATTAAGAAAAGGACAGAAGATAAATTTTTGTTTAGTCCTGTCAAATTCATCAGCGCCTGACACTACTCCATACAAGTTTAGACGTGATTGAAAACTTGTCAGGTGCTATTTACAAAAAAAAACTATTGTTTGGACCAGGGCTGGGAAACCGGTTGAAATTCTTAACCGGTTACGGTCATTGACCCCAAACCGAAATCGATTTAGGTTAAGGTTTGCACTTTACCGGTTTTTGCAAGAAACCGGTTTTTCATGAATTTTGATTTTGATAATGGAAATTAACCGGTTTGAACCCTCCCCCCCGGCCCCCGCCACTCTCGCGAGCACGGTCTGGACGTTGCGATATCATTTAGTTACAATATTCTATTACGGAATTACGGAATTAACCGGTTAATTTGTGTGTCAAAACCGTTTGTGCTTAAGTAACCGGTAACCTTTATCATTTGGGTTTCATAAGAACAGTTCACTTGTTTAACCGGTTAATGAAGGAACGATATATTTACCGGTACTTAATCGAAATTAACCGCTCTTTTTAAACCGGTTCAGAGCCCTGGCTTGGACTAAAAAATTAAAACGCCCCGCCACCTCCTATAGCGGCGCGCGCACGTGCGGGGTCCCCGAATCCAACCCCAACTTAGTTGGGAAAGGCTAAAGTCACTTCCCGTTATCATCCTACCGATGACATGAAGTTGTAACTTCACATTACAGGCGCGAGAGCACGAGAGCAGTGGTGGCCCAGTGGTATCGACCGCGACTTACGAGTTGTAGGTCGTAGGTTCGAACCTAAGACAGGCGCTTTACTTTGTGTAAATTATTTCATCACCACTGCTCTCAAAACGGTGAAGGAAAACATCGTGAGGAAACCGGCATGTCCTAGAACCAAAAATTCGAAGACATGTGACATCTACCAACCCGCACTGGGCCCGCGTGGTGGATTACGGCCCAGTCCCTCTCACAGAGAGGAGGCCTGTGTCCCAGCAGTGGGAACATTATAGGCTGATTATGGTGATGATATGATGATTACAGGCGCGAGCTTTAAGCGCTGACAACGCATCGCTTCGAGAACGGATAGTCACGCTCGAAGGAGAGTGTACGCGACTACATGCCGCCTTAGCCGAGGAGACCGATAGGAGGAATAAGGAGAATAGGGTCCTGGCCAGAAAGGTAGGTTTCCTTGAAAAAACTGAACGCAATTTTTTCAATGAGATTTTTGCATGAACGACGTTATCAGAAATGTTTGTAAACGCACCCACGATACAGGAGAAATTCCTAGTGTGGGGCAACGTTTTTTAAAAAAAGAAAAAAGAAAAGAAAGAGGTTGTCTGTGGATTATTTTGAAGCTGTTAAAAATTCATACATTCAGAGCAGTGGTGACTCAGTGGTAACGGCCGCAATTTACGACTTGCAGGTCGTAGGTTCGAACCCTGGCAGGCGCTTTACTTTTTGTAAATTAAATCATCACCAATACTTTCAAAAAATGGTGAAGGAAAACGTGAGGAAACCGGCATGTCATGGAACCAAAATTTCGAAGACATGTGACTTCTGCCAACCCGCACTGGGCCTGCGTGGTGGATTACGGCCCACTCCCTCTCACAGACAGAGGAGGCCTGTGTCCCAGCAGTGGGAACGTTATAGACTGGTTATGCATTTTGCAACTCTTTTTGAAACTAGTATCACTGAGTTTCTGGCTAAGTAATAACAACCTCACGGTCGTTCGAACAAGTTAAGCTACGCTCGCCGCGATTCGCCCATGGATGGGTGACCATCTTTACATACCAAGACTCTCACAGAGAGGGGCTTGTGTCCCAGCAGTGGGCACATTATAGGCTAATAGGCTATTTGACTGGTTTCTGATAAACATCTCAGATTATTTAATGGTGTCTAACGAGCCCAAAAAAACCTATTACTTCAAATTGCATAATGTATTTCTTTTAAAAAATAGTAAATAAAAATGTACTGTTTAAATAAGCCGCCAAAACGCTATCTTTAACAATATGGCTTCGTGACGTCACGATTCACGTAAACAAACGTTGAAACGGTCGAGATACTAGACAAAAGTCATCCTGTTCTGTCAACGATAGACAGAAATTTACTAAATCATGACGTCATCTTAAGTTCAGCCAATCCAGACCGTTTTCGATTACGTGGCGCCAGATTTAAAAAGATGAAGTTTTTTCGGGATTTTTTTTTATAAATAATACATTGTTTTGTAGTAAAATTATGCAAATGGATTTTAAAAGCGATAATCTATACGAGTGTCAATAATTATGACCTTATTTTTTACATTGTCAAATAGCCTATTAAGCACAGGAAAACGTCTGTAGGTTCAGCTAGTATAATAAATATTTAAGATCTTTAAAAAATATAATTCTTGTTGTAATTCTTACAGGTGGCAGAGTTAACAGAAGAAGTATCAGAAGCGAGCAAGAAGTTGGAATGGGAGAAGGGAGAGAATAGTGTGCTCAAGAAGAAACATACTAGTGCCATAAAGGTAACCTTCCTAGCTGTTACGAGGCAAATTCACGGCAAAAAGAAATCGCGAAAAAAAATCAGCCGTTCCCTACATTTTGACGAGTTATACGAACATAAATGTAGGGAACAGCTGATTTTTTTTTTCGCGATTTCAAGTTTGTTCCCATAGTAAAAGTTGTTCATAATGATGAGTACAATGGCCTCTTAAGAGGTTGTTAATGTTTTACCAATAACCCTGTATAGGTTTCAAGTGTGGCCGCCATTTTGAAAAAACACGGACTTTCAAACGCTATTTAGAACGTGTTCGGACGTAAGAGTCTTTTTTCCATAGAAGTTACTTCTTTTTCTGTTTTAAGATTATTTCAAGCTAGTTTTATTATAATAATACTATACCCTACTACGTAAAGTAAAAGCGCGCAGTGCTGCACACCCGTCCCCTATTTCAAGTTAAACAAATATCAACTTTATTTCAATGAAAATTAAGCTGGTTTCAGAGTGACTATTGACTAAGTTATAAAAATGTTTGAAGTTGTAGCGTAAACTGAACTTTATTGTGTAGGTATTAAAGTTGTTTTTCCATTAATTCTTAGTTGTTTAAATTTTTGGCAAATTATACATTTACTTACAGGAATTGAACCGCGAGCTACAGCGCGCTATGAAGCGATGTGAGCAGCTTGAAGCGAAGTTACCGCAACAACTAGCGCCCGCTACGAGAACTGGTAAGTACTTTTAACGTACAAAACTGCCTTTTGAAATAAATGGTTTGACTTTACTACAAAAATGTCCTGTCTTTGGTATTGTTCGTCGAATCGTTGAGCTCCTTAAGTTCTGAGTTGAGCTGCACGGTTACTGACAAATGCGTGCACTGACTGGTCAGGTCCGCTCAATCTGTGTGGTTCTTTCCTCAAAAGACCATTTCAGACACTAATCTACATGGTCCTCAAAGATTATGTCCGGATTTTTTATATACACATTGACATTGATGAATTTTATTTAGACAATGACATGAATATTTACTTTGTAAGTAATTTTTATTATTTTTTTTTATTTAATTATTGTGAATGTGAGGACTATGTGGGTCATTTCTTTTTTTCCTTCTTAGTTTTAATCATGATCTGGCAGTTTGAGTAGTTTATGCGGCCTACCCAAATGTCCTGTCTTTGGTATTGTTCGTCGAATCGTTGAGCTCCTCAAGTTCTGAGTTGAGCTCCACGATTTTTGACAAATGCGTGCACTGATTGGACAGGTCCGCTCAATCTGTGTGGTTCTTTCCTCAAAAGACCATTTCAGACACCAATCTACATGGTCTTCACACGATCTGACCAAGTTTTTGTCTGGACTTTAAAAGAGACTGTGACTTCTGAGTTCGTTTCGGCCTTTCTTCTCAGAATAGTCAGTTAGGAAACGCCGACCTCATCTAGTTTAAAAAAAAAAATATGATTGACGTGTAAAAGTGTTTGTACAAACCTACTTACAGAAATAAAATCATTTATCATTTAAAAAATCAGTTTAGACGGCAAGCCGTAAGCGCGGCGTCGCCTAGCCGTAGCTGAGTCGACGTATCGGAGCTTCTGATGCGCTTTGGTTACGTGCTTACGTTAGGTTGACGCTTGTTTGACGGCGAGGCGAAAGGCGATACGGTGCCGATCGCTTTCCGAGTTGATATTTGTGTGCTATGACCTTAAGCCAACAAACAAACAGAAACAGGAAGCGACTTTGTATCATACTATATTTTTTTTTTATATTACAAGGTGTGAATTTGCATCCTAGTCAAATTCAAGCACGTAATTATGCTAATGATTCTCGACCCAAATCAGCAATAAAATGGGTAGTTTTTTTTTTCTTATTTTCGGAAATCCGTAAGTGTGAACCAGCCGTATTTAAACGCGGCCCGTCTGTTACTAGCCTTAAAACCGCGCTTTCACACACAAACAAACGCCTTTTACTTTACTAAAATACTAAAGTACTAAAATGTCTTTTATGACAACCTCCTGAAATTTGACGAGGATGCAAATCAACACCTTGTATATTTAACCTTTTGAACGCCAGAGCATAAACGCACACGCGTGCCCTCCACGCCAAGCCACAATTTTAAATATTTAAGGTATACAAATAAAAACACACAAAAGTAATGATTTAATTGTTTATTTCGTGATAAAGTGCACCGCATTTTTTGTCACATATTTGTGTCGCTGGCGTACATGTAATTTAGTATTTTATCTATGCAGGGCACGCGCTTGCTTGTCACGTATATGATAAATGATTTTTATTTCTGTAAGTAGGTTTGTACAAATACTTTTACACGTCAATCATATTTTTTTTTAAACTAGATGAGGTCGGCGTTTCCTAACTGACTATTCTGAGAAGAAAGGCCGAAACAAACTCAGAAGTCACAGTGTGACAATGGCGTTCAAAAGGTTAACGATATAATATTATTAAAACAGGTTCAGTATCATCACTAAGTAGCGGCGAAAGTGCACCACACGAAGACAGACTTCAAAATGGACACAATGACGCTTTACCAGACATACAGGTATGTATACCAATATCTCATGAAACCTATGAAAACCTGAGGGGCAACAGTCCCTGCCGGGTCAGCGGGATTGTCCGAAAGGGTTACCGCTGGCCCGGAACATAAAGGGCTAAGGAAGGAACACGGGTGGGTTTTAGTCAGTAAGAGTCTGACACTCCCTTCCGCTCCACCCAGAGCGTGAGGGGTCATTTGATGATTTCCAATCCGAAAAAAAAAAAAAAGGGGCTACAGTCTGGGGGCCTAAAAAGGCCACTTTGGCAGAATCGTAAAAGGATAACATTATGAATTATAATGGACAGTTAACTGTTAAGTTAATCGTATGAAATCTCATTGGTGAAGGATTTTTCGGATATTTTTTTTGTCTGTGCTAAAATACCAATCAATCCAATCCCAATATCTTTGATTATACCTAAGTAGTGCAGCGAAAAAAAGAAAAACACGTACTGTCTTCGCCATATTAGGATTCATAATTTTATCCTTGTATGATTCTGCCAAAGTGGCCTTTTTAGGCCCCCTGATCTTGAAGCATAATCAGCCTATAATGTTCCCACTGCTGGGACTCAGGCCTCCTCTCTTCGAGAGGCAGTGGGCGTCTCAATCTGTCAGAAATACCTCTAAATTCCCTGCATTTTTGACAGGTTTTTGACATTGATTGTCGCTGAGACGATTGATTTTTGACTTCATTGACTGGCCTGTTGGTCTAGTGGTCAGTGACTATGACTGCTATGCCGGAGGTCGTGGGTTCGATTCCCACCCAGGACAAATGTTTGTGTGATGAGCATGATCATTTGTTTTGTGTCTGGGTGTAATTTATCTATATATGTATGTATTTAGAAATATATAAGTATGTTTATCAGTTGTCTAGTACTCATAACACAAGCTCTGCTTAGCTTGAGACTAGACGGCGTTGTGTGATAGTTGTGGAATATTATATTATTATTATATTATTATTATATTGCGGCTAGATTTTGAACCTTTTTTAATTAAGTTAATTGACCTTCTGGTCGTTAATAAGAACCTTGTCATATCATAATTTCAATCATTGTTTATATATAATTAATTGTCATATCAAAAATTTGACGGCACGGTTGGCGCAGTGGTTAAGCGATTGACTGCTGCGCTGCGTGTCGCGGGTTCGATTCCCGCACGGAACAAATATTTGTATGACCTACAAGTAGTTGTTCCGGGTCTGGCTGTTTGTGTATGTGAGGTTAAATGTTTGTAAACGCACCCACAATACAGGAGAAATTCCTAGTGTGGGGCAACGTTTAAAAAAAAAAGATGAAAATGATGGGTCGATTTCATGAAAACGCTGACACCCGCTGAAAGCTGGATTGACAGCAGATTGGATTGAAAGCCCTGGATTAACACATAGGATTCTTTTTATCCCGATATTCCCACGGGATCGAAACTTATGCGGGTGAAACCGCGAGGCGCAGCTAGTAACTAATATTTCCTACTCATTTCCACGCATATCTCAGGAACAAAAGACCGCGGTAAGGAATAATAATAAATACTCTCTCTTTTTTTTATTTTTTCGCAGATCAAGTTCCCAAGTGTTTTTGATAGGCTATTCTCTAAGGTTAGAAATTTGGCCTATTTTATTACGGTTCAATTTGTGTAGATTTTCTTGTAATTTGTCGATAAATGTAATGTTTTTGAGTTTTTAATCGTAAGCATTTTCATAGATTTTTTTTGGAACTCTTCAGTACAGTCACGACTTCACGAGCAAAAGTATGTATACACTTGGCTTTATTCAAAGTCGATTTTCTCCTTTATTATAGAATGAAATTTTATATTAGTAGGGGCCCGTGGCTAAATAATAACAGCCGCACAGGTCGATCGATCAGGTTAAGCTACGCTTGCCGCGGTTGGTCTGTGGATGGGTGACCATCTTTACATACCGTGACCCCTCCTTGCCTCGGAAAGCACGTTAAGCCGTTGGTCCCGGCTGTCATTCGTGGATCTTTGACAGTCGTTACGGGTAGTCAGAAGCCTGAAAGTCTAACAACCAGTCTTACCAAGGGGTATCGTATTACCCAGTAACTGGGTTGTGGAGGTCAGATAGGCAGTCGCTCCATGTAAAATACTGGTATTCAGCTGCATCCGGTTAGACTGGAAGCCGACCCCAACATAGTTGGGAAAAGGCTGGGCAGATGATGATAGCATTTTCGAACCCATAGGTATATTTAAAGTGACGCATTTCAACGTTGCATTCGTTATTTCGTGAAAAAATCGCAATTTAAAGTTGCCAAGTGTTGACATATTAGTGCTCGTGACTGTACATCTCTTTTAGCTCATCTCAGTGGTCACTTGCTCACATAAGAGCCTATACTACCTCAAATGGCTTAGCATGATCCTCCGTTATGTCGAAAATTCCGCAGCATTAATTTTGAAATAAATATATGCTAAAGTTGAGGATTAATGTAAGGTCTTATGTTAGACGGAAACACGATTCCATAAAATTTTCTCGATAGAAAAAAATTCCAAAGTTACCTCCAAACCGAACAATAAACCGCTGGTATTCAAATAATACTTTAAATTAGATCATGAAACTTTGCATACTAACTGAACTAACTATAAAGCAGGTCTTATGTTAGTTAGTTTTTTTGAATTACCTTTATTTTCACCGTAAAAAGCAAATACCTAAACTATTGGCGCTGCCTTCCGCCCAGCACCGCTCTCTGTCTCGCTTTCACACAGTCCGCGAGCAGTTTCGTGCGAGCGAGATAAAGAGTGAATTTTAGCTGAGGTAGTATAGGCTCTTAAGTACTTTCTAACCATGTCATCTCTCACACCATCCATCCATCGTTTCCTTGATCATCCTTTGCGAATCTGTCTATTAGAATCTTATTTTTCACTCCAAGAGCAGTGGTAGGACCCCGACTTACTTTATTTTGTGCAGTTTGTATCATCACCTCTTTATTCTGGTGGAAACCTGGCCTTATGGACTTCTACCCACCACAGAGACGAGGCTTCAATCCCAGCAGTGGACACATAACTGACTATTGTATGTTCTACATTCTAGGTCCGTGAACCCGACCGTCAAACACTAATTGAGCGCATAGTGTCCTTACAACGAGCGGCTGCACGTCGTTCAGAGCGTTGCGAGTTCCTAGAGGAGCATTCTAAACAGCTCACTGCCGAGCTGAGGGCGAAGGCCCGCCTGCTGAGGCATCTCCTGTGCGAGATGCCTGCAGGCGCCGTCGGCTCCAGCCACAGGGATGACAACAAGGTAAGATAAGGAAGAAAAAGTGTTAATTTGGGTCAAGCACAGCAAATTACAAACAACAGAAAAAAGATTAAACAACAATCTGTGCTGCGTGACCAAAAAGGCTCTTGTCTCAGCATTAATCTCGTCTAAACTTGTCTATGGAGTATCTTAATTTGACAGGACTAAGCTAATATTTATCTTCTGTCCTTTTCTTAATGAAATAGAAAGAAAAAGATGCACTGAACTTAAATTTAGTTTAGTTTGTGAACAAGGGAATCGGCGCTGTTATCCGATGATTTTGATCTAAATTCCTAAATATTCTAGTACGTTTGTCGTTGACTGTGGCTAAGAATTTCGCAAAACTATTTCCTATAACTTAACTGAAAAATGTAAGCCCCTGTAAAACATAATTTTCATGTAATATCTAATAATGTTCCCCTGTCCATGCTGCTATGTAGAAACGGAAGCTAACCAAGGTAAATTTTATCATGTCATTCATACATGTAACTCATTATTTTCTCATCCATAAGCTTTTTTTTGCGGGTGGGAAATCATCATATGACCCCCCCCCCCCCTCCCGCTCTGGGTGGAGCGGAAGGGAGTGTCAGACTCTTACTGACCCTTTCGGACAATCCCGCTGACCCGGCTCATCCATAAACTGGCACTACACTTGAAGTATTTGCGCAAATATTCGCATTATTTCGTTAATACAAATTAAACTTTAGTTCCATAACTACAGGGTATATTTTGTATTATCCAAATCTCGCGAGTATTTTGACAAATACTTCAAATAAACCATATTACAGAAAGAGATAGCCCGCCTTGGAGGTGGTGCGATGGCCGCGGTATGGGGCGGCGACCCGGGCGGCATGACGGCTGAACTGTCGCTGGAGATGAACCGGCGCCTGCAAGCAGTGTTAGAAGACACGTTGCTGAAGAACATTACGCTCAAGGTAAGTACTTAAGGGGGAAGCACTAAGGTAGCCCGCGAAATTCAAATTTTCTTACGTTTTTGCAATTTGCTGGTTAGTATTGAGTAGTACGTTGATTAAAATATGATTCGCGGCCGTAACAAATATGTATTTACAGAATTATAATCAATAAAGTCATCAACACAACTCTCTAAGACCATGTAATCCCCAAATGTCAAGATTTCATAAAATAGTCATTCTTGGGGATTACATGGTCTTAGAGAGTTGTGTTGATGACTTTAATGATTATAATTCTGTAAATACATATTTGTTACGACCGCGAATCATATTTTAATCAACGTACAACTTAATACTGACCAGCAAATTGCAAAAAACGTAAAAAAAAAAAAAAATTTCGCGGTCAACCCTGGCGCTTTCGTCTTAAACGTGCTCGTTTTCAAATTTCGAGTACACAGATGTATTGGATACACTTAAATAACGAAAAATATACAAGGTCACATTAAATTATCTAGCCAAACTTCGTAGACCTGATGAGTATTGATATCCAAACAAGAAAACTGGTAAAGTGCGAGTCGGACTCGCACACGAGGGGTTCCGTACCACAAGGCAAAAACGCCGAAAAAAAACACGCTTTTTGTATGGGAGCCCCCCCTTAAATATTTATTTTATTCTGTTTTTAGTATTTGTTGTTATAGCGGCAACAGAAATGCGTCATAATTACGTAAAAATGTCAACTGTCTAACTATCACGGTTCATGAGATACAGCCTGGTGACAGACAGACAGACGAACAGTGTAGTCTTAGTAGTAGGGCCCCGTTTTTACTCTTTGGGTACGGAACCCTAAAAAAAGATTTAAGTTTTTATTTTTGGACGACCGCCTGCACGCGCAGCATAACCACTATAGAAACGGGTTTTGTCGACGGAAGAATAGACAAAAAAAAAGACGGATTGTAGACAGATTTCTAGAGAAATCTGTCATTTTATCTATCCTATCTTGTCATTTTGTCTATTCTTCCGTTGACAAAACCCGTTTCTATGGCGTCATGCTACGCGTGCTGGTAGTGAACTTGAAGAAAGAGGAGTAATATTTTTTTTGTTTTATCGGGTTAAGATCTCGATATATCCAAAACATCTGCGGAGTTTCAGAAGCTAATTTAATTTGATCACTTTCACTCTTTATTGTATGTAGGTATAGATAAATATTTATACTAAGTAACTAAGCTAGGGTATCCTTTTTTTTTTTTTTTTTTTTTTTTTTTTACGTGGAGAAATGCTCATGCATTCTGCACTACCACGGGGAGATAGTGCAGTTATGTGGGACTCTAACCCACTAAAACTCCACGGTGTCCTCCTCTGCCGCTTATGGCGGGAACACGGGCACGCGTTAGCACTCATCCGTGAACCCGCCGCGGCTGTCCGTCACCGGACCCTCCTCCGGGGAGTACTCCCCATCACCGGCGCACCAGAACACATAGCACGTCGTGACCACCCCAGGGACCAAACCAGCACATGGGCGCCAGACGACCCCGTCTCTGCCACCCTTGGTCCCCCTGTGACGGGTCAGGTCATTGGCCCCGCCGCCTGCCAATTTTCGGCCGCAGAGGATAGGGAGAGTGGCCAACGTCATACCAACACTCCTCTTCCCCTGCGGCCCCACCGCGTCCGCCATCGAACGGTGGCGACCCCGTCAAGGCCGCGGAAGGTAGGGAGAGCGGCGCACCGTAATACCGGCACTCCTCTCCCGCCGCGGCCTCCAACCCTCAGCCGCGATGCCTCCGGTACGACATCGCGGCCCGCCTCAGTTGCGATGTCGCCCAAGCGGCACCGCAACCTACATGTTGGCTGCTACGTCGTCGGCTTGTCGGCAAAAGCCCTGACGAGCGGCCCCTCCTCGGGTTCCTCTTCGCTTCACCGTGGGTGTCCAAGCCACGGCTACTGAGCCCCCCCGCCTCGACAATGCGGGAACCCACCGGGGGGGAAGCTAGGGTATCCTAACCAAACTGGTTGAATTAGGTTGAGCTGAATGGTGCTAATACATGGGTCATGTTCGTGAACGGGCGCCGTCAGTAGGGACTGGTCATCTCTTTGCTGCCATGGCTTATTTTAATTTAATTTAATATTTGAATTGTTTTTTTTTTCATTACGGACGCTTTTAACGTTCTGCGTCGTTCTCACATGCATAACTTTTAACATGAATGATGTAAACAAGACTTTGTAATCATATTATTTTGATTTAAAAGAGTGTCCATGGAGTTTCTTGCCCGTTCTTCTCCATAGGTACCTACGCTTTGGAATGGGCAACTAGCTTCACCTTTCTGACTGACCGACCCCTTCACAATTCAAAAGTGCCTGTAATTGGTTTAATTGAAATGCTTTGAGTTTTTTTTTTAGTTTTTTATTTTTTAGGTCAGGTCGACTGCAACATCCAAGTTTGTCGCAGTTACACGACTATTTAACTTTTATATACAGGGTTATTGGTAAAACATTAACAACCTCTTAAGAGGTCATTGTACTCATCGCTTTTACTATGGGACCAAACCTGAAAGAGAGAAGCGACAAGAAATCAGCTGTTCCCTACATTTATGTTCGTTAAAATGTAGGGAACAGCTGATTTTTACTAACTTGTTCATTACGATGAGTACAATGACTTCATAATATAAATAAAGTAATTTTCAGGAAAACATGGACACACTGGGCGCCGAGATCTCGCGCCTAAAAGAACAATCGAAAGCCAACGAGTCAAAATAAACTAAACTATTATAAATATAAAATTTAAGTGAAATCACAAGATTCCAATGTTATTATTATAATGGATTAACATTCCAGAATATGCCAATGATAAAAATTAAGGCTTAAAAGTAATTCCTTTTGGTCGCCATTTTGATGAAGGCATTTTTTTCTGTCTAAAACATTCCACTTTTTCTTGGTTTTTAAAAAACGAAGAATTGAAAATAATCTGTACCTGGTTGATGGCAAAGGCTCGCCCCTATTACATGGGACTTAAACCTGACTGGCGAAATGTGAGGGCGGGTTTTTTCACGTCCACTTGACGCACGCGTATACGTCAAAAATGGCGCTAACTATCGTCAAACCAAAAAAAGCGTTGTTTCAAATTACAATTACAGAATTGCGGCCTTGACTTACGACAAATAATTACGAGTACGTTCTCGTTAATATTTGACGTATGTATGTACCTATGTGACGTTAACCAACCTTTTGAAACAACCGGCCCTGAGTGTACTATAGGTACACTTCTGCTTTACCCTTTTGGAAATACAGGCGTGAATGTGTCATTTATGAAAATAATCTGTAATCAAAAATAATTTCAAGTGCCACAAGGCTCTTTTGGTGCCTGAATGACATTGACAGCCGCACGGTGAAGCTTGCCGCGGTTTGTCAGTGGATGGGTGACCATCTTTACATAACACACATAACAAGACCCCTCATCATTCGTGGATCTTTGACAGTCGTTAAGGGTCGTCAGAAGTCTGAAAGTCTGACAACCAGTCTAACCAAGGAGTATCGTATTACCCAGTCACTGGGTTGTGTAGGTCAGATAGGCCGTCGCTCCATGTAAAATACTAAAAACGGTTAGACTGGAAACTGACCCCAACATAATTGGGAAAAGGCTAGGCAGATGATGAATGACATTGACAAGGGGGCGTTGTTGGTAAATATTTGTGAAGTTGTCACAGAAATTGTATTGACAAAAGTAGATGGCGGCGCGGCGTCGTTAGTTTCCATTTTAGTCACACGCCAAAAGAATCTTGTCATCATCATCTGCCTAGCCTTTTCGTTTCGTTTTCTTTTTATTTATTTAATTATATACAATGCGTAACATAATGAACGCAAGACCTCATACACCCCAATTAGAGTATTGAGTTAAAAGCATAATACAATGATCAAAACAATTTTTTTTTAAAGCTAACTATTTTTATTAAGTAAATTGTGTTGACCCTATCATTACTTTATGCATTCAAAATTGAATCTTATTGCCTTGACATAAGATTTCATTTTCTTTGGCTCAATCGGCGATCAGTATGGCAAAATACATAATTTAAAAAAAAATACCTATCTTAAAAGTTACCGAAATTGATTCAGTAATCAATTATGAACAAACTACTTTCAGGCCTTGCGTTTATTCTGTTACACCTTGTATACTTTATTATACACCACAAAAATACATAACAAAAAAAACAGCTCCAGCCGGCTTCCAGTCTAACCGGATGCAGCTGAATACCAGTATTTTACTTGGAGCGACTGCCTATCTTCCATCTTTTTGTTTCTTAATTAATTTAGTTGCATTGAAAAAATGGCGACCACAAAGGTTATGGTGAAGCTTACACGATCTTTTTAAAATTATAATTAAACTAAAATCAATTATAAAATGTTAACATGATTTTTTGTTAAAATTATTTAAGTATTAACTAACGTTTGATTATACTATAAAATTATAGTACTCGTTGATATGGACTAAATTAATTATTATTGCATTTGAAGCAATATTTTGTTATGTGTAAAAAATACTTCCACTGAAGATCTTCCTATAACGAAATATGTATAAATTCTTGGCTTACCAATGGTAGTTTTTCGTAATGACAAAATTTTACTTTTGAAAATGCTTAAAGCTAGTTTTTATTAGAAAAGCGGTGGCTGCTACATAACGACCGACAGCGGGTTTTGACTTTGCCATAGATACAGATAGACCTAGATAACGCAAGTATCACGATCTGTATGCAAACCAAGCGTGCCATATAGGACGTCACAAGCACTATTTAGTGATGGGAAAATCCCCCCCCCCCCGGGCCTAGCGCCAGCGCTCACGCTCACCCAGCCAGCAGTACACAGGACTGAGCGCGAAAGTGGCGGCTTACGATTTTTGTACGTAAGCTGGTGCGATTATTTACACGCGAAGTAGTTACTGTTGCGTTATCCAGATGTATCTATATCTGTGGTCTCGATAAATGGGAAGACTCGTCAATATATGTAATAGGCTATTTGACTGGTTTCTGATAAACATCTCAGATTATTTAATGGTGTCTAACGAGCCCACAAAAACCTATTACTTCAAATTGCATAATGTATTTCTTTTAAAAAAATAGTGAATAAAAATGTACTGTTTAAATAAGCCGCCAAAACGCTATCTTTAACAATATGGCGTCGTGACGTCACGATTCACGTAAACAAACGTTGAAACGGTCGAGATACTAGACAAAAGTCATCTGTTCTGTCAACGATAGACAGAAATTTACTAAATCATGACGTCATCTTAAGTTCAGCCAATCCAGACCGTTTTCGATTACGTGGCGCCAGATTTAAAAAGATGAAGTTTATTCGGGATTTTTTTTATAAATATACATTGTTTTGTAGTAAAATTAATGCAAATCGATTTTAAAAGCGATAATCTATACGAGTGTCAATAATTATGACCTTATTTTTTACATTGTCAAATAGCCTATTGTAATTACCATTAACACTTTTCCATAAGAGATTGGTGGTTAATGGTAGAAATGTAACTTAGATATATTAATGATTCTAATGATTATAATTATCTAAATATGTACCTGTTATTGTTGCGAATCATATTTTGATCAAGATACAATCTGACACTGACCTGCAAATTGCAAAAAACGTAAGAAAAGAATTTCGCAGTCTACCACTATCCATTCACCTTGACAGCTTATGTTTAAGGCTGCGCCGACCGCACAGTGGCGCCCTCATCGTTTGTTAACGGAAAATAGTGGCCACTATTATCCGTTTTAGTGATTATAATAAAATTAAACAATATAAAACTGCCGTTTATAATAGTATTAACGTATAATCTTGTGGAGCACAACTTAACGTGCTTACTTTCTGCATTTTCATTCTAAAATAAAAGAAATAACCAAACAAACGATGAGGGCGCCACTGTGCGGTCGGTGCAGCCTTAACCAAAATTTACTGACATTTAAACGTCTCTTAACTTTAAGCGACGTTTATAAATAAATGGGTTTATTTGTAAAAAGAAACTACTACAAAATATACTTTGAATTAATTCTAATTTAAAATACCCGTGACATTTCGAATGAAATTATTGTAAATATGTTTTGTTTATATTCTACCGGACTTTAGTTTTAAATGTACTGTATTATATTATTATTGTTAAATTATTTCCATGTAATTATTATTCATTATCATTTAATTTATATTTTTTAGTTTTTAATCGACCGAAATGTTATGTGTATGTATGTTGAATATATGCTAGCCACACATATATAGATAGACCTAGATAACGCAACCAAGCGTGCCATTTTTTGACTACCTACTATGACGTCCCAAGCACTATTTAGTGATGGGAAAATCAAATCGACTCAAAGTCGCCGCGTGCGGCACCCGTCTGGCCCCACCCCCGGGAGCTCACACTCACCCAGCCAGCAACACGAAGACTGAGCGCGAAAGTGGCGGCTTACGATTTTTGTACGTAAGCTGAGCACGCGAAGTATTTGCTCTTGCGTTATCTAGGTGTACTATCTATGGGCGCTTTCCGAATTAGATAAAATCGCTCACAGCGCTCACATCATCTCACATGCGTTCCGATTTAGATATCACGATTATGACAGCTGAGAGCTGTTAACAATTCGGAACGCCCGTGAACGCGCTCACAGTGCTTACTCAATGTAAAAATGATATTATTACAGTATTTCTTTGTATAGACACCACATTTCTTCAACTTTGGTTAGGTGGCGACTATCAGCCAGAAGCACAATTTCGAAAATGCCACGTTAGTTTAATTTTATGATAAGATGCAAAACAAAACACACACTAACACATCCTCACACACACACACTGTCATTTTTGACAGCGCTCACGGTGATATTATTCTAGGGCATGGTCGGCGCTATCGCATGGATGGCGCATGTCATGACGTCATCTATGATGATTCACGGGACGTCGTTATCGCGCTCACGCTAATTCGGTACGGGTTTAAGCACGCTCACATCGATTATTTTCCATCTCGGAACGCAGGGTGTATCTAGTCCCTTCTTAGCGTATCGATAGCAAAAAGTTCAAACATCTTTGGCCCAAAATTCAGCTGCGCGAACTCCGCTCACTGACGCAGTCATAAGATCATCAAGTGCATGGGCATGCGGCGCAGTGTTTGTAATAAAACACAGAGAGAAAGTAAAAATATAGATTTCACTTGTATTTAAATTAAAAAAAAAAATGGCGAGTTACACTCGTAAACGTTTATCAAAAGTTAAAAAAGTGTGTTGCCACACCAAAAAAAGTATTTTTAACGCACATTAATGTTGCACACATAAAAATATAAAGAAAAAATAAAGATAACAAAAATTACAAATTGTTATAAATCAGTGCAATTACTTACACTAATTTATAATAATTTAGAATATCAAATATATGTTCACATTGTATTGAACACGCAGGATAGAAGGTGGGCCATTGTCTGTGGGAAGGTGCCGCATACGCACTTGAGATCTGTGCCGTCCGTCAACCCCCTTCTGTGGAGATCTTTTTGCCCCTTATCACGTGAGACTTAGACTTTTTCAGGCTTCCGTACCTCAAAAGGAAAAACGGAACCCTTTTATGATCGTTGTTCGTCTGTCAAGACCCTTTTTATCAGGAACGCGAAGTTGGCGTGGTTTGAACTGTCAAAATACTTGGTTGACAACCGTACGTGGTTGGCACGTGGTAAGATTACGCGAGGAATAACAATTACTATACAGAATTGGGGACCTGTAGTATCTGCATATACGCAAATATTCAATTAACACTATAGAGGTATGAGAAACAGGGTGTAAAGTTCACTCAGTGAACTTTAGTGCCCAGTGATTCATGTCGGGCCGTTGTATCTATGCTAATTGCGCGGTAAACTCTGCTTGCGCGATGCAGGATTTTCGTGACGTAGTATGACGCGTTGTTCGCATGTGGCGTTGTAGATACCGCTACAACACCATACATTTCGGTCGATTCCTATTTTCTGTAACCGCCTATTGTACTGGTCTATTTCGTTTAATTGTATTTCTTTGTCTATGGTCTACTAGTACTTATAGTTCAAATGCTGTGTCATACTGTTAAAATGTATGTTTGAAATGTTTTGTAAGTGGTCGAGGCGGATTTGCGACATATTTTTTTTCTCGGATTTTCTACAAAATTTAGTCGATTTTGGTTTGAACACATATGGCAACCCTACTTGTCTATGCTTGAAAACGAAACGCATTTTCAGGGCGCAACCTAGACAGGCGCTTTACTTTGTGTAAATTATTTTCATCACCACTGCTCTCAAAACGGTGAAGGAAAAACATCGTGAGGAAACCGGCATGTCCTAGAAGCCAAAATTCGAAGATCGAAGACATGTGATATCTACGACCAACCCGCACTGGGTCCGCGTGGCAGATTACGGCCCACTCCCTCTCACAGAGAGGAGGCCTGTGTCCCAGCAGTGGGAACATTATAGGCTGATTATAATTATGGAAGTATGACATTCAGTTTGTTGTTCCATAACTAGAAAATTATCTCAAATTCTTAATTCATAGTACCATGTTAACCATGTACCGAAATGGTGGTAACAGTTTGCGCGGCCATGTTTCTTACTCTATATACGTGTTTTTTTTTATATCCCATAACTCTAGTAGTACTCATCATTATGAACAACTTTTACTATGGGACCAAACCTGAAATGACGACACGGTTGGCGCAGTGGTTAAGCGATTGACTGCTGCGCTGCGTGTCGCGGGTTCGATTCCTGCACGGAACAAATATTTGTATGACCTACAAGTAGTTGTTCCGGGTCTGGCTGTTTGTGTACGTGAATTTAAATGTTTGTAAACGCACCCACAATACAGGAGAAATTCCTAGTGTGGAACAACGTTTTAAAAAAAAAAAATCGCGCAAAAAAATCAGCTGTTCCCTACATTTTGAAGAGTTATACGAACATAAATGTAGGGAACAGCTGTTTTTTTTTCGCGATTTCAGGTTTGGTCCCATAGTAAAAGCTAGTTGTTCATAATGATGAGTACCTACTATGACCTCTTTAGAGGTTGTTAATGTTTTACCAATAACCTTGTATATAAATAAAGTATATTTCGCAAAACCGCTTCGAAGTTTTGTAAATTGTGGTATACAGTGACCTGCAAAAGTTAGGTGACATTTTTCAATTTCAGCATTGACACACCACATTATGATTAAAAATTCTTGAACTGCTATAAGTAACGTTTTTATTGACCAAGGGCAGATTTTTCCAACGTCAGATAATTTAATCCGAGGAATAATTTTGAATTTTTGACAGTTCTTCCGTACAAAATCTGTCAGCAGAGGACAATTTTATTCCACGAATAAAAATTGTTCCCGGTCGTCCCCGCCCCGTCCTCCCCACTGGGCACGAGTGGGAAAAAAGAAGTTTAATTCCTCCGCAGTGGTGACGATTGGAACTTTTTATTTCCCACTCGTTCTGCTATAGACCGAGAGTCAAAATGCAATAATGGGGATTACAATATGAGATTTCATGGATTGTTAAAATGTTTTAATTACGACTTTCTGAGCGAACAATGAACAGTGGGGACGACGGGGCGGAGACGACCGGGAATAAACGAAAATTATCTGTAGATTGAAAAATCTGCCCTAATTAAACTACCTTTGACTCATAAAAACATCCTTCTAATAATAAAAATGTGAAAGTTTGTGATGTTTGTTACTCAATCACGCGTAAACCGTTGAACAGATTTGTACAAAATTTGGCACATAGATAGACCATTTCCTGTATTAACACATAGGATACCGACTTTTTATCCCGATATTGCCACGGGATCGAAACTTACGCGGGTAAAACCGCGGGCGCTGCTAGTCAAGTATAATACTATGGCATCACAGCTGAAGTGGAAAAATGTCAACTAACCTTTGAAGGCGATTGTAATTGCTGAGACATTGTAAAATCTATATGAAAATAATTTGTAATTATTTTTGTTTTGTAAGTATTGTTTGTGCTATCTCATAGTTAAATTGTTTCCATAATATTACACTGTGGTTGAAAACTAAATAAGTCCCTTGTATACAATTTTTCTTTCCGTGAAAAACTACCGTTTGTTCGTCGTGTGTAGGCGCGGTCGTCAGTGTTGTATGGATCACTATGGAAGCTTGTTGACATTCACGTTATTTTTTACGGCGCGTCGTGTATACATAACATGTAACATAGGGACACAGTATTTATCCTCCTTATTCAGTTTATTAAATATCTTTTAAATTGGTCCAATATTGGAGGAAATATTGACCTCGAATTATGACTTTTTACTTAGGCTCTTTCAAAAGTCGCTCCGACCGCGTTAAGCATTTCCTCTTAAGAGCTCGAACTCTGGTGGTCATGGCCAAAAAGCACGCTGTCGCACCTGACTTAGTGTCTGATAGAGCTAGTATCAGTGATGAGCAGTTAGACGCTAGTTTACACGCACAACGTCTAGTTCTCACGCACAGAAACACCGTTCCGAACTGATAGGCGCGTAAAAAAAATCGAAAAGTGCTTTAGAAAATCGAGTTTTATCAAAAAAACCACTGCATAAATCAATTATAAATAAAGTTTATTGAATTCTTCGATAACTGAGCTTTGTCGGTACGGGCTTGGTTTTGAAGATTTTACAGTTCTTTTATTTCTTATTTACACCCAAAGTTACGTTAAAAAAAATAGCAAGAAAAATGAATCTTTGTTGGCTCATAACTTTTTAATGACTTTTTATCTATATATATAAAAGAAGAAACTGACTGACTGAATGAATGAATGACTGACTGACTGACTGACTGACTGACTGACTGACATATCAACGCACAGCCGAAACTACTGGGTCTACGAATGTGAAATTTTGCACACGGCTTCCTTTTATAATGTAGGGGAGCACTAAGAAGGGGTTTTTGGAAATTCAACCTCTAAGGGGGTGAAAAGGGGGGATTTCGTTTGTATGAAAAATCTTATTCCTTGAGTTAATAAACTTGAAACTTGGCACAAATACTTATCTAAGTAAATTATTAAGTTTGGCATTTTTTGTTTTTCTTAACTACCCCCTAAAAGGGGATTGGGGGGTGTCAATGTTTGTATGGAAGAATTTTAACGGGCTGTCCGAATATCTCGAAACTCAGTATTTATATTTAAGACCAAAAATAGAGAAAAACGTGAATCATGGTTTTCCAAAAATGTACCCCTAACGGGGTGAAAAGAGGTAGTTAATTTTACAGGGGAGGATTTTACTGCGTGGCTTGATTAACTCGAAAATTGGTACAAATAATCTTTGAGTCAAGTAATGAGCACATCCCAAAGGATTTTTCGAAATTCCACCCCTGTGGGGGTGAAAAGCGGGGATACAGTTTATATGAAAAATCTTATTCATTTGGTTAATAAACTTGAAACTTGGCACGAATACTTATCTAAGTAAATTATGAAGATTGGCACTTTTTGTTTTTCTAAACTACCCCCTAGAAGGGGATTGGGGGGTGTTAAAATTTGTATGGAAGAATTTTAACGCGCGGTTAACTCGAAACTCGGAAAGTATTTATATTTAAGACCAAAAATAAAAAATACCACGTATCAGGGTTTTTCGAAAATCTGCCCCTAACGGGGTGAAAAAGTGTAGTTAATTTTACAGGGGAGGATTATACTGCGTGGCTTGATTAAGTCGAAAATTGGTATCAATAAATCTTCGAGTCAAGTAATAAACACATCCTAAACGATTTTTCGAAATTTCACCCCTGTGTGGTGGGGGGGGGGGGGGGGGGAAAGCGAGGATACAGTTTCTAAGAAAAATCTTATTCATTTGGTTAATAAACTTGAAACTTGGCACGAATACTTATCTAAGTAAATTATGAAGTTTGGCATTTTTTGTTTTTCTAAACTACCCCCTAAAAGGGGATTGGGGGGTGTCAAAATTTGTATGGAAGAATTTTAACGCGCGGTCCGATTAACTCGAAACTCGGTATTCATACTTAAGACCAAAAATAAAGAATAACATGTATCAGGGTTTTTCGAAAATCTACCCCTAACGGGGTGAAAAGGTGTAGTTAATTTTACAGCGGAGGATGTTATTGCGTGGCTTGATTAAGTCGAAAATTGGTATCAATAAATCTTCGAGTCAAGTAATAAACACATCCTTAACGATTTTTCGAAATTCCACCCCTGTGTGGGGGCGGGGAAGCGAGGATACAGTTTATATGAAAATCTTATTCATTTGGTTAATGAATTTAAAACTAAAGGGAGATTGGGGTGTTTAAATTTTGTATGGAAGAATTTTAACGAGCGCGTCCAGAGTCCAAAATAAATAATAAAGTATTTCAAAGTTTTTAGAAAATCTACCCCTAACGGGGTGAAGAGGGATAGTCAATTTCATAGGGGAGTAGATTTGATTGAAAAATTGGTATAAATAATCTTTAAGTCAAACTATAGTAACATCCCAGACGATTTTTCAAAACCCTTTAGGGATAAAAAGAGGGGATACAGTTTATACGAAAAATCTTATTCATTTGGTTAATAAACTTGAAACTTGGCAATATTTGGCTCAGTATATAATAAATAATGTCACTTTTAGTTTAAAAACATACCCTCACAGAGGATTTAGAGGGTGACAAAGTTAATAAGTTAGAAAAATATGTAACCCGCTGTCGGATTAACTCTAAACTCGGTAAAAAAGTAGGTATGTGTTTTAGGGTTTTTCAAAACTCGGCTCCTACCAAGGTGGAAAAGGGTAATAAAGTTTAAGGGGTGGATTGCTGGGAAATATAGTAGGAAATGCTGTATCCACTAGCAGGAATAGCGCCTCCAGTGAGTGTTTCGCAGAGCACTGGCTTCAGCGAAAGAGCCAAAATGGTCTCCGACACACGACCCTTTGCACGACAACATCCTTGTGCCTGTGCCACAAAGGCTAAAAAGCCGAAACAGTTTTTTAAAGTGTGTCGTCCCACTCACTGGTGAACCATCACAAGAAAGACTGAAGCTGTGGCGAGACAGTCCTTCCTTACCCAAACCCAGAATTTTTAGAGGAAAGTACGAAATACACGCGGACGAAGTCGCGGGCAAAGTGCTAGTTTTACTATATTCCGTTTCCGTACAGACAAAATTAATAAAAAGTCAAAACGATATCATGTTTAACTTTGGATGCACAATTTCAAACAGTGGAGTAATACTCTCCCGAAATTTGTATGGAAAAAATGTCGACTAGTGGCACCTTAACATCCCTGATTGTATTTATCTTGGAAGCTATTAAAAAGCACCCGTGCCTACAACACTGCCATACTTTTTAAGAAATAAAAACGTAATGTGTGGGACGTTTATCACAGTGTAAGATCATCATCTTCCTGCCCTTATCCCATGTTTACTTGGGGTCGGCGCAACACGTTTTCTTCTTCCATTCGCCCCTGTCGACCGTCACGCTATCATTCACTCCCTTCTCTTTCATATCATTCCTCACACAATCCATCCATCTTTTCTTCGGCCTTCCTCTCCCTCTCCATCCATCAACATGTATATCCATCACTCTTTTAGTCACATGCGTTTCGTCCCTTCTCATCACATGCCCATACCAAGACAAACGATTTCCTTTCAACTTTTCTGTCACTGGCGCCACTTTCAAACTTCCTCTTATATACTCATTTCTTACTTTATCCATTCTCGTCACTCCACACATCCATCTCAACATTCTCATTTCCGCTGCATGCAATCTTTTTTCATCCATCTTCTTCACGGCCCAGCATTCAGACCCATACAGTACGACAGGCCTTATCACGGACTTATAAATCACAGTGTAAGATAATGGAAGATATTATCTGTATATTAATATGACTACGATACCTCATTTTGGTAACGACTTGCTTTCGATCAAATGTCATGTATTTATTGTATAGTATTATTGTACGCGCTTTATATGTACCGTACCGATGTTATTTCTATAATATAGAACAAAACCCGGCTGTCATTCGTGGATCTTTGACAACCAGTCTTACCAAGGAGTATCGTATTACCCAGTAACTGGGTTGTGGAGGTCAGATAGGCAGTCGCACCATGTAAAATACTGGTATTCATCCGGTTAGACTGGAAGCCGACCCCAACATAGTTGGGAAAAAGCTAGGCAGTAGACTTTTAAACTTGTTTACTTCAAAAACATTGTTCACAATAAACCATTGAAAAAATCGTTTTCTGCTGTCGGTACGTATACCGCGCGTAGACATTGTATTGTAAAATAAGAGATTATTATCGTAACATTGTTGTAAAGTGGGAATTTTACGCGACTCGCGACCGTTGTGTTGTATCAAATATATTTTCAGCATTCTTTACTTGTTTTATTTCTATAACTCTTCTCATTTACAATATTATTAGCCTGTGATGTCCCACTTCTGGGCAAAGGCCTCCCTACTCTCTTTCCACTTCTCTCTGTTCAAAGCTGCTAAGGACCAGTTCTTGTTGAAGGAGTCCAGCTCATCCCGACATCTCCGTCTGGGCCTGCCACGATGTCGCTTGCCATTAAGGCTCAACACACACCAAAAGAGCGTCGAAGCGCGGCGAAGCGGATCGCAGTTTCAGTGTCATATGAATTTTAACTTTATTTTCATTACTATAATACTTATTATCGCATGAGAAATCGAACGAGTCGCGCGGATGCCAGCGGCGCCGCTGGAATTCCAGCGAATTAGCCGTGCGACTGCGCGAGAAGGCGCGGGAAGTCCCGAGAATGCTCGAGCAGTCGCGAGCTGGCAATATCCCGCCCCTCGCGCCCGCTCCCCGGGCGCGTCTGTTGCGCGCGAGCATTCGCATTCATTAGTTTGGCCCCATTGGTCATCTGACAGCCCAGTTCCATTTTAGCCTGGCAGCTTTTCAAGTGACATTATTCTTCTTCTTCTTAGCGTGTCGATAGCAATCTAAATGGACTCGGCCCAGAATTCGGCTACTTGTTTGGCGCCATCACCAGCGTCCACTAGTTCCCGTAACGTGCAGCTGACAGGACACGCAGGACACGATATTAAGTGTCCCATCGTTTGTGGAACATATACCACATAACATATACCAGTAAGCAGAAGCGGCTATATATTTTTTTGTTAGATATCTGTACGTAGGTTACCTTGGTAAATTTTTATTAGACATCTGTACGTAGGTTACCTTGGTAAATTTTTATTAGACATCTGTACGTAGGTTACCTTGGTAAATTTTTGTTAGACATCTGTACGTAGGTTACCCTGGTAAATTTTTGTTAGACATCTGTACGTAGGTTACCTTGGTAAATTTTTGTTAGACCTCTGTACGTAGGTTACCTTGGTAAATTTTTGTTAGACATCTGTACGTAGGTCACCTTGGTAAATTTTTGTTAGACATCTGTACGTAGGTTACCTTGGTAAATTAGCTGAATTATTCATTAGTACATTATAAATTAACTATTAGGTAGTTAATTTATAATGAGAGACGCCAACACATCAAGCTACTACAATCTGTCAAATTTCTTTAATACATTTTAAACGTTATCGCTAAGGCGTAAGGTTCAAAGTTGATTGGGAAAATTTGACAGTTTCGGGTAGCTTGATGAGGCTGGCGTCTGTACTAATGAATAAATTAACTTTCAAAATATTTCCATTTTATTCTATACAGAAGACTTCGATTTCGTCTAATAATATAATCATAACTTCATTTCGCACGCTTCATCATATACTGACATAACTCAAAAAAGACGTTCTTCTAGAAATCGCAAAAAACGATTTAGCATCTTTGAGTGTGAAAGAGACAGACGTTTGCGTGTGAAAGAGACAGACATAGGTATAACTCCGCCTAGAAACAAGATATCAAACAAATTCCAAGATAGGCCGAAAGAGGGCGTTAAAATCAACTTCTTGGTATACTTAACTTTGACCGAAACACTAATCAAATATCAAATAAATCGCACGCTTAATCAATACTGACCAGTATTGATTAAGCGTGCGATTTATTACCAAACCTACGGCCATCAACAATGTAGTTCACCCCTGAATCAGTTTTGAGCGGGATAGTGGTACAGACGCAAGCTACCCGAAACTGTCAAAATTTCCCAATCAACTTTGAACCTTACGCTTTGGCGATAAAGTTGAAAATCTATTAAAGAACTTTGACAGATTGTAGTAGGTTGATGTGCTGGCGTCTGTACATGGCGCGGGGAAGTGGGGGCAAAATATGAATTGCAGCTGAACTATTACAAGCCCTTAAGAGATTAATTCGTGTATGAATAGATAGACCTTATAAACAGAGAAAGAAAACCAATTTCGTAAGAAAATAAAAACTTAACTATATTTATTTAAAGTCACTTGTTATTACAATCACAGACAGACAACTTATTTTACAAACAAACAATATTGTTGATGAATTATTAAACTATTATTTGTTTTTCAGCACCATCATTGGCTTTTCGATGCCAAACGCTGAAACCAGGTCCTGGAATGAGAAAAAAAAATACAGCGTAAGGGCGCGTACCCACTATGGGCTTGTATACAAAACTACGATGCGACGTCGCATCGCAGCAATTCGTGTTGCAGTTCTCTGCGTTGCGAATTCGCATCGCACCGATTCGCAGTTTTGTGTACAAGCCCTATGTCGTCACGATTAATTAATCGTTGGACGACTGTCGTCTCCAGCTGTTCCCATTATAGACTGTTTATCGTCACTGTCGTCGAAATATTTCATCGTTAAACGACTGTCGTGCTAGCCGTTCCCATTGACTTGACAATCTGTCGTCACTGCAAAAAAGGTCGTGAACGACAGTTAATCGTGTCGTCTTATATGTGAACACCTCCATTTAAATACTTAAGCCACGACACTTAAAACTACAACTACAATGCGAAGCATTAGAGTGCTTTACGATCGACAAAAAAATTTGCCTCCTTTCTGCAACTGTTTCTATTGTTATACTCCTGCTAGTACGCAGAACCTACTTAATTTATAAGATAATTTAATGGAGATTTTTTCTTTTTTTTTTTTTCTTTTTAAAAAACGTTGCCCCACACTAGGAATTTCTCCTGTATCGTGGGTGCGTTTACAAACATTTAAAGTCACATACACAAACAGCCAGACCCGGAACAACTACTTGTAGGTCATACAAATATTTGTTCCGTGCGGGAATCGAACCCGCGACATGCAGCGCAGCAGTCAATCGCTTAACTACTGCCAACCTTGCCGTCAAATCAATTTTTGCAAAGATTAATCCAGTACTTTGCAAAAATTGATTTAATGCTTATGGGCAGGAGAATTATCCCCTCACCGGAGTCCGGCGTCAAGCAGCCTACTGTTACGTCGCGTCGATGCGTGTGAGTTCCAGTGCCTCAGGCATCTTCTGGGCACGCTCGTTCCATCATAGACCTCATCCATCGCTTCCCATCAGGCGTGATCGAGGTCAAGAGCGGGACCATCACACTAATATTATAAAGGCTAAAGTTTGTGAGTGTGTGTTTATATGTTTGTTACTTCGTCACGCTCAAACGGCTGGACCAATTTTGATAAAATTTTGTATGGAGGTAGCTGACATCATCCACACTCTTTTTATCCCGCGGGATCGACATTTACGCGGGTGAAACCGCGGGGCGTACCTAATTAACCTTTTGAACGCCAGAGCAAAAACGCACGCGCGTGCCCTCCACGCTAAGCCACAATTTTAAATATAATAAAAACACAAAAGTAATGATTTAATTGTTTATTTCGTGATAAAGTGCACTGCATATTTTGTCACAAATACACGGCACGGGCACGCGCTTGCTTGTCACGTATATGTGACAATGGCGTTCAAAGGGTTAAGCAATAAAAAAAATATGATGAAGTAAGTAATGTGGTCCCTTTTAGTCTGTGCTAAATAAATGTACAATACGACCGATGTATCTTGGCGGGCCCGAACTTTGCGCAGAAGGCTGCGCAGTAAGATTTTTTAGGAACCAAATGGTGACATGAGGCGAGTGCGAGTGAGAGAACATGCGCGAAAGTTCTTAGTGCCTATGCCCACACACACACACACACCCCCACACACACACCTTCACTCACATACTGTTTATAACTAAGGTACACAAAAAAAATAATTGTATACTGCTGTGGAAGAGCGGAGTCTCCTAACACAGGCATTACTTGCTTAACAGGAGGCTCCAATCACCAACTAATGTAATACTTTTTGGTTCAGTAATAAATTTGATTTGATTTGATGTTCAGGCCCACCAAGTAACGTCGGTCGTATTGTACTTTCTATTAGTGGATAGAGTTACACTGTACCTGCCATCGCTGCATATCTATAGATACGATAAACTGCTTCTCATCGGACATGTCCACGCGCTCCTTCTGCGATGCAGACTGAGGCGTTATGAACGGCAGGCCGTGCTCTTCATCTGTAACACGGCATGTAAAATTCGAATAATCCCAGTCCCCCACATGGATTGCCACCAGGTGGCAATTGGGAAAAAAAATCCCAGTTGCCACCGGGTGGTGACTCCCTAAAAAATATCACATATTTACTAATAAAACCACATTGGAAATGTGACCGGGAATATACGGTAAAATTAGGTCGTCATCATCTGCCTAGACTTTTCCCAACTATGTTGGGGTCGGCTTCCAGTCTGAGAGCCGTTCCACACGGTGCACTGGCGATCACACTGGCAGTGCGGCGTCGCAACGTTCTTAGGGAGGATTTCTAGCTATTGAAAAATCAGCCCTATGACTACTTACCTAAGGTTACAGATATATGCCCATCCCTGACCAGAAAGGACACATTGTAGATGTTCTCCACACTCTTACTGAAGCTACCCGGGTCCAGTACAGTGTGGAAGTAGCTCAGCGGCTTGTGGTGCTGCTTATACCACTTGCTGATGAACCGGTTCACGCGCGTCACCATCTGGGAGCCTTCATCTGTCTTCTCAAGTCTGCAGAAGGAGAAGATAGTGGTTTACGTACATATAGAGGTATGAGGAACAGGGTGTAAAGTTCACTCATACTCTATAGAAAAGGGAGGATCCTCCGACCAGACGGGTGTTGTGTCTGGCGGGCAACTGCCCAATGATTCATGTCGGGCCGTTGTATCTATGCTAGTTGCGCGGTAAGCTCTGCTTGCGCGATACAGGATTGCGTGACGTCAGTATGACGCGTTGTTCGCATGTGGCGTTGTAGATACCGCTAACATACACAAATAAATAAAACTGAAGACTGTAATTAAACTTAATTCACACATTTTTTTAAAGTGGAAAACTTCAATTATAATAAAAACAAGGATTTGAACATAGAATAGTACTAACTTGTCAACTTTCTCGGGCTCCTTCAGCTGCGCGAGCTGTTGTTTCTCGAGCTGCTGGCGGCGCACGCGCACGGCGCGCTGCGCGACGCCCGTGAACGAGCCGAACACGTGCGCGGCCACGGGGACCTCTTGGGGGAACGTGAAGTTCCAGAAGTCTGAGTTCTCGGCCTGGAATGTTATGGATTAGAACAAAGGTTCTCAATACCCACCATGTATGCGAAGTTTCGCTAGCTGATTTAATTTGACTCTGTATAGGGCGACTGGCCGATACTTAAACATATACTACACCGACTACCTATTATTGTACTAAAATATCAGTGGATATTTATCACGATATATATAATTGATATTTATTGTCAAAACTAGAAATTAATTATGTAGATTCAAAGTTTACCCAAACAGCACTTGACAAAAATCTTCCTTTCCCGAAATTGCAATCTAATCATACGTTTCGGGGATTTACCAAATAACGTGAAAAAAAACGTGAAAGTGTTATCAATTTGACACATATGTATGTAATATTATTGGAATTGCATTATATTCACATATGACAATTTATTAGGGCTTCCAAACGATTATACAAAATTTTATAGACGTATGTATGTATGTTTGTCCACGGATTTCTCCGCAACTATTAATCGGATCGTGACCATTTTTTATGATTTTAACCTGTATGTATGTATGTTCATCTGTTCCCTAATGACTTCAAAAGTACTCATAATAATTTTACAAATGAGGTATCGTTTTGTGACGTCACATTCATCATCATTCATTCATTCATCTGTAATCACCTATGTTCACAAAATAAATAAATTCACTCAAATCAATATGGCGCTTCTTTATTCGCTGCTTTATTCACTAAAATAATATATATCAATATGAGAGCAGTGGTGGCCCAGTGGTAACGGCCGCGACTTACCGAGTTGTAGGTCGTAGGTTCGAACCCAGACAGGCGCTTTACTTTGTGTAAATTATTTCATCACCACTGCTCTCAAAACGGTGAAGGAAAACATCGTGAGGAAACCGGCATGTCCTTAGAACCAATAATTCGAAGACATGTGGCATCTGCCAACCCGCACTGGGCCCGCGTGGTGGATTAGGGCCCACTCCCTCTCACCGAGAGGAGGCCTGTGTCCCAGCAGTGGGAACATTATAGGCTGATTATGAATATGGCGCCCTCTAGAGGCCATAAATAAAAATATTTTGGGATGGTGCCTGTTGGGTATCAAATAAAAGGGCTTATCACCTTTCAAAAATATATATATTACTGAAATAAGCCCTAAAATAATTAAATAAAAAAATTGTTAAAAACTAAAACACGACTACTGAAAAGGATGAAATAAGAATCGCATCTTTTTTATTTATACTTGTTAAGAGCTTATACTACCTCAGTTAAAATTCACTCTTTATCTCGCTCGCACCATACTGCTCGCGGACTGTGTGAGAGCGAGACAGAGTGCGGTGCTGGGCGGAAGGCAGCGCCAATAGTTTAGGTATTAATTTTTACGGTGAAAATAAAGGTAATTCAAAAAAACTATTTAACATAAGACCTGCTTTATAGTTAGTTCAGTTAGTATGCAAAGTTTCATAATCTAATTTGAAGTATTTTTTGAATACCAGCGGTTTATTGTTCGGTTTGGAGGTAACTTTGGATTATTTTTCTATCGAGAAAATTTTATGGAATCGTGTTTTCGTCTAACATAGTACTTAACATTAATACTCAACTTTAACATATATTTATTTCAAAATTAATGCTCTGGTATTTTCGACATAACGGAGGATCATGCTAAGCCATTTGAGGTAGTATAGGCTCTTAAACTACATCCAATATACATAATTATATCGGATATTTTGATATTTATTAAAAATATCGGATTTTTACGAACCCTGGTATAGATAGCTTTTTTAGTTACTCACAATATGGCGCGCCAGCTCATGCTTATCATAAACGTTCACATTTCCACTGACAGCTTCAGAACATCGAACTGTGACGTCACTGGCGGCGCGAAGCACCTTGGAATCCAGGAAGCTTTCACCTGAAAACATTACATACAAGTTAGCTATAACATCACGCCTTTATCCAATAACGCTCTCAACCACCAGGAGACTTAATCAGCTTCTGGAGGGACGTGGGCTGGTTGGAATAAACACCGACGGCCGCCATGGCCCACGCACAATGGTCCATTGAAGGACTAAGTGCGGAAACCAAACCCATAACATAGAGCATCATTAACGCGCTAACAGCATGCTGGCCACACTCGCGGTAAGGCTTGATGCCTGCGGGCGGAGAGTAATGGGCAGCTCACCGTCCGATCAGGACCAGGACCAGGCCCGTGCCGGACGGAGCGTACGTGTTCAACGCGCGCCTCAAACAGATGTCAGCATCGAGGAGGGGCCCCATAGGGCCGAAGCCTGCCGGGTCAGCGGGATTGTCCGAAAGGGTTACCGCTGGCCCGGAACATAAGGAAGGAACATGGGTGGGTTTTAGTCAGTAAGAGTCTGACACTCCCTTCCGCTCCACCCAGAGCGGGAGGGGTCATTTGATGATTACCCATCCGGAAAAAAAAAGCTTGATTGCTCCATCGTCTCCCGCTGTTGTAAGCAACATGTGGCAGAGCAGCATTACCAGCGCAATAAATAAATAGGTTACCTGGGTCTTTCTCCTCAACGCCTCCTTGTCTATGCATGTCCTTGACCTCCTTCACGATTTGTGACGTCTTGTCCATACACTCCACATTGCTACCAGCTTCATCCTCTGTGATTCACATGCAAGAATAAGAATAATTTATTGGTCCATTATTACAAAATAGAAGGCTTTGAAGATCTGTGGCAGATTTTGAAAATGACGGCCACTCCTGAGACCTATAAATCGATGGCTGACATCAAAACACATAATAATATCAAAAGCTGAAAACCAGTATTTTACATGGAGTGACTGCCTATCCCTCTCACCGAGAGGAGGCCTGTGTCCCAGCAGTGGGAACATTATAGGCTGATTATGTATTATGTGACTATCTGACCTCCACAACTCAGTTACTGGGTAATACAATAGCCCTTGGTAAGACTGGTTGTCAGACTTTCGGGCTTCTGACTACCCGTAACGACTGTCAAAGATGGTCACCTATCCACAGACCAACCGCGGCAAGCGTAGCTTAACCAGATCGATCGACCTGTGCGGCTGTTATTATTTAGCCACAGATCCCTCAGTTATAAGGAAATGTAAGAACATATTTGGTTAGTAAAGGATTTATTAATGTCCCATTGCTGGGCAAAGGCCTCCCTACTCTGTTTCCACCTCTTCCTCTCCGGAGCTGCCAAGGAACAATGTTTATTACAGGAGTCCAGCTCTCCAGCTCATCCCGCGTTTGCCACTAAGCGGGACCCACTGGGTTGTAAGTTTGGCCCGTTGATCGTCTGACAGGCGGCAGATGTGTCCAGCCCAATTCGATTGAAGCGTATGGCCTTACTGATTATAAAATACGTTGATAGCGAGACTTCAGTTCAAGTGACTGTTTACTTACCTACAGTGGATAGATATTCGAGTAAGGTTCTGTACCGTAGTTTTCTAGTATAATTTGCCGACATACTGGTCCTTGATGACTGTGAAAGCGTATCGTTTCTAAAAGGCATCTTTGATCCTTTATTATGTTTATAATCACTTTTTTATTAGTAAAGATTTGTTTTCCTAATTTAAAACACTGAGTTAAAAGCTACACAATCCGCTTTTAGTTGACAAGTCTGTTCGAAAATTCAATTTAAGAAACTTAAACTCCTTTTGAAACTCTTACGGAAATAATTAGGTGAACAAACTCTTCTTAAGTATTATTTATATTTTGTAGAAAAAATAATATTTTATGAACCGCATCTATAAACAGCCCATAATGCTCATTTTTATTTTTAATATTTCCTTTTTAACGCTTAAAAATGGAATATAGTTTAGTTAACTTTAGTTACAGAACGTACCCATGGGATACTCCCTCAAAGTCAAACGACCTTGGTCTTTTGTAATATTGCCAGCCGCAAGCTCATATTTCTTAGTAGATTTCATTATTTAGGATTGTCTAATATAGTTTAAAGCCTGGCCTCTTCCGCAGGGGATGGCCCCCCATCCCCATGTTTTTGTAATATTTCCTTTACACCCTCCCCCTTTCCTTTTTTTTTTACTATCTCCCAAATTGATTTTGGTTTATTTTTTGTTTGTGTTTTTATTTTTATGCGTCATGTTTGCCGCAAATAAACTTATTTTCTTTCTTTCTTTCATTATTTTATAAACGTAAGGGCAGCACTATTACGTTTTGAATGGTTCACATTACAAAAGTTTATGAACAAACACGAATTGAATGAAATTGAAAAGTGAAATATTTTATGCCTGGCCCTGCAATTTCATCACTTTCATCAGCAACACGATTCTTTTGCTACAAGCTAGAACAGTCCATTGACACATCATGCTCTTTTACCTACCAACTAGTCCCTGTTGCTGTATTATATTTAATTATTGTATGATAAACTTTCGTAGGTACTGAATTTTTAATGGGCTCTTGTACGACAAAATAAAATCCTTTTCGGATTTTACTAAAATTTTAACTATTTGAAAAGTCAGTACAATAAAAAATAAATACTGGACTGACATTATTTTTTGTATTCGCGTCAGTGAATCTTCAAGTCACATCCAATAAATAGATCACAGAGTACTCAGTCTATCAAAAAGTACTCTGTGAGAGTACTTTTGATAATTATACTGAAAATAATAGATCATTGTAATATTTGTAATGTAATAAAGATTCATAGTAGTATTAGTAGTAAATTATTCTTTGTCATGGTATCCCTGGCATAAAATTTTGTTGTAGGAGTGCGCGGTTTATAACTTTATAGACAAAACGTTGCATTTTATCGAATTTAGATATAATAAAATTAATATTTTTATAATAAAATGTACAATAATCTGTTTCAGTAGTGTAAATAAAAATTTGGCATATAGTAGTCGAGTCGTGTCGTTACGGTACATGAGTGACAAAGTTGTTAATCAGTGAGGTTATAAATTACAAACAGTTTGTGAATTTAAATGGATTCAGGGCCAGCCCAAGAGGTAACTGAGCTGTTGCGACAATGGGAGGAACAGCATACAACGGTCAACTTCGACCCAATACCAACTTTGACGAGGTAGGTCCTTTGTTTTGATAATATTGCGAAAAAAATAATAATTAGCACATTTATTGTTTGCCGTATGCTTACACATGTGGCTATGAAATTTCAATTTAAAAATAGAAGTCATGACCACGTAACATCTAGTAACAATGTGAAATAGGTATGCTTAGTCCTAAGTTCTTCATGAACTTTTAATTACTTTTAAACTAATCTGGAAGTGCAGCTTTAAATAGCATTTGGCTCTTTATTGTGCCTATTTCTTATACCAAATAGTAAAAAAGCCAATAGAGTCCTCATTTAGTGTAAAATCCTTATTTTGATAATGATTGGAATAAAAAAGTGGTTGTATTGTATTGATTCATAAAAAAAAGTCATGCTTTGTTGACAAACTATTTTTTTAAAGACTCCATGATTTTGCACTGATCATAAGCTTGCCAGTAAGCAGTGCCGGATTAAGACTACTTGGTGCCCTAAGCAATCCTATCCACTAGTCACCTGGTATTTTTCAAAACAACAACAAGCGATTTGTAAAGATTGTAGAGTGACTTTTGGGTCTTGTAATATCTTGCTGATAAACAGCCTTGCCTTTCATGTGCTAACAAATACTGTTTCAGTGCTGTTTTTGCCTTATAGTGCCCCCCGACACGTGATGCCCTAAGCAATTGCTTAATTTGCTTATGGGCTAATCTGGCACTGCCAGTAAGATTCTAAACATGCCAACCATGACCACAGTTGATAATCCAAAGAGGTTAGGTTCATCAATGGGTTTGTAATGACCAAACACAGTGACATTCTGTTTGTTCATATATGTACTGGTGCTATGACCCTGATAATCATTAAAAAGTAACAAAACCATTAGATAAAGTGGCAACATTTTGTTTCTTATCAAAATAAAACTGCTGAAGCTAACACCTAATTATTATACATAGTTTCTGAAGCTAATCTACACTAAAAAACTGGCCAGTGCGAGTCGGACTCGCACACGAAGGGTTCCGTACCACAAGGCAAAAACACTGAAAAAAAAAACTCGAGTCGGACTCGCACAAATCCGCCCCTAAGACGACCCACTGATCAGGGTTCCGTACCACAAGGCAAAAACACCGAAAAAAACACGTTTGTTGTATGGTTTCCATGTTGTATGGTTTTGGTGGTTCCCACCTTAGATATTTATTTTATTATTAAAGTAAAAATACAACTTAGTATTTTGTGAAATTTCAAGTGCCTACCTGTTGCCATTATTGATAACGAGCAAAAAAGGGCAAAAAAATCGTGTTTGTTGTATGGGGGTTGTATTAAATATTTATTTTATTTTGTTTTTAGTATTTGCTGTTATAGCGGCAACAGAAATACATAATTTCTGAAAATTTCAACTGTCTAGCTATCGCCGTTCTTAAGATACAGCCTGGTGACAGACAGACGGACGGACAGACAGCTAAGTCTTAGTAGTAGGGTCCCGTTTTTACCCTTTGGGTACGGAACCCTAAACATGTTGTTAAGACTCAAACTCGTGTGCTTTGCAGACTGAAATAATAATGGCCAATCAAATAATTTTATTAGAAGAAGAAAAAATTCGAACTGAAACCGAAGAAGCGGCTGGGAGTCACTTATGAAAAAGTGTAACGCTCGGTAACGTTACGTTCTTATTTTCATTTAATTCCTTGTTCCTATTGTGCAATTTAATTATATTCATATCAATAAATATTCTACCGAGAAAAAGACGTTGTCACGTAAAATCTTCGCCCGTAAAACCGACTTTACAGGCAACCATTTTTTTATTTATTTTAATGTAGCCAGTGACACTCGCGCTACCAAGACAAATCTAAAGACATAACTTATCGAAATCCATTCATTCGTTTAGAAGTTACGAGGGAACAAAGGAACGGACATACATACAGGTGATACAGGTCAAACACATAACCCTCCTTTTGGGCTTCGCCGCAGTCGAGTAAAAAGCCAATCCAAATGTTTAAAACAGAATTTGGTAGGACAAGACAAATGTGCAGATTTTGGCCACATTGGTCAAATGTCAAAAGGTTATCTTCACCTACCCTGGAAATAAATGCAATGCAATTTTCTAATTAAATATGTATAATTTATATACCCATGTACTGCAATACTTTAGAGGATTAATAAAGATTTATTATTATGATTATTAATATGTAAACTATGTCTTATTAAACGATAGTGTTATCAACGCAAGCAAATCTAAAATACTCGGGCGATTTTTTAACGCGACGTTTTTAACCGACTTTTAAAAAGGAGGAGGTTCTCAATTCGGATGTTTTTTTTTTTTTTTTGTTATCTATTTTTGGGCATAACTCCATCGTAAATAGACGGATTTGCAAAATTCTTTTTTGTTCGAAAGAGCTTTATTCCGAAATGGCCCCATTTAAATTTCGTAAAGATCTGATCTGATGATGAGTTTCGGAGACAGACAACGGAACTCTTCAATAAATGCAAATCAACCGCGATTGGTGCTATCGCATAATATGTGTGCATTGTTTACGCAATCACACGACATAACATCCGCCATATTTTTCACTTTGTACCTAGTGCTTTTATGGTTGTTTTTTTTTTTGTAAAAAAGTTTTTATTACGATATATTCTAATAATATAACTCACTTTGGCCCAAATGGCGCTTTAGCATTTTCTCCTTTCCAGTGACGATATCTATAGGTACTAATGTCTAGTAATGACTAATCTATACTAATAATAAAGCTGAAGAGCTTGTTTGTTTGTTTGATCGCGCTAATCTATAAAACTCGGTCGGATTGAAAAAATATTTTAGCATTTGATAGCCTAATTATTGAGGAAGGCTTTAGGCCATCACGCTAGGACTGTTAGGAGCCGAGCAAGAAGGAAAACAAGTTGGAGAGAATGCTAATCCAAAACAAAGTAACAGCGCGGCTGGGCGATGCGATGCGACGGGGTGGGTCGGGGGAACAAGAAATTTCACACGGACGAAGTCGCGGGCTAAGCTATTCTTTGATAAAAGCCGTACAAAATCAATGAAGTGATCACCTTTTTCAATTTTATTACAGGATATCCGAAATAATAGAAGCAGAGACGGAAAACTTCATGAAAAAGGATCCTGACCCTTTCGATGAGCGACATCCGTCGCGCACGGACCCCGAGTGCGCGCTGGGACACGCTCTCAAGGTCATGTTCAAGAAGGACAACTTTATGACTAAGGTAACTATAAACTGTAACCATTCGGTGACGTCACCCGTAGCGCAAGGACACGAGTGCGTGCTGAGACACGCTCTCAAGGACAACTTTATGACTAAGGTAACTATAAACTGTACCGGTTCGGTGACTTCTCCCGTCGCGCACGGACCCCGAGTGCGTGCTGGGACAGGCTTTCAAGGTCATGTTCAAGAAGGACAACTTTATGAGTAAGGTAACTATAAATTGTCCCGTTCAGTGACGTCACCCATCGCGGCCGGACCCTCAGTGCGTGCTGGGACAGGCTCTCAAGGTCATGTTCAAGAAGGACAACTTTATGACTAACGTAACTATAAACTTTACCGTTCGGTGACGTCATCCGTCGCGCAAGTACCCGAGTGCGCGCTGGGACACGCTCTCAAGGACAACTTTATGGCATAGGTAACTATAAGGCCGCTATCCCACTGGCGTTTTACGAGCGTCGGCGTCTCTCGAACGTCTGCACAGCGTCAACGTTGCGCAGACGCGACGTTGACGTCGCGTCGTCGCGTGACAAGCATTAACGTCCGCTGAACGCGTCGTCAACGTCGCGTCTGCGCAACGTTAACGTCGCGTTTGTTGGCAATACTATCATGTGCGCGACGTTAACGTCGCGTTCAGCGGATTTTAATGCTTGTCACGCGCAGACGCGACGTTGACGTCAACGCTCGTAAAACGCCAGTGGGATAGCGGTCTAAACTGTACCGTTTCGGTGACGTCGCCCGTCGCGCAAGGACCCCGAGTGCGCGCTGGGACACGCTCTCAAGGTCATGTTCAAGAAGGACAACTTTATGACTAAGGTAACTGTTCTGGCCAATACTGGCGAATTTGCGCGCGTATTTTCTGCGTGAGACAAGGACAGAGAATTTCTACATTTTTGTCTTGCTTTTTTGACGGCTTCAGACACGGTCACCGAAGGTCTATATATGAAACCATAAAACCATAATCAGCCTATAATGTTCCCACTGCTGGGACACAGGCCTCCTCTCGGTGAGAGGGAGTGGGCCGTAATCCACCACGCCGGCAAAATGAAATGGTAAAAAAAATAAGAAACTATTTATTCGTATTTATGTACTGTAAGCTGTGAGAGTGTTCTGTTGTCTATGACTGACATAAGCTCAGATTGTCTCTGTCTGTGACCCTGAGTTGTTAGTCAATACTGACTCCTCATCAATCTCCATTTTTTTCTACCAGCACGTGCAGCATGACCGCCATAGAAACGGGTTTTGTCGACGGAAGAATAGACAAAATGACAGCTAGAAGAAATAAAATGACAGATTTCTTCAGAAATCTACAATCTGTCATTTTGTCTATTGTCTAACCCGTTTGTATGGTGGTCATGCTACGCGTGCTGTAACGATTCTATTGTACAGACGCCAGCACAGCAAGCTACCCGAAACTGTCAAATTCCCCCAATCAACTTTGGAACTTATGCTTTAGCGATAAAGTTGAAAATCTATTAAATAAATTTGACAGATTGTAGTAGCTTGCTGGTGTCCGCAACTCCGCGTCAGAAAGCGCGTATTTTGCGTACGGTACCAGTGACGATTTAATCATAGTAAACTGTTACAAAAAAGTTGTTTTATCTCACCAAAGCGGGTGAGCCATACTTGTAGTTGTAATGCGTCTAGACACGCGCACTTGTGTGCGTAACTACAGGTAGCGTTAGCAAGCTCATCGCTAATGAACAAAATAATAAAGTTATTAGATTTTTGCTATGTATAGATAAGACTTGGTACAATAAAATAGAAACTTATATTCAAGAAACATTTAATTTTAGCAATATTTTGAATACAATTTATATTTTATTTAAATTAGTATTTCAAGTAGAATCGTAACTAGACTCTTCTTTAGAGTCAGTTTCTTCTTCACTGTCATCTTGTAAATTTATTAAGTATTAATCATATTTCGCTTTTTTTTTTTTTCATTCTATCATATATTTTCTTTCTTCGTACCTTCCATGCTGACGGTATTCGATAAATAATTTTGGCACGAACCAAGAAGCACTACTGACTCGGCGATTCGGCCACGACTGGGCGCTCCCGAGCTTACGCACGCAAAGACAGTGTGCATGTACACTTACACACACAAGTATGGGTCACCCGCTTTCGTGAGATTAACACCTATAATTAGGGTTCCGTACCCAAAGGCTAATTTTTCCTTTATTTCCAGCTAGTAAATGACTACGTTCGCGACACGTACTACTCCCGTCAGAATATGACGGGCCGCGACGTGCACAAACTGAACGTGGCTGCGTGCAGACTGACCTTGGACCTCATGCCCGGCCTGGAGATGAGCGTCGTGTTCCAGGTGAGTTCATATATGGAGGACTAGCTTCCGCCCGCGGCTTCGCTCGCACAGTATGTCGATAAAAACTTTCCTATGTCCTTCCCCGGGATGCAATCTATCTCTCTGTCAAATTTTATCGAAATCCGTTCAGTGGTTTAGGCGTGAAAAGGTAACATACATACAGAAATACAGACGGAGTTACTTGCGAATTTATAATATTAGTATGGATATTGGCTCTAAAGAACCTGTGACACCCAATAAATGTGGTGCTTCTGATCTGACTAGTGCAAGTGGTTGAAATATAAATACTACCCAATTAGGGTTGCCGATATTTTTTATATAGTCGATATTTTTTCCAACAAATTTCGGGAGAATATTACGCCACTGTTTAACATTTTGCATCCAAAGTTAAACATGATATCGTTTTGTCTTATTATTAATTATGTCTGTACGGAAACGGAATAGTAAAATAAAAAGCCATTAAAATGTTATGAACCAACAAAGATTCGTTTTTCTTGCTATTTTTAACGTAACTTTAGGTGTAAATATGTAATAAAAAAACTGTAAAATCTTCAAAACGAAGTCAGCACCGACAAAGCTCAGTTATCGAAGAGTTCAATTAACTTTATTTGTAATTGATTTATGCAGTGCATTTTTCTGAAACTCACGTTTCCAAAGCACTTTTCGATTTTTTCTACGCGTCTATCAGTTCGGAACGGTGTTTCTGTGCGTGGAACTAGACATTGTGCGTGTACTCTAGCGTCTAACTACTCATCACAGATACTAGCTCTGTCAGACACGAAGCCAGGTGAGACAGCGTGCTTTTTGGCCATGACCACCAGTGAGTTCGAGCTCGCGACTAGTTTACTCTTAAGGGTTACGACTTACGAGTAAACGCAATGATATGTCATCATCATCATCATTTCAGCCGAAAGACGTCCACTGCTGGACATAAACCTCCCCCAAGCACCTCCACTTCGACCGGTTCTGCGCTTCTCGCATCCAACGGGTTCCTGCGGCCTTCACAAGGTTGTCGGACCACCTTGTGGGAGGCCTTCCAACGCTACGTCTTCCGGTACGCGGTCGCCACTCCAGAACCCTTCGGCCCCATCGGCCATCTGTTCTGCGAGCAATGTGCCCTGCCCACTGCCACTTAAGTTTGGCAATTCTTCGGGCTATGTCGGTTACCTTGGTTCTCCTGCGGATCTCCTCCTTCCTGATTCGATCACGCAGGGAAACTCCAAGCATAGCCCTCTCCATTGCCCTTTGGGTGACTTTTAGCCTTCTTGTAAGTGGTTGAGTCCCGAATAAATATAAATCTTCCCTTCTTTGTTACCAGGATAACGAAGCTCTAATTCATCGGCTAGTGAACTGGGCGACAAACTCAGCTGAACCACTGCAATGCTATGCCACCGGTTTGTTAGCAGCCGCCATGGAGGTGCAGGAGATAGCTACCAACTTTAGGTAAGAGTGCACTTTATTATTTGTGTCATAAAGACGAAAATTGTACCACAAAACAAAATTGTATCAACTGTAGGTGAAAAAGTACTTTATTAACGGTGCTATACAGTGCAAATTTGTACGGACATGATAACACGAATAGTACACTATAGAACGCTATTTATTAGGCCAATACAATAATGCACGTTATAGTTATTGATGTTAAGTGCAAAATAGTTTGGACCTAAACGAATTTTTAGGTTTTGGTATGATTAAAAAAAGTAATTTAAAAAAATTAAACCGACTTCAAAAAGAAATGAACTCAAAATTATGAAATAACTTTAATTTCGTAAGTCGGTGTCTTGGGATCTGTGTTTTAGTTTTAGTTTTTTGCCACCGACTTCCGAAATTAAAGTTATTTCATAATTTTGAGTTCATTTCTTTTTGAAGTCGGTTTAATTTTTTTAAATTACTTTTTATTTGGTAATTTTGAGTTGTTGCACTAGAATTTGACCACGGTTTTGAGATGTTTTCGCTTTGACACTACACCCGTAGCTCGTATCAATAAGCCAGGCCGTCACACTTTCACGTCTTAGTCCATATCTTGAAAATTACTGAATCGATTTTGATGAAACTTGCACTGTTCCCTAAGTTGAAGTAAATGTAAGCCAATAAAAAAAGAATGGTCACGATCCGATTAATAGTTACGGAGATATGCGTGGACAAACATACATACATACATACGTCTATAAAATTTTGTATATTTGTTTGGAAGCCCTAATAGATTGTCATATGTGAATATAATGCAATTCCAATAATATTACATACATACGTATCGAATTGATAACCTTTTTTTTGAAGTCGGTAAAAAACAAAATTTAAGATTGCGACAGCTCTATATTAGATACTAGCTGCGCCCCGCGGTTTTACCCGCGTAAATGTCGGTCCCGTGGGAATATCGGGATAAAAAGCAGCCTATATGTTAATCCAGGGTGTCAGCTACCTCCATACCAAATTTTAGCAAAATTGGTCCGGCCGTTTGAGCGTGAAGAAGTAACAAACATACACACACAAACTTTCGCCTTTATAATATTAGTGTGATCACATCACACCTTCGTATTTCCGAAGATAAACGATAATTGCCGAGGCGCCTAACTTCTTATCTTACTACATTTTTTTTTACGATTCCGTTCCCAAAGGGTAAAAACGGGACCCTATTACTAAGACTCCACTGTCCGTTTGTCAGACACCAGGCTGTATATCATGAACCGTGATAGCTAAACAGTTGAAATTTTCACAGATCATGACGTATTTCTGGTGCCTCTATACTTAACAATAAACATAATTATATATTCATACAACAAACGTGTCTTTTTTCGGCATTTTGCCTTGTGGTACGGAACCCTTCGTGTGCGAGTCCGACTTGGCCAGTAGTTTTTTTTTATTTTACTTTTTTTCTAAAATACGCGCATTGACGTGGAGTTGCGGGCACCAGCCCCCCACTACCTATTACTGTATGTTTATTTAAAAAAATCTAATATAAATTATTTGCTTCAGGGACTTGAATGCAATGCTAGTACCGTTGATGTTAAGGCGGCTACACGTCTTAAGGGAGGACAAGGTAAGTACCTTTCTTCACTTAACATAAAATCGCGCCCTTTATCCTCGCTGGGGTAGACAGAATAACATCAGGGATGGTGGGAAAGTTTTTTTTAAAGATTATTTATTGTGGCAACAAGACTAGCTCATTGGTTTAGTGGGCGCAAGCGAATGTTGCAAATGTTGGGTGGGTCAGACAATGTTGGTCACCGACTGTACATGTCGTCAAAAGAGTGTCCATGGAGTTTCTTGCCCGTTCTTTTTCATAGGTACAGTCAACGCGATTTCTAGTTTTGTCCCATAGTAAAAGTTGTTCATAAGGATGAGTACAATGACCTCTGAAGAGGTTGTGTGTAATGTTTTTTTACCCATAACCCTGTATAATACGAAAATATATAGCTTTTTCAATAATCTCTTAGCCATGATTGTTTATTGGCACGTCATGGCCGTATGAAATATTTATTTAGAAAAAATTGCACGTAGGAGGTTCGCCATCCCTGGCCTATACTGTCCCACTGCTGGGCAAAGGCCTCGCCCAAGTCCTTCCAGGAACTCTTTTCTTCATATTTCTATTATGTATGTATTTATTCTTTACCACAGAACAACCAAAATGCGGTAACGCCACCAAATCAGACGCGGCATTTTGCGCGCTTCGACAAAAAGAGAAATAATGACATCAAGTGCAATGGACCCAGTAAGGAGAAGAAAGGTATGTTTCGTCATATTCATTTATTTGTCAGAATATTTATTTTTTTATTGTGCAGACGCCTGCTCATCAAGCTACTATAATCTGTCAAATTTCTTTAATACATTTTCAACTTTATCGCTAAAACATAAGGTTCAAAGTCGATTGGGAGAATTTGACAGTTTCGGGTAGCTTGTCAAAACAGAATTGTCATTTGCCGCCATTTGCAAAAGTTATAGCGCATTCCAATTTCTAATAGGGTGATTACTTTTGCCCCACTATCAGTATTTTACATGGAGCGACTGCCTTCTGACCACCACAACCCAGTTACTGGGTAATACAATACCCCTTGAAAAGTATCGGTTTGTTGCCAATTTTCCAATTTGAGTAGAAACTCTTAAGTTGCCATTCCGCTCACCACTTCTTGTTTTGTTTTCTCCCCTTACAGACCGCGTCAAGGACGAAGGGGGAGGAGGTGACGTGCCAATGGACGAAACACCCCCCCACGCCAGCAGAGACCCCGAGACGCCTGTTAAACTTTATAATAGTAAGTTTTTGACATTCAATACTAAAATATGCAATTTGGTACAGAACCATAAAGAAAAATGTCTTTCTTCCATTTTCTCCTAAATTTTTGGGGGTAGTCCTCGAAACGCACCAACTTTGAAACGCACCAAATGAAACGTCTATCGATATCATTTATTACACACTAATAGTTTATGATTTTATTTTTTTGTGTTTATAATTATGTAACCTTTAGGGAGATAATCTGAAATAAATAAATAATAATAATAATTACGAATCCTTCATGCTCTTCTCTATGTTTCGTCGTTGATGCATTTCGAGGAACGAAATTATATTTTTTTTTTTGGCGTGGCATGTTTTGGTGCGTTTCAAAGTTGGTGCGTTTCGAGGAATACCTAACCCAAATTTTTGTACTCTTCATTTAATTTTTTTGTTATTGCGAAATGTGCCTGCTCTTGACCTTCCTCACGCATGATGGAAAGCGATCTATAAAGGCTACGATGGAACGAGCATGCCCAGAAGATGGCTGTTTTATTTAGAAATTCAACAGCAGCAAAGCGGTGCTCTCTAAAGCTCGTACAATTGCTGTCCCCCCGCAGGTCCAGCGAACGCCTGCTCCCCCCCCTCCCAGTGGGGCATGATGTCTCCCCCCCCGCGCCCCCCGCCGCTGCATCACCACGAGACTTCCTCCAACTCCAGCTGGGCAGAGATGGAAACTTATGTTATAGGTGAGTATTGTAACTCTTATGTCATCTTGGCCAACATTGGGCTTCAACGCGTTGGCCAATGTGAAGTTGGCGGCATTTGTTGGTTATTGGTAACTCGTAGGTAGTCTCAGAAAGAGAAGATGTGTGGATTGTATGATGTATTATACAGTGTGAGTCTTCATAATGTGCACATATTGAAATGAGGGAAACATAGCTTAATTTTATCGACGGAAAAAATATTTGAAAAAATATTTATAAGGATCTTTACCTGCTAAAGTATGATGATTGCAAGGCCTTTCTTTAACAGTTGATAGGAAATGTTGTGATTGAGTTATAAACATGGTATTTTCACGTTTAGAAATCTGATACGGTGGAGAATAATTTAAAGTAATAAAAAATGGTAGGTAATCGGGGCTTTTATTGAGTAATTTTACAATTATTGTAAAAATTTATGAAAAAATATCAGATTTTTGTTTAAAAAAAACCGTAATTCTCAATTGAGGGGCGATTGTTTACAAAGGGGTCACAGCGAAAATTAAAAAAAAAGTTTTTTTTTTTTTTTTTTGATTTTTTTAAATATTTTTTCCGTCGATAAAATTAAGCCTAGGTACTTTCCTTCATTTAAATATGTGCACATTATGAAGACTCACACTGTATAAATGAAAAGGGAGTGAATGATCACGTGACGGTTGAGAGTACTAATGAACAGCCCATATGGGGGAAGCGCTAAGGTAGCCCGCGACATTCAAATTTTCTTACGTTTTTTGCAATTTGCTGGTCAGTATTAAGTTGTACGTTGATTAAAATATGATTCGCGGCCGTAACAAATATGTATTTACAGAATTATAATCATTACAATCAGTAATACAACTTGTTAAGTTAGTATAATCCCCAAATGTCAAGATTTCATGAAATAGTCATTCTTGGATTACTTGGTCTTAGAGAGTTGTGTTGATCACTTTAATGATTATAATTATGTAAATACATATTTGTTACGGCCGCGAATCATATTTGAATCAACGTACAACTTAATACTGACCAGCAAATTGCAAAAAACGTAAAAAAAAATAATTTCGCGGGCTACCCTGGCGCTTTCGCCTTAAACAAGTGTTGTATCTATACATATATATAAAATTCAAAGTCCTGACTGACTGATATAACAACGCGCAGCCTAAACCGCTGGTCCTAGAGACATGAAATTTGGAGGGTGTGTTCTTTGTGAAGAGTAGGTATCCACTAAGAAAAGGTTTTTCGAAATTCCACCCCTGAGAGGGTGAATGGGAGGAGGGTGAAATTTCACCCGGACGATGCCGCGGGCTGAAGCTAGTCTCAAATATAATGTTTTGTTCGCAGGCAACATTCAAATCCACCCACCAACAGACGCTACCAAACAAATGCTCATACTTAGATACTTGACGCCAATGGGAGAGTATCAGGAGGTGAGTCGCTTTTAATTTCTTATTATTCTCACCGCCACACGAGAACAACGCGTCATACTGACGTCACGCAAAATCCTGCATCTCGCAAGCAGAGTTTACCGCGCAACTAGCATAGATACAACGGCCCGACATGAATCATTGGGCAGTTGCCCGCCAGACACAACACCCGTCTGGTCGGAGGATCCTCCCTTTTCTATAGAGTATGAGTGAACTTTACACCCTGTTACAGGCATGCTAGTTAGCGTATACACATGACAGTAGCTGGCACGTGCAAGGAGCTGGTATGCTAGTGTGCAAATTACTGGCATGTGTATCCTCAGTATAAGAGGGAGCAGTGATGCTGCTCCCTCTTATTTATATTTTTCTCTCTCTCACTCATATTTTTATGGATTAGACCTTATATTTACTGACATATTGTTGTCCCCAGTTCCTGTCGCACGTGTTCGAACAGAACGCGCTCGGCCTGATCCTGGGGTACCTGAACGTGCGAGAGTCGCGAGACTCGCGGCTCGCCTTCGAAGCGCTCAAGTACCTAGCGGCGCTGCTGTGTCACAAGAAGTTCTCCATCGATTTCATTAATATGGGGGGGCTGCAGGTTAGTATGCAACATAATACTTCACGCCTATTATATTTATAATAATAATAAATAATAATCATTTTATTATCAGGCTACTAAGGCCCATAGATAAAATACACAAAATAATCTTATACAATAAACTAATACATATTAAAAACCTTAAAACTATGAACTATACACGTAACATTGTCGGCGTCGTGTTTCGCTGCGTGCTGCGTGCTGCTGTGTACTATAATAGGCCACATCTATACATTTATTAGTAAGTAGTTATAATATACTGTGCTCGTCCTACAACTAGTTATAATATGTTCAATAGGCTATTTGACTGGTTTCTGATAAACATCTCAGATTATTTAATGGTGTCTAACGAGCCCACAAAAACCTATTACTTCAAATTGCATAATGTATTTCCTTTAAAAAATATTAAATAAAAATGTACTGTTTAAATAAGCCGCCAAAACGCTATCTGTAACAATATGGCGTCGTGACGTCACGATTCACGTAAACAAACGTTGAAACGGTCGAGATACTAGACAAAAGTCATCTGTTCTGTCAACGATAGAAAGAAATTTACTAAATCATGACGTCATCTTAAGTTCAGCCAATCCAGACCGTTTTCGATTACGTGGCGCCAGATTTAAAAAGATGAAGTTTTTTCGGGATTTATTTTATAAATAATACATTGTTTTGTAGTAAAATTAATGCAAATCGATTTTAAAAGCGATAATCTATACGAGTGTCAATAAATATGACCTTATTTTTTACATTGTCAAATAGCCTATTGGTATCCTTCCAGCATAGCTATTCACAACCACTCGATCCGCTTCCATACCGTATCGAATATCTATCAATGTTATCGTAGAAGTCCTCTAAATGCTGTTCACAAGTTCTAAACCCGATAATGTTGTCAGTTTAAATCAAATAGACGACCGCTATTCATCCGCCAGCTGTTTGGCGTCGGGGACAAGGCGGGTCAGGTTTTTGAAATGGTTCATTTTCGATACGATATCCTGTTGGATGGTTGTGAATACTTATGCTGGTGGTTAAAAAAATACGGCTAAATTTGGCACCAACTCTAAAATAACGAAGAAAAGTCATGTTTCATACATTTTGGTACGAAACAGTCGATATTTTTATCTATACTTCTGAGTTGGTCCCAGGTTGGTTGGGTTAGTTGGTTTATAATTAACTCCCTGTCACGGAACAGACCTGAATCCCAGCCGTGGGAATATAACAATATGATGTATTATAAAAGTACATATGTTACTGCAATTCGTGTGTACAATCAGTTACCGCCGGCAATTAAAGAATTAAATGGAAATATGTTTAAAAATAAATTGCAAAAAATGATAATTGATAAGGTATTTTATAATCTGCATGAGTTTTTTGATAAAAAATAAAAATTTTAAGTACCCAATTTCTTGTTACTATTGCATATCCGACTCGGGTAGACTGTTGAAACAAAAAATGTTATGTATGTATAAGAACTTTATGTACACAGTTATGCAATAAATATATCTTTATCTTTATAACTGTTATTTCATAATAATAAATATAACTTTCCTTCACCAGAAATTCCTGGAAGTCCCGCGACCATCGGTAGCGGCGACCGGCGTATCAATTTGCCTGTACTACCTAGCTTACTGCGAGGACGCCATGGAACGCGTGTGTCTGCTGCCCAGGAGAACGCTAGCTGATCTGGTCAAGTAAGTAAAAAAAAAAAAAAAATGAAACGGACATATAACGTAGAACAATATATAAAAAAAAAGAGGAATCCGCTTATTATGATTATGTATATGTATGTATGGCTAGTCAAATTCTGGCTAGTCGACGGCGAAGGCGTTTTCTGTGCCGTTGCCCGCAAGTGGGGCGCTAGAATGCCGCCCCAGAATGGGGAGAAAGGCATAAGGGGGGCAGGACGGGCTATGTCCGCAGCCGTCTCCTTGAGATTCGGCCCATATGACTTGATTTCGGTGGGGCCATGGGAGGTGGTGGGTGTGGTCAAGTAAGCACTTACAGCATAGTTAAGCCTTGTTTACACGAGGTGAGTTACTCGACTGTCCCGAGGTGAGAATTTTTTTGCGGGACTCGTAGGCGAGTACTATTAAGTTTGTTGAGACCACGGAGTTCTTAATACAAAATAAACAATTAGGACTCCGCTTTGACGTCAGTTTTAAGGGTTCCGCACCCAAAGGGTAAAAACGGGACTATTACTAAGACTTCGCTGTCTGTCCGTCCGTCTGTCTGTCACCAGGGTGTATCTCAAGAACCGCGATAGCTAGACAGTTGAAATTTTCACAAATTATGTATTTCTGTTGCCGCTATAACAACAAATACTAAAAACACCAAAACTGTCCAACATTTTACTTAGCCACAAGCCCTTTGATGTTATGCCGTATGTAATACTTACTTTTGTCCACAGATACGCACTCTGGCTACTGGAATGTTCGCACGACTCCGGTAGATGTCACGCCACCATGTTCTTTGGCCTGTCCTTCCAGTTCCGGGTCATCCTTGAGGAGTTTGATCATCAGGTGAGTTTGTACTATCAACAAAAGAGATAAGTATGCAGGATCGTCGGAAATAGTTGAAGTTTAGTACGAAACCGATGGATTTTCTCGAATAAAATTTAATTTTATTAATAGGAAAGCAAACAGCTCATTTATCAAATTAAATTTTGTAACGTTACACGTTATTTCTATTAATTAGTTTTTAACAAAAATAACTCGTTTGCTCAAATAACGGGCAACACTACAATTATGAAGGATCTTGAAGGAATTATAGTGGCAACACTCCAGCTACGTCCTGATTGGCTGTGTTCTTCTTCCACCAAAATATTGCTAGAACTATCCAACCTCAGGCTATATAAACCCCGGGAGCTCATTTGACGGGAGCGCAGCTGAAGAAACCAGTATCTAAAAACTTCACGACAGTTATTTGTTGAAGTACTAACTATCGACAACACCCATCGGTTTCATACTAAACTTCAACTATATCCGACGATCCTGCATACTTATCTCTTTTGTTGACTGTACATCCTTAATGCGTTAACTTACAGATAAGTTAAGGCACGCATGAGCAGGATACAAAGGTCTAAAAAGTTAGTAGAGAACATTTTCGAAAAAAAATGTTACAGCCAAATTAGTCCGATTTAATTTTTTCCATAGAAACAGAGATTTCCAGTTATCTTTTTTTAAATAAGACATTTCGAAAATGTTCTTCGCTAACTTTTTAGACCTTTGTATCCTGCTTATGCGTATGAAGTTTCATTAAAATCTGTTTATTAATTAACGAAAAATAAGGGCTTGAAAGTTTGTATGAAATGCCGTCCGGCGTATACGCTCATAAGGTGCCACTAGTCGATATTTTTTCCATACAAACTTCGGGAGAGTATTACTCCACTGTTTGACATTGGGCACCCAAAGTTTAACATGTTATCGTTTTAACTTATTATTAGTTGTGTCTGTACGGAAACAGAATAGTAAAATAAAAAACCATTAAAAAGTTATGAGCCCACAAAGATGCTATTTTTAACGTAACTTTGGGTGTAGATAAGTAATAAAAGAACTGTAAAATCTTAAAATCCAAGTCCGTACTGACAAAGATCAGTTATCGAAGAGTTCAATAAACTTTATTTATAATTGATTCATGCAGTGGGTTTTTCATAAAACTCGATTTTCCAAAGTACTTTTCGAATTTTTTTACGCGCCTATCAGTTCGGAACGGTGTTTCTGCGCGTGAAAACTAGACTTTGTGTCTGTAAACTAGCGTCTAACTGCTCATGACTGATACTAGCTCTGTCAGACACGAAGCCAGGTGAGACAGCGTGCTTTTTGGCCATGACCACCAGTGAGTTCGAGCTCGCAACTAGTTTACTCTCAATGATAAATCTTACCAGTGTGACGCAACTGTCTAATAAAAAGTCGGTTAAAAAAGAAACTATGAAACGTGCACTAAACATAATGGCGGCTATCGCTGTCTCGCTTTAACATCTATTCGACTCTATCATGTTTAGTACATCCCTATCTTGTTATTATGTTGGCAGCTTTACGTCATGTCTGCAGTCTGTATTATTTTTGTTTTGTTGGTATTCAGTTTTAGTGCACGTTTCATACAAGCGACGTTTTTCAACTTACTTACATGTTTACTTACTCTATGAACCTTACATATTTTGTTTCTATGAACAGGACGGCCTCCGCAAGCTGTACAACGTAATCTCGACGCTCCCCATCCTCAGCGCGGACGACGACGAGTCGCGCGTGTCGGAGGACGAGACCTGCGCCGCGCGGCAGATCGTGCGCCACGTGTGCGTCGCTCTGCGCAGGTACGTGCACTACACAAAAGTAATGATTTAATTGTTTATTTCGTGATAAAGTGCACCGCATTTAATGTCACATATTTGTGTCGCTGGCATGCAGGGCACGTGCTTGCTTGCAAAGCTCTTAAATGCTTACGTAAACATTGGTATAATTGCAATTCCGGAGGAATGTCCATATTAATATATACGTTTCGGATCAATGTACAAAAAATTTATTTGTACAAAAAAATCCGGAATATTTCACGAAGCGTAGAGATGTAATTAAAAGAAATGTAGCTCCTAGAAATAAAAATAAACATAAACATATGCTCTGCGTACCACAATGTAGGCTCGGATTGTACAAAAGGAACTCATATATAACGGCTATAAAGGTGTATAATAAATTACCAGACGCCTTCAAAGATTTACCTTTGACTATGTTCAAAAAAAAGTTGACAGAGTGGTTAAAAGAAAATTGTTTTTATGATTTAAACGAGTTTATGACATATCGTGCAGAAGGTCAATCTGAATAATATTGATATAGTACCTACACATCTTATAATAATTAATTTAATGTTTAATATTATTGAATCGTGACATTATATGGAGTATGGACTTTGCATTATACAGGGTGATTGGAAGATGGGTGCAAAGCTTTAAGGCGATGATAGTACAGGCAATTCAGAACCATTTAAGCCATGGTTGTCTTAGACGAAGTCTTACCACTTTTTTTTTACCAATTTCTTAAGATTTTTTTCGAAAATTCCCAAAGTTTTAACTAAACTACTTATTTATGGCCAAATTGAATGATAAACGAATTAATTTTTATTGTATTTAATTAAAGTAATGTGTAAGCAATCTAGCAAAACATGTTTTAGGCCTCTGTGTCGTTAGACATTTTTTTTACAGATATTTAAAGTTCATAACAAATTTTAAAATTTATAAATACTTTTTGTAAACCTTATTTTAAAAATCACGGAGCGTGCTTTTTTTGTTCAAACCTTTTTGAAAACATGCTTGATAATCGCTCTTTCTTTTGAGGTAACATTTACACAGATATCTTACAAATTATTGAAATTAGGACCTAAAAACCAATTTAAGGGAGAAATTTTAAATTTTAGGCAGTCTAAATAAAACAACATTTGAATTAAATTTATTTATGCTTCATGGTCAAAATGTTGTCCGTGATTCCTAATACAAGCACGGCTCCGTCTTCTCACTTCTGTTGTTGTTATTTTCAACATCATCTCCAGCTTCATTGTTTCAAACTCTGAATTCATTCTCTCTATCAGTTCTTCTCTCGTGTTTATTTCAACATTCGTATACACTAGCTTCTTGGCCCGGCCCCACACGAAAAAGTCCAGCAGGGTCAGATCTGGTGAGCGAGCGGGTCAAGGGATGGGTCCATCTCTGCCAATCCAGCTGTCAGGAAAACTATTATTTAAGTGTTCCCCATGTGTTGTGTGGAGAGAGAGAATGAATTAAGATATCTGTGTAAATGTTACCTCAAAAGAAAGAGCGATTATCAAGCATGTTTTCAAAAAGGTTTGAACAAAAAAAGCACGCTCCGTGATTTTTAAAATAAGGTTTACAAAAAGTATTTATATATTTTAAAATTTGTTATGAACTTTAAATATCTGTAAAAAAAATGTCTAACGACACAGAGGCCTAAAACATGTTTTGCTAGATTGCTTACACATTACTTTAATTAAATACAATAAAAATGAATTCGTTTATCATTCAATTTGGCCATAAATAAATAGTTTAGTTAAAACTTTAGGAATTTTTGAAAAAAATCTTAAGAAATTGGTAAAAAAAAAGTAGTAAGACTTCGTCTAAGACATCCATGGCTTAAATGGTTCTAAATTGTCTGTACTATCTTCGCCTTAAAGCTTTGCACCCATCTTCCAATCACCCTGTATACCTACGTAAATTGACATTTTAATAATTTTTCTGTTTTTTGTTTTTTTTTTGTTGTGTTTCCTATTTTGACATTAATTAATGAATGTTCCATAAACTTTATTGTTAAACTTGTAATATATTAAATGTTATTAAGACACATTTGCACACCATATGCAATGGTAGAATGTAATTGGGCCACGATAGTCTTAAGTTCTTGATTTATACCTACATTCTAGCAAATAAATTAATTTGATTTGATTTGAATGACCCCAATTCAATCTACCTACTCCGATCACTGATGTTAACATAAAATAGTTAAGTACTTCCACGGTTGTAACAGCTCTATATTAGACTAGCTTCCGCCCGCGACTTCGTCCGCGTGAAATTTCACCCTCCCCCCATTCACCCTCTTGGGGGTGGAATTTCGAAAAACCCTTTCTTAGTGGATACCTACTCTTTACAAAGAACACACCCTCCAAATTTCATGTCTATAGGACCAGCGGTTTAGATTGTGCGTTGATATATCAGTCAGGACTTTGAATTTTATATGTGTAGATCTCTTCATCGCGCGTTCGTATTTCCGAAGATAGACGATGATTGCCGAAGTGCACACTTTGGCTGGGTACTCTGTATGTAAGAAACGGTTTTGTAAACCACTAGCTATCTATTTTGGTATGCCGGCGCCACAAATTGGATATATTGGCTCCAAGTTATAGTCTTGGATCCAATACACCAATGTGTGGATCGGTCTTGGCCCGATACTGGCCATAAACGTAACATTGCGTCCAATAGCCAATGTCGACCCGTGATGTGTCGGTTTTTCATACACCAACAAAGGCGAGGGGAGTGAAGGGGGTAGGCGGGCGGGCAACTTGGATCCAACGTCGCTCCCCGGTCCCCACATTGTTTGTATCACTGCGCGCTATGCCGAGTGCGAATTGGACGTATGACATGGACTCTCCGAAGAAGAGAATGACGAGTTGTGCTGCGGTCCAACCATCCAATGCTCTTGGCTAGTAAGTTTGCCAAAAGGTATTGGAGTTAATGTGTGGCCGCATTAACTTGGATACAATAATTAGCCATAAATTCGTAGCCAAGTTTGGACCCAATTTGAATCCAATGTGTAGCGCCGGCATTAGGTTTTAAGTTGCCATTTTGATCTGACTTATTAATCTATGGTGTAATAATATTTATGTTTGCATCGCAGGTACTTGGAAGCTCACCTGAGGTTGCGCGCCGCGCAAGTGGCGAGACAACAAGGTGACAATGTACCTGAACCACCACCTTATAAGGTAAAATACTCGTTTGCTAACTGATAGCACGACGACGGCACGGTTGGCGCAGTGGTTAAGCGGTTGACTGCTGCGCTGCGTGTCGCGGGTTCGATTCCCGCACGGAACAAATATTTGTATGACCTACAAGTAGTTGTTTTCTTTGTGTATGTGAGTTTAAATGTTTGGAAACGCACCCACAATACAGGAGAAATTCCTAGTGTAGGGCAACGTTTTTTTGTTAAACAAAAAAATAAGAAATAAATTACTTGGGACTACATGAGTACATGACCTAAAGCGCGGTCACTGTCGGACTGCATAGAAAAGAAAGAGAAGCGCGATGACACAACGCTGGTAATTTATTGCAAAATATGAAGCAATTATCTATTTACAAAAAATCTATTGTTTGGACTAAAAAATTAAAACACTAGTGTTTTAGTATGTTGCTTGTAGAATAATCTGACAAAAAATCATTTTACATTGTATGTATAGTATTAGTATGGTTTTTATTGTAAAAAGAAAGTTTTCTTCATGATTTTGTTCTATCGTATCAAATAAGTTGTACTATAAATGCGAAAATATGTCTGTCTGTCACCCCTTCACGCTTAAACCGCTGAACCGATTTAGATGAAATTTGGTATAGAGATAGTTAGAATCCCGGGAAAGGACATAGGCTAGTTTTTATCCAGATATTCCAACGGGTTCGACACTTATGCGGGTGAAATGGCGAGGCGCTGCTAGTTATAAATATTTTTGTCCTCAGGCCTCAAAATCTTCCCCCGAAGAAGTCCAAGAACAGATAGAACTGCTACAGAGCGTCGCCTGCTCCCGCTGGGCGGCTGTTGACGAGCTGCTGGAGCTGGGCGGCGTGTCCCTCCTACTGCAAGTGACTAGCCTGGCTCTCGAGTGGAACTTTAACGGCAGGTATTGTTACAACACATAACTACAAAGTATAACCATAATCAGCCTATAATGTTCCCACTGCTGGGACACAGGCCTCCTCTTGGTGAGGAGTGGGCCGTAATCCACCACGCGGGCCCAGTGCGGGTTGGCAGATGTCACATGTCTTCGAATTTTTGGTTCTAGGACATGCCGGTTTCCTCACGATGTTTTCCTTCACCGTTTTGAGAGCAGTGGTGATGAAATAATTTACACAAAGTAAAGCGCCTGTCTGGGTTCGAACTTACGACCTACAACTCGTAAGTCGCGGCCGTTACTACTTGGCCACCACTGTTCTCACAATGTATGCCGTATTATTTTTTGATTTAGCGAAAACGAATAACACCTTGAAGAAAAAGGAACATACTAGTCATCATTTGTCGAGCCTTTTGGGGTCGGCTTCCAGTCTTAACTGGATGCAGCTGAATACCAGTATTTTACATGGAGCGACCGCCTATCTGACCTCCACAACCCAGTTACTGGGTAAATACGAATACCCTTTTTGGTATGACTGGTTGTCAGACTTTTGGGCTTCTGACTACCCGTAACGACTGTCAAAGATCCACGAATGACAGCCGGGAACAACGTATTAACGTGCCCTATTTCAACCTAAAAACCTCTTCAATAAAGCTCATTCTCCCCTGATCGACTTCATTTAACGTGACCCGTGTTTTGCCCACACATCATCATCTGCCCAGCCTTTTCCCAACTATATTGGGGTCGGCTTCCAGTCTAACCGGATGCAGCTGAATACCAGTATTTTACATGAAGCGACTGCCTATCTGACCTCCACAACCCAGTTACTGGGTAATACGATAGCCCTTGGTAAGAATGGTTGTCAGACCGTTGTTGGTTGTTGGTGTGTTTTGCCCACACCTTCATTGTAAATGAAACTATATCACCACTACAATAAAGCTCATTCTCCCCAGATCGACTTCAAATTAACCTGACCCGTGTTTTGCCCACACCTTCATTGAAAATTAAACTATATCACCACTACAATAAAGCTCATTCTCCCCAGATCGACTTCAAATTAACCTGACCCGTGTTTTGCCCACACCTTCATTGAAAATTGAACTATATCACCACTACAATAAAGCTCATTCTCCCCAGATCGACTTCAATTAACCTGACTCGTGTTTTGCCCACACCTTCATTGTAAATGAAACTATATCACCACTAGAATAAAGCTCATTCTCCCCAGATCGACTGCAAATTAACCTGACCCGTGTTTTGCTCGCACCTTCATTGAAAATTGAACTATATCACCACTACAATAAAGCTCATTCTCCCCAGATCAGAGACAGTACGGTCTGCGTTAGACGTCATTTCTGTATGCTGCGTGGCTCCGCGTGTTCAACTGTTGCTGACTGAAAAATTGGATTTGAAGGACGCGGAGATGACAACTGGAGTCAATATTGTGTTAGGTAAGTTGATATTTCTTTTTTAGGGTTCCGTACCCAAAGGGTAAAAACGGAACCCTATAACTAAGACTTCGCTGTCCGTCCGTCTGTCTGTCACCAGGCTGTATCTCATGAACCGTGATAGCTAGACAGTTGAAATTTTCACAAATTATGTATTTCTGTTGCCGCTATAACAACAAATACTAAAAACAAAATAAAATAAATATTTAAGAGGGGCTCCCATACAGCAAACGTGTTTTTTTCGGCGTTTTTGCCTTGTGGTACGGAACCCTTCGTGTGCGAGTCCGACTCGCACTTGGCCAGTTTTTTCCCATTCTTTAGCCTTCTTCCTAATTTATGTAAGGTCGACGTGAAATGTTTTCTTCTTTTTTGAGTTGAGCTGCACGATTTTTGACAAATGCGTGCACTGATTGCACAATTCCGCTCAATCTGTGTGGTTCTTTCCTCAAAAGACCATTTCAGACACCAATCTACATGGTCTTCTGCCTGAAAAAAAAATCTGTTCCCTAAAGTACAATACGACTGACGTCACATGTCGGGCCTGAACATAGGCACTAAGAACTTTCGCGCATGTTCTCTCACTCGCACTCGCCTCATGTCACCATTTGGTTCCTAAAAAATCTTACTGCGCAGCCTTCTGCGCAAAGTTCGGGCCCGCCAAGTTACGTCGCCGTCGGTCGTATTGTAAATACAGTTGTTTTTAATTGTGCAACACTGTCTTTTGAAATTCACTATCAAAATTGCCGTGTAACAAAATGGCGGCTCAGTAATAATAGTAATACAGATGTGTTGGCAGGCGCCGCGGACGGCGAGATCGTGCCGGAGCCCGAGGTGCAGAAGGCCGCGCTCAACGTGCTCGTCAACTGCGTGTGCGCGCCCGTGCAGCGAGTGAGTACGCAGCTTTGTGACATACTAATCTTCGCAACTACCACAGTCCTTTCTAAGTTATCTATATATACAGGTGTAACAGAATAAACGCAAGTCCTGAAAGTACTTTGTTCATAATTGATTACTGAATCAATTTCGGTAACATTTACGATAGGTATTTTTTTTTTAATTATGTATTTTGCCATACTGATCGCCGATTGAGCCAAAGAAAATTAAATCTTATGTCAAGGCAATAAGACTCCATTTTGAATGCATAAAGTAATGATAGGGTCAACACAATTTACTTAATAATAATAGTTAGCTTTAAAAAAAAATTGTTTTGATCATTGTATTATGCGTTTAACTCAATACTCTAATTGGGGTGTATGAGGTCTTGCGTTCATTATGTTACGCATTGTATAAAATGGTAAACTGACTGATTGTTGATATATCAACGCACAGTCTAAACCGCTGCTCGTAGAGACATGAAATTTGGAGGGTGTGTTCTTTGTGAAGAGTAGGTATCCACTAAGAAAGGGTTTTTCGAAATTCCACCCCTAAGAGGGTGAAATTTCACGCGGACGAAGTCGCGGGCAGTAGCTAGTGTAGTATATTTCTAAGAGTAAATGTGTGTGTGTGTGTACTGTAGAGGGTCGGAGGGATTCTCTAGAGTACCCTCTGGGAGGTACACAAATGATACGGCTTTAAGACTTAGAAAAATTATTATATTGTAAAAGTCACACGTTACAGCTTCGCAATAAAAATATGAATGAATGCTTCCAGAACAAAATAACACATTAAATCACTTGACATGCGTTTAAACGATGCGTTTTTGACGGCACGGTTGGCGCAGTGGTTAAGCGATTGTCTGGCTGTTTGTGTATATGAGATTAAATGTTTGTAAACGCACCCACAATACAGGAGAAATTCCTAGTGTGGGGCAACGTTTTTTATAAAAAAACCTACGAATCGAATAACATCTCCAGCCAGTGCCTTTTGCCAATTTACCACTTTTTTGACAATTTACCACTATGATATTATAATGTTGAAGACTGTACTCTGAATGTGGTATCATAAGAATGTTGTGTTTCGCGATTATGGTGATTTGAAATTATGATATTATGAGAATATGATATTCAGAGACTGAGCGGTACAACTCTACCCACCCTGTTTAGCTTGTAGGTGATGGTTAGCTCATGAGGTGCTGGTACGTAGGTGCCGAGGAAGATAAATAAAATATGGCAAGCAAGTTATAAAATGTACGTCTGTATTGGACCAGTGTCGCAGATGGAAGGGGCGAGTGTTGCCACTTTTTACATGATGGTTTACATTTAAGAGCCTATACTACCTCAGCTAAAATTCACTCTTTATCTCGCTCGCACGATACTGCTCGCGGACTGTGTGAAAGCGAGACAGAGTGCGGTGCTGGGCGGGAGGCAGCGCCAATAGTTTAGGTATTTGCTTTTTACGGTGAAAATAAAGGTATTTCAAAAAAACTAACTAACATAAGACCTGCTTTATAGTTAGTTCGGTTAGTATGCAATAGTCTTGTGCCTGCTCGGTCATTTTAAAGATCGCTCCGTACTAGTTCATTTCGGACAGTGAACTAGTTCATTCTATTAGTTCTAATAGCTCTATTCGGTCTTCGCTCTCGGTAAGCATTTCTATAGAGCAGTTTGGGCGGTAAGCTAAAATAGACACTAAGGCATTGAAATAACGCGCATCTCATCTCATTCTTGCGAATTCGGTCGGTCGGGTTCGGATAGCATCGTAATTCGTCGGCTATTCTCTCTCGTTCTCATTCTTCACAGACATCGAATGAAAACGTATAACGTTTCTGTCAAACAATCAGTGACTGTATTTCATTTTCTCGTTCGGGCGATGTACGAGTACGAAAAGAGCTATTAGACCTATTAGACCGGTTACAAGTTAGCGTTCGGAAACGTTTCTTTTAGTACAGTGCGAAGATACGGCTCCTATTCGTTCATCGTTCACGAACTACACAAGACTAGTATGCAAAGTTTCATGATCTAATTTGAAGTATTTTTTGAATACCAGCGGTTTATTGTTCGGTTTGGAGGTAACTTTGGATTTTTTTTCTAACGAGAAAATTTTATGGAATCGTGTTTTCGTCTAACATAAGACCTTACATTAATCCTCAACTTTAGCATATATTTATTTCAAAATTAATTCTGCGGAATTTTCGACATGACGGAGGATCATGCTAAGCCATTTGAGGTAGTATAGGCTCTTAATGTTGGTGTTGCAAAATAAGAATTAAAATCTCCAACACACCCTTTAGGGGACACATGGAGTGAAGTTATTTTATTTTCTAGGCTGGCACCTCAAGTACACGTTTCTCAATAACCGGTTCCAGTAAAAAGAAAACTGCGCTCAAGTCTTACGAAGATCTAATACAGAAGGTCTGGGAAAGCGTGCGGACTAACAACGGTATTATGGTGAGTTTTTATAATATTATACTCTATTTTTACCGACTTCAAAAAAAAGGAGGTTATCAATTCGATACGTATGTATGTAATATTATTGGAATTGCATTATATTCACATATGACAATCTATTAGGGCTTCCAAACAAATATACAAAATTTTATAGACGTATGTATGTATGTATGTATGTTTGTCCACGCATATCTCCGTAACTATTAATCGGATCGTGACCACTTTTTTTATTAGCTTACATTTGCTTCAACTTAGGGAACAGTGCAAGTTTCATAAAAATCGATTCAGTAATTTTCAAGATATGGACTAAGACGTGAAAGTGTGACGGCCTGGCTTATTGATACGAGCTACGGGTGTAGTGTCAAAGCGAAAACATCTCAAAACCTTGGTCAAATTCTAGTGCAACAACTAAAAAGTAATTTAAAAAAATTAAACCGACTTCAAAAAGAAATGAACTCAAAATTATGAAATAACTTTAATTTCGGAAGTCGGTGTCTTGGGATCTGTATTTTAGTTTTAGTTTTTTGCCACCGACTTCCGAAATTAAAGTTATTTCATAATTTTGAGTTCATTTCTTTTTGAAGTCGGTTTATTTTTTTTAAATTATTAGTGGTGTACCGTTCAGTTTTAATTAACGTGAACTTCTGGGGGCAACTCGTAACTTACAATTTCGATTAAATATTGGCAATAATTACGGATCGAATTTTTTTGTTAAACAAAATTTTAGAGCTACTGCCGTTTGTCTGTAGATGTTTTTTTAATAGACTGAAAAATGTGAATTTTTCGTTCACATGTATTTTAGTTTAAAAAACACTTGCAGCATAATGCGGAGCGGTAGTCGTTTTGCGTGGACGTGACGCATGTTTCCCCCAACTCTTTCTTATATTTTACTAGCTGACCCGGCAAACGTTGTTTTGCTCCTACACTACTCCTACCCAACTCCTACCCTACTCCCACACTACTCCTACCCTACTCCTACACTACTCCTACCCTACTTCTACCCTACTCTTACCCTACTCCTACCCTACTCCTACACTACTCCTACCCTACTCCTACACTACTCCTACCCTACTCCTACACTACTCCTACACTACTCCTACCCTACTTCTACCCTACCCCTACCCTACCCTACTCCTACACTACTCCTACCCTACTTCTACCCTACCCCTACCCTACCCTACTCCTACCCTACTCCTACACTACTCCTACCCTACTCCTACACTACTCCTACCCTACTCCTACACTACTCCTACACTACTCCTACCCTACTTCTACCCTACTCCTACCCTACTCCTACTATAAAAAAAAAAAAAAAAAAAAAAAAAAAAAGTATCCTATGTCCGTCTCCTGGCTCTAAGCTACATCCCTACAAATTTTCAGCCAAATCGGTTCAGCCGTTCTTGAGTTATAAGTGGTGTAACTAACAGACTTTCTTTTATATATATAGATTTTGTGTTTATATTCTTTATTGCGTCTTGTTTGACTTGACCGCAAATAGACGTATTTTCTTTCTATATACCTCCGGCTAACCTTTTAAGAGAGCAGTGGTGGCCCAGTGGTCACGGACACGACTTACGAGTTGTAGGTCGTAGGTTCGAATCCAGACAGGCACTTTACTTTGTGTAAATTATTTCATCACCACTGCTCTGAAAACGGTGAAGGAAAACATCGTGAGGAAACCGGCATGTCCTAGAACCAAAAATTCGAAGATATGTGACATTCACCAACCCGCACTGGGCCCGCGTGGTGGATTACGGCCCACTCCCTCTCACCGAGAGGAGGCCTGTGTCCCAGCAGTGGGAACATTATAGGCTGATCTGAGAGGAGGCCTGTGTCCCAGCAGTGGGAACATTATAGGCTGATCTGAGAGGAGGCCTGTGTCCCAGCAGTGGGAACATTATAGGCTGATCTGAGAGGAGGCCTGTGTCCCAGCAGTGGGAACATTATAGGCTGATCTGAGAGGAGGCCTGTGTCCCAGCAGTGGGAACATTATAGGCTGATCTGAGAGGAGGCCTGTGTCCCAGCAGTGGGAACATTATAGGCTGATCTGAGAGGAGGCCTGTGTCCCAGCAGTGGGAACATTATAGGCTGATCTGAGAGGAGGCCTGTGTCCCAGCAGTGGGAACATTATAGGCTGATTATGATGATGATGATGAACCTTGTAATGCTATTGTAATATTATGTTATTTTTTACCAGGTATTACTATCATTAATGATGGTAAAATCGCCCATAACTGACGCGGATCGCTTACGTGGGCTAGCGTGCAGAGCTCTAGCTGGACTAGCGAGGTGCCCCACAGTGAGACAGATCATATCCAAGCTGCCACTCTTCACCACCTCGCAGATACAAGGTAAGGCTTTTTTTTTGTTTTTACTCGTGCCTTCGGGCGAAGAGTAATGGGTAGCTCACCGTCCGATCAGGACCAGGCCCGTGCCGGACGGCGCGTACGTGTTCCACGCGCGCCTCAAAGAGATGTCAGCATCGAGGAGGGGCCCCATAGGGCCGAAGCCTGCCGGGTCAGCGGGATTGTCCGAAAGGGTTACCGCTGGCCCGGAACATAAAGGGCTAAGGAAGGAACACGGGTGGGTTTTAGTCAGTAAGAGTCTGACACTCCCTTCCGCTCCACCCAGAGCGGGAGGGGTCATTTGATGATTTCCCATCGGAAAAAAAAGTCTTTTTTTCTTTTTTTTTCTTTTTAGGGTTTCGTACCCAAAGGGTAAAAACGGGACCCTATTAAAGACTTCGCTGTCTGTCCGTCTGTCTGTCACCAGGCTGTAACTCAAGTGCCGCGGTAGCTAGACAGTTGAAATTTTCACAAATTATGTATTTCTGTTGCCGCTATAACGACAAATACTAAAATAAAATAAAATAAATATTTAAGGGGGGCTCCCATACAACAAACGTGTTTTTTTTTTTCGGTGTTTTTGCCTTGTAGTACGGAACCCCAACCCAATTTTTTTTTATTGCTGAATGGGCCCGCTCTTGACCTCGATCACGCCTGATGGGAAGCGATGGATGAGGTCTATGATGGAACGAGCGTGCCCAGAAGATGCCTGAGGCACTGGAACTCACACGCATCGACGTAACAGCAGGCTGCTTGACGCCGGACTGCGTGAGAGGGGGGCGCAAACCAGGCGGGCGTTAGCCCTACCGCGACTCCACTGTCAGTCTGTCTGTCTGTCACCAGGCTGTATCATGAACCGTGATAGCTAGACAGTTGAAATTTTCACAGATGATGTATTTCTGTTGCCGTTATAACAACAAATAATAAAAATAAATTAATGTTAAAATTTAAAGGGGCATAAAAGAAACGTTTTTTTTTGCGTTTTATGCCTTGTGGTACGGAACCCTTCGTGTGCGAGTCCGACCAGCACTTGGCTGGTTTTTTTTTTAGTACCGAAGTATCTTGCATACTTTGTAGTAAGCACAGTGCAGTCCTCGAAGTTTTATTAAACACCATATTTTAATTCCAGTGTTAATGCGCGACCCAATACTCCAAGAGAAGCGACAAGAACACGTGATGTTCCAGAAGTATGCGCTCGAGCTGCTGGAGCGAGTGTCCGGCAAGAGTAAACACATGGGCGCCGAGTTTGAGACCTCGCTAGCTAACATACATAGGGTAAGCAGTAAACAGCCTGCCAGGGGAGAGGGAGACTTGTAGAGTCGTAGCAAAGTTCATCTATCAAGGTTAAGCAACGCCTGGGAAGGTCGATCCGTGGATGGGTGGCCATCCGCGACCTCTCCGTGCCTCGAAAAGGACGTTCGGCTGTCATTTGTAGATTTTTGACAGTCGTTACAGGTAGTCAGAAGCTTAAGTCGGACAACCAGTCTTACCAAGGGCAATTGTGTTACCCAGTTACTGGGTTGTGGAGGTCGGATAGGCAGTCGCTCCATGTAAAATACTGGTACAGTCAACAGCAAAAGTAGATGATCAAAATCAGAAATTCAGTACTAATGAACGGAGTTCGCGTCAGAACTGTGTGGCGTCGAAGTGATTCAAAAGTATGTGATCGTAAATTATACCAAACATTTACTACTAGTACAGCTGCCATATATTCGTGATCAGTTTTGACTCTTATTGAATTTCTGATTTTGATCATCTACTTTTGCTGTTGACTGTACCTCAACATAGTCGGGAAAAGGCTAGGCAGATGACACAACCGAAGTTTTAACATTGATATTTTCGTCCACAGGCGAATGTAGTGGCCCAAACGCGTATAAACTACAACGAGCGTCAGCTGCTGCAGCTGGTAGCCGCGCACCTGGCAGCCCGAGGGCTGGCGGCCAGCGCGGCCACGCTGCAGCGGGAGGCTAAGTTGCCGCCGCCCGCGCTGCCCGCGCCGCCCCCCCCGCCGCCGCCACCCGTCTACACTCCTTCTACACCGACTAGAGTGAGTTCTGGACTTTTTATTTGTACTAGCGACCCGCCTTTGATTTAATATTGATGTAATAATAATAATATATCAAGTATCTTGACTTGGCTCGCGAGGTTGTCGACATGTGGGATGTGGACTCAACAACCATTGTGCCGATAGTCGTGACAGCTAATGGGTTAATAGCCAAGAGCCTCGACCAACACCTAAAGAGGCTCTCGTTGGGCAGCTGGATCAAGGGCTTGATTCAGAAAGCGGTACTTCTGGACACGGCCCGCATTGTTAGGAGGTTCCTCTCTCTGGAGCCCTGACCGCCGGTAGCTTGGACCCTGTTCCCGATACCGGTGGGCTACTATTTTTTATATTTTTATTTTTTTTTTTTATTCTAATATTTAAAAATATAATTTATATGTGATTTAATGAAATAAAGGAATAATAATATTTATTAAGCAAAAACATTTGAGTACAGAGTAACTTATATACTACAGCAATACATAGAACAGAGACATAGGCATGTTAGAGTGCAGAGCAGGGCAAGACCCAGTCCCGCGCTAGGAATTAACCTGTATTACAGGAACTAAGTATTTTATGCACATAAACCTTCCCGAGAGGGGCCCGTGGCTAAATAATAACAGCCGCACAGGTCGATCGATCAGGTTAAGCTACGCTTGCCGCGGTTGGTCTGTGGATGGGTGACCATCTTTACAGACCGTGACCCCTCCGTGCCTCGGAAAGCACGTTAAGCCGTTGGTCCCGGCTGTCATTCGTGGATCTTTGACAGTCGTTACGGGTAGTCAGAAGCCCGAAAGTCTGACAACCAGTCTTACCAAGGGGTATCGTATTACCCAGTAACTGGGTTGTGGAGGTCAGATAGGCAGTCGCTCCATGTAAAATACTGGTATTCAGCTGAATCCGGTTAGACTGGAAGCCGACCCCAACATAGTTGGGAAAAGGCTAGGCAGATGATGAAACCTTCCCGAACAAATTCTCTAAGTGTTGAGGAAAACCGCATTAAGATCCGTTGCGAGTTTAGAAGAACAACCCAGTACGTAAAGCGAATACTTATACTAGCTGCGCCCCGCGGTTTCACCCGCGTAAATGTCGATCCCGTGGGAATATCGGGATAAAAGTAGCCTTTAAGTTAAGTGTCAGCTACCTCCATACGAAATTTTATCAAAATTGGTCCAGCCATTTGAGCGTGAAGAAGTAACAAACATATAAACACACACACACACTCACAAACTTTATGTTCGTATATAACTCGTCAAAATGTAGGGAACAGCTTATTTTTTTCGCGATTTCAGGTTTGGGCCCACAGTAAAAGTAGTATTAAAAACCTTAAAACTATGACTAGGTATACACGTAACGATGCCGGCGTAAATACATTGCTCGTTTTCTCCACAGCCTCGCCTCTCAGTGTCCCGCGGAAACAGCAGTGGATCGATACACCGCGACAGTATCGACCTGAACAGCTCACATAACAGCATGAACATCGACGAGGCGAATCCTTTGCCGTCTGTCATCAAACTTAGGTGAGCAATTACATTAATGGGTATGTTAAGGGCGATGCGCTCATGGTGCTTCTTCCAGGGACTTGAAACGTTACCCAAAATAACGTTACGCGAAGTTCCGGTAACGATAATTTGTACCGTTCCACCTGGGGCCCAAGTCTGCTATTTTTATAAATTCGTCATTCCAACACGATCCCATTGTCATTTTGCTAAAAGTTCGTAATCTGCTAAATTAATAATGGTCGATCATTGGTCGGTCAATGGCAAAGAATTTATACGATACTCGTAACGAATTAAAAGCAATGACTGCACAATGACGTTCTAATGGTAGGTCACTGATTAAAGGAACTGTCAAATTTTTAGCAGATTACCGCCTAAGTCAGTAATTCATTTGTCATTGTGTACGAGATTACCATTCTATGCCATTTCTTTCAATGGAGTGTCAGTGGTTGACCATTGGAAAGTCATAATGACTGCATTATATTATTATATTAGATTACCAAACTTGTCAAAATCAACAATTATGAAATCAATGATAGACCATTCTGACACTATTGATTGTAATAGCAGACTTGAGGCCCAGGATCGTAACAAAATTAATTTCTTGGCTATAACGATACTGACAAACGGAACGAAATCTTAAACTGTTCAATAACAATATTATCAATAACGAATAATAAATGAGTAAGTCAACTCAACACGATACTCAACGTAAAACGAAAACAAACGAAAGTGTCAGTCAACGAGCGTATGTGACGTGACGCAATGTTTTTTTTAATACAGTTGCTCAAAAAGTGGTGTATTGCAGGGACGTATAGCGTTCGGGATGTGGGCTATTACATACTAGTGCTTTTTTTTTACCTTTCCCGAACTCGTGCGTCTCTTTCCCAACTGTCAAAATAATGTCTATTAAAAAGAAAAACCAACCATGAAGTTTTTACTAAAGAGTTTTTGTGATTCATACAAATACGTATATTTCTAAAAATAAGCTACTGATTTATTTCAATATCAGATTTAATGATTTAATTGAATGAGTTAGGTTAGGTTTCATTTCATCTCATTAAATTTCATTTTCATTTCATATCAATAAAAAAAATATACTGAAGACTAAGCTGTATGGATAGTTTCCTTTGCCTACCAAAATGGGTGAAGAAGAAAAAACTCTGCTTATATTCTACGGTTGGCGCCATTTTCCAGAAAAAATGATTAGTTAGTTGAGTTTATTGTGTTTTTATTATTTTATTAAATTGCTTCATTTTTTCGCAACTGTATTAAAAATAGTCGTTCAGTACACCTGCGGAACTGTCATTGCAACTTGTTCCGACTGTCAACCCTCGCCTTCGGCTGCGCCTCGGCTCGGGTAGACATTTGTCGGAACTCTTTGCAATGACAGCCTTTCCGCACTTGTAATGAAATTTACAATTTTTCAAGCGTTTTGGCTTTGGCACCTAGTAACGTAGTCAGTTCAACGCCATCTATAGAGTTCTTGGAAACTATGTTTTTTTTTTATACTCAAAAAGAAAACCTCTCATTGTAAAGGTGCTGCCACACTGCTGTTTAAAAATGTTTACAAACATTTTCTAACACTAATACAGTTACTAATTCCTAACATTTGTTGGTAATTGTATTAGTGTTTTAAAATACTAGCTTCTAATACGCCCGCGACTTCGTCCGCGTGAAATTTCTTGTACCCCCACCCCGTCGCAACACTTCGTATTCGCTTAGCGTTCTTTTTTCTTTTTGCTCGTCTCCTAAGGGTCAAAGCGTGATATTAAATAGCCTATAGCCTTCCTCAAGAATTGGGCTATCAAATGCAAAAAGATTTTTTCAAATCTGACCGGTAGTTCCAGAGATTATCGCGTTCAAACGAACTAACTCTTCAGTTTTACAATATTAGTATAGATTTGTAAACATTTTTAAACAGCAGTGTGGCAGCACATTTCATAAGCCCTGAAATTGATGAAGTGTGATTCCTTTATCTGACAATTGAAAAGAAAATTGTTTTTGTTACACAAGCGACCCTCCCTGGCTTCGGTCGGATATGAGTTTAGTTGTTAAAAGGTATTTAACAAAATTATTATTTACGTAGAAAAATTACTAGTACAATTTTAATATTGATTTGCATGTGATAGTAAACTTACTGTATTTTGTAAAAATCTTGGATAATGATGATAAAAATTAAACTAGGTGTCTCTTATTTTAGTGCATGTTTGGTGCAGTGGCTATTTTTTCAATTTCATTAAAAGCGTTTACGCCGTATGGCATTTCATACAAACTTTCAAGCCCTTATTTTTCGAAATGAATGAACCGATTTTAATGAAACTTCATACGCATAAGCAAGATACAAAAGTCTAAAAAGTTAGTAGAGAAAATTTTCGAAAAATAGTGTTACAGCCAAATTAGACCGATTTTAAATTTTCCATAGAAACTGAGATTTCCAGTTATCTTTTTTTTAAATAAGACATTTCGAAAATGTTCTTTACTAACTTTTTAGACCTTTGTATCCTGCTTGCGTATGAAGTTTCATTAAAATCGGACCAATGAAAATGAGCCTAAAGAGCGTTTATCTTAAGGCTCATTTTCATTGGTCGATAGGACTCGCATGCGGGGTGCTGGAGATTTCTATAAAGCATGCCATAGGACCCGTATTCGGGGAGCCGTTTTCATTGTAGTTTCATGCGTTACAGAAATTGCCCCGCATACGAGCCCCATCGACCAATGAAAATGAGGCGTAAGCGAGCTGGCCGCTGCGCTATGTATCGTGGGTTCGATTCCCGCACAGTATTTGTGTGACACACAAACACACAACACAACAACACACAACAGATAAACTTTTTGTGCATGTGAGACGAGTGTTTTGTACTGCAAATACAAGAGAATTTCTCTTATATTTTCAGTCGTAGTGTGTTTGTCAACCAGGCGTAAATATGACTCATCAAGGTTTAGAAAGATGGCGGTCGACGGGTGTCGACTGCATTCTGGCTCTGTCTTCGACCTCGTGTGACTTGGGACACCTGTTGGGCGATCGTACGATCATTTTCACTGCGCGACGAAATCGCATCGTAGCCAATTAGGACGACGCCAAATAGTGGTACAAGTGGCAGTCACGACCCGACGCCGCTGCACTAGGGGCCGGTTGTTTCAAACGGGTGGTTAACGTAACATACGTAAAGAAAGAAATAAAAATGCGTTTATTGGCATTACAGCAAAATAAATACACCTTAAAACAATAAAAACAGAAAACAAAGATTATAATGCCAAAAGGGCCTCAGCTCAGCATAATGTCAGATGACAACACCTGACGCTGATTTTCAGCTGCAACCCACGAGTGCCATACGCTGGAATAACAAACACATAGAGATGTGTGTGTCCGTTAAAATAAATTAACAAAATCAAATAAAATGTTGCGACATACGTGTGTGTGTGTTGTACGTACGTCCAATAACGACGAGTACGATTACGTACTCGTTATTATTTGACGTACGGCAAGGCGATAATTTTGTAATTGTAATTTGAAACAACGCTTTTTTTGTGTTGCGCCATTACCTATTTGACGTATACGCGTGCGTCAACTGGACGTGAAGCAACCCGCCCTAAGTGAAGGTTAAAATTTTTCTTAAATTCGATGTGCCATATTAATGTCCAGGAAGTAGTGGGATTTATTTTATTATGCTAGAATAAAAGTAGGTCAGCTGGCCAACTTCCGTTATAAAAAAACGTTCAAAAGCTAGTCATATTCTCATCTCAGCTACAATTTGTATCAAAAACTTTCAAAACTTTAGGAAAATTAGAGGTGTTTTTGACAGAGCAAGACTGAGATTAGGATGCGAACGTTCTTAAAGGTCTTAGCACACATATCAACTCGGAAAGGGATCGTCACCGTATCGCCTTTCGCCTCGCCGTCAAACAGGCGTCAACCTAACGTAAGCACGTAACCAAGGTCAGCGGGATTGTCCGAAAGGGTTACCGCTGGCCCGGAACATAAAGGGCTAAGGAAGGAACATGGGTTTTAGTCAGTAAGAGTCTTCTGACACTCCCTTCCGCTCCACCCAGAGCGGGAGGGGTCATTTAATGATTTCACATCCGCAAAAAAAAAAAAGCAGCCAAAGCGGATCAGAAGCTCCGATACGTCGACTCGGCTACGGCTAGGCGACGCCGCGCTTACGGCTCGCCGACCACTGGTTGATGGTGCAGCAGGCAGGCCGGGGGGGGGGGGGGAGAGGGGCAAGGGTGGACGAAGAGACGTAAGCGCGGGGACTGCGAGTCGTAACGCACCGCACCGCGGTTCGTGAGCTTGTCCCGAGGCGAGGCGATTACGTTACGATACCGATTAGTGTGCGTTGCAGTAGGGAGTTTCATGTATAGAATACTCAATGGCTCGAGGTGATATGGTGACGATCCCTTTCCGAGTTGATACGTGTGCGATACCTTTATACGGGAATCGCCCCTCAGCTGTTGACAATAAGCCTGATAATCCAACAAAACAATATTGTAACTAAATTGTTCCAGGAAAGTACAAAACTCACCCTTAGTAGTAACAACCCCGACGTCGGAGCACAAACGCTCGCTACAGAAGCAGCTGAGCGTGCCAGCCGGCGAGCCCTCGCCGAGCGCGCACCGCGTCACCCTGCACACCATCATCACCGAGTACCTCTACAACCAGCACTCACTGTGCAAGAACCCGGTCGCTACGTGTCCGCAGTTCAACTTGTTCGAGTGAGTATAAAACGGGGGCTCGTGGCTAAAAATTAGAGGGGCTCATGGCAAAAATTTAGAGGGGTTCGTGGCAAAAATGTAGAGGGGTTCGTGGCAAAAATTTAGAGGGGTTCGAGACAAAAATTTAGAGGGTCTCCTGGCAAAAATTTAGATGGGGCTCATGGCAAAAATTTAGAGGGGCTCCTGGCAAAAATTTAGAGAGGCTCGTGGCTAAATAATGGGGGTAAATAAGCCTTTAATGTTAACGCGGGCCCAGTGCGGGTTAGTAGATGTTACATTTATTCGAATAATGGGGGTCTCGTGGAAAAATTACAGAGGCGGTCGTGGCTAATTGACACAGGGGTTCGTGGCTATATGATAGAGGGGTTCGCAGCTATATGATAGTGGGACTCGTGAAAAAAAATCTCGTTAAATGATAAAGGGGCTCATGGCTAAATCTTAGAGGAGCTTATAGATAAGTGATAGAGGGGCTTGTGGCTAAATGATAGAAGGGTACGTCGCTATGTGATTGAGGGGCTCGTGGTTAATTGATAGTTGGGCTCATGTCTAAAGGCTAGAAGGGCTCGTGATTTAATGATAGAGGGACTCGTGGCTAAATGATAGTTGGGCTTGTGGCTAAATGTTAGAGGGGCTCATGGCTAATTGATAGAGGGGCTCATGACTAAAGGCTAAAAGGGCTCGTGGCTAAATGATAGAGGGGCTTGTGGCTAAATGTTAGAGGGGCTCATGGCTAATTGATAGAGGGGCTCATGACTAAAGGCTAAAAGGGCTCTTGGCTAAATGATAGAGGAGGTCAGGACCTCCTCTATCATTTAGTCAGAATCCCAAAAGCCAGGGCTTTCGGGCTTCTGACTACTCGTAACGGCTGTCAAAGATCTACGAATGACAGTTGAGTTCAACGGTTTAACATGCTTTCCGAGTCACGGAGTGGCTTCCGTTTGAAATGGATGGTCATCCATCTACGGACCGACCTCGGCAAGAGTTGCTTAGCCTTGATTGATCGAACCGTCGGGAAAATGAAAACTTTATAATATTTTGTTATTTTTCTGAAATATTTGTTTCAGGCGTTATTTTTTCAAATTTAAACACCTGTCATCTTTAATGTGCCCGTCCACAGGCCCCACAAGTGCCCGTCGCCGCGCCTGGGCGGCGGCGCGCTGTTGTCGGGCGCGGGCGCGGGCAACGTGTGCGCGCGCGCGGCGCGGCGCGAGCTGGGGCTGGGCACGCCGCACGCGCGCCAGCACGCGCGCCTCGTGCACTCGCACTTCGCGCCCGTGCGCACGCTGCGCCTGCAGGACGACGACGCTTACTTCACGCATACTATATTCCACGTAAGAACACTCAACTCAAACTCTAAGCATTTATTTCAGTTAAACCATTTACAGGCACTTTTGAATTATCAAGAAGTCGGTCAGTCAGAAAATATGAAGATAGTTGCCCATTCCAAAGCGTAGGTGCCTATGGAGAGGAAGGGGCAGGAAACTCCATAGACACTCTTTTAAATTATATGTTTTACAAAAATATTAGTTACATCATTAATGTTGAATTTAATTATAATATATGTGAGAACGATATAAAAAAGACGTACGCGTTAAAAGCGTCCATAGTACAGCAAATAGTAAGAAAACAACAATAAAAAAAAAAACCGAGGCAGCTAAGTGACCAAGCCCCATTTATTATATCAGGGGCTGTTCATTTATGACGTAAGACAATTTTAACCAATTTCTGACCCCCCCTCCCCCTACGTAAGAAAAAATCAGACTTGAATGAACCCCTCCCCCGTTTCAATCTTACGTAAGATCAGTATCTACCAAAATTGCTAGAATATAGGTTGTTTCATGGTTAGAATACAAAAATTCAAATTACAAATTGGTGTAAGTATCAAATAGCCAGGTGCAGGTGCCTTGACTGTACGTACAGAATGCGCGACGCAAATAGTTCAAACAATACTGGATTGCGTACGCGCATAAGGCGCTCCCAATCTACAATGTTGAATCCTCAGATCTGTAAGATCGAATTTACGACCCTCTTGAATAATCACAACTTTAAATCGAAAATTTATTTTTCTCACATTTCTTTTTATGTTTTCCCAACAGCCTACGCAGCAACAGTTGTTAGCAGCGACATCTGGCGGCGACATTAGGATATTCAACCTGTTCAGCGGAGTGGAAGAGAACTCGTACCAAGTGCACGAGTCCTATATCTATCACATGCAGGTAAATATTAATATAACTTTATCTACATAGGCACTAAGAACTTTCGCGCATGTTCTCTCACTCGCACTCGCCTCATTTCACCATTTGGTTCCTAAAAAATCTTACTGCGCAGCCTTCTGCGCACACTTCAGGCCAGCCAAGTTATGTAGGTCGTATTGTACAGACGCCAGCACATCAAGTTACTACAATCTGTCAGATTTCTTTAATAGATTTTCGACTTTATTGCTAAAGCATAAGGTTCAAGGTTGATTGGGAAAATCTGACAGTTTCGGGTAGGTTGACCTGCTGGCGTCTGTACATAAAATAATAGGTTTTTTCCGGTACAGGCGAGTCTGTGCGGGTCGGTAGTGCGGGTAAAATAGTCCTACATTAACTTAATCGCTCACTTATAAAGAAATAGGTTAAAAATGTAATCGTTTCCTTCCGAAGATCAACCGAAAACCCGCTTCTTTATGTTATAGAGGTATGAGGAACAGGGTGTCTGGCGGGCAACTGCCCAATGATTCATGTCGGGCCGTTGTATCTATCTAGTTGCGCGGTAAACTTTGCTTGCGCGATGCAGGATTTTGCGTGACGTCAGTATGACGGATTGCGTTGTAGATACCGCTACAATGTAAACACCCACAGTATAAAACAAAGTTTATTTTCGTGTCTGTCTGTGTGCCCACTTGTTCTAAACTACACAATATGTTTTGATGCGGTTTTCATCATCACTTAATGTTTTTTTTTTTTTATATAGGCAAGCAGAGACGGGTTACTACTACTAGCGTCGGCGACGACGCCGTGGCGACCTCTATCGGCGTTATGGAATATGAAAGAGTTTGAACAATTGTAAGTATTCCACTATAATTATTATAAATAGCTGTTGCCTGCCACTTCTTCTGCGATCCAGGATGAAAAGTATCCTATATCCTTCTCCAAGTCATGGTCTCCTCATGTGCCAAGTTTCATCCAAATCCGTTCAGCCGTTTTAGCGTGAAAGCGTAACAAACAAACATACAAGAAATCAAATCTTTACTCTTTTAAGCTGACGATTTTTGACAGTCGTTACGGGTAGTCAGAACCAGTCTTATCAAGGGGTATCGTATTACCCAGTAACTGGGTTGTGGAGGTCAGATAGGCAGTCGCTCCATGTAAAATACTAGTATTCAGCTGCATCCGGTTAGACCGGAAGCCGACCCCAAAATAGTTGGGAAAAGGCTAGGCAGATAATGATGAGATGTAAATGTTCGGATGCTTGTTAAACTAACTGCATATTTCATCAAACCGACAGGCGACAATCCATAAATTTATAGAATACATAATTTTTGAAAAATAATTCCTGTTTTAAAAGTTACTAAAATCGGTTCAGTAGTCTATTTTAAACAAACTACCTTCAGGAGTTGCGTTTATTCCGTTACTTTTTGTATAATGCACGATTTTGCGTGATGTCTGCATGAAGCGTAGTTTTCATGTGCCGATGTAGATGTCGCCACACACACAGGGTTATTGGTAAAACACCAACAACCTCTTAAGAGGTCATTGTACTCATCATTATGAACAACGACCAAACCTGAAATCGCGAAAAAAAAAAACAGCTGTTCCCTAGATTTATGTTCGTACTAGCTGGGCCTCGCGGTATCACCCGCGTAAATGTCGATCCCGTGGGAATATCGGGATAAAAAGTAGCCTAAGGGTCTCAGCTACCTCCATACAAAATGTTATCAAAATGGGTCCAGCCGTTTGATCGTGAAGAAGTAACAAACATATAAACACACACACACTCACAAACTTTCGCCTTTATAATATTAGTGTGATAACTCGTCAAAATGTAGGGAACAGCTGATTTTCTTTCGCAGTTTCAGGTTTGGTCCCATTGTAAAAGTTGTTCATAATGATGAGTACAATGACCTTTTAACACGTTGTTAATGTTTTACCAATAACCCTGTACTATATTTTTACCCGACTGCGCCAGGAGGGTTATGTTTTCGAGTGTATGTATGTATGTGTTTCTTTTTCAGATTCCACTTAGACAACGAAGAGTACGTAGAATTCTCAAAGATGACCGACGAGAGGATAATAGGCACGAAAGGGGAGACGGCCACGATCTTCGACACCCGCACGGGCAGGGAGCTGATGACCCTGACGCCAGCTATCAGCAACCAGTACGCCAAGAACAGAGCAACGTTTAATCCGACTGATGAATTGGTATTGTCAGGTATGTACGAGACACTGTAGCGGTTCTCTATTGTGTTCCCTAACTGTGTTTTAATCGAACACAAAGCGAAAATGCATAATTGCATCGAAGCAAGGATGCATATTTGCTCGTCCACCTAAATGTGGGCCAGTTCGCGTTCAGATCTCACTAGAGACCACAAGCTCAAAACCATTATAGTAACCGGCATGAGTCGTGAGCACAAACTGACACCTGCGCAGTAGTGAATTTAATTGTAATTGTATGAATGTGTACAAATTGTGAGACTGTGTAATTACATACATTTCACATGTATGTAATTTAATTCTAAGTTACAAATTCGGCTCGTGCATTAAATTAGAATTAAATATTCTAATTTAATGCACGAGCCGAATTTGTAACTGCCCATCTGTGCTCACGACTCGTGCCGGTCATTATACCACTTCCATCGTCTTGTAACTAAGTAATGATATAATGATATAAGGGGGAAATGCTAAGGTAGCCCGTGAAATTCAAATTTACTTACGTTTTTTGCAATTTGCTGGTCAGTATTAAAATATGATTCGCGACCGTAACAAATAGGTATTTACAGAATTATAATCATTGGGGGGGGGGGGGGGGGGTTTCTTCGAAAATCTTTATATAAGTACTTATAATTTGCCGGGTCAGCGGGATTGTCCGAAAGGGTTACCGCTGGCCCGGAACATAAGGGCTAAAGAAGGAACACGGGTGGGTTCTAGTCAGTAAGAGCCTGACACTCCCTTCCGCTCCACCCAGAGCGGGAGGGGTCATTTGATGATTTCCCATCCGGAAAAAAAAAAAAAGTATGTAGGTACTTATTATAATTATTTTTGTTTGTATTAGACGGCGTGCTATGGGACGTGAACACAGGCAAAGAGATCCACAAGTTTGATAAACTTAACCAGACGCACAGTGGGGTGTTCCATCCCAATGGCTTAGAGGTAAGCAGAATATTTTTCTAATTAGCCGACCCCGCAAACGTAGTTTTGCAAAAAAAAAAATTGCCTACGACCTTTTCTCATACCTACCAAATACAAGGTGTAACAGAATAAACGCAAGTTCTGAAAGTAGTTTGTTCATAATTGATTACTGAATCAATTTCGGTAACATTTAAGATAGGTATTTTTTTTTAAATTATGTATTTTGCCATACTGATCGCCGATTGAGCCAAAGAAAATTAAATCTTATGTCAAGGCAATAAGACTCAATTTTTAATGCATAAAGTAATGATAGGGTCAACACAATTTACTTAATAAAAATAGTTAGCTTTAAAAAAAAATTGTTTTGATCATTGTATTATGCTTTTAACTCAATGTCTTGCGTTCATTATGTTACGCATTGCATACACAATTTTTCGTTTCGAAGAGTTCGTTAACAAACAAACACTGGTGACACGAGATTTTTATACATATACTAGCTTCTGCCCGCGACTTCGTCCGCGTGAAATTTCTTGTACCCCCACCCCGTCGCAACACTTCGTATTCGCTTAGCGTTCATTCTGACTTTTTTCTTTTTGCTCGGCTCCTAAGGGTCATAGCGTGATATTAAATAGCCTATAGCCTTCCTCAAGAATTGAGCTATCAAATGCAAAAAGATTTTTTCAAATCTGACCGGTAGTTCCAGAGATTATCGCGTTCAAACAAAAAAACTCTTCAGCTTTATTATTAGTATATATAGAATATAGATTGACTCATAACATTGAGGGGGCTTATGGCTAAGTAACAACAGCCGCATGGGTCGATCGATCAGGTTAAGCTGCACTTGCCGCGGTTGGTCCCTGGATGGGTGACCATTTTTACATGCCTCCGTGCTTCGGAAAGCACGTTAAGCCGTTGGTCCCGACTGTCATTCGTGGATTAGAACTCTATTGATCATCAGGCCAGGCTCCATACAAAAATGCCATACATTCTTTCACGCAGATGAAGCAGTATGTTTACCTCGGACAAACTGTCCAGTTAGGTAGGTCTAACTTCGAGAAAGAGGTCAATCGTCGAATCCGACTCGGCTGGGCAGCGTTCGGGAAGCTACGCAATATCTTCTCGTCCCACATACCGCAGTGTCTCAAGACGAAAGTCTTTGACCAGTGCGTGTTGACAGTGATGACTTATGGCACTGAAACGTGGTCGCTCACAATGGGCCTTATAAGACGGCTAAAAGTCACCCAAAGGGCAATGGAGAGGGCTATGCTTGGAGTTTCCCTGCGTGATCGAATCAGGAATGAGGAGATCCGCAGGAGAACCAAGGTAACCGACATAGCCCGCAGAATTGCCAAACTTAAGTGGCAGTGGGCAGGGCACATTGCTCGCAGAACAGATGGCCGATGGGGCCGAAAGGTTCTGGAGTGGCGACCACGTACCGGAAGACGTAGCGTTGGAAGGCCTCCCACAAGGTGGACCGACGACCTTGTGAAGGCCGCAGGAACCCGTTGGATGCGAGAAGCACAGAACCGGTCGAAGTGGAAGTGCTTGGGGGAGGCCTATGTCCAGCAGTGGACGTCTTTCGGCTGAAATGATGATGATGAGATGAAGCAGCGAGCAGAAGTTAGTTTTTAGGGTTCCGTACCCAAAGGGTAAAAACTCCACTCCATCTGTCTGTCTGTCTGTCACCAGGCTGTATCTCATGAACCGTGATAGCTAGACAGTTGAAATTTTCACAGATGATGTATTTCTGTTGCCGCTATGACAACAAATACTTAAGGGAAAAACAGAATAAAATAAATATTTAAGGGTACAACAAATACAACAAACGTGTTTTTTTCGGTGTTTTTGCCTTGTGGTACGGAACCTTTCGTGTGCGAGTCCGACTCCCATTTGGCCAGCTTTAAAATGTATTTTTGATTGCAGGTAATATCAAATACTGAAGTTTGGGATCTAAGAACATTCCATCTACTAAGAACAGTGCCTACGTTAGACAAATCAGAGGTAAGATTATCATTCACATATTACATTCATATAACTAACGTGTTACTCAGTAACTGGGTTGTGGAGGTCAGATAAGTTGTTATAGTTATTATTATATTATTTATTGTGAATGTGAAGACGATGTGGGTCATTTTATTATTATTATTTTTTATTCTCTCTGTTCTGTTAGTTTTTTTTCATGGTCTGGCAGTTTGAGTAATTTATGTGGCCTACCCAAATGTCCTTTCTTTGGTATTGTTCGTCGAATCGTTGAGCTCCTTATGTCTTGAGTTGAGCTGCACGATTTCTGACAAATGCGTGCACTGACTGGACAGGTCCTCACAGATTGGATGTACTTGGTTTTAATGTATTTATTTTATTAATTTTAGGAAAACTTACAGCTAATACATTTTAATATCTAGTACAATGTCTAAGCTATGGCCAATTACAAGCTTCCACTAACGAATATCCGATATGTCAGTGAGTGATGGCAAAGTATTCTGTTTGTGTTTTGTTTTCACTTCTGTCGACACTCCCGGAGTGCCATTGTTTTTTTTTTAAATAATAATAATATTCTTTGTAATGTATGCTAATAACATTAGCTACCTTACCCATACATTTAGTAAGGGACATTTCCTTGCTTTATTAGGGTTTCGTACCCAAAGTAAAAACGGGACCCTATTACTAAGACTTCGCTGTCTGTCCGTCCGTCCGTCTGTCTGTCTGTCACTAGGCTGTATCTCAAGAACCGCGATAGGTAGACAGTTGAAATTTTCACAAATTATGTATTTCTGTTGCCGCTATAACAACAAATACTAAAAACAAAATAAAATAAATATTTAAGGAGGGTTGTCATACAACAAACGTGTTTTTTTTCCGGTGTTTTTGCCTTGTCGTACGGAACCCTTCGTGTGCGAGTCCGACTCGCACTTGGCCAGCTTTTTCATTAAAATTTATCTGTATCTATAACTTCTTTTTCAGGTATTATTCAACCCGACATGCACAGCACTATACGCGGTGTGCTCAGACCAGGATTCAGAAGAGAGAAATCAGTTCGATACCAGCTTTAAAACATTAGACCCTTACGACTACTCTAGCATAGGTAAGTGACGCTTCTCGTTTCGTATCGGCATAAAATATAATTATTTATTATGCCTGTTATGTCCCACTGCAAGGCAAAGGCCTCCCTTCCGTCTTTCCATTTTTTCCTGTCCCTAGCTAAATCTGGCCAATCCCTTAGGTAGGCGTCCAATTCGTCACGCCATCTCTTTCTGGGCCTACCGCGTCGCCGATTCCTGTTATTCGGAATCCAGTCAGTGGCTACTTTTGCCCAATTCTGTTGCGACATGCGGCAGAGGTGGCCTGCACAATTCCACTTCAGTTTGGCGGCTGTGTTGCCCACGTCAAATATAATTACCATAACCATACCATAATCAGCCTATAATGTTCCCACTGCTGGGACACTGGCCTCCTCTCGGTGAGAGGGAGTGGGCCGTAATCCACCACGCGGGCCCAATGCGGGTTGGCAGATGTCACATGTCTTCGAATTTTTGGTTCTAGGACATGCCGGTTTCCTCACGATGTTTTCCTTCACCGTTTTGAGAGCAGTGGTGATGAAATAATTTACACAAAGTAAAGCGCCTGTCTGGGTTCGAACCTACGACCTATAATACCTCGTAAGTCGCGGTCGTTACCACTGAGCCACCACTGCTCACTGCCTACGGTATAGAAATCAAAATCGGTTGAACGGACTGTAAAAAAGCTTTATTTAACCCTTTGAACGCCATTGTCACATATACGTGACAAGCAAGCGCGTGCCCTGTACGCCAGTCGTGTGTCGCCTATCCTATTACGAGCGACACAAATATGTGACAAAAAATGCGGTGCACTTTATCACGAAATAAACAATTAAATCATTACTTTTGTGTTTTTATTTGTATACCTCAAATATTTAAAATTGTGGCTTGGCGTGGAGGGCACGCGCGTGCGTTTATGCTCTGGCGTTCAAAAGGTTAAATGTGTAATCTTATTTCAAATGGAGTATAGGTGTATTAAAATAAAATGAGTCTTATTATAACTGTTCTAAATCTCAATTTACAGCAACAATTGACGTTAAACGAAATATCTACTCGCTGGGCGTGTCGCGGTACGGCACACAGATATCACTAGTAGAGAATATGGGGGAGTTCGAACAAATGCAAGAGTCGTATGTTAAAGTATACGACGTGGGACGCAAGAGGGACCACGACGATGACGCGGTAAGTCAAATGGCTTTAGTGTTTAGGGTTCCGTACCCAAAGGGTAAAAACGGGACTCCACTGTCCGTCTGTCTGTCACCAGGCTGTATCTCATGAACCGTGATAGCTAGACAGTTGAGATTTTCATAGATGATGTATTTCTGTTGCCGCTATAACAACAAATAATAAAAAAGTTAAAATTTAAAGGGGTATTAAAGAAATGTTTTTTTCGGCGTTTTATGCCTTGTGGTACAGAACCCTTCGTGTGCGAGTCCGACTCGCATTTGGCCAGTTTTTTTTATTCTCTACTGAATCATTTGTTAACATTTCTCAGGAGGAAGATGATGATGACGAGTTAGCAGGAGGCTCCGAGAATGATGATGGGTCTGACTCGGGATCGGATAATGACGACGATTGTAAGTAGCTTTCATATTTGTTATTATTTTCATAGTTATTGTATATAGAGGGGCCCGTGGCTAAATAATAACAGCTGCACAGGTCGATCGATCAGGTTAAGCTACGCTTGCCGCGGTTGATCTGTGGATGGGTGACCATCTTTACATACCGAGACACCTCCGTGCTTCGGAAAGCACGTTAAGCAGTCTTTCCAAGGGGTATCGTATTACCCAGTAAATGAGTTGTGGAGGTCCGATAGGCAGTCGCTCCATGTAAAATACTGGTACTCAGCTGCATCCGGTTAGACTGGAAGCCGACCCCAACATAGTTGGGAAAAGGCTAGGCAGATGATAAGTTATTATACAACATTATTTTTAGTATATGCGAAACCCGAAACACGTGTTTAGTATTTTTATGTATAGAAACTATGTACAAAATTTTAAAATTGTATCATGAAAAATCACAAAGTTATAAGCTTGTTAAGTTACCTGTTTGTCCGTACAAAAACATGCTCTCCCGCGCGCGCCGTCCTGCGCTCATTGATAATAGTACCTAGGTACCTAACCGTTCGGCGCGGATATTGGATAACATACTTAGTGTCGCTCGGTGTCCAACTTTTAACCTTTTTTATATATTTTTGGGAACAAAATTTAACTTGGGGTAAAAATTATTGGAATCGATTCAGTTACTTATTCTGAACAAACTATATTCAGGTTTCGCATAATACTAAACATAACGTTGTATAGAGGCGCCCGTGGCTAAATAATAACAGCCGCACGGGTCGATCGATCAGGTTAAGCTACGCTTGCCGCGGTTGATCTGTGGATGGGTGACCATCTTTACATACTGAGACCCCTCCGTGCTTCGGAAAGCACGTTAAGCCGTTGGTCCCGGCTGAAATTCGTGGATCTTTGACAGTCGTTACGGGTTGTCAGAAACCTGAAAGTCTGACAACCAGTCTTACCAAGGGGTATTATAGTATTACCCGGTAACTGGGTTGTGGAGGTCAGATAGGCAGTCGCTCCATGTAAAATACTGGTACTCAGCTGCATCCGGAAGCCGACCCCAACATAGTTGGGAAAAGGCTAGGCAGATGATGATATATTCCTGCGGCCCACACAGGAATCCGCTGGATTCGGGAAGCACAGAACCGGTCGAAGTGGAGGTGCTTAGGGGAGGCCTATGTCCAGCACTGGGGACATAATAGGCCGACTATGCTATGCTACTTGTTCAGATATAGCGTTATACGGGAGTACAGATTTTTTCTCATAGTTTTATGATCTTAATTTTCTAGTTAATCATGTCATGTTAATCACACTCATAATAAAAAGGCGAACGTTTGTGAGTGTATGTGTTTATATGTTTGTTACTTCTTCACCCACAATAGGCTATTTGACTGGTTTCTGATAAACATCTCAGATTATTTAATGGTGTCTAACGAGCCCATAAAAACCTATTACTTCAAATTGCATAATGTATTTCTTTTAAAAAATAGTAAATAAAAATGTACTGTTTAAATAAGCCGCCAAAACGCTATCTTTAACAATATGGCGTCGTGACGTCACGATTCACGTAAACAAACGTTGAAACGGTCGAGATACTAGACAAAAGTCATCTGTTCTGTCAACGATAGACAGAAATTTACTAAATCATGACGTCATCTTAAGTTCAGCCAATCCAGACCGTTTTTCGATTACGTGGCGCCAGATTTAAAAAGATGAAGTTTTTTCGGTTTTTTTTTTATAAATAATACATTGTTTTGTAGTAAAATTAATGCAAATCTATTTTAAAAGCGATAATCTATACGAGTGTCAATAATTATGACCTTATTTTTTACATTGTCAAATAGCCTATTGGCTGAACGGACGATGAAATTTGGCACACAGATAGTTTATAACCAGGATTAACCTGACCAAGATTATGTCTGGACTTTAAAAGAGACTGTGACCTCTGAGTTTGTTTCGGCCTTTCTTCTCAGAGTAGTCAGATAGGAAACGCCGACTTCATCTAGTTATAAAAAACATGACTGACGTGTAAAAGTGTTTGTACAAACCTACTTACAAATAAAATCATTTCATTTCATTTCAACACATAGGCTACTTTTATCCCGATATTCCCACACGTGTGTGAGTATTTATCTGAGGTGAGCACCTTAGATACAATTCTGACTAGACTTTGAACGTAACGAAATAGAAAATGCGTGCTACACGGGTTCTTTGGCGCCTTAAGGGGGAAGCGCTAAGGTAGCCCGCGAAATTCAAATTTTCTTACGTTTTTTGCAATTTGCTGGTCAGTATTAAGTTGTACGTTGATTAAAATATGATTCGCAACCGTAACAAATATGTATTTACAGAAATATAATTTTAATAATAAAATTTAGAATAACATAAATTATATTTTTCTGATTTTGTTTACTGTAGTCGATCATACAGTTTTAGGCATTATAAAAGTTGCGTTTAGATCATGTAGTCCCCTTACATCAGGCTGTATTTCTCTTTTTCGCCACTTTCATAAAGAGTTATGTCGGATTTAAAATATCTACGGTACTTGAACCTCAGATGAATACTTACAAATATTTATTAACACCAATCCTATAGTGGCGACGTCTATGTTACGCAACGCAGTGATGGACCTGGAAGGAGGCAGCTCGGGCAGCTCGTCGCACGACGACAACGTGCCGCGCAGGAGGCGCCTGCGCAGGCGGCGGGTGAGTGCGGGGGGAGAGGAATCGGTAACACGTAAAGCTTACTAACAGCATGCGCATGGATTTAGCGGGATGAGATATAATGGATTTAGTAAATTTTTTTTAACATAAATACATAATAATAAGAAATTATGTCTGTCTTCTGGGCAAGTTTCCGGATGACAGCGATGTTGAGGAGTACTTGACGCCTAAGGGCGGGTTGTTTCACGTCCACTTGACGCACGCGTATATATAAAAAACAATTTACACGGTCGAATTGAGAAACCTCCTCCTTTTTTGAAGTCGGTTAAAAATGGCGCTTACTATCTAATTTATACCTAATAATATATTCAAATTACAATTACAAAATGATGGCCGTGCCGCGTACGTTAAATATACGCATACGTTATTATTTCATTACCAAATCAACTTAATTACCATTAAAATAAAGTTGATATTGGTTTAATCTATATAGGGTGACTGGTAATTAGTGACCGATACTTAAACACGTAATTTTACTCATCATTATGAACAACTTTTACTATGGGACCAAACCTGAAATCGCGAAAAAAAATCAGCTGTTCCCTACATTTATGTTCGTCTAACTCGTCAAAATGTAGTGAACAGCTGTTTTTTTTTTTTACTCAAATGAGAACGTTTCCCCAGTTAGACATAAGTCCTATGTATTATATAAATATCTAATGTAAATACTGAAACATTGCGTGTGTGTGTGTGTGTTGCAGCCAGCGGACGGCAACAGCAGCGACAGTGATGGCGACGGAGACATTGACCTCGGCGATATCATCGAGTTTGAGCTCGACTAATGCAATAAATATACGTGTTGATCAGTTCACCTGTGTTTTATTGATAATTAGCTGACCCGCTGAACTTCGTGCCGCCTTAGAATCAATAAGAACGAGTGTATGAGAAAATGAATTACCTTCATTAATATTCTTTTTCGTATGTTTTGCTTTGATAAACACCCGAAAAACACCCAAGTTTCAGGGTGTTTATCAAAAGCACCGGGTTTAAACCCGGTGGATTGTCCATCTATACCTGTAAGACACAGCAAAAAGTATAAAATTAATTCTTAACCTTTTGAACGCCATTGTCACATATACGTGACAAGCAAGCGCGTGTCCTGTACGGCAGCGACACAAATATGTGACAAAAAATGCGGTGCACTTTATCACGAAATTAACAATTAAATCATTACTTTTGTGTGTTTTTATTTGTATACCATAAATATTTTAAATTGTGGCTTGGCGTGGAGGGTACGCGCGTGCGTTTATGCTCTGGCGTTCAAAAGGTTAAAGCTAAGGTATAGACCCTGTAGGGCACAGCAAAAAGTATAAAATGAATTCTTAATAAAATAAAATTGTCATATACACATAAAGTAGCTTTCGGTTAAGACTAGGCTTTACCCGACGTGACTTACGTTTTGTCCTGACGCGATCGACGTGTTCATGTCACTCGTTTCTTAGGAAAACCCGGAGGCGGCCTCTGTCGGCGCGACGACGAGTTCAGGTGCGCTGAAAAATCATAACATTGCATTACAAAATATCTTCGGAAACTGAATCATTTTGAAGCAAATTGCTAATCCATTGCTTCATAAGTTCGAAAAATTTGTCTGCTCAACACGTAAATAACGCAATGAATGTTGTAGAACTGTCGAAATGAAGCCGATTCCGATTGATAATGTGTTACGCAATTGCCCCGCGGGTAAGTCCCACCATATTATGGGGAGCGAGCCTAAGTACAGACTCTGAGCTGCTACTGGGTTGCCTGATGGGAAAACAATAAAACTGTCGACCTGGGAGTCGAACACAGGACCCCGCGCTAAACAGTCACGCTAGCGACCACTAGACGAGCCAGTTTTATAGAATACCTATCATCAGGTAGGTACCCATACATTCAACTACATACTTACCATTTAATTACAAACTTTTGAAGGTACCAGCAATAACGCCTCTAGTTGTACAAGGATCTTTTGTCGCGTGGCCAAAATCGGAACTAACACTAAACAAATGTTACCAACAGCGCCAACCTGTCAACGTCAATCAGGAGCCAAAGATCTTTGTATCACTGTCAGCAATAGTGAACAGCCGGTCGATTCTGTGAAAATATCACCGTGAAAACTTAGGTGAAGTGTGTTTTTGGTAGGAATTGACACTATTGACAGCTCACACTCATTTCACCTAAGTTTTCACGGTGAGATTTTTACAGAATAGCACCGCAGCTCACTGACCTCTAATCTCTTCTCTTCTTAGTCTGTCTCTGAACAGTACTTGTATAATACAGGTCAGTGGAACAGCTGCAGCGGCTTAAAGGATGGTGACATTGTTTTACCTGGCATTGCAACATAGAGGAAAACATTGCGACTAGATCATTTCATGGGTCAGACAGAAACTAAAACATAATCACTTCCATTCAATTCTTATTAGAATCATATTTGGTGTAAATATTACCGCATGAAAAAAATAAAGACCGTAATTTTTTCGGCTTTTTCTTTACAGTTTTTATATATCAAATTGGTTTTTTGTTTTTTATTTCTACAGTTTAAATGTTATTACATTATAATATACTTATAACTGTTAAAAAGACCGCAGATAAGCCCTGAAAAGGGAAATAAGAAACAATAAAAGCTCTATAGGCTGGCAACATGTACAGACGTCAGCAGGTCAACCTACCCGAAACTGTCAGATTTTCCCAATCAACCTTGAACCTTATGCTTTAGCAATAAAGTCGAAAATCTATTAAAGAAATCTGACAGATTGTAGTAGCTTGATGTGCTGGCGTCCGTACATACATACAAAGGAGTTTTTAGGGTGCATTCCGAGTTAGGAATGTAATCGATTTGAGCGTGCTTAAACTCGTACCGAATTAGCGTGAACGCGCTTACAGTGTTACTCAATGTCAAAACGATATTATTACAGTATTTCTTTGTATAAACACCACATTTCTTTTTCTTTGGTTAGATGGCGACTGTCAGCCAGAAGCACCATTTCGAAAATGCCACGATAGATTAATGAGAGGTTTTCTTTTTGAGTATTAAAAAAAAAACAGTTTCCAAGAACTCTGTAGATGGCGTTGTACTGACTACGTTACTAGATGCCAAAGCCAAAACGCTTGAAAAAAAAACCTTGCGTCACGTCACATACGCTCGTTGACTGACACTTTCGTTTACTTTCGTTTTACGATCTCAAAATTACATCCAAGCAAAGACTACAATATGATGCTGTATAACATCCAAGTGAAATAATCAAAAAATTATGTGAAGTTCCATTCCTTGCGGTAACTTACCAAGGTCAGCGCCATCTATCCAGCGACTAGGGAAGGGTTGCAAAAAAAAAAGGAAAATCCCTCATTTAAAGTTAGGATGCAACTCAAAACAAAACACACACTCATTTTTGACAGCGCTCACGGTGATATTATTAAAAGGCATGGTCGGCGTTATCGCAAGATGGCGCATGTCATGACGTCATCTATGACGATTCACGGGACATCGTTATCGCGCTCACGCTAATTCGGTACGGGTTAGCACGCTCAAATCGATTATTTCCCAACTCGGAACGCAGGGTTAGTTTATCCGTTGAGTGAGTTGAGTTAGTTATGTCAATGTCAAATAGTGGCTGTGGCTAAAACACAGGTGGCTAATTTAAAACTTTGTTATTTCGTGCGTTGTCTTTTTTAAAATGCAAAGTAAGTGCATACTTGTTTATCTAGATCAATCATTTAATTTTATGGCCGTACAAAAGTATTCAAATGTCCGTATTATTTCTTAGGAATGGAGAGACGTGCAGCTAGAGTGTCGGAGGCTCAATGGAGCATTCTGCTCGACTTCTTGGAGCGTAACCCCAACCTAGCTAGGGCTCGCCGATATAATAATACTTCCCGAGGTAGAGCAGAGTCCTCTCGCCTGTGGTCCGAGATATCTGAATTGCTTAATGCCGAGAAAAGTGGCACAACCAAAACCCCCAAGGATTGGTCTGTTGTAAGTATTTGAATATTCACATTTCATCACAACTTGTTGGAAAATCAATATTTGATTTATAAAAAAAGAAACTCAAATGTGTCTCAGCCACAGTTGAGCTGTTATGTCCCCTCGCACTTGGCTGTTTTTTTTTTTTTTAATAAAGTATATTTATTCTCTTGCAGTATGTCAGTAACTACAAAAGCAAGTTAAAAAGGATTATTTCTGGCTTAAACACCGACGCAAACAGAACAGGCGAAGGGCCTCCTAGTGTAGGTGATCTATCTGATACGGAGCTGCGTTTTTTATCCCTAATGGAACAGGGTTTTGGCCAGAATGACTCTGCAGTAGCCTTCAACCCTTTAACATATATGGTAATAATGTGAAATTACATTAAAATCTTGCAAAAAATCTGGCTAACAAAGTATTATAAATATTTACTATGTAACTTTTTTTTAGGATCAACAGTCAACTGCAGCAGGTATGCAACAGCAGAGACCAGGTTTGACTGCAGAACAATTACAGTGAGTAGTTTTTTAGGGTTCCGTACCCAAAGGGTAAAAACGGGACCCTATTACTAAGACTTCTCTGTCTGTCCGTCCGTCCGTCTGTCTGTCACCAGGCTGTATCTCAAGAACCGCAATAGCTAAACAGTTGAAATGTATTTCTGTTGCCGCTATAGCAACAAATACTAAAAACAAAATAAAATAAATATTTAAGGGGGGCTCCCATACAACAAATTTGTTTTTTTCGGCGTTTTTGCCGTGTGGTACGGAACCCTTCGTGTGCGAGTCCGACTCGCACTTAGCCAGTTTTCTTGTATATATACTTTTGAAAATATTGACATCTTCAATTGTCCAATGAGTTGATTTAAAAGCCTCACCCATCATCATCATCATCTGCCTAGCCTTTTTCCTACTATTTTGGGGTCAGCTTTCAGTCTAACCTGATGCAGCTGAATACCAGTATTCTACATGGAGCGACTGCCTGTCTGACCTCCAGAACTCAGTTACTGGGTAATACAATACACCTTGGTAAGACTGGTTCTCAGCCTTTCGGGCTTCTGACTGCCCATAATGACTGTCAAAGATCCACGAAATTCAAAAGCACACATTGCTTAACTTTTAAATGTAATCTATTATAATTTTAAGTTATTTTATTTGTATAAAAATGGTAAAATAGAAATAAACAAGTATTTATAAATACTACTAATGCAAAGAAGAGCGGAGTCTCCTAATACAGGCTTTATACGCTTAAAAGGAGGCTCCAATCACCACTGACATCATATGAAAACTTGTTGATTCCGTTATACCTTTTTTAATGTCATTTCTTATTTGTTCTGTGTATTTTAGAGATGTAGAGGTGATTGTGACTGAGGATATGGGCAACACTGAAAGTGGGAGCTCTTTCGGTGTTGATCCCCTTATGGAAACAACTGCTGCCGCAAGCCCTGGCCGGACTCTTCAGTCAGCACCGAGCCCTCCTACCCCGGCCGATGCTGCAATGTGGCCTCCGCCTCGACGACGTCGTCTGAGATACCGCAGTGAGTGGAACTTTCTAACCCTACAGCTATTCATATTGCGGTTAAAGGTCGTGGCACACTATACCGGCAGCGCAACGCCACCACTCCAACGCCACCAAACTTGCCATTCAAATTAAGAGCATTAAATCGTGTGTCGTATAATATATTTCATAATGTCAATATGAAAAAGCCAACGGCGGGCAGTCAGCGCGCTTGCCGCTACCATACAACTCGACTCGCAGCCCGCGTGCTTAAGCACGATATACACCATTTAAAACCAGTCTACAAACCAAGGTGACCTTGAAGTTGTTGTTGTTGCGAGATGCCTGCTACACGGTTAAAAACCAATATCTTCTTCCACTGCAATGCAGGCCTTTCTACCAAGGACGTTTACGAATACGAGGTCATACGAATTAAATATCAATTGTGTTCGTGGTGACAGCAAGCTTGCACCTCGCGGACTGCAAGCTTGCACCTCGCGGACTGCAAGCTTGCACCTCACGGACAACGCGTAGATAGCGCGCTGGAGGCCTAGCCGTAGCCAGTGGCGTAACTATAGGGTGGCATTGGGGCAAAATGCCACGGGCCCCCAGCCAGAGGGGGCCCCCCCGGCCCGATAGGGCCATGAGCACAGGAGGATCCTAACATAAGTTTATAAATGCAACTTTTTTTTTAAATGTGTAACAATGGACATCATTCAGGTTTCGAACATTTTGTACCTTTTTCCCCATTATTTGTCTAATTTTTTGCACAGGACTTCATGTTCAGCAGTAGCGTTTCCGACCACTAGACCAACGAAGCAGTCAGGTGTAGGTCAGGTCTACGCGAAAGAAGTCGCGGAAAAGTGCTAGTAAAAAAAAACTATAACGTTGGTTGAGCTTCTTTACATTGAGGGAGGGCCCCATCCCTTGAATTTGCCTCGGGCCCCAAACGGTATAGTTACGCCACTAGCCGTAGCCTAAATTCGAGGAGAGGCCGGTGCTGCAGCTGTGCAGTTACGGTGCTGGTATAAAGTGCTATAACACTTATTATGACTCTATTAAAAACGATTATGCTATTATTAAATTTATATTATGTATTTCAGGTCTGGCTCGACTGGATGAGGCTCGGAGAGTTTTGTCAAAGATGGAGCTGCAACGTGCTGCAGCTGATAGAGCGACTGCTCGTGCGAATTTGCTAATAGGACAGAACCTAGGGAGGATTGCTGATGCAGTAGAGAGATACTTATCCCATATTGGTGTACCCATAAAGGTAAAGTGAGAATTTATTGTACAAGCAATAAAACAAGACAATTATATCATTGATGTAATATAGAAACACAATGAGGAAAGCAAACTATAAATTTTAACGTTTAACTAACATGAAAACACAATAAAATAATCTTAGTTTATCGTCGTGCTGACCAAAGCCGTTGTACAAGGGCATTTCGAAGAGATTCATCAGCAGCGAGGTGATGATTTCTTCATGATGCAGTTTTTATTGGAATATTTGTTAACTGAAACAGATTTATTTTATGATGAATAACACAATTTTATTTATGAATATTAGTTTTGTTTCGTGTTATGTTGAGTTGTTGACTGGATAAAATGATTTTTAGTACAATTGTGACATATTTTTATTATATCAACAGTTGAATTGGATTTTTTCTGAATTTTGTACTTACATATTCGCTTCATTTTGCTCATCCTGAGGTGTTAACGCCATTACTGGAAGCCTGGCAGCATTGGAGATATTATGTAATACCACACAAGTATAGTTATACAGGGTTATTGCAAAAAAAACCTCTTAAGAGGTCATTGTACTCATCAGGATACACACGGCCAGTAGCTGGCACAAAAGTATGCAAGTAGCTTGCATGTCAGGCATTCACCAATCAGAAGTTGTTATGGCACACAACCCGACATTCAAGCTAGTACTACTAGCTTGAATGCCTGTCTCAACTAGCCTAGTAGCAGACTTTTGTGCCAGCTACTGGCATGTGTATCCTTAGCTTAATGAACTAGTTTTACTATGTGACCAAACTTCAAAACGCCAAAAAAAATCAGCTGTTATATAACTCATCAAAATGTAGGGAACAGCAGATTTTTTATTTTACAGTGACCTATTTTGAGGTTGTTAATTAACCCTGTATACCCAGCCATAGTGGGGTAGTAATGTAGCTTCAGATCCATTATCAAACACCACCAACGAGACTTAAGCACTCCAATGGTGCGCTTCACTGTATTTCGTACCAGACAATGCAGCTCAGTGTTGTATCGTTGAGGGGTATCGGGTTCTGTGTCCACTGTTGGTGTCATCAGGGTTGATTTAAGGAGATAACCTGAGTCACCTGAAACATATTTTATTGTTATAATACTCAAATTAAACAATGTTTTGAATTTAATTTCATTTAAAAGTTGTGTGAATATTATTCTTCATCTTAGCATGTTGATAGCCTATAAACGAGTCAGCTTAGAATTTGGCACCTTCAGCCGTTCATCATCATTTCAGCCGAAAGACGTCCACTGCTGGACATAGGCCTCCCCCAAGCACCCCCACTTCGACCGGTTGTGCTTCTCGCATCCAACGGGTTCCTGCAGCCTTCACAAGGTCTTCGGTGCACCTTGTGGGAGGCCTTCCAACGCTACGTCTTCCGGTACGCGGTCGCCACTCCAGAACCTTTCGGCCCCATCGGCCATCTGTTCTGCGAGCAATGTGCCCTGCCCACTGCCACTTAAGTTTGCCAATTCTTCGGGCTATGTCGGTTACCTTGGTTCTCCTGCGGATCTCCTCATTCCTGATTCGATCACGCAGGGAAACTCCAAGCATAGCCCTCTCCATTGCCCTTTGGGTGACTTTTAGCCTTCTCATAAGGCCCATTTGATTGTGAGCGACCTTCAGCCGTTATATCGTTAATATTATATTGACAATTTGACTTACCTAAAAACCACAAATTTTCCTTTTCAGCCTGATGGAGTTGTTCCAGGTGGCTGTTAATCGGATGGTGATTCCAGGCAAGCGAGTCATGGTTTGCCCCTTCGTGACTGGCATCGACACTTAAAATATTTAAATTAGAGTCGCATACCTAAAAAAAACGGGTTAAAACATGGGTGGGTGGTAAAAACATTTTACTAAATTAACAACTAAATATAGTTGTTAATTTAGTAAAAATGATTTTTCTATCTTTATTGTTTTATATTAGTAATAGGTATAATGTAGGTTGTCACAAAAAGAAGGCTGATAGTTTTAAGTTGTTAATTTAGTAAAATGTTTTTCCTGTATATTAGTAATAACTAATAGGCATAATGGAGGTTGTTAGAGCCAACAAGAAGGTATAAAAAAACATCTTGTTTTGTTTTTTCTTCTAAGCTAAATAAATATGTTTTAATATTTCATTATTTTGTTTGCTTATGTGTAACAAGGTTGTCACAAAAAAAATGGCTGATTATTATAAAAAATTGTTTATAGTTCGCGCGGAACTAGTTGGCCGCGTCTTGGATGGGGGACAGGGGTGAGGGCGGCGGGGTTGCCTAGTGTTCGCAACGCACGTACTGAGTAATGACAAAGCGCCCCCGTTCCACCGCTCACATGACCTAAGGCGCGGCCAACTAGTTCCGCGCGGACTATAGTAAAATGTTTTCCCTGTCTCTATTGTTTTATTTTAGTAATTTAGGTGCCTACTACCTAATAAAATTGAAGTGAAAGTAAAGTAGGATAATATCACATCCCGGAGGGTTTGGCCCAGCGCACACCGCTGGAGGCGCGGCTGAGCGCATTTCCTTGAAACGCGCGGGCGGATTCCGCGGGCCCCGAGCGGCGCCAAGAGCTCTTGAGAGCCCTCGAGCGGAGAGACGCGCGGTGGCGCGCAGCTACTCCGAGCGCGCCCATTTCCATGCTCTGTGCCCATGTCCATGCTCTGTGCCCATGTCATTTAGTGCTGATCGATAATCTGCCCGCCAGCCAGCCGGGCGCGGTGCGGCGGAGCGCAGAGCAGCACGGCGGCGACTGGAGCAGTCGCGCGCATGCTCGTGTAGTAGCTTGAGGGCGCTCCGAGCACCGCGTGCGAATTTATTCGTATATTGACTGTATGTCAAGGTAGTTAAGGTTTATATTAAACCAGCTGCGCCCCGCGGTTTCACCCGCGTAAATATCGATCCCGTTGGAATATCGGGATAAAAAGTGGCCTATATGTTAATCCAGGGTGTCAGCTACCTCCATACTAAATTTTATCAAAATTGATCCAGCCGTTTGGCCGTGAAGAAGTAACAAACATATAAACACACACACACAAACTTTCGCCTTTATAATATTAGTGTGTTGTTGTCTTTTGCTCTCCGCCGCGCCTCCAACAGTGTGCGCTGGGCCTTGACAGACGTGTTCTTTTAGTACACCCACATTTCGACAGTTATGTTTGTGCAAAAACGGTTGGTAACTGTATGAAGCAGGTAGGTACTTACAATTTGAGCATCTAAGGAGTGATATCGTTTTCAGTTAAAAAATCTATCCTTGTATTCTGCAGCCTTAACAACAATTGCAATATGAGTGCCATCAATACAGTCCAAAACACCCGGTATTCCAAACTTCTGGTGAAACCTGAAAACGTAAAACTATTAATGAAAGAAAAGAAAGAGAATACATTTATTTAGCACAGACTAAAAGACAAGACACACAATACACCAGATAGTTAGTTAATAATCGTTTAACAGATAAAAACAAAAATAAAAAGTGCAAAGTCCGACGTAAAAAATTAGCAGGAATGTGTGCCTCACGGCTGCGCCAAAAATTAATGGTAGGTTCCCTGTCTATCTATAATAGATGTAGTGATTAAATAAATTTATTCTTACCCCGTTTTGATGACGTAATACCTGTCAAGAGAGAGGCGGCTAGTGTATCGCTGATTACATTATGGCTAGTCGTGTTAAATAACGTATGGCGGCAAATACATTCCGGCGGTTTTTATTTAGCTGCATTCAACCATGTTTTTTATAACGGCTAGCCGTAATGTAATATGGCGGATTATACCTACAATCCGACTGCGACTTAAACGCAGAAGAAGTTTTAAACGTATTGTAGTCAAAGACTACAATATAATGCTGATAGTAGTAGGTACCTACGTAGGACTAGGGAAGGTCGTTTTGTTTTCCCACGTATTGCTTGTGTTCGTTTCGGCAGCATTATTTTTTCCAACGAGGGGTCAGTGGGTCGCCTTAGGGGAGGTACCTAATAAAACACTCGAAACGCCTTCTTGGTTTTTCTCAAAAATTTGTTATCGCTAAGGTCTGAAGCCAGCCCCCGCGAGCAAAAGTTGGATTTTCTAAACTTACAACTGTACAAAGATCCTTTAGCGGGTGGCAAAATCGGAACTAACACAATCTGTACTCTGAGCTAATCAGCTAACACCTTAGAGCATTTAACCTAGGTTAAATGCTCTAAGGCTAACACTTTCAGTCTATCAAAAAGTACTCTGTGCCTAACACCGTCATCTTGATTTTCACCACAGACTAAGAAGAGAAGTAATTTTCACAAATCAACAGCGCTTCCTGTCAATGTCATTCAAGCGACAAAAATCCTTGAAACGTCCATCATACTTGCGTTCTCCGTACGGGAAAAAATGTATGCTGTTTTAGTTGTGCTATTCGACGATAGATGGCGACACTAGTAGTAAAAGACCAGCATAGTGAAGATTATTGCATTAGCATTTGTGCTAAACATAGAGCTACGTAATACTAATCAAGTTACTGAACGGATCGCAATAGATAATTATATGAAAAATGTTCAATAAAATGTGTATGTGAACATGTGAGTACCTACTACATACCCACTATACATAGGTACTAGGTATCCCAGCTTCAAAACCTAGCCTCGTGTTTCTGTCGTGGGAAAAATCAGCCCAAAATAAAACAAAAGGACAACTAAGTACGAATATTCAATGCACTTTATTTCATATCATAAATAGGTAATATGTTTGGGATATCACAATTTGTTTGTTCATTACTCGCCAAATATTTAGCTATATCAACTAGGCGTTACAATATTTTTATACAATTGTTATTAAAATAATAACTAAAACTAGAGCGAAAAGATGTTTCTATACAAAATAAAAAGACTTTCGGCTATTGCAAAGTTAGTTGTTACAATAGAAATCAGTAGTACCTATTTGAGAAAATCACGGACAAATGTAGCTTTAGTTTACCGAGAATCTCACCCGAAGACCGAAGCGAGCGACATCATTTGTTTTATTTCGAAATTCAAACGGTGTCGAATTTCAAAAGAGAACGGTTGTGGTTTAATAATAATAATAACAAACTCTTTTAAAGATAGTCTTTTTACAAAGATTTAAATCGTTAAACGTGCCCTCACCGTTACCAAGTCGTGTGAAACATGGTCCATGCTGAGAAGAGTGACCTCACAGAATAACAATAGCGTTTCCATGACAAACAAGACATTGTGTGTGTCAGAGAGGTGTTCTAATGAAACGGAAATGCGACCATCTTTTGCGGTAAGGCGAATCTGACGATTTAAATCTTTGATTTTTAGTATTAATAATTTAGCTCATAGCGTTATCGGCATTTTTAGTACGAATCAACTTTACCTATTTAGTATAGGTAGGTAATATTAATATTTACAGTTACAGACTAGTAGACTCCAATAAATGGCACTTAATTCACGAAGTCTTTTACATTTTTTTATAGTAACGAATATACTTGAAAAAAAAAGCCTCGTTGTCTAATCTTTCCTAGCTGGAGTGGAGACCACAGAGTAACGCTTTGGTTTCATAGGGAAGCGGTTCAGTCATATTTTTTTGTTTCGATTTCTGTGTTACCTATATAAATACTTTAAATTGATCTCTTCATGACTAACATACCTAGATAGAGATAATGTAAAAATTAAGGACATTTAAATAGTCTGAATTAAACGATTTTTTATAATAAATCGACAGTAATAAAAAAATTACATTTTCACCACTATTTGACATTAAGGTGTCAAAAATCTCTGTATTTCGACAGCCATAGTGTGTGACCGTTCACCGCTTTCTTAGGAATCCAAAGCATATTAACTTAGAGAATATCTACGTATTGGTTACCAGCTTAATTGCGTAAGTACCTAACACACTTTCATTCACAATCATTCATTCATTGGCTTTCATTTTGACGGTTCAACAAAATTCATTGCGTTGTTTACGTTGTAGAGCAGACAAATTTTTGGAACATATTATGCAATGGATTAGCAATATCCTTCGAAATTGTTCAGTTTGTGCTTGAAAGTGTGTTGCGCAATTAGAGTGCTGGGGGCCTAAAAAGGCCACTTTAGCAGAATCATAAAAGGCTAAAATTATGAATTATAACATGGCGAAGACATTCCGTGTTTTTCTTTTTTTCGCTGCACTACTTAGGTATAATCAAAGAGATTGGGATTGGATTTGGATTGGATTGATTGGTAATTTGGAACAGACGAAAAAAAAATTACTGAAAAATCCTTCACCAATTTAATGGGATTTGATACGATTAACTTAACAGTTGACTGTCCATTATGATTCATAATGTTATCCTTCTATGATCCTGCCAAAGTGGCCTTTTTCGGCCCCCTGGTCTAGGTAGATCATCCATATCGAAGTTTCAATGTAGTGGGAATTGTTGTCAAAAGTAACGACTATAGTCAGACTTTTAATTAGCTGCAGTGAAATGACATTTCTTAATAACTCATTTCGGACTGAGTTTAGAGATATGCATGTCAAATAAGTTTTGTTTTCTACACTATTCTGTACGAGAAAAACAAGATTTAGTTGATGGCCGCGAAAAAACAAAAAGACGCCAATTTCAGTCATTTAAGTAATACATTAGGTACCTAAGCTGTCATTTTACTGCAGCCAATTAAAAGTCCGACTATACGTTTAGGTATATACCTACTAGGTACGTTAAAAATTCAGGAAAGAGTAGATTCACCAAAAAGATTTTAAAAAGAACTACTAGCTATTATTGTCTATTCTCTGATATACAACGACATGAGGAGTCGACTTATTACCGAATATATACTAGCAAGAACTCGTCACTAAATCAAAATATAAAATATAGATAGGTACCTACTTATGTAGTTTTTGACGTTGCAAAATATTCATAGATATTTTTATCTGCTAGCTAAGGCAGGTGAAGCCAAATAGTGTTAATATTTAGTCCTTTCGTATTACCATTGGTTGAACGCTATCGAGAAGATAAAATTAAATGCGCGATGCGTCACACGGGGCGTAGCCAAAAAGGCGGAGGCAATGTCCGCCACGCCTAAAGTGCCTACTTGGTTGTGCATAAACCAGTTTGATATAGCTAAAATGCTATGTTTTTTTTTTTAATATTGCAACTCTAACTTTAGGTATTCAAAATAAGAATTAAAAATATTTAAAAAAAATGGCGCGTGCAGCACCGTAGCTTAGCTATACGTAATGGAAAATAAAGAATAAGAGAGATTTATTGTAAGACACAGACAGAGAGAGAGAATCTTTCATGTAAGTACCGAAATATGCCCAAATGTGACGCTTCCTTAAAATTTCACTCTCATTCGAATCGTAGCCTAAGAATTTTTACTTTATAAAAATCCCACATCCAGAGCGGGAAAACAAAAATGAAAAGCAATGGCTGCTTTGAAAAATAATTGTAATTTATCTTGTCAATCGTTCATAACTTTAGAATTATATTTATAAATATTATATTATCTTACAATAGTCATTCTTAAATCTAGTTTATTTTTCATTTATTTACATTATATTACAATCTCCGTATTTTATTGTATCGATACACTATACAGTAGCGGTTACCGGTAACCGTTATTTCATCAGTAACCGTTTTAACGTTATTCATGAGAATTCGAATTCGTTTTATGAAGTAATGAAAATGCAGTCTTTAAAATCAATAAAAAAAATAATGATTATATAAAATATGACGCAAATGTAATTTAAGAATTCACTTTTATTTGAAACTAGCATGGCCCGCCAAACGTTGTCCTGTCCAAATTTCAATCAATAGAAAACAGCACTTTCAGTTTTTCCCGAATTTCGTATTTTTCCAGACAACGTTACCAATTTTTCTTCCCTTAAAAACTTAAATCGAACTATTAAGAACATTTTAATATAAAAAATAACCACATCGGTCCAGCCGTTCACTAGTGAAGCGCTTACCAACGCTTAACATTTCATTTTCATTTATATAGATTGACACAAAACTTTGGATTCATTCCAAGAGATCACACTTTTGTGTTAATTTTGGAAAATTAACCATTTTCAATACAAATCAAACCGTTACATGTTAAAGTTTTCAAATCGAACACATTATAAACTTACATTTACTTTATTTATTTACACACAATCACTTCAGCGGTCTGTCAATGAACAAATTCGTTGACACCCCCGCCATGATGATGAAATTGTTGCGTATTATCAACAATGACACTCGTATACCCCCCCTCTTGCACCGCTGGACTGGCCGCCATTTTACCAAAACTACCGTTAAAATTCTCAACCACAGGCCTGCCATTTTGATTCTGATTATGACCGTAAAACGATATTAAATTCGTGTAATTATACTGGTTGGGGATTTCTGAGCCTTCGATTGAGCTGCAGGAGGACGAGCTGGCAGAAAATGGTCGTTGACTTTGTGGGTAGCTAACATAATTGGGTAAAATTTCGTTGGTGTCCGTGTAATTTTCGTAGAAGATTTCCTGGTATGAGCCATTTTGTTGGTGATATTCTTCTTGAGTTTCATAAGGGGGTATCACAGGGATGTACTCTGGGTAGGTGTACCCTCCACTGGAATCACTGTACTCGCTTTCAGGAACTTGTACAGGGTTGATTTTATCTGTGTGTCGGACGTGGGGCATTTGTGGTGACGTGGTGGTGGTGGGGACGTGGGACGGCGTGGGACAGTCCACGTTGTTGACGTTCTTCGGCGCGCCTTGGCTGATGTTTAGGATTAAGTGTTTTTCTTCAATGTCACTGGAAGAGAAGAGTTGAGTTAGTTCGTTTTGTTCTCTGACACAGGAAACGTGGTCCCCGCTGTCATTCATGGATCTTTGACAGTGGTTACGGGTCGTGAGAAGCCCGGAAGTCTGACAACCAGTCTTACCAAGGGGTATCGTATTACCCAATAACTGGGTTGTGGAGGTCAGATAAGCAGTCGCTATATGTAAAATACTAGTATTCAGCTGCATCCGGTTAGACTGGAAGCCGACCCCAACATAGTTGGGAAAAGGCTAGGCAGATGATGACTATGACTTTAATAACAAGTTGTGAAGTATAATGTGTAGCAGTACCAACCTTAGCACATAATTAACAGAGACGATACAGTGTGGTCTCGAAGACCGAGAGTTGTGCACGATGGTGGCGTAGCTCTGCATCCACACCCAACCGCCAGTTTTCGTTAGGAAGCGGTAGTATCGAGATGTGACTTGACCTTTTGTTAAAACTGGAATAGACAAATAATAATGTAAAGGCTGGTAATAGTTACTAAATAAAGTATATTAATTTAGACAGGTAAAAATAACAAAATTAAATTTTAACTTAACTAAAACTATACAGAAACTAGAAAATAGCGTCGAAAATCTCATCCGCATCGCTGTCGACTGGTAATGTACCCAAGAGACTGGCGGCATTACCACGTTGTATGGCGATGCTTAAGCCTCTGGCCAAGGTAAAAGCCAGCCCTTGGGTCACGGGAAGTGTCAACCAGCCGTTTCAAAATATCTTTAGAATGACCACCATGTAAAGGCTTAGCCAATGATAAGTTGACAAATAACTTTGCTATTGGATAGCAAAATTTGATGCCGCCGCGGACCTATTACAATACCAAAAGCACCACATTTTTGCGTTGCAAAGGTAAACATAAGGAATGTATGAGAAATGAATATCTTCACTATTATTCATTTTCGTAAATTTTTCCCATGGTTTTTATAGCTATTCTGCTATTCTGGGTAGAGGCAAATCAAAGATCATAAAAATCGGTTCAGCCGTTCTTGTGTTATGAACGGTGTAACTAACCCGACATTGTTTTAGGTATATATCCATACTAATATTATAAATTTGAAAGTAACTCTGTCTGTCTGTCTGTATGTTACCTTTTCACGCCTAAACCACTGAACGGATTTCGATAAAATTTGGCAGAGAGATAGATTGCATCCCGGGGAAGGACATAGAATAGTTTTTATCGACATACCTCGCGGGTGAAGCCGCGGGCGGAAGTTAGTATAGATATAGTTAAGTAAGAAGGTGTTCTTAATACTCACGTGTACAATGCGAGTGCCTCATATGCAAGACATCGGTGCCGTGTATGTAGTGGTAGAGCGTCTTCTCGATCAGGTCCTGAGGCTCGTAGCCCGTTAACGATGCCACCCTGGAAATAACGGAATATCTGTTAGAAACTATATGATGCAACTATGTATATAAAACCTTTTAGGTAGGTATATCAAAAGAGCCTGATTATAGGGAGAACAGTTTTGCTGAATCGCCCTTTTTATCACGTCTTGTTGATCGTATCGTCACGAAAGACTGTCACCATGTCAGCGGGATTGTCCGAAAGGGTTACCGCTGGCCCGGAACATAAAGGGCTAAGGAAGGAACATGGGTGAGTTTTAGTCAGTAGGAGTTTGACACTCCCTTCCGCTCCACCCAGAGAGGGAGGGGTCATTTGATGATTTCCCATCCGGACAAAAAAAAAAATACTGTCACCATCGTCTTAGGGTCAGTTCACACCGAGACGCGACGCGACGCGCAGTTTTCAAGATAGAAATACAATTACAGACCTTATCTACTACACTAAAAGGTACACAATTCAGTGTCTACCTACTACGTCGAACTCGACGTAGTAGGTAGACACTGAATTGTGCGTAACTACGCAGCGAGGCGCCGCGCCGCCGCCGCGCGGCGTAGCTCACTGAATTGTGTACCTTTTTGTGTAGTAGATAAGGTCTGTAATTGTATTTCTATCTTGAAAACTGCGCGTCGCGTCGCGTCTCGGTGTGAACTGACCCTTAATTCGGACAAATCAAAACTCACAAAAGAAAAGAAAACATCACTAAGTTTCCTACTTTATTCTCTAAAAACAACTGAAATCAAACTCGCGTCGCCTCGAAACCCTCTACTTGTAAAACAGTCCCCTCGGTAATTAGTTAACCCTTAACACTGGAGTACCAGGGGTCGGTCCCTTTGACACGCATTGGTTTTTTGCAATGGTAATTGCCGGAAGTGACGCGCAATATTTTTTTTAACGTCAACAGTTTTTACGCTTGAAAAACAATATGCTTGCTTGATTGGGTAGAAAAAATGTGATTGGGTTTTTGTTTAGAGAGTTTTTTTCACTTATTTTCTGGAAAAGGGAGCTAATCAGTACGCAGGTCGCCAACATTTTGGATACCTACAGATTTTCTTGATTTTAGACGATCGACACATGTGATCAAATAAAATCGAAAATAAATGTGTAAGCAACAGACGATCAACATCGTATTTTTCAAGCGAATCTAAGAAGCTGACAGATCTTATTCTTTGTCAAAACACACCACAAAAGTTGAGCAAATCTGTAGAACCTTCAGGTTTTTTACAATTCTTATTTTCGTTTGCGTAGGTACAGTAGGCCGCAGGTCAGTGGTAACATAACCAGCATAAGCTGCACCCTAATTGCGTAAAACACTATCAATAACTATCTGAATCATTTTGAAGGATATTACTAAACCATTGCTTCATATGTTCCAAAAATTTGTCTGCTCAACAACGAAAATAACGCAATGAATGCTGTTGAACTGTCAAAATGAAAGCAATTGCTACTGATAGAGTGTTTCGCAATCACCCCGCCTGGTCTCTTATTCTATTAAAACTCCGTACTACGCCAGGCCAGCTCAAGGTAAAAGTGTTACACTTACGTGCGGTCGATTGTACAGACGCCAGCACATCAAGCTACTACAATCTGTTAAATTTCTTTAATAGATTTTCAACTTTATCGCTAAAGCATAAGGTTGAAAGTTGATTGGGAAAATTTTACAGTTTCGGGTAGCTTGATTTGCTGGCGTTTGTACTATTGTGTGATATGGTGTGTCAACAGACTTATCTATTTTGATTCTTTTAACATTACAAGACACGAAGCCTTTTCAAATCCTCAAACAAAGTAATCGGTTTTAACATACTTAATTTTTAACCGTTACAAAAGATAACGCTGTGAGCATAACTCAAATAACGTAATAAATAAAATTAACGGTAACTCTTGTAACTTGTATCGTTATAAGATAACGGTTAGAATATTAGAACGGTTCGTATTCCCTGCGGGGTGGTAATTGCGTAACATAAACATACTAACAGTTGCAATCGCTTTCATTTTGACAGTGCAACAACATTCATTGCTTATTTGACCACTTGCGTTTCTGACGACATGCTAATAATCCCGTTCTTTACGTTGTTGAACAGACACATTATTTTCATTGTGTATTTATCGTTATTTACGTTGTGAAATACACACTCTGTGAAAATTTTAACTGTCTACCTATTACGGTTCATGAGATACAGCTCATACAGCCCGCTGACGGTCGGACGGACGGATGGGTGGACGCTCTAGTTTAAAGTAGTAGTCTATGGGTGGACGGACGGACAGTTGAGGCTTAGTAATAGGGTCCTGTTACTCCCGTAGGTACCCTGTGGGTACAGAACCTTAAAAAGCATAGACCTGGGGCCTAAAACGGCCACTTTCTTTTTTTTGGCAGAACCATAAAAGGTTAACATTATGAATCATATTAGGGCGAAGGCGAAGGCAGTCCGTGTTTTTTTCGCTGCACTACGTAGGTATAGGTAATCAAAGAGATTGGGATTGGATTTGGATTGGATTGATTGGCATTTTAGCACAGACAAAAACAAAATAACAGAAAAATCCTTCACCCATAGGATTTGATACGATTAACTTAACAGTTAACTGTCCATTATGATTCATAATGTTATCCTTTTATGATTCTACCAGTGTTTTTTTTTAGGCACCCAGAAAGTTTGTTCACAAAACCTGCATAATTTAACCATTACAGAGAGTTGTTTAGTTTTATAGGTAATTGATCATTGTTTGACTGCGGACATCCGATACTTTGGTGACAATTAATAACCCCGGTCCCCCAGGGGCCAGGGGTAGTGACAACGGGTGTCAATTATACCCCACTTGGGGAGTCTTTGTTTTAACCCCTCGCGTTTTGAAGGACGTGATTTTTTTCGTATCAAAAAAATTGGTATTGTTTTTTTTGGGACGTATCTGCCCTATTTTTTTTTTGAGTGGATATCAAATTAAAGTGCAATAATTTTAGTTGGTTGCTCATGTACCTATGTATTTGTTTTAAGGACTTAACACAAAAACGCAAGTTTTAGAAACAATATAAGTAGATCGACTACAGTAAACAAAATCAGAAAAATATATGATATTCTTCAGGATATATGCTAGGTAGATAGTGTGTTAAAAATATGATACAACTAATTTGATACGATAGAAAAACAATTTGGGAGAAAGTATGCGTCACATCTACGCAAAACTGCCATCGCTCAGCATTATGCTAAGACCCTATACGAGAAGTTTATGTTAAGTTAAGACCCTTGGAGTAGAGGTGAGCCTATTGCCATTGCCTATAACCGGACACCAGACTTCTACTGATATACTTACTAAGAGTTTCAGAAAAACCCAATAACACTTGTCTTAAGTTCCCGACCTGCATATGTTTCACACGTCAAAATGCTAGTGAGTAACGTAACTACTATCGTAAGCGTATTTTGCGATAGCGTCTGTCAAATTATTGACTCATGGTGCCGTTTTGTATGGCGACAGCTGGAAAACGTTAGTGACTATCGAATAGAATACGTTAGGTTTCTTACCTATCGAAATCTATAGTACTCGTGGTACGAATTTTAATTCTTTCTGTGACCGCTAGGGGCGCTGTACAATATTTCATAGTACATATTATTTACGGAGACGCTAGCGAGTTTTGGCAGTGCAAACTCATGGTAGAGCTACTGGCAATCAAACCCAGGATCCCCACATTCACCCTAATTGCGTAACACACTGCCAATCTCAATCTGAATAATTTTGAACGACATTGCTAATCCATTGCTTGCATTTGAAAAATTGGTTTGCTCAGCAACGTAATGCCAAGTCACAAAAAAGCAAAACAAAAAAAAATGTTTCGATTAAAAAATACTGATAGAAGCAAATGCTCAATTAGTTTTTCCATAGTTAATGAAGCATTTAAAAACAAATTACCTACTTGTATTGATAAATTTATGAGATATGAGTAATACGATGTAAGTTGTATTGTTATCATTAAAAAATAATTTCGCCGCGACAGCTGTATTGCAATGAATGTTGTTAAACTGTCAAAATGCAAGCCATTGCTACTGATAGTTTGTTACGCTATTACTCCACTGCATTCGCGCTTGCAAAACATGTCCTAGAACCATAAAAAAAATTCGAAGACATGTGACATCTACCAACCCGCACTGGGCCCGCGTGGTGGATTACGACCCACTCCTTCTCACCGAGAGGAGGCTTCCTACATAGTACTTTACTCTTTGGAGGCCGCCTAGGCTGTGACCCAGCAGTGGTCCGGTAACATTAGACTGATTATGTATTCGTGCTTGCGACTTGTGACCACTATACAGGGTTATTGTACCTACTCATCCTTATGAACAACTTTACTATGGAACCAAACCTGAAATGGCGAAAAAAAATTCAGCTGTTCCCTACATTTATTTATTTATTTATTGAGGATCTCCAACAAAGGATACACATAAACAATAGAAATTTACAATAATTAAAAAAAGGTTCTTTTACTGTACTCCTTCAGTTACAGGAGACCACAGCATGCATATTTAACTAGGTGTAAACACGATAAAAATAGAGAAAATAAAATATGGATGATCAATACAAGTTAAAAAATCTGAAGGAAAAAAATTATAAAATTAGGCAGAGTAAAAATTGTGAAATAACATTGAATAAATTTGAGGAAAATAATAATTATTAAAAATTAACATGTCAAGATTAGCAAATATTACAATTGTTTAGTTTAATTGTAATTAATTCAGATTTCTGAGAGTTACATACTATATACTTAGTTATTTTGCGGTGGCTAAATTCTTTTTGTATTTTATATATTGTATTCTTTTTGTATTTTATATTTTGTATTTATATTTATAACTCGTCAAAATGTAGGGAACAGCTGATTTGTTTTGGCCAGTTGGAGCAGCCATGAACAAAAAGAAAAACTCCGTAAGCAAATTAAAATTGCTACCTATAGTAATAAAATCTCGACGAACAGCAAACTTCATAATTTGCTGACAGTACGGAAGCGATCCTGTATTCGCATACTTTAGCACGTACTAAACACTAATTTATATTTGCAGTTAATCTCTGTCAAAGGTAAGCGAAATTAGACCTTATTGTGATGAAGTAAGAGTGAGGAACGATTTTTGAAAGAACGTGGTATAAAATGTGCGTTCGATTTTTTTGAAGGTGAATGAAATTAGACTTTATTATCTTGGATTAAGAGCTGTTTAAGTTTTTGGGAAGTGAAAATAAATCTATTATATCATTCCGGCTGTGAGGGGCCCGTGGCTAAATAATAATAGCCGCACAGGTCGATCGATCAGGTTAAGCTACGCTTGCCGCGGTTGGTCTGTGGATGGGTGGCCATCTTTACATACCGAGACCCCTCCTTGTCTCGGAAAGCTGATCCCGGCTGTCATTCGTGAATCTTTGACAGTCGTTACGGGTAGTCAGAAGCCCGAAAGTCTGACAACCAGTCCTACCAAGGGGTATTACCCAGTAACTGGGCTGTGGAGGTCAGATAGGCAGTCGCTCCATGTAAAATACTGGTATTCAGCTGCATCCGGTTAGACTGGAAGCCGACCCCAACATAGTTGGGAAAAGGCAGGCAGATGATCGTGATATCATCCCGGCTGTGTTCTTCGAAGGGATAGCCAGAAGTGTGCTAACATTATAAGTATGTTGTCAGATTTTCAATTCCCGGTGCTGGCTGAGCTGAATTTTGAAAATCCAACTTGCAATAATATTTAGGCATTACATTTAGTGTCCGTGTAAACGAGCATACGAGTGGAAAAATTAAGCCAAAAAATACAATAGAAAAACTCATTTTTAGGGTTCCGTACCAAAGTGGTAAAAACGGAACCCTTATGGTCTGTCTGTCTGTCACAGCTGGATATCTCAAGAACTACTAATGCTATCAACTTGAAATTTGGAATAGTTTTAGATGACGTTTGCCCAACTGTATTGCAAATAAGAAAGAAATAATTTTATAACACTTAGCCCGACCCGGGAATAGAACCTAGGACTCAGCAGCATTCGCACTTGCAACCACGACACCATCTTCATCTTCATCTGCCTAGCCTTTTCCCAACTATGTTGAGGTCGGCTTCCAGTCTAACCGGATGCAGCTGAATACCAATATTTTACATGGAGCGACTGCCTATCTGACCTCCACAACCCAATTACTGGGTAATACGATACCCCTCGATAGACTACAGGTTGTCAGACTTTCGGGCTTCTGACTACCCGTAACGACTGTCAAAGATCCACGAATGACAGCCGGAACCAAGCGAGACACGGAGAGGTCACGGTATCTAAAAATGGTCACCCATCCACAGACCAACCGCGGCAAGCGTAGCTTAACCTGATCTATCGACCTGTGCGGCTGTTATTATTTAGCCACAGGCCCCTCAACCACGAGACCAAGAGTGCAATATCTTTGAAAATTCGATAATTCTAAATAATCATTCCCAGCATGGCCCTCCGTGTACAAACTCAAACCCAAAGCATTCATTTCAAATAAACAAAATACAGGCACTCTTAAATTGACAAGGGGTCGGTCAGTCAGAAAGATGAAGCTAGTTGCCCATTCCAAAGCGTTCTGAAGAAGAACGGGCAAAAATATCCACGGACACATATATAAAATTCTCGTGTCACAATGGCTACTATCTATTTTTCATACCCCTAAGTGATAAGGGTTGTCCACCCCTAACATTTTCTTTTTTGACAAATTTTTTATTTTTTTATAACGTGGCATTAAAAAGTACATACAACCCAAAATTCTCACCCTTCTATCACCTATTCTATCTATTCTATCTTCTATCACAGTTATTTTAGTAATTTAATCATTTTCATGCTGCTCGATAACGTAGGAGTAGGTTAGGAGTAGGGTAGAAGTAGGATAGGAGTAGGTTAGGAGTAGGGTAGAAGTAGGATAGGAGTAGGTTAGGAGTAGGGTAGAAGTAGGGTAGGAGTGGTGTAGGAGTAGGGTAGGAATAGGGTAGGAGAAATGTAGGAGTAGGGTAGGAGTAGTGTAGGAGTAGTGTAGGAGTTGGGTAGAGGTAGGGTAGGGTAAGGGGTAGGACACCAAGCGAATGAAGTAGCGCAATAATTTATATGGCAAAACAACGTTTGCCGGGTCAGCTAGTAATTCATAAAATTGTTACAAAATATTGGTTAGGTGCCTACATCATTCATGTTGAAATTATACATGTGAGAACGATGTAGAAAGACGTGCACGTTAAAAGCACCTAATAAAAAAAACATAAATTGAAAAAAGCCGTGGTACCTAGATGACTCTACTGACTCATCAATTAATCATAGACAATGAAACGTAAACCAAAAAGGGAAACCCATAATTATATAGATATATAAACTCGTAAGTCATTAGTGATCGATGTCATAGCATAGGTAAGTCCATAGATTTCGCTAAGCTTAGCTATCTGTCCAAATAAGTTATCTATGGTGTCACGTTGCAACATCTGTGGCCCAGGTGGCCATGTTTTGACATTTAATATCCTTGTAACTTCTAGTATCCTGGTACTTGGAAGGTGGGTGTGTTGATTTGCTTGTGAAATAATAGTGTTAAAACATTACGCTTGTAATCATCAAAGGGGTAAGTATTAGAGAGAAGGCCCCTTAGGGCCGAAGCCTGCCGGGTCAGCGGGATTGTCCGAAAGGGTTACCGCTGGCCCGGAACATAAAGGGCTAAGGAAGGAAGGAACATGGGTGGGTTTTTTGATATCCCAACCGAAAAAAAAAAGTGGTACTTAAGTAGAGATGTACCACCAAACGGGATGAATAGGGATGCAGGAGTGAATTGGGATTGATTTTAGCGTTGAAATTGGTTGAAATAATTCAGTTTTCTTTTTTTTTTAAACGTTGCCCCACACTAGGAATTTCTCCTGTATTGTGGGTGCGTTTACAAACATTTAAATTCACGTACACAAACAGCCAGACCCGGAACAACTACTTGTAGGTCATACAAATATTTGTTCCGTGCAGGAATCAAACCCGCGACACGCAGCGCAGCAGTCAATCGCTTAACCACTGCGCCAACCGTGCCGTCGTTTGTTGCCGAAAAGGACACTTAATCGTTAATTATAATACAATTATCACATTAGACTCCTTTTTGGCAACAAACTATATTACTTTATCTCCAGGGTCACAGACTACAATAACTCAAACTCAAAACTCAAACTCAAATCATTTATTTCAATTAAACCTTGTACAGGCACTTTTGAATTGTCAAAATTAAATAGTCTGTCAGTTAGTCAGAAAGTTGAAGCTAGTTGCCCATTCCAAAGCGTAGATCTCTATGGAGAAGAACGGGCAAGAAACTCCATGGACACTCTTTTAAATCAAGATATTACAAAATCCTGGGTACATTATTCTTGTTGCTTCTTTAAGTGAGAACAATGTAAAAAAGACAGAAATGAAGAAACAATTCAAGACATAAGATTAAAAATAAGCCTTGGCAGCTTCGATCAATAATAGTACCTTGGCAGTTAAGAGATGACCAGTCTCAACTGACGGCGCCCGTTCACGAACATGACGCGCGGATCAGCACCATCCAGCTCAACCATTTTGTAGGGAATTTAATGCAGGGTAATTAATGATTTATATCTAACGCATGAGGTTCAATGTTGATTGGGAAAATTTGTCAGTTTCGGGTAACTTAATGTGCTGGGGTCTGTACATACCTACAGTCTGTTTACAGTTATTTTAAGTCTTACAACAGCAACCTTATTGTGACGAGAATAAAGATCACAATGACTTTGACAGACTTGTCAGTGGCAGCAAGCCATTAGCAACCTTATTGTAACGAGAATAAAGATCACAATACGAAACCAATAAGGCAGTCTAATTATGTTATCTTTTGTAGGGTTCCGTACCCAAAGGGTAAAAACGGGACCCTATTATTAAGACTCCACTGTCCGTCTGTCTGTCACCAGGCTGTATCTCATGAACCGTGATAGCTAGACAGTCGAAATTTTCACAGATGATGTATTTCTTTTGCCGCTATAACAACAAATACTAAAAACAGAATAAAAAAAATGGTTGCCTGTAAAGTCGGTTTTACGGGCGAAGATTTTACGTGACAACGACCGATCATCCGATCATAGTTGAGTGGGAGAGAGACGCAAGGCATTCGGCGGGCCTCTCTCTCGTTCGGTGACTCATCGTAACGTTACCGAGCGTTACACTTTTTCATAAGTGACTCCCAGTCGCAACCTAATTTAAGACGTTGTCACGTCAATAAATATTTAAGGGGGGCTTCCATACAACAAACGTGTTTTTAGGTGTTTTTGCCTTGTGGTTCGGAACCCTTCGTGTGCGAGTCCGACTCGCACTTGGCCAGTTTTGTTTTCAAAGAGGATAGCTAGTATCAATCTTAAAAAAAATCTACGATAAAAACCTAAACTGCCGATATCGATAAACCAACTCTCCCAACACTAACGTTTTTCTCGTAGTTATTCGCAGATGGGCATGGAAATAAGCGAGCCATAATTAATAGTTGAAAATAACCGCAGCAACGATACAGCGCTACAGTCGCACAGCCATACAGTCGTACCACCGCGTGCGCCGGCGACTCATACGCTTCTCAGAAACAGGGCATAACTCTGTATCGGTCAACACAATGCAGGACTCGGTCGTTCTCCAGTGGTGCCGACACGTTGGAAACGACACAATATTTTTGGTATTAGACATTTGGTTTTGACTGACTAATTGGGAGTGAAAAGACTGATATAATAATCAGCCTATAAGGTTCCCACTGCTGGGACACTGGCCACCTCTAAGCTCTGTGAGAAGGAGTGGGCCATAATCCACCACGCGAGCCTAGTGCGGGTAGGTGGATGTCACATGTCTTGGAATTTTTGGTTCTAGGAAATGCCGATTTCCTCACGATGGTTTACTTCACCGTTTTGGTTATTATGGTGAAAAGAGATAATAACAATATAGAGAGGTAATAGTCATACATTACTGCACCCATTTGCGAAATCATCGGTTCTGTGATAAATGTATTTGGTTTCGTTGACTGACACTTAATAAAATAAAGATAATGAAAGCAAGTTACAAAACAAATTGTTTGCTCAACAACGTAAATAACGCAATGAATGTTGCTGAACTGTCAAAATTGCTACTGACTCTACTGATACTGTGTCATGCAGTAAACCTTGCAGAAGTTAGTTTACAAGTCATTTATTTGTTATTGTTATTCATGCGAGAGAAAATAGTACAGAAGAAATTTGAAGATTTAAGTAGCACGCTCAAACAATTTGCTTTAAAAACGATGTTCAGTAATGGTTTCGACACATTTTGAGTTCTGTCACTATCGTAGCGTTTTCATTCAGCGTGAATCGTAACGACCGTCACTGTGACCAAACGGCTCATAACACTGAATGGCTAACGAACAAGGCTAAGGGCCTATGCGTTTTCCATAAGTGTCGACATTGTAGTTTTTATTTTGTAACATAACTTGACATAATGCCTGTATTCCCGATGTTTAGGCAGAGGTGTTTTCCTATAATACTTACACCCACATTTGACCAGTTCAAAAAAAAAAATGAAATGGGTTTGCTCTTGACTCCAGTCTAGGTCAGAGGCCAGTTATGTTTAAGTCCCTCATGTAATAAGGGGCGAGCCTATTGCAATCAGCCAGACACAAATCCAGACATTAGATGTTTCGTTTTAAGTACTTTGTAAATTCAGCAATCATTAACTGTCAAAAGATATCGACCTTTGTTTTACCCGCGGTACGATTCTTTTAGCAAAGTTTTGATTGATTTTCTATGTTCCTAAAATATCATGTCACTTCATATAATTGGTTTTTATTATTTTGGTCACCAAATCACAAGATTAACTAATCAAAGTCCAAGGTGCAAGGTGGCTGGGACGAAATGGTTGCGGAAGGCGGAGGACAGGGTGTTGTGGCGCAGCGGCGCAGCCTGGGTGAGGCCTAAGTCCAGCAGTGGACTGCGATAGGCTGAGTTAATGTTGTTGACTAATCGGACACATACAATCCATTCACAATGATTTTTACCTCTGACAGCGATCTTATGCCAACGAGATAAAGAGATTATGCAAAAAAATTACAGTGATGGGACTGTAGAGCTGACTTCTAGAGTAGAATTACTATTCTGTGGTGGAACAGCCAAATGAAATCGGAACTTTGCACCTAAATTCTGACGTTTTATGTTCATCATTCATTATCATCATCCATACCCATCTATTAGTCGTCATCTCGGTAGTCACCCCCTTTCTAACCATATCATCATTCACACGGTCCATCCATCGTTTCTTTGGTCTTCCCTGTCTCTTATAGCCATCCATTTTCATACTCAAAACTTTTAACGACATTTCAAATACAAACATCATAACAGGATTAACCTAATGCGATGGTGTGTTATGTGTATTATTATGTATTACTATAGCTTCCGCCCGCGGCTTCGCCCGCGAGGTATGTCGAAAAAACTATCCTATGTCCTTCCCCGGGATGCAATCTATCTGTCTGCCAAAAAGTGGTTTAGGCGTGAAAAGGTAACATACAGACAGACTGACAGAGTTACTTTCGAATTTATAATGCATAATATTGTGGATATTGAATTTGAATTCTCTAGCAACATTACTATTTTCACCATCGACACAGGCCTAAGTAAAATAAATCACTCCAGTTCAATTTTCCCGTGTCGTACCCAGTGGACATGCACAATGGCCGCAAGTTCACCATTTATTAGTTCACGCCAATCAGGACCGCGTAAACCTTGCTCAACAATGCGCGTTAGCGGTTCGTAGAATTGCGCGCAGGACTCTGTGGCTAAGGAGTAAGGATCTGATGGATTTACATGGGATGAAGTTGTAGTAAGACCTGGGACCCAAGTCTGCTATTTTTATAAATTCGTCATTCCAACACGATCCCATTGTCATTTTGCTAAAAGTTCGTAATCTGCTAAATTCATTATGGTCGATCATTGGTCGGTCAATGGCACAGAACTTAAACGATACTCGTAACGAATTAAAAGCAATGACTGCACAATGACGTTCTAATGGTAGGTCACTGATCAAAGGAACTGTCAAAATTTTAGCAGATTACCGCCTAAGTCAGTAATTCATTTGTCATTATGTACGAGGTTACTATTATAGACCATTTCTTTCAACGGAGTGTCAGTGGTTGACCATTGGAAAGTCATAATGACGCCATTATATTAGTAGATTACCAAACTTGTCAAAATCAACAATTATGAAATCAATGATAGACCATTCTGACACTATTGTAACAGCAGACTTGAGGCCCTGAGAAAAATGCTAGAATAAAAACTAGAGCAGAAATACTAGAAATTGTTTGGTAGAGGGAGATCGTAGCGACAAAAGACAGAATAATACATACATAAACTCGTGGGTTCTTTCCTTGGGGCTACGCAGAAACTAACGCCATTTCATACAATTTAAAAGAGTTAAGTATTAAAAAAAAACTAAGTAGGTATTCAGCGGTGCTATTCTTTAAAAATCTCACCGTGAAAACTTAGGTGAAGTGAGCTGTCAATAGTGTCAATTCCTAGCAAAAACAAACTCACTTCACCTAAGTTTTCACGGTTTTACAGAATCGACCGATTGAGATTTATAGTGTGTTACGCAATAGGCTATTTGACTGGTTTCTGATAAACATCTCAGATTATTTAATGGTGTCTAACGAGCCCACAAAAACCTATTACTTCAAATTGCATAATGTATTTCTTTTAAAAAATAGTAAATAAAAATGTACTGTTTAAATAAGCCGCCAAAACGCTATCTTTAACAATATGGCGTCGTGACGTCACGATTCACGTAAACAAACGTTGAAACGGTCGAGATACTAGACAAAAGTCATCTGTTCTGTCAACGATAGACAGAAATTAATATAATTAATAAAAACGTGGCGCCAGATTTAAAAAGATGAAGTTTTTTCGGTTTTTTTTTTTATAAATAATACATTGTTTTGTAGTAAAATTAATGCAAATCGACTTTAAAAGCGATAATCTATACGAGTGTCAATAATTATGACCTCATTTTTTACATTGTCAAATAGCCTATTAGGGTACTTATAGATTTGCCAAGCTGGCAAGTCTCTACTAGCCTCAATTCTTGTAAAGTGATCTCATCGAAAAAATTAACTAGTGTTGTGCTCATATCGACAGAACATATCGATACTATACCCACGACGCGACGACGACGGCGGCTGTGAAATCGTTTGGCGTCGCACCGTTACGGCTCTGCGCTGATTTTATTAACTCGCATCAAATTGTTTATTGTAGCTTGAATTGTGTTGTTTTTTTGCGATTTTTATTTGTCGATAGTGTTTGTGTAGTGGTTTTACAGCACTAGATTCGATGTGGGTCTGATGAGTGGGATTTTAACTTATTTTATTTCATGTGACAGCACTGAAGTGATAGAAAGAAGAGGGGCCCGTGGCTAAATAATAACAGCCGCACAGGTCGACGCTTGCCGCGGTTGGTCTGTGGATGGGTGGCCAGTGGCCATCTTTACATACCGTGACCCCTGCGTGCCCCGGAAAATACGTTATGCCGTTGGTCCCGGCTAACTCGTGGATCTTTGACAGTCGTTACGGGTTGTCAGAAGCCCGAAAGTCTGAACCAGTCTTACCAAGGGGTATCGTATTACCCAGTAACTGGGTTGTGGAGGTCAGATAGGCAGTCGCTCCATGTAAAATATTGGTATTCAACTGAAAATGTTCTTTACTAATTTTTTAGACCTTTGTATCCTGCTTATGCGTATGAAAGTTCATTAAAATCGGTTCATTCATTTCGAAAAACAAGGGCTTGAAAGTTGTATGAAATGCCGTACGACGTAAACGCTCGCTGTAAAATGTCAAGTAAAATAAGTCCTCACATACCTGGCATCCAAGAATATCAGCCTCATATCCAGGGAAGCTCTGAACATGAACATATTGGAGTGTAGCTTCAGCTCTGTGACGGCTGACGGCGGCAGCGAGTGCCCGACGGCGATGAGGCCGAGAGGAGCCGAACCTTCACCGAAGCGCCGCGCTCGAAGGTACCCCGAACAATGTATAACCTGAATTTAATGTCATCGGTGAGATAGGAACGGGGTTTCAATTCGAATCCGAATTAAAGATCCGACTCTATCCGAATTGGGAATGTTCTAAATTCGGACGGATAGAGTTCGGATCTAGTGCGCAAAAATCATACAAATAGGACTATGGTCACTTCGGAGTTGGATCGGCTTACATCTCGGATTCAGATCGGATGTAGTGCCAAACCGCTCTAAAGGTCATAAGCAAACGTATTAAACCGGGACAAGGACAGGAAAGTGATGATAAGACGATGAGGCCCAGCAGAATCAGCCTGTAATGTTCCCACTGCTGGGACACAGGCCTCCTCTTGAAGACGGGGAGTAATAATCCACCATGCGGGCCCGGTGCGGGTTCATTCCTCACGATGTTTTTTTTCACCGTTTTGAGAGCAGTGGTGATGAAATCTATCACACTAATATTATTAAGGCGAAAGTTTGTGGGGGTGTGTGTGTGTGTTTATACATGTTTGTTACTTCTTCACGGTCAAACGGCTGCAGGACCAATGTTGATAAAATTTTGTACAGAGGTAGCTGACACCCTGGATTAACATAAAGGCTTTTTTTTTTTTTTTATTTGAAATGGGTTTGCTCTTGACTCTAGTCTAGGTCAGACTTGACAGAGACAAAGTCGACGATGGAGTGAGCTCACCCAGAAGAAGCCTGTTCACTCTTACTTTGAAGAGATTCGGGTTGTATGAGCTCGGAAACACAGACGCTGGTAAAGAGTTCCACTCTTTTGCTGTGCGCATTATAAAAGACATTTGAAAACGCTTAGTGCGAATTGGTGGAATAGCAACTAGGTAGGGATGGTAACTTGCAGTGCGTCTGGATGTCCGAAGGTAGAAGGGGGCCGGTGGAATGAGGTCGTGGAGTTCTTGGGCACACTCACCAAGAACTCCACGACTTTTATCCCGATATTCCCACTGCATCGACACTTATGCGGGTGAAACCGCGGGGCGCAGCTAGTCACACTAATGTTATAAAGGCGAAAGTTTGGGCCAGCAAAATGATTCAGATTGTGATTCATGGTGTGTTACGCAACTACCCCGCAGTTTCCACTACTGTCAAAAATCCCTTAAAACTATCCCAGTATGTTTATCCGCTCAATTTAAAACAAATGCATAAAACAATACTGGCACGCGTTGCATTATTCAAAGCAAAGGGGGCATTGTTCAACACACTTAATTCTACCCACATACGGAATGGGGGAGTTAGCGGGGGCAGTATGGGGACATGGGGTCCTAAAGGGTGAAGATGTTTTATTAGTATTGGTATTAATCGAAGGGGTTTTAGAGAACAATGGGCTTGAGTAATCGGGGATTTCCTTTAGTGTAATTTGGATAGGCACGTTTGAAAATCGGATGTACTGTTAATACTGTAGCGGTATCTACAACGCCACATGCGAAGAACGCGTCATATTGACGTCACTCAAAATCCTGCATCGCGCAAGCAGAGTTTACCGCGCAACTAGCATATATCGCACCTCCGACTAGTGCTTTCGCTGGGAAGAAGAATTGGCACAACAAACTCCCCAGCAGGACAGCTGTCTGTTCAGTTAGAAATTACCGGATTGTATATACAATAATATAATTGCAAAGTAAGTAAATTAAATTATTTGCCATATGTCAACTAGCCACGCCAATATACCAACATCATCTTCCTGCCCTTATCCCATGTTTACTTGGGGTCGGCGCAACACGTTTTCTTTTTCCATTCGCCCCTGTCAACCGTCACGCTATCATTCACTCCCTTCTCTTTCATATCATTCCTCACACAATCCATCCATCTTTTCTTCGGCCTTCCTCTCCCTCTCCATCCATCAACATGTATATCCATCACTCTTTTAGTCACATGCGTTTCGTCCCTTCTCATCACATGCCCATACCAAGACAAACGATTTCCTTTCAACTTTTCTGTCACTGGCGCCACTTTCAAACTTCCTCTTATATACTCATTTCTTACTTTATCCATTCTCGTCACTCCACACATCCATCTCAACATTCTCATTTCCGCTGCATGCAATCTTTTTTCATCCGTCTTCTTCTTCACGCCAATATACCAACAAATACAATAAAAACTATACGTACTCAAGCAAAAAAAAAAAAAAAAATTTAAACAAATACTACCTAAATAAAAGCCTCCAGGTATAAACGGCGTGACAGCTTACATATTTATGCAATGCTGGTTTCCGTTCACATAAAGTCCTCCAGACCGTATTTCGGCCACGGCGGCCATATCTCAACGGAGACTAGCCTTCGGCGCGGGACATATTATAGTGCACAAGTGTGCGCGCAGACACAGGTGCACTCCCTCTTCCCTCACCCTCATAGTCCGATGGGAGGGCAATCCGACACGACCGGAGAGAGATCAGGCGCAGGACCAACGGCTAAACGTGCGCACCGAGACACGGGGGTATCACACCGCCAACTTCCAAACTCCGGGCTGTTACTAAGAAATTCCTAATGGAAAAACTTTTTTTTTTTTTTTTTTTGCGGATGGGAAATCATCAAATGACCCCTCCCGCTCTGGGTGGAGCGGAAGGGAGTGTCAGACTCTTACTGACTAAAACCCACCCGTGTTCCTTCCTTAGCCCTTTATGTTCCGGGCCAGCGGTAACCCTTTCGGACAATCCCGCTGACCGGACAATCCCGCTGACCTAATGGAAAAACTCAATAACACTTTGCCCGACCCGGGAATCGAACCCGGGACCCCACGCTCAGCAGTCGCGCTTGCGACCACGAGACCAACGGGGCAGTTCACATAGCAGTCCGTTCACATAGCTGTCACTTGAAGTCACAAATGATATAACTAGGACCAACGAATGAATGATTAATCAGCCAAAACACTTACCTTATACCCTGAAGTAGTGAGACCAGCATTTCTCTTGGCGAGGACACATTTCATTCTTATAAAGAAGGCTCTTTCACACTCGATGTCCACTGTTGGGCCCCACGTACCTCCGACTGGGTACCTGACAAAGAATAATTATGAAGTACTTACTACAAGCTTGAGAAACTGTGGTATAGATGACACCTAATCGGGAACAATCAGGTGTTTAAAAAAGGGGACAAAGAGATAGGTTAAAATGTTAGGGTTATATCAAATAATGATATTAACAAAAAAAAAAAACAACCGACTTCAAAAACAAAAAAAAACACTACAAATTGAAAAATAACTTTAATTTCGGAAGTCGGTGTCTTTGGTTCCGCATTTTCGTTTATTGACACCGACTACCGAAATTAAAGTTAAAGTCAGTTTTTCTAAAATTAATAGAATGTAATAAGCTATAATTATGACTAGGAAGTATCCGGTATCGGGTGAGTACTACTGTACTCACCCGAGGTTAGGATACTGCCGGTCGATTCTGTTAAAATCTCACCGTGAAAACTTAGGTGAAGTGAGTTTAGTTTTTGCTAGGAACTGACACTATTGACAGGTCACTCCACGCTCATTTCTCCTAAGTTTTCACGGTGAGATTTTTACAGAATCGCACCGCTGCACGCTGGTGCGGGAGGTACGAGTGGGGATGCTGTAGACTGAGCACTGCTGTCATCTACTCGTGGTCTGACTGGTGGATGTACTAGGGAGTTGTTAGTTAGTTATAACTAAGACTAGGCTATTGTACTCACCCGAGGCTGGGATACTGGTGCGGGAGGTACGAGTGGGGATGCTGTAGACTGAGCACTGCCGTCATCTCCTCGTGGTCTGACTGATGTATGTACTCATATATTGAGTTGCCTGTAAGTTCTACCTGTGGGATAGTCGATAGTGAGTAAAATAGGACACAGACATAACCATCACGCCAGAATTCCTTATAGGAATAAGCAGATGTGTAAGTAAAGTTCCTCTCTGTGGCTTTAACGACATAAACCAGGAATTTATTGTCTATTAAAGTCAATACTATATTAAGTATTGTGCGGGAATCGAACCTTCTCCCGTTATGATGTCGTTGTAGGTTCGAGAATTCAAGCGTGACTACTCAGCAGGGTAATTGCGTAATCAAAAGCCGTAAAGTCTGACAACCAATTTCACAAAAGGGTTTCGTATTACCCAGTAACTGGGTTGTGGAGGTCAGTTAAGCAGTCGTTCCATGTAAAATACTGGTACTCAGCTGCTTCAGGTTAGACTGGAAGCCGACCCCAAGAACCCCAACATAGTTGTGGTAAAAGGCTGGGCAGATGATGTACTAATATATTTCATTTATATACTGTGTAATATGGTACTTACTTGACTTAGCCCAAGATGTACAGACGCCGTTTCACTAATATACATGATCTTGCCATCAGGTGCTACCACGAAGATGAAGCCGTCCAGGGTCTGCAGCAGGTGGGAGCCTAGCTCTCGTATCGACAGCTCCCGTGGCTGTGGGGGAGGTGGCGCGGCGCCCCATGCGTCGCCAAGACCTGGGAAAAGGAGAGAATGTTATCTTCGACCTGTATTCCTTGAAGGGGCAGAGTTGTTACAAACACTCACATTTTGACAGCAGCCGGTCGATTCTGTAAAAATCTCACCGCGAAAACTTAGGTGAAGTGAGTTTGTTTTTGCTAGGAATTGACACTATTGACAGCTCACTCCACGCTCACTTCACCTAAGTTTTCACGGTGAGATTTTTACAGAATAGCACCGCTGTTGTGTAAAAAGTTCCATGTAAAAGGGGCTTATCAACTGGGCACAATTATTCCTGCATCCTAACTGCGTAACACACTATCAATAACAATCTGAATCATTTTGAAAGATATTGCTAATCCATTGCTTCATATGTTCGAAAAATGTGTCTGCTTAACAACGTAATTAACGCTATGATTGTTGTTGAACTGTCACTATGAAAGCCATTGCTACTGATAGTGTATTACGCAATTATCCCCCAGTTACTGTGAATTCCCTTAAGTAACAGTTTATTTTGACACAGCTTTGTATCGAACCCGAGCATGCTTGGGAATTGCGTTTGCGACAGATCAACAAGGGGTTAAGACATAAGTCCCTATATTTTTCTGTTATTTGGTCGCAATGAAGCAGACGGCCCACCTGATGGTAAGCATTCGCAAACGTCCAAATTCACAAACATCCAAACTCACCAACATCCAAATTCACAAACATCCAAACTCACCAACATCCAAACACGCAAGCAATCAAACTCACCAACATCCAAATTCACAAACATCCAAACTCACCAACATCCAAATTCACAAACATCCAAACTCACCAACATTCAAATTCACAAACATCCAAACTCACCAACATCCAAATTCACAAACATCCAAACTCACCAACATCCAAATTCACAAACATCCAAACTCACAAGCAACCAAACTCACAAATTATATCCAAACTTAGAAACAACCAAACTCACAAACGTTCAAACTTTCAACATCCAAACTGTCCAAACTCGAAGTCACACACGCTCAAAGTCACCAACACCTAAATTATCTAGCATTCAAAGTAACCAACACCTAAATTATCTAGCATTCAAAGTCACCAACACCTAAATTATCTAGCATTCAAAGTAACCAACACCTAAATTATCTAGCATTCAAAGTCACCAACACCTAAATTATCTAGCATTCAAAGTCACCAACACCTAAATTATCTAGCATTCAAAGTAACCAACACCTAAATTATCTAGCATTCAAAGTCACCAACACCTAAATTATCTAGCATTCAAAGTCACCAACACCTAAATTATCTAGCATTCAAAGTCACCAACACCTAAATTATCTAGCATTCAAAGTCACCAACACCTAAATTATCTAGCATTCAGTCACCAACACCTAAATTATCTAGCATTCAAAGTCACCAACACCTAAATTATCTAGCATTTAAAGTCACCAACACCTAAATTATCTAGCATTCAAACCCATCATTCATCATTCTTCGGCCCTCATCCCAATATTTGGGGGGCGCAACATGTCTTTTTACTCCATCCAAACTGCCTCATTTATAATATTATTATTAGGTATTTATTTATTTATTTCAGGCGACGCAGGCCCATACATAAATTACATATTCTTATTATAAAACGGTACTTCACTAGCTAACTCTTGAGCAGTTCTGTGGTACTTCTTAATACACTCACCATCAGGAAAAACCTGCCGCATCTTCAGATAACTCGTCGTCAGTCTGATGACGGACGCCTTGTCCAGCTGTGACGTGATCGCCGACGGCAGAGGGAGTAGCTTGGCGAGCTCCAGAAACTCTGCGTTCTCTTTCTCTCTTCGGGAACGGGCAGCGTTCTTGCTCTTTTCTTTCATGATGGCAGCTGCGTCCAAGGGACGGGAGCTGTCTTTACGACAGGCTGGAAAAAGAGAAGTTGTTTAGGCACAATTTTTTTAGGTTTGTCCCCTACTTTGTGGAACATAACGAACATCTCAAAACGGTGAAGGAAAACATCGTGAGGAAACCGGCATGTCCTAGAACCAAAAATTCGAAGACATGTGTCATCTGCCAACACGCACTGGGCCCGCGTGGTGGAATACGGCCCACTCCCTCTCACCGAGAGGAGGCCTGTGTCCCAGCAGTGGCAACATTATAGGCTGATTGTGATGATGATGATATGATGATGTGGAACATAAAAGATCAATCAATCTGTCAAGGTCAGCGGGATTGTCCGAAAGGGTTACCGCTGGCCCGGAACTTAAAGGGCTAAGGAAGGAACATGGGTTGGTTTTAGTCAGTAAGAGTCTGACACTCCCTTCCGCTCCACCCAGAGCGGGAGGGGTCATTTGATGATTTCCCATCGGGAAAAAAAAAAGTCCTTTCCCAACTACGTTGGGGTCGTCGGCTTCCAGTCTAACCGGATGCAGCTGAATACCAGTATTTTACATGGACTGCCTATCAGACCTCCACAACCCAGTTACTGGGTAATACGATACCCCTTGGTAAGACTGGTTGTCAGACTTTCGGGCTTCTTAACCTGATCGATCGACCTGTGCGGCTGTTATTATTTTATTATTTTCCGTAGGTATCTCAAAAGGAAAAAACTAAATTCATATAGGATCACTTTGTTGTCCGTCTGTCTGTCTGTCAAGACCCTTTATCTCGGGAACGCGTGGAGGTATCGAGTTGAAATTAAAACCATATACTCAGGTCTACAGTCTCTTGAAGCTGTGAAAAAATCAAACTACTATGTTGACGTAAAAAATGACACGGCCGTTTATGCCGCAAAAAACGTATATTTTGTCACTTTCAAGGATATTTCCTATTGACCTAGAATCACGTTTGACAAGAAGCAAGATCATGTAGCACAAGTACCTAAAGGAAAAATTCTGAAAATCGTGTAGTTACGTAGCTAGCTAGCATACCTCTACCATACGGAACCCTCGTACGGAACCCTAAAAAGGAAAAAAATAATACATAATTGAATTTATTACGAATAGTGAAAAGAAAAGAAATGAAAACTGCTACCAACGCGCAACGCACACAGTCATCTTGAAGTAAAAAAAATAACATCCCTGACCTACGCCACGCCAAAATTAATGACGCCATTATACATTCAAAAAATTATCATCCACGCTAACGATATCGCATGCATATTTATAACAGCATGGAGGCTGAAGGCACTCCACGCCTTAGCTTCAGAAAAAAAAAAACATACCATAGAGTTTTGGCGGGAAAACAACATCGTGATGAATTATTCAAGTGAAGCGTAGTGCTAATGCTTACAAATGATGCCTATGACGCGGATATGGATACAAAATGTTTGGAGGTATTTTATCTAGGATTATTTTGTATCTGTCTTCCTGTAATATTTTGGGGTGTACTCGACACGTACTTACGTAAGTTATTTAGACGACAGTTTTACCAAACGGTATCGCGTTACCCAGTAACTGGAGGGTAATTCTATATACCGTACGGGACTCGTAAAGGTCAGATAGGCAGTCATCATCACCATCATCATCATTTGTTTAGTGTAATTTATTTTAGTCATTTTGTGTTATATGTTCATTTTTCCGTCGGAAAATTGTTTGCATAAGCATAATCACAATCCGTCTATAATGTTCCCACTGCTGGGACACAGGCCTCCTCTCTGTGAGAGGGAGTGGACCGTAATCCACTACGCGGGCCCAGTGCGGGTTGCTAGATGTCACATGTCTTTTAATTTTTGGTTCTAGAACATCAACAGTTTCCTCATCCATACTAATATTATAAATTCGAAAGTAACTCTGTCTGTCTGTATGTTACCTTTTCACGCTTAAACCATTGAACGGATTTCGATAAAATTTGGCAGAGAGATAGATTGCATCCCGGGGAAGGACATAGGATTTTATCGACGTACCTCGCGGGCGAAGCCGCGGGCGGACGCCAGTATTTGATATATGAAATATTTTATACAAAATAAAGCGCCTGTCTATTTGTTTGGTGATGCATTTATTTCATAAGAAGTTCTTCATGTCACTAAACATTACATACAATTTAATTCCATATTTCTAACTTCAAATTACAATGTTTCATTGCATGAGAATTTCTGATTTCTTAGTAGTGTATTATTGGTAAGTGCTAAGCATAGTAATGAGCTCCGACAGCAATAGTGCAATAAACTCAATCACAGTTATTTGAAATAAACCACTCCCTTGAGTATTATTGGCTAGACCTGGCTCAGGGTTGCCCCTACCAGATGTTGTTTTGAGGATTAATTGGCGTGTGTTGATTTTTGCTAGTTAAATTGTATTTTATACTTCTGCTTGCGACTTCTTCCGCGTGAAATTTTTTGTTCCCCCAGCCCCACCCCGTCGCATTGCATCGCCTGCCCGCACTATTATATCGTTTTGGCTTAACATTCTTTCTTATTTTGTTTTCTTTTTGCTAGGCTCTTATGAGTCTTAGCGTGATTAATAGTTAATATACCTTCCGTACAGCCTTCCTTAAAAATTGGGCTATCAAATACAAAAATATTTTTTTATATCTGACTGGTAGTTTCAGAGATTAGCGCGTTCAAACAAACAAACAAACTCTTCAGCCTTATTATTAGTATAGATAAAGAAGATATAGATTCCTCTACTTCTTAGTAATATAATTAAGCCATTTATACAGGGATATTTTAAAAATAATAATTACCTATAGTCTACGCATATTCACAAATCTTCTTATGATCTAAGCATATTTTCTTTAATAATAATTATTCAATAAACAATATTCAAACTAGGCTGTGAATCCGCACTTTTTGAACGTTACAATCACTTGAAACAATCCCTCAAAACGTCCGCCCTTCAACACTTCCTAGTGCTGTAGCTGGGAAAAAGTGATACAACAAACTCCCTAGCATATCATAGCCCACTGCTAGACATACAAGCAACTAGACCTCTCCCAAGTTGCGCCACAACGCCAGAGGAACATTTCCTGTAATTTTAAGAAGGTTCACAGTCTGATCTCAGTCTCCATCTGTCAAAAATACCTCTGAATTCCCTATATTTTTGATTTTTTTTTTATATTGATTGTCGCTGAGTTGAGATTGCGACTAGATTTTGAACCTTTTTAATTCGACGATGATGACCGCCTTCCGCACCCGGGATCCAGGTTAATACAAATTATGACAATATTTTTTCAATTATGCAACTAAAGCTTCAGTTCTAAAAGTAGGTATAATTTATCTAGTCGCAGCATTTTACTGCGATTTGTCTGCAAAGCAGGGATTTTTATCGTAAGAAATACAATTATGTACACAACATTTCAAGTAAAGGAATGCCACCCCTACTGGCGACAAACGACATATGGCCGTCATTTATACAGTGCCATAAACTAGCGCCCGATCGGATTCCGTACGTTCCATTTTACGAATTTTGCGCGCGAATATTTTTGTTTTACGGCTAGCCAATGTGGCGCGCTTGTGTAAATTAAAAAAAAAGTGTTTTTAGTAGATTGTGTTATTTTTTTATTTTTGTTACTTAATTAGTTTAAAAAATACCTAGGTTATAAATTCATATTAATAACCACAAAAAAAAAACAACATTAAAAATACTTACACAAACCCGTATCGTATTCAGATGTGCATTTAGTAAATAATCTCCTCCGCGGGTACTTCATTTTGAAAATTTTAAAAAACTCAAAATGCCAACCCCTGTAAACCCAAAATCTGTCCTCAATCAGTCTTTAATCCCTAAAATATCTCTTTGTAAAACCGCACTATTACAATCATAAAACCAATAAAAAAAAACAATACTTTGGAAAGCGCAACAGTTAAAATAAAATAATAAAACTGCACTTTACGCGAACAGGTTCAAATCGATACTGGCAGCATCCACCTTCTTTCCTATGTCCGTTTCCGAAATAAAAAAAAAACAAATGGCAGGTACTAACAATAGCACGGGCAAATATATTTACAATAAAAGACACGGTTGTATTACGTCATCAAACGTCATTCTTGAGGACAGGGCGTTGTATAGGGGCGGGCAATAAAATTTTAAAGAACGGTTATTATGTAGGAAATCATAACTTTATGAGTACCTACAGAATTTTTTAGTTACATTTAAATGAATGAGCCAATTGTAATTACCTACTCCAAAAATGAAACGAAGTAGGAGGTTTCTTTTGCGACGCGTAATTGTTTTCAAGTATCTTTCAGTAAAGATAAAACAAGGAAAACTATACACTAGAACTGCGCATATTCTTACATTGTAGAACCTGTTGATATTAATTTTATGACTACTTGTTCTTGTTATGCTTTTTCATCGTCACTCTTCAGGCGAAGCGTAACTTTCGGTAAGTTTTTCATAGTATTATTGTAAGTTTTACTACAATATTTAATAATAATCGTTGCGTAACTGTATCTCTATCATCGCATCGCAGAAAAAAGGCCAAAAGATAAAAAGAAGCACAATAAAATTATTTAAAAAAATGTGCATCTTTAGAAGCCCGAAAAGTTTGTAGAGGTTCTATGATATTTTAAGCGTATATCATTGCGTTGCGGTCTATAATTTTTTACAGGATCATTTAAATAAATCCCTAATATAAAAAAAAAAACAAGCATAACCAGCTTAAAAGGTACTGACGTAAAAAAAAAAGTTTTACCAATTTTTTTTTGACACAATCTTACTTTTGACGCAACGTCGCGTAACGTAAAGATACGACCAAATCTGAAGACACCGTTGAGCTTGAGCCCGTATAGTTTTGACAAGATTCGATTGATACGCATTGTGTATTGATAATGTTATTGTCAAAGATTATCTACCGGTCTATTTTGTAAAAATCTCAACGTGAAAACTTAAGTGAAGTGAACTGTCAATAGTGTCAACCCCTAGCCGAATGACAGCATACTTCAAAAAGACTTCACCAAGGTTTTCACGGTAAGATTTGTACAGAATACACCAGCTCTTCTGATGCGTTTAGAAGTCGATGCAACCGAGTTGGATTGTTTGTCTTTGTGTGCGAGCTGCAGTCCTGCAGATTATCTAGAGTACGCAGCTCCGTTGAGAAGACGCAAATTGCGATTTCACTAGCATCATCATCATCTGCTTGCTTTTCCTCAACCATGTTGGGGTCGGCTTCCAGTCTAAGAGGATGCAGCTGAATGCCTTTCTGACCTCCACAACTCGGTTACTGGGTAACACGGCAACCCTTGTCAAGACTGATCACTTTCTTCCTATTTCTATTTGCGGTCGGGGACTAGAAGACAAATCAGAGGGGCAGTTCTCGTATTAGGCTATTTGACTGGTTTCTGATAAACATCTCAGATTATTTAATGGTATCTAACGAGCCCACAAAAACCTATTACTTCAAATTGCATAATGTATTTCTTTTAAAAAATAGTAAATAAAAATGTACTGTTTAAATAAGCCGCCAAAACGCTATCTTTAACAATATGGCGTCGTGACGTCACGATTGACGTAAACAAACGTTGAAACGGTCGAGATACTAGACAAAAGTCATCAGTCAAAGTTGTCAACGATAGACAGAAATTTACTAGAACATGACGTCATCTTAAGTTCAGCCAATCCAGACCGTTTTCGATTACGTGGCGCCAGATTTAAAAAGATGAAGTTTTTTCGGGATTATTTTATAAATAAAACATTGTTTTGTAGTAAAATTAATGCAAATCGATTTTAAAAGCGATAATCTATACGAGTGTCAATAATTATGACCTTATTTTTTACATTGTCAAATAGCCTATTTTAAGAACGTTCAATCTGATCTCAGTCTCGGTCTGTCAAAAATACTTTTAATTTCCCTTAATTTTTGACGGTGATTGTCGCTGAGATGAGATTCCGACTGCGGGCCGGGTGAGTGGACAAGATCTCTCTCTTTCTTTCCGCAGCCTCCTTCCGCGAGACGACTGTTTCGCAGAAGGAAACGTTTTCAAATACGGGAATTGGCCTTCTGGTAACCTAAAATGTGTCATTTTCGACTCGGAAGCCTATCGAATGGTTGTGAATAACTTTGCGGACCAGTAAGCAAAACTTAGCTTTCCTCCGAGTTAGTTGTTAAGATGGACCGTGTGTCCGAAACACCATTATTTTATCGGTCTCAATAATCATCTCATGTGCGAAATAACAAACCGAAGTAACACATTATCTTTATTTATTCAAAACGATCGTTAAGACTTTATAATTTAACAAAACAACTCATTATGCGCGCGCACACTTCATATCGCGGTTCAAAAGGATGAAAATCAATAAAATTCTCTATGAATACAATTTGCATATCTCGCGCCATCTTCTTTCATTCAGCAAAAGGGCAATATCGCAATTTGATGCTGGTGGAAAAAAAAATGACAGTTCGAAATTTGAATCTTCGAGTGTCCTCGAGATGTTCTGTTGACGTTGGAATAGATTAAAGTGTTTTTTTTTTCGTTTCATATTTTAAAAAGAGAAAAGGAAGTTGTTATTTTGCTCGTTGTATTATTGGGTTGGACAATTTGCAGATTAAAGTGGTAATGTTTGCATCAAAAGCACAAGTATTAGGTATAGATATTTTTGGTAGTGGTAACTAAGGAGCAGTAGTAGCCCAGTGGTAACGGCCGCCGACTTACGAGTTGTATGTCGTAGCCGTCGTAGGTTCGAACCCAGCCAAACGCTTTACTTTGTGTAAATTATTTCATCACCACTGCATTCAAAACGGTGAAGGAAAACATCGTAGGGAAACCGGCATGTCTTAGAACCAAAAAATCGAATACATTATTTTGTGACATCCACCAACCCGCACTGGGCCCGCGTGGTGGATTACGGCCAACTCCCTCGCACAGAGAGGAGGCCTGTGTCCCAGCAGTGGGAACATTATAGGCTGATTATGTATGATAATGCATCCTCTTTCGTTGACGTGTCAGAACAAGCAGATTAGATTAGCTGTGGTCAAGAGATTAGCCAATTAGAAAGGTTGCTAGCGCGCCGCGGTATTGTCATTACCTAACTTTACTCTATAGTAGAACAAAACCACATAAAATGTGCGTGTAATGACCAAAAACTGCACCAGATTGTGACCCTTAGAAAACCAGCGTCAGACAGCATCTGTCTGGTATTAATGTTGAAATAAAACTTTTTGGCGCAGCCGTGAGGCACACTATTGTTGTTTGAAACATTATTTTTATTTCGTTAATTTTGCATTTTGTGTTTCACGAACTGTGTCCTTTTAAATAAACATTATTCTTTCTTCAAGAATGAATCAATAAATCTTACCTACTTATTCAAAAACAAAGAAAACTTTAGGCACGCAACTAATAAAGGTAATTTATTTATTATTTTATTAGTCGAGAAAGCTTCCCACGCCCGACAGTAAAAAAAAACTCGAAGACAATCATTTTGTTTATGACTTGTCACTTTTGTCACTTGTTTTGAATTTGGAACAGAGATGCCGCGCTGTCATTTTTACAACTTTTCATAAAAAAGTGCCTGTCATTAGGCTTTTAGATTAAGAAGAAATACATGTCATCATCTTTTTTTAATAAAATTAATCTTACGATACCGGAACGTTTTAACATGGAAAAGACTATCTGTAGGTATCAAGGGGAGAGAGGAGAAAATATCTTTGTCGTCGGTTTTGCAAAATCTTGGAGTTTGTTAGGAAAAGGGCAGCATCTATGTATGACGACCTACAATAGTTTCAATTAGTTGATCTTTCATTCGTTTAGGTCAAATGTTTGTGTGTTTTACTTAAATTAAATGTTTGTGACTCCACATTTTTTACGTAAAATGAATTAATTCTTCTAATTGCATTCTTCCCGTATGGGTAGGTTGAAAAGATACTACAGAACGCCACCTGCTGCGATCCTTTTTTTTTTTTTCAGGATGGGAAATCATCAAATGACCCCTCCCGCTCTGGGTGGAACGGGAGGGAGTGTCAGACTCTTACTGACTAAAACCCACCCGTGTTCCTTCCTTAGCTCTTTATGCTCCGGGCCAATGGTAACCCTTTCGGTCAATCCCGCTGACCCGGCAGGCTTCGGCCCTAAAGGGCCTAATTAAAGGGGCCCCTTTAATTTATGCTGACATCTCTTTGAGGCGCGCGCGGATCACGTACGCGCCGTCCGGCACAAGCCTGGTCCTGATCGGACGGTGATCTACCCATTACTCTCCGCCCGCAGGCCCGCGCCTACGGTGGCCGGGAGTCGTCACGCGGCTCCCGACACCCGGAGCGTCTCCCGCGGCGGCTGGGACGGGAGGCTCTCTCCCTCATCCATCCCGCTACCTCCTTCGCTAGCATGACTGCTTCGCAGAAGGAGGTGACTGCCTCCCAACCTGCTACGATCCTTACATACTCCATTTGCTTCGTTTTCGTTCATACATCAGAGTGGCAATTCTCGTAATTTTAAGGACGATTACAGACTGATCTCAGTCCAAAATACCTCTAATTTCCCTACATCCATACTAATATTATAATTCGAAAGTAACTCTGTCTATCTGTCTGTCTGTATATTATTACCTTTTCACGCCTAAACCACTGAACGGATTTCGATAAAATTTGGGCAGAGAGATAAATTGCATCCCGGGGAAGGACACAGGATAGTATTTATCGACATACCTCGCGGGCGGGCGAAGCCGCGGACGGAAGCTAGTTTTTGATAAAATTTTGACATTTGTTTGTCGCCGAGATGAGACTGCGAATAGATTTTGAACGTTTTAAAGTACGAGAATTGGTCTTCTGGTCTTAACTCAAATTAAGTTCTCAACAAAAAAATAATGTAAAAGTACATTCAATGTCCACCGATAAAAAAACCATATACATTACACTACCGTACCAATACCTACTTACTATAAACTCACAACAAAACGGCGATGTAACTCGATATGTCAGCTTCCACTGTATTATAAGCACACGTGTGAGTGCAGGATCCGGGCACCGCGGTGGTCTGGCGTCGCGTAACGTTAGTGTGTTATTATTTTTGTAAGAGATTTATTTTGTCGATTGTATGGAGTGGAGTGAGCTATTGGAAGGGGAGGTTTTTGTGCAAATGAAATGAAATGATTTTATTTTTGTAAGTAAGTTTTAGAGAGTTAGAATTTATTGTTTCAGAACTGTAGGAGAAATCCATACTAATAAGTCTAATAACTATTATAAATTCGAAAGTAACTCGGTCTGTCTGTCCATCTATCTGTCTGTATGTTACCTTTTCACGCCTAAACCACTGAACGGATTTCGATAAAATTTGGCAGAGAGATAGATTGCATCCCGGGGAAGGACATAGGATAGTTTTTATCGACCTACCTCGCGGGCGAAGCCGCGGGCGGAAACTAGTAGTAAATAATAAAACAGATAATAAAAATATTCCTATCATCATCACAAACAAAACTACCTATGCAAAAAAAAACACTTTCTCCTACAAAAAAGTTACCTCATTTAAGACACCACAGATGTGCCAATCATTACTTAGTTGTAATCCTTTAAAATTGGATAATCATCCACCTGTAAGGGATTAAAGGATTAAGCGACGGAAGAAGATTATAAGAGGTTTGACGTAAGCAGGTTTAGATATCTATGGTTCCGCCGATTGGTTAAACCATAGACAAAGACGTAAACATCAAAAAGTACTCTGTGACGTAAACTCTTTGGTATAGAATTATAGGGTACTGTTGTGTGTGGGGTGTGTGTGTGGGGGTGTGTCTGTCTGTGGCATCGTAGCTCCCGAACGGATGAACCGATTTTTATTTTGTTTTTTGTATGCACGTGTTTCTGTGACAAATAAACCTAATTTTCTGTCTTCTTTCTTTCTAATAGGAATTGCTTTCAGTTCGGGAAAGCAATTGAACAACTATTTAGTTGTCCTTGAATTGTGAAATGAAAGAAATTATTATCCTGAATTAGGGATTACCTAGGCTGCAGCAGTTCCATTCATTCCATTTTAGCCTACTTACGACAAACTCGAAAATTTTGTTTTAACCGGTAAGATAATAACAGCAACGACCGATGAATATGTCGCATCATAGATCCATTTCGTATTTGATCAAAGAAAAGACTGATGCTTTCACTAATTTCAACTTTGCATCAATTTATACTTTTTATTCACAATTTTTTTTCATCACAGCAAGTGTCCTAGAATTATAAGATGAATGAGCATTTCCAGTTTTATGGAACCCTAAAAGTTCGATACTACGAACGCGTGGGAACGAGTAACAAGTCAATAAAATACGCGTCAAAAGTCCATATCTATGGTTTTGTTTAATTTTTTTTTCACAAGCAAAGGACAGAGCTGGTAATGCCATTGTTTCTGGCCGCAAAGGACGCACGTGTCTATGACAGGTTTTACTGTGTTTTGTTTACTTGTTTAGATTTTTTTAACGTAGAGTACAGACACCTGCTGAGTCATTCACGAGTTCGTGTAGTAATCGTTCAGTAATTTTCGTTTGTACGTGGGAACTGGCTGGTGTAAGGTGTCCTGCTTTTGTTTGTCGAGTCAATTGTCTTTGGAAATGTAAAACTGTGCAATTTCATGCGAACTGTTCGGATAGAAGCTTGCTTGCACCGGGAGTGTAAAAATTAAGGTTATTTTTTGTGAGGAGAGATGAAGAATTAATATCACGAAAGATACAATTCAACTTTATAACAGGTCGCAATTATTTAATAGAAAAGCAGAGGGGACAATACATATATATCCTAGGTTTAAATCTAGATGAGAGAAACGAAAAACAGACCACATTAAATTAAACCCAAATTCCTGAAAAAGTCCTGGAGAGCACAACCACAATTACTTCTACCATCAATTTAGGAATGAAACAGAAAATTCTAATTGTTCATACAGTTCTTATTACAAGTTAACTAGCTCTGCCCCGGCGAACTTCGTACCGCTATCGAAATCAGTCAATCCGTTCTCGCGATATCATAAAAAGCCGTTCCATACAATATATGAGTTTTTATTTTGTGATTTTTTTCCGTATTTTATTTTTCATTCTGCTATTCGAGACGGAGATAAATCTAAAAAATTAAAGATCATATAAATCGGTCCAGCCGTTCTTGAGTTATAAATAGTGTAACTAACCCGACTTTGTTTAATTTAAATAGATAGCGACAAAGTTTAAAAAACCGTAAGTAAACCTCTCCCATGCAAATACAAATTCATTCACAAACGCTCCTTTCCCACGTTATTCATAAACAGCTAAACAATTGAATTATGTATTAGAAAATAAAAACCTCTTTATAAGTTTAATTTTACACTTCATTTCAAAAAAAGAGTTCTTATAACATGGACACAAGATTGCCTAATTTGCCTTTGCTTTTGCTTTAACTAAACGGTTGCCACTTGCCTTTGCTTTTTAAAAAGTATTCTTATCTTGTCTATGCAAAACTTTTTACAGTTCAGAATTGGCGGGAAGCTTTTTTTTCGGCGAAAAACTTTTGTCTGGTACGTGAGCGCATATTTTTTATTATACTTAGCATTAGTCTTGTGCCTGCTCGGTCATTTTAAAGATCGCTCCGTACTAGTTCATTTCGGACAGTGAACTAGTTCATTCTATTAGTTCTAATAGCTCTATTCGGTCTTCGCTCTCGGTAAGCATTCCCATAGAGCATAGATAGCGCGCTAGTGCGGATCCGGATCACTCACAGAGCAAATACGCACTTCAGACATTATTATACATAAACCACTACGTATAAATAAAAAAAAATATAAATGCAACATCCATAATTATTTATTTATTATTACCACAGAGTACACAGCTGATATATTAAGAGAATTTTAACTGAATTATTTTGTACCATTCAAACAGCTCGTCTCCCGTGTTTGGGCGATAAGCTAAAATAGACACTAAGGCATTGAAATAACGCGCATCTCATCTCATTCTTGCGAATTCGGTCGGTCGGGTTCGGATAGCATCGTCATTCGTCGGCTATTCTTTCTCGTTCTCATTCATTCAGACATCGAATGAAAACGTTTAACGTTTCTGTCAAACAATCAGCTCAGACTGTATTTCATTTTCTCGTTCGGGCGATGTACGAGTACGAAAAGAGCTATTAGACCTATTAGACCGGTTACAAGCCAGCGTTCGGAAACGTTTCTTTTAGTACAGTGCGAAGATACGGTTCCTATTCGTTCATCGTTCATGAACTACACAAGACTACTTAGCATTTCACTTTTTCTATAACTTTAAAACTATCCAACTGATTAGTTTCTTTTATGTAAGTCATCGCTGACTCGACAGCGTCCGCATTTCAAATTGACGTTTAGAGAGAATTACACAAGTTACAAAGATTCTTTTGCCAAAATATATCTTTAAATCGAACTAAATCACTTCCCCTTTATTTTTAAACGAAATACAGTCGTCCAAAGGTGAGAAAACACAGCGTAAATCACAGGAAGAGGGAATAAATCAAAATGGCTTCCATATTTTTTACACAAACTGTTCCTGGGATTAAAGGATTAGTATGAAAAGTAGTTGTGTGGGGCTTGTAATCCGTTGCCAACATCTGGACCAATTCTGTTAATAGCTAGCGAGTTTTTAAGGGTAGCCAGAAATTAGGAAAGTAGTTAGTAGTAGTAGTTTTGCTATTGGCAATTACAGTTAGTTGTTTTGAAGAATGCCTATTACGTAATAATACGATTGGAATTGCAATTGTTTTTATTTGACAATCACTATTGGTCATCGCAATTTGAAATTGCGTTGTAAAGACGATTTTGTCAACATTTTGGAGCAATCAATTAATATTAGGTAATAGGTCGATTAATATTATTGATTCAAATTATGGCAATTGTGAATTTATACGCTACAATATTATTATGGTATTGTTGATATCATAAGATATCAGAATTTATACTTTTTTAACTATTTTAATTTATACATTTAACTATTATTATTCTTTAATTATTATGTAACGATAGTAACAACTTACTCATCTATCAATTATTTTTAAATCATTACATTTTACAAAAATACACAATACATGTAAAAATGTTAAAAATACTTTTGAATGCATGAAATAAAAGGCTTTTTTATTTTTATTTTATTTTATTGTTGATATCTAAGATATAGCAAGTGCTATGCAGTTACGTTTGCAGAATAATAAGTTATTTATTTTGGTGCAATGTTAGCGCCGCCCGCTCCGGAACCGTGCCATAACTCGCATCTTTACCATTTTTCGAGAAAGTAAAAGTGTTACTGGGTTTTTCCACCTGCAATAGGTCCGCTCAATCTGTGTGGTTCTTTCCTCAAAAGACCATTTCAGACACCAATCTACATGGTCTTCACACGATCTGACCAAGATTTTGTCTGGCCTTTAAAAGAGACTGACTTTTTTTTTTTTTCTTTAGGACAACAAACACTTCTGAGGTTGTTTCGGCCTTTCTTCTCAGAATAGTCAGATAGGAAACGCCGACCTCATCTAGTTTATAAAAAAATATGCTTGACGTGTAAAAGTGCTTGTACAAACCTCCTTACAGAACAATAAATTAAATCATTTATCATTTACATGGGACTTGAACATACCTGGCGAAACGACTGATCTATAGGTACCACCTCTGCTTAACTCTTCGAAGTTTACAGGCGTGGCATACGTTATGTTTTTAGAGAAATTGCCACCAATTACCTCAAAACAAGTGCAATATCTACAAAGTAGCAGCTATAACTTTGTAACAGTTATTAGCAACAGCTAACCGGTTAACAGTTGCAGGAACGTGCTTCTTACCCGACGTACGCGTTATTTACGTTAAAAACACGTACGGCAACACTGTTGTGCATAGTTGTGCGATGATACGCTTGCTTAGGGCTACGTAATTTTGTATTAGGTGGTTCGTAGAAGGAAAACTACTGTTGTGGGTTAATTTGTTATTGGTTGGGCGAAGCTTTTTAGGTGGTTTATACACAGAGTGGTGTGACAAAATGTTCATACACTCTGATTTTAACCGCGACTTCAAAAAAGGAGGAGGTTCTCAATTCGAATGTTTTTTTTATGTATGTTCGGGCATAACTCCCTCTCCAATAGACGGATTTGCAAATTTCTTTTTTTGTTCGAAAGTGGTTTATTCGAAAGTCGGTGTCAAAAAAAGAAAATGCAGAACCAACGACACCGACTTCCGAAATTAAAGTTATTTTTCACTTTGTAGTGTTTTTTGTGTCTTTTTTTTGTAAAAAACGTTTTATCAGTAAGTATACCTACTAAGTATAGTTTTGGTCGACACTTCTGTAACGTAAAAACGAGTCTCGTTAGGTCAAAATGCTAAGTACACTTTTTTCGGTCCACTCTCATTCGCCATGTGTGCACAAGCGTAAAAAGCTTCGTTTCCATCTCTCGACTGTTTTTAACCGACTTCAAAAATGGAGATTCTGTATTCGACCCGTGTTTAGGTATGTATGTTTGTATGTCCGCGATTCTCTCAAAAACTAATGAACCAATTTCGATAATGCTTTCATTAATGTGATCTAGATACTTTCAGGAAGGTTTTAGTATAAATAAATTAGGTAATTATTCCTACACTAGCTTCTGCCCGAGACTTCGTCCGCGTGAAATTTCATCCTCCCCTCATTCACCCTCTTAGGGGTGGAATTTCGAAAAACCCTTTCTTAGTGGATACCTACTCTTCACAAAGAACACACCCTCCAAGTTTCATGTCTCTAGGACCAGCGGTTTGGGCTGTGTGTTGATATATCAACAATCAGTCAGTCAGTTTACCATATTATATACAGGGTGATTGGAAGATGGGTGCAAAGCTTTAAGGCGATGATAGTACAGGTAATTCAGAACCATTTAAGCCATGGTTGTCTTAGACGAAGTCTTACCACTTTTTTTTTACCAATTTCTTAAGATTTTTTTCGAAAATTCCCAAAGTTTTAACTAAACTACTTATTTATGGCCAAATTGAATGATAAACGAATTCATTTTTATTGTATTTAATTAAAGTAATGTGTAAGCAATCTAGCAAAACATGTTTTAGGCCTCTGTGTCGTTAGACATTTTTTTTACAGACATTTAAAGTTCATAACAAATTTTAAAATTTATAAATACTTTTTGTAAACCTTATTTTAAAAATCACGGAGCGTGCTTTTTTTGTTCAAACCTTTTTGAAAACATGCTTGATAATCGCTCTTTCTTTTGAGGTAACATTTACGCAGATATCTTACAAATTATTGAAATTAGGACCTAAAAACAAATTTAAGGGAGAAGTTTTAAATTTTAGGCAGTCTAAATAAAACAACATTTGAATTAAATTTATTTATGTTTCATGGTCAAAATGTTGTCCGTGATTCCTAATACAAGCACGGCTCCGTCTTCTCACTTCTGTTGTTGTTATTTTCAACATCATCTCCAGCTTCATTGTTTCAAACTCTGAATTCATTCTCTCTATCAGTTCTTCTCTCGTGTTTATTTCAACATTCGTATACACTAGCTCCTTGGCCCGGCCCCACACGAAAAAGTCCAGCAGGGTCAGATCTGGTGAGTGAGCGGGCCAAGGGATGGGTCCATCTCTGCCAATCCAGCTGTCAGGAAAACAATTATTTAAGTGTTCCCTTACATTTAACATCCAATGCGTTGGACAGCCGTCTTGCTGAAAGATGACTGTACTGTCTCTTGCGAATATCGGGACACCGGTTTCTCTATCAGCTCTGGTAAATCCACTTGTAGAAAGTGCAAATCATTTTCACCATTGAAAGTCTCCGGTAAGAAGTGGGGCCCAATCAACGTCCTGCAAATTACTCCAGCCTCCAGAATTTCCTCTGAAACGACACCTGCTTCTTAAAATGTGGATTGTTGTCTTTGGCGGCCCATTCATGAAGGTTATGAAAGTTTTTAATGCCCTCCCTAGAAAACTATAATTTGAAATCAATCTTGTGGACGGATGAAAGCAAATTTTCTAGGGAGGGCATTACAAACTTTCATAACCCACACAACACATGGGGAACACTTAAATAATTGCTTTCCTGACAGCTGGATTGGCAGAGATGGACCCATCCCTTGGCCCGCTCGCTCACCAGATCTGACCCTGCTGGACTTTTTCGTGTGGGGCCGGGCCAAGGATCTGGTGTATACGAATGTTGAAATAAACACGAGAGAAGAACTGACAGAGAGAATGAATTCAGAGTTTGAAACAATGAAGCTGGAGATATGATGTTGAAAATAACAACAATAGAAGTGAGAAGACGGAGCCGTGCTTGTATTAGGAATCACGGACAACATTTTGACCATGAAACATAAATAAATTTAATTCAAATGTTGTTTTATTTAGACTGCCTAAAATTTAAAATTTCTCCCTTAAATTGGTTTTTAGGTCCTAATTTCAATAATTTGTACGATATCTGCGTAAATGTTACCTCAAAAGAAAGAGCGATTATCAAGCATGTTTTCAAAAAGGTTTGAACAAAAAAAGCACGCTCCGTGATTTTTAAAATAAGGTTTACAAAAAGTATTTATAAATTTTAAAATTTGTTATGAACTTTAAATATCTGTAAAAAAAATGTCTAACGACACAGAGGCCTATAACATGTTTTGCTAGATTGCTTACACATTACTTTAATTAAATACAATAAAAATGAATTCGTTTATCATTCAATTTGGCCATAAATAAATAGTTTAGTTAAAACTTTAGGAATTTTTGAAAAAAATCTTAAGAAATTGGTAAAAAAAAAGTAGTAAGACTTCGTCTAAGACAACCATGGCTTAAATGGTTCTAAATTGTCTGTACTATCTTCGCCTTAAAGCTTTGCACCCATCTTCCAATCACCCTGTATATAGATTCTCCGGGATTTCTATGCGAATTTTGATGATTCTTCTAATCAGAGTCTTCTGCAGTTCTTCAATGCATTAGTGTTAATTTATCATCGAGCGCAGTAGATAAGTATCGCTGTTGTTTTATTTTTGTAAATGAAAGAAAAAATGTGCATTGCCTATTCTCCGTTCTGTAGCGCGTCATCAATCATCATCATCTGCCTAGCCTTTTTCCAACTTTGTTGGGGTCGGCTTCCAGTCTAACCGG